>CM067894.1:8873470-10073470 GCA_034621355.1 Mycalesis mineus | reverse complement strand
AAACCAATTCCTCAAAGGCCGGCAACGCATTAGCACTACCTCTGGTGTTGCAATTGTATATGGGCGGCGGTAATCACTCAATATTAGGTGACCCGCATGCTCGTTTGCCGCTTTAATAGCGATAAAAAAAAATCACAATTTTATTTAGTCTTACATTTTATTCCGTGTAGTTTAAAACTGTTAGAAAATCCTATTCGGTAGGAAAATGAAGTAATGTACGTGAGGCTAGCTTCACGATTTGGGCGATAGTGTCCTAATAGTGTTCATTCTTGAATTCGATTACGTATTTTGTGTAATTTCTGTGGCCTTATGTTTAAGGTATTCTTTTAATAACCATGTATTATAACGCTGTTAAGACGTAACAAAAAGGATAAGAAAACTCAAGTGGAAATGGACAGGCCATATAATAAGAGGAATTGAGAAGTAAAAGAGAAATTAATAAATGAAAGATGTACAAATTGTGTTTAGGTGCGGAGGACATGTCGCTGCTGTCGGCGGGCGCGGTGCTGCAGCGGGCGGCGCGCGCGCACAACGTGTGCGTGATGCGCGCCGCGCTCGCCGCCGGCGCCGACCCCAACGAGCCCGCCGCCGGCAAGCGCACGCCGCTGCACGCCGCCGTGCTCAGCGTACGTGCCTCGTTCAGTCTTATAACCAAAAAAATAATAATAGCCCCACTGCGTAAAAAAGAAAAAAATAAGTTCAGCCCAAAAGTGTAGAAAGTATTGTACTGCCACAGTCGGGGCCTAATGCCTCGGGCATACAATAATAAATATTATCAAGACTAAAGTGATTCTATGGACACATTTCAGATATTGAAAGGTTACATACCTACCCAGTCAACCACTTTTTTTTTATACCGTCTTGATATATAAATTTGAAATCCTTGGAAGTATTGAATTTAATGCCCATATTGCAGTATTCTAAGAAATCTTTTTTTTTCACCTCAAACAATGTTGTGTAAAGACAGATCTAACGATTGTTAAGATATTATTACATTTAGTTTTTTAAAATCCGTTCATCGGTTTGGAAGATATGAGGTAATAAAAAATATTGCATGCATACATACATAAATACATACAAGATATACGCGAAAAATATGATCTTTCTTGACAGTCGGGTAAAAACGTATCATGAAAAATAACCCACAAACCTGCATTAGAGCTCCGAATTCCCATTCGCTATAGAAGGAAGGAGATCTGGACGTGGGCTGTAGTTCATGACCTAGGCTAACAATGACGTGTGCGTGTGAGTGCGTGCATACTTGCGTGCGTGAAGTGTATATGTAAATATAATATGTAACAACATGAAACATTCCAGGGCTCCGTGATGGCGTGCTCGTTCCTTTTGCTGAACGGCAGCAAGCTGAACGCGCAGGACGACGAGGGCATGACGCCCCTGCACCTCGCCACAGAGGCGGGCCACACCGGACAGGTATGTTTCAATATGAGAGCCTGGCTTATATTTATAGATGCATAAAGTAAATGCAAAGATTTTTTAGCTTGTAATAGGCTCAACGCAAACACTATGTACTCTGAAAATAAAATAAATCTTTCAATTATGATAAAACGAATTTCTGATTTAAAAGTAGCTAAATTGTTGTACACTAACTCTGCCCTCAGGGGCCGTTCAAATATTACGTAAGCAGATTTATTACAATCATTTTTCAATTATAAATTTCATATTTTTTTAAATAATTGTCATAATTATAATTTTAAAAATTAGAAAATTATTTTAGTGTAGAGATTCGATTTTACTGATACAGTATTCAACATAGAGAATTCACGAATTTTTGCTCGTCGTTAAAAAATAAATAACTTACGTAATCATCATGTAGACCCCCCCACCCCCATGTCATCAAAAATAAGCAAAACAAAAACCCCCCCAACCCCTCTATAGTGCTTACGTAATACTTGAACGGTCCCTCACCCGCTCGGTACAGTGTTGTGTGGACAGAAACGAGAGAGATGCTGCCAGTTATTTGCGCGCCTGAATAAATACATAATTTATCTGCGCAGGACTCAAATTATTTGACTTGCTGATAACTATTTTGGACTTTTTAAATTTGAAGTTGTTAAACAGGTGTGCTTGCTGCTCCGATATCGTGCGGATCAAACACTTGTGGATAACGAGGGGCGGACACCACTCGACATCGCCGTAGGGCACGCCAACGCTGATATTGTTACTCTGTGAGTTTATTGTTTCATTTGTACGTTCGAAGCTACCTTAGGTTATATATTAATAGATTTTGGCACAATCAACTTTATGTTGTTTTAATAACCGTGCTTAATTGTTATGGTTAAAAATGCGTTACTTATGTACAGGTTAAGATTAACGAAGCTAAACGAGGAGATGCGCGAGAGCGAGATGTCATCCAACGACGACACGTATAACGAGGTGTTCCGCGACTACACGCAGCTCGCGCACTCGCACCCCGAGCGGCTCGTGCGCGCGCGACACAACAACAATGAAGGTACGTATAGTGCTACAAACCGAACTCTAACCCGGTGACCAAAACTGGAATTAACGTCACAGCTGGCACTCTTTTAGTGCAAACCTTCTTCTTTCGACCACATCTTCTTTCACCATCTTTAGACCGACACGCTCACCAGGCTAGATAAGTTTCTACACATTCACTCGCTACAACACGTATAACGAGGTGTTCCGCGACTATACGCGCAGCACTCGTAGAGCACATCCAATCACAGCGATACACTGCTATGTCCGATCCGCGATCAGCGCACGCTGCAAGTGTAACGAAAGAGATGGCGTCCACTTACATATCTAGTCCATCAAAACAAAAATAGATGGCGCTTATCTACGAAAATAAAACTGCACCGACAAATGATATTGTTCCGACGTGCACACCAGTGCTAAAACTGTTAGCTAATAGTTATGTCAGGATTCGACACTGCTATGAAGTTAATTTCGTTGTATTTGTATCTTTTGCGCTGCCTTCTTCTTGTCTCTATTGCCATCAATGCCGGGAACTAATTGCAAAGTTATAGTGTAACTTACGTTTTCAGGTGAACAAACACTTGAATGACGTATGGAGAAAAAGTTTCGGCGACTGCAAATGTGGTGGCGAGACGAATGATCAACATTTATTCGATGATGATAAACAACTCGATGTGGAGATAAATTAATGATACTATCGCTGTTGCTTATTGTTGTTTCACTGTACTGTCATATTTAAAAAATATATTGTTTTTTTTTTTGCTAAATGTGACCATAGACCACATTAGCAACTAGACGGCAGAAACCAATAGAATTGGAAAAAAAATGAGTGTTAAACGCATTGCTTCCTTTTGGAATATTTTAATATCGAATTTCTTATCCTGTTTATTATTTAGACCTAGGAATCTAATTGTTAAAAATATTTTTAAATGTTTAACGTATTTTTAGGTTATAGACTTTAAAAATTAACTGCAAAATCGATCTCTTTTAACATGTTTATCGAGGCTCCACATTATCAAAATTCAAAAGCTGCCAAATTCCTCATAATAAAGACTTATATACCATATCTTCCAACACAAATTAATATAACATATTGGATTATGTGTTTTAAAAATTTTGACAGGAGACTATTGTATATTCAAATGACAGTAGTGACTGTCAAATATTTTTCAAAATGATCCTTGTTAGTAATATTGTTTATTATAATTATATTAAGCCATATTGTAAGCAGTGATGTGATGTGCTTTTATATTATATCAAAACCAAAGATTGTAGAAATATATGGATGCAAGCTTAGCTTGTTAACCAGAGTAATGCCTTTCCCTTGCGACTTGCCTTATAAGAAAACAGAGATCGCCTCATTTTCATATTGTACCTGGCTGACCGGTAATTTTTATATAAAAATAATAAGTACTCTGAAAATGAAACCTAGCTAAATAGATTAATTGCCCCCGAAACCCTGAAAATTCTTTGAGCTGTTTCCGTGGTATATGTATATTTATATACAAGAATTGCTAAAAGGTATATTTATTATATATATTAGGTATATTTTATTTTTTTAATAATTTAATATTTCGAATTCTACATAATTTGTTTTAAAATCGCCCAAAGTTAATAGTTATAAAGTTTATTGAGCAGCTACATATCTGTCATCCCGACGACCCCAAATGACAGCAGCAGGCGACGTGTCGCAGCGACTTTTCATTTTAACGTTTCCATACAAATAGTCTGTATTCTATAATTTTATAGAAACGGATAGTGACACATCGTTTCCATAAAATTGCCACGAATGGTATTTCATAGAAATATCGCTGCTACATGTTGCCTGCATTTGTCTTCAGTCGACAATGAAATCGCACCCTAATTTTTTTTTTATTGATTACAAGTTGATTATTTGACGGCCTCCGTGGCACAGTGGGTAGTGACCCTGCTTCTGCATCCTAGGCTGTGGGTTCGAGTCCTACATCTGGAAAGTGTTTGTGATGAGCATGGATGTTTCCCAGTGTCTGAGTGTATATCTATTATCTATATATTATAAGTATTTATCTACAATATATATATAAATATATTCATCAGTTATCATATTACCCATAACACAAGCTACCCAAGTTTACTTTGGGGCTATATAGCGTGCTTAATGGTCCTATAATATTTATTTATTAGTTATTTTTATTTTATTGAACTGCGATCACCGTTTATGATAAGATAAAAGCGGGCTAACTTGTTAGAAGTAGGATGAAATCGAGACCCCTTTCGATTTTTACCCGACATCGCCAACGAATGCCATATCGTTTGGCGGCACGTCTGTGTCGGTGGGGTGGTTAGTTACCACTAGACGCGGCAACCCACCAGTGAATATGAAAATGTAGCGATCTTTTTAAATTTATAGGTTCTTTTGTGTTAGTGGAAAGGCAGAAAGGTGAGAACAAAATGTGTGCTAAATGAGTAAAAATATCTCACCTTGTTTTATCCTTACCAAATGTTCCATTTTGTATTACCTTATAGTATTCTATGTGTACATTCCTGTGTTATTATTAACACTACTACGTTATTTGGAATTCAACCGTTAGTTACGAAAATACATATCTTGGTTAACAGACAATGCATTTTTGATATCTGCGATTTTTTAAATATTTAATTTGTAGCAGTAGGTTTATATGTACTCAAAATCTACGCATATCTAAATTATTTTTACCTAACACTTTAATATACTGTGCCTGTATAATTTTTAGACACTTTTTAAAGTGACGTCACGTATACAGATACGTACCTATACGTACATATCTATACACACGCGTATAGGTTATACCAATGTTCAGGTTCGCTCTAAACACGTGGCGCATGCATGCGCAGTTGCGCATTATAGTATTTGTATATTTCGAACCATATAAATTGGCAATAAAGGGCGTTGAACTCTCGAGTGCAAGTGGAGACAAATTACTCTCTATCTCTCTTTTACCAACCTATGCCAACCGACGAAACTTATCATGTAGGAGTGAGACTCACGCAGTGGGTTACTGATACATGGGTAAGAGAGAGATACATAGTAGTGTATCTACTCCTTTGTTCTCGAGGGTTTAAAGCTCTTTATTGCCAATGTATATGGACCGGACTGTAGTACAATATAGTTCTCAGTTCCGCCGTGATACCTGCGCAATTCGGCGTGATGCAACTTCAGAGGGCATTTAAAATTTGGCACGAGCTATAAACGTGTTTAGGTGTTAGGTAAAAATTGATATGATTAGTATAATGTAATTTTTTATCCATAGAACAAAAAGTGGTACGTACTGTACGCATTTTGCGTATACGTACACGGACCAACGAAACTAACAAAATGCTAAAAATCCCTAAATCATTCCAAATAAATCTCATTTACAACGATTATAAATTCCTATATTAATTATCTATATTTGTCTATTTAAAAACATATACCTAATCGAATCTCATTGTAAAATAGTTGCTAATATTTTTTATATCCTTTTTTTTAATTTGTATGTTTTAAGTGTTTTTGTTGTAAATAAGTTTTGTCTTCTCCACTTGCCAATTGTTGTCGGTGTTCACTTTTTAAGCAGATACTAGAGGAAATTTTGTTTACTGACAGTTCGAAAACAAGTATATGACCTTTCTCAAAGTCCAGACTATCTCTGTACCAAGTTTCATTTAAATTAGTTTAGTAGTTTAGGCGTGATTGAGTAACAAACAGAAAACTTTTGCCTTTATAAAATTAGTATAGATTCTGTTATTTGGAAGACGGTTTGACTGTGGTTGTAATAGTAAAACATATAGGAATTTGACGCCGTTTGGCTTAACTCAGACTGAAAGAGAATCAAAGCGCACGCTTATAGTAAATTATTCTTCATTTTCAAAGTGTTAAGGTACAAAGTTGTATTATCAAAAATTTTTTAACAAAAAATAGAACCGACTCAAAACGCACTAAAAAGTAAAAAATAACTGTGTCATTTAGTTGCTTTAATTTACTTAAGCATATCTATGAAGTCGGTGCCAGCCAAGTTTAAGGAACATTTATTTTACGTAGTAAAGCAGTTTGTGGGTTCTAGGTAACCTCCTTGAAAGTAGAAACCTTGGCTGGCACCGACTCCTAGACATGCTTAAGTAAATTAAAGCAACTAAATGACACAGTTATTTTTTACTTTTTAGTGCGTTTTGAGTCGGTTCTATTTTTTGTTAAAAATTTTTATTTCTTACTTTTTAGTGATTTATCGCCACGTACCGTACTCGTACTATACTGTCATAGTATATTATATGGCACTAGTAGCCAAAAAGCTACCGATACCGAGACAAAAACCGAAATCGCTGGAAGCGTGCCTCCAAAATTTGAAGAGTTCCTTCAATTTCCCCAGGATATCATCATCAGATCCTAACATGATGACAATGGGACCACCTTGGAAGTATGCCCTTTCTAATAAAAAAAAATTATCAAAATCGGACAACTGTATAAAAAGTTATGCGTGGTCATACATTAAAAAAAAAATATATATATATATATATATATATACGTGTCGAATTGAGAACCTCCCCCGTTTTTTTTCGTCGGTTAAAAATGGGGCAACGCGCGACTTGTTCAATTTTCAACCGACTGTATGTTTTTTTGACGCAAGCGGCTCAGAATCGTTGTTTTGAAGTCCATAGCCTAATATAGCATAGTCCAAAGATGGCCTATGTCCAGTTAATGATGGTGTTAATGATGGTGATGATGATTTATGGCTTTTTTGTATGTATATTACGCGATTACTCTAAGACAGCTGGACCGTTTTGAAAAACTCTTTTTTGTCTGAAAGTGTATACTTCCTAGGCGGTCCCATATTCATCATGTCAGGATCTGACTCGCGTTTATTTGGGGTTCAAATATTATGTAAATGTGTTTCGGTGTCACGAGTCTATACTAAAGCCAAACTCGATTGAGAATGCTTGTCAACAAACAAATTAAAAATAAAGGTAGAAATCACTAGTCATTTTACGCCTAATTTTGTAAGTTAACTTGTTAATGACGAATTCATGACAGTAAATACGATTAGTAAGCTTAAAACTAATAAATATATTCAATATCTATTAAATAAGATTTTATAAAAAAACAAATCATGATTTTACATTTATTAGGCATAAAATGTGTAGCGTTTTCTACCTTCATTTTAAATTTGTTTGTTGACAAGCATTCTCAATCGAGTTTGGCTTTAGTATAGTTTGGGGTACGTTTTCTAATTTACACACAAACTCGTTTGCGTTTCACTTTACTACTTCTACTTACCGTCTTCCAAAAATGGAAGCTATACCAAGTGTGAAATGAAATGTACTTTTATAAAATGAATTTAAAATAAATTTGGATTACGATTTGAAGCTGAAAAAATTCAAGTTGCAAGTGAATTATTTAAGTACAACAGTGAAAAAAACGTTATCTGCTTTCCTAACAAATATACTCAAAATTATTTTCAAATTTTATGTACAAAGTATGTATTTTATTGAGTTATATCTGAGAAATGAATTTGTTAATTTTATTTTGACTGAAAGGGGTTATAATTGTGAAAAAGGTTTAAACGCGTCTTATATACTACTATAGAAAAGATTAAAATTAAATATTACAAAGTTTGACCCTGAATCTAATACGAATATTATGAAGTTAAGAATTGTTATATACTCGCAAATATCAGAGAGCACGTTATATGTTGTGTGATTTTTTATACGATAAAATACTAATGATTTTGTAATAGGGAAGATGGCTCGAATTTTTTTATTACTCTATAATATAGTAGAATAAAAGTAGCGACGTAAAAATAAAATCTGACAAAGATATCTAAAGGTATTCGCGGTTAAAATTATAATAGCGCCAATAACGTTGGAGTCGGGGTCTTCTGTCCCTTTCTTGCAAAATGAAATATGTACTGCGTTAAGATGGCGTTACGAGCTATGACGTCACAGGAGTGTAAAGCTGTCTCTGTCTATTTACTAATATATATTTTTATATCAGTCATCTTCCTTATTGGTTATATTTAATAAAATGAAAAATTGTATGTTAGTGGTCAACCTGTTTCGGCGTCAATGCAAACATAAAAAACAAACATTACCCTACTTCTGACGAAGTCGGGTGAAAAATGAGATATTCTCTTATCGCAAATATTGTTGTTGAATTTGTATATAAAAATGCTTTACAAGATGGCGTGCGTATTATGTAACAATCTTCAGTCAGTATGATAAAGAATATACATAAAACGAATTGACTAAGTAGGTACTCAAACTATAATGTGATAAGAAATCAAAAATATGGAATAGTTTTACGAAGAATTACAACTAAAAGTAAATATATTACCTAATCATGTAGCTAACGATATAATAATAAAAAAATAAACACATTTTTTTTTTTTTATATTAATTGCTTTAAAAAAATCTTGAATTTTAAACTATTGCAAGTGGATTTTGTTGTAAGAAAAAATGAATGGCTCAATTTACGATTTGTTGAAATATGCTACTCAAGTTTGTGACACATTTCAAAAACTAATTCAAGGTTTTAGTCCGAACCATATAAATTGGCATTAAGCATTGGTAAACTCCTCGAAAGTCAACAAGAGCGAAGGAGTAAAGCAATGTTAACAATATATTTAAGAATAAACATAATATCAAAAATTGCGGAAGTGACGGGATTCGAACCCGCGGCTCTCTGGCAATCCGGGCACTTAGAGCGCCTTACCGCTAGGCCATGATCCCGATGACGTCGGTGCCGAAATTGTGCTTTTGATATTATGTTTTTGACATCCAGGTATCTTCTTCTTCTAGTGCCATCTCCTATCGGAGGTTAGCAATCATTATGGCTATCTTAACTTTATTAGCTGCTGCTCGAAACAGTGATCTAGAGCTCATATTAAACCACTGACGTAAGTTCTTGAGCCAGGATATGCGCCTACGACCGGGTCTTCGTTTTCCATTAATCTTGCCTTGGATAATAAGCTGGAGCGTATCATATTTGGAGTTTCGCATTATATGGCCCAAGTATTCGGGCTTTCTTTTTTGTATGCACTGCAGAATCTCTTTGGGCTTCCCCATTTTCTGCAGCACAATGGTATTGCGAATGCGATCCTTCCATGATATACGCAGCATCCGCCTATATACCCACATCTCGAAGGCTTCAAGCTTATTACACATCTCTTGCGTTAGTGTCCATGCTTCAACACCGTATAGTAATACGGAGAAAACATAACACCGAGCTAGTCTCCAGGTATATGGCCCATAATGCCATCTACAGTATGAACAGAGAAAAAACTAAAAAAAAAGGATGTTAACAATGTTGCCAACTGGCGAATTTATTATTTGAGAGTGGACTCACGCAGTGATTTGCAAAAGGGTAGGCAGTGCGTTTTTGTATTTATGAAGTGCACGCCACTGATAAATAGTAGCCTCTCTCTACTCCTTTGCTCTTAGCGAGTTTATGGGGTTCAATGTCCTTTATTGCCAATCTATATTGTTCGGAGTATAATAATTATACTGAATAAATTCCAAAGTAACAGCCATATCAGGCAATGTCGTATGAGTTGAGCCAATTATTTGTTTATGAAAGAAATTTCAATAAATTATAGACTTTGAATATTTTAGTGCCATCGATGGAATTGAGGTACTGAAATTGTAAGTACGAGTATGATCGACCAATGACTAGGGTTGTAACCTGTAATACGCATTTATATCGAGAGAAAAATAGATTTAGTTCATACCAAATTTCTAATCCGGTCTGAAGTTGCAACACGCTGAACTGCGTAGAATAGTAGCGACCCTCATGTTCCTCTAAAAGGCATCGAACCCACTACCTTGAATCACCTTCACCAGGGAGCTATTGAGGTTTATAAAACAGCAATGTATTGCCATCAGATGAAATGGCTGAAATCTATTTGTTGGATAGGAATAATCTGGCAATATTTAGTAACAAGTATGTCTTTTAAGGTTTAACTTTTATTATTTAACTAGCGACCCGCCCCGGCTTCGCACGGCTGCAATGCTGGTACTAAAGTATATTAAAAAAGCACGCCCCGCGCGACCCCCAACCGCTCGCTATGTTCCTGCATTTTGAATCTTATATATCTTGGAAAATATTCACTTAAATTACATGCTGTAAAGGACAATAGTGATCTATGTTGAATGCATAAAGTATTTAAGATACTTAAATGGATAAGAATTAATGCAATATTGCTTAAAATCGCTTCGTAAATAAACCATCAATTTTGGCTGAAAGTAAAAGATAAAAAATGGTTATTGTGTGTTATCCCTAACAGATAGACATACGCCATCGCGGACTTTTGTGTTGACCTTTTAAGGTGTGCAATACTGTAGTACATTATTTTGATATATCTCGTAGGGTTTAGCCAGCGTTTGCAATGTAAACGCAAGAAATGCTTTAGTTTACGACATCACATCAGAAACCACTAAAATTATCATTCATTCCCGGCGCTAGTTACCTACCACCCTACCGACAAAGATGTATCGCCAAGCGACTTAGCGTTCCAGCGCGATGTCGTGTAGCAACAAAGGGGTGTAGATTTCACCCCGCTTCTATCAAGGTAGCCCGTATCCATCTTAGATTGCATCATCACTTACTGTCAAGTTTGATAACAGTCTAGGGCTAACTTGTAATGAATAAAAAATATTTCGTTTAGGTTTGACGCGTGTTTTGTACACTTGGGGGCGCTTGCCGCGTTAACCTTCATAGCTTCGTCACCTCCCCTTTTTTAACCGACGAAAAAATTTTGATAATTCTTTTTTTATTAGAAAGGGCATACATCCAAGGTGGTCCCATTGTCCTCATGTTAGGATCTGCTGATGATATCCTGGGGAAATTGGAGGAACTCTTCAAATTTTGGAGGCACGCTTATAGCGATTTCGGTTTTTAACTCGGTATCGGTAGCTTTTTGGCTACTACTGCCATATAATATACTATGACAGTATAGTACGAGTATGCGACGTGGCGATAAATCACTTAAAAGTAAGAAATAAAAATTTTTAACAAAAAATAGAACCGACTCAAAACGCACTAAAAAGTAAAAAATAACTGTGTCATTTAGTTGCTTTAATATATCTAGGAGTCGGTGCCAGCCAAGGTTTCTACTTTCAAGGACGTTACCTAGAACCCACAAACTGCTTTACTACGTAAAATAAATGTTCCTTAAACTTGGCTGGCACCGACTGCATAGATATGCTTCAGTAAATTAAAGCAAGTAAATGACACAGTTATTTTTTACTTTTTAGTGCATTTTGAGTCGGTTCTATTTTTTGTTAAAAATTTTTATGTATAGACAAATCGTGTCTACCAATAATATTTTTTCAGTTATTTGTGTTTATGTTGGAATCTTATAATTAATTATTTCGAATTGGATAACGGTTAAAATAGTTTCGCTGAAGAGAGAAGCTTATTTATTATTTGCTAGGGTGGATGATGCCTTAACACTCCTACTATACATTTTAATTCGCACAATTTCCATTCGTTACGTTTTTATTGTATTGTTACAAGTACAACCCTGGTTCTGACTTAGTGTAACTAGTTATATTAAATAATGAAATTATTGTTATCAATGTAATGTTAATATTCGTGTCTTGCTTACATATACAATACTCCTGTTATGATGTTTGTGTATAATAATCATTATTACTTACTTATATTTCAAATAAACTATCAGATATTTGAGTTCTATCTTTTCTACTCCTTATTGTATAAGTTGGTATGTTTTTAGTATATAGAGTAATAATGGGATCTTGTTTGCCCTCTGAGATTACAAAAGGCTAGAAAGGAGGAATTTAGATCAAATAAAAATCATACTGATGCTCAAACTTTATTTCAAAAAAAGAAGAAAATGAATAAATTTATAAAATACCCTCCACCGAAAATGACAGGTCTAAACATAAATATCATTTAGGAAAATATATTTTCATTGGTAAATCTGAAACTAAAATAGAAATATTAATTTGACAATTCATTGCAATTCATAGTTATGATGGTAAATAATTTTTTAATTTTATTTTTCCATGAATTCACTAATATCAGTTGAATTTAAAAAAACAATACATTCGATTTGACAATTCATTGCAATTCATAGTTATGATGGTAAATAATTTTTGAATTTTATTTTTCCATGAATTCACACATTTCCATTCAATTGAATTTAAAAAAAACAATAAATAAGATTGATTGCAAATAATTAATTCAGTTTAATAGGAAATTGGTATAACAAATTAATTGTTTAAAATGGCAAATGAGAAAGTTATTAAAATATCCAATGAAAATTAAAATTTGAATTGTATTACACCCGAATCATCCTGATTAGTTGATTTAGACCATTTACCTAATAATCAAATAAAGTATGGCCCGCATACTTCAATATGTACCGGTAAGTTCTGTCAACGAAAGTAGCTTGGTTTACTATTCTACTTAAACTTGCAGTAGTAATATAAACTTATTTGCTAATTGGACGATCCAAATATAAAAAAAATAAAGTACGAAATAATATTCTATTGGTACATAAATTGTACGTCGCGACCAGTATACAACAACAATTTTATAATCTGTGTCATTTAGTCTCATATAGTCAAAAAAATAATCTTGCAGCCCGTTCACAACGCCATTGTGGCGGTTTAATAAGGTCGCATATATTTGACATCTATGGGTTCTATTTACTACATCAAGAAATATTGAATTGAATGGCTCCTATAAGCTGTATTATTTGGGTCACGCAACCCCCAAACCATCAATGATAAAAGAACATATTCCATAAACTGGACCAATAAAACGGGGACTGTGTACAGGCTGTTGTTACAAGATATAAACTACTACAGACTATTAGGACGAGTCGACTGCAGTGCAAATGCAAGCGTGCGATATTTGTCTTTTTTTCTTCAAAATCCCATGCTGATTTTGAAAGTTACCGAAATAAAAAAGTAAAGTTACGCTTCGCAGGTTTGAATTCGCCCTTTCAGCCGACATTATAATTTAGTGTTTACTTAAGCTTAGTTCCTGTTAAAATTGGCCCAGAAATTTGCGTTCAAACTTGAATTAGCAGACGGTGACTGCATCGGGGTGGCGGGCACAGAATTCACGTGCCTGGAGCCTTCGCCCACCCCGAATGAGTTCTGAGTCGATAAACGGCGACGCAGAATCGATCCCCCGCGATCTAAACCTGAAAAAATAAGTTATTATAAACATGCTATTTCCTCTATCTCTGCTTGATCGAATCAGAAATGAGGACAATCGCAGAAAAACCAAAATAACCAACATAATGGCAGAACGGATGTAGCAATGGGCGGGGCACGCAGTTCGTAGAGCTGATGATCGTTAAGGGCCCAATGTGCTGGAATTACGACTCCGCACCAGAAAGCGCAATGTTGTTCGATCCCCCGCTAGGTGGCCTTACGAAACCAAACGTGTCGCAGAGAGCCGTTGTTCGAAAGTTCCTAAAAAGACCGATGTCCAACAGTAGAGGTCCATCGGTTGTTAGTGATGATGTTGATAATTTCTTCAACAGCAAATTGGTCTTCAAACTGCTATCGCATTTGAGACTATTTGGCTATAAAATAAGTATAGGCACCTACTCATATTAGCTGCTTGGAAGCGAGCAGACTTGAAACGGGTACAAATATAGATTTGTGTTTTCAATATCCCTTGACTTGCGTTTCGGTGTTGTACAAGTCTCACCATTCTCGTTGAACGGGCAGTATTTGATGGTGTGCGCGCGGTCGCCCGTGGCACCGCAGCGCGGGCAGTGGAAGGCGCGCAGCACGGGGCACTGCACGCGTCCGCGCCAGTCCTTCAGCGCGTGCGACGAGTACTTCTCCTCGTTTTCACCGTTGTTCTTGCAGAACGCGCACTCCTGTCACATGAATTTTCATCTCTTTTTACCCTGTACAAATGTCCATCCGTCGTTCTTTTTAACTAAACTGAACTTCTCTGGTTTATTTGATTCGTTTTACCTTAGTAAACAGAATGCAAACACAAACATAACTTGGTAGAAATTAAAGCAGCAATTTAAAAATTTCTATACCTACTACAATCTTCACATAAGTAAACCTCGTACCAGTCATCTATCCACTTTTGTTTAGAGCGAACTCCGGTTAATACGAACTACCTAACTATATTAAATGAATAGTAAAAATAACGACATATCAAACAAATCAAAAAAAAAATTAACAAATCACAGCATATATTAGGTATGAGATGTCTACAAACTATGCTATAAATTCATGAATGGATGATACACGTACATGGGGGAGCGCGCGCTGCATTCGCTTCTCGCTGCGTATTCTGGCGACCTCTTGCAGGAACTCGAACAGCAGACTGGGGCGGATCGCCTGCAGTACCGACAGCTGCTCGCGGGTCAGCATCGACACGTACGTGTTTGCTGAAGACAACGCTAACAACAAGTGTGGAGGTTTAATACGTTAATTTTATAGCACATAGTACTTACTTAACTAAAAATTAATTATACCTCCGACAATGGCGAACTTTTTTTGTGGTGACAGCCATCTCGGACCGATTTTTATCAATCATAGGTAAGTAAGAACACTCCCGACTAATTCACCTATCATACAAAAATAACAAAATTAAAATCGATTTATCCGTTCAGGTGCTACGAAGCATGACAGACACATATACCTACACAGACATGGCAAACTTACCATAACCCGTCAATTTTGCGTTGGCGGTTAGTAATGGTACAAGAAGTCAGACTAAATGTTTCTTAACAGTCTTATAAAGCAGGTTATCAGTTTAATCTGTATTAATTTCAGAAAAATATTGGAGAAAGTTTTGGTATTTTTAAATAAAAGAATTAAAAAAAGAAGGTTCCGAGTTTGTATGTCATACTTTGAAGGCGGCTCTTGTTTCTTTCAAAACAAATATAACCTAGCTCTTGATAACGATTGAATGAGTCCACGGGTCAAATCAATTAAATCTATTATAGGTATATACTTAACAAATAAAAATAATACATACAAGCTTTCTAAAACAACTATCAACTAAGCTTTTGTCATTTATATATTTACTATCAAGTGTTATATTAAAAAATAGGCAACTTACTCTTTAGGAAAAATTCAAAGTTTTCATACGCATTATTCTCGTTGCTCCTTGTAGAAGAATTTTCAGACCAAACATTAGGCGTCGCTGCACCAGCGTCAGATCTAGAACCTAATAAAAAGGAAAACTTTGATTTATTTCCCAACAAACTCGTAAATTTTACTCGGTACAATATATCTTTGCTCGCCGAAAGTTTTGAAATACACATAATATCTTAAAATGAGTTAATGTTTGGAGTCTAGCCAAAATGTTATGATTTATAGATCATCCTTGATATCTACTTAACCTAATACTTACCTCCATTTTTTTGTGTCATTGAAACATGTCTCAAGGGGGTGCTGTTTATAGCACGATTAAAAATTAAAGTACCAGGTCAAGTGTACCCTAAACCGACTTGTATGAATGGATTAATGAAATAAGAAGATAGCGATAGATATATGATCGTGGCAAGTGGAGGGACGTGGTCTCTGTCTACCTCTATGGGCGTTCTCATGCGTGTTGCTATGAATATATGTTTGTATTCTAATATACAGGGTTACATGAACATATATCACGATCCTATGAAACGGTACAGGACAATAGCTATCAAATGACCCCTAAAGCAAAAGTTTATGAAAATCAATTTTTTCTAGGTAAAGCTGGCATTATAATGGTATGGTATGGCTTTAAAAATGAACAGAAACAAAATACAATGTATTTTCATTTCTTACTAGTTATAATAACCAATAATAAAACTAAAACATTCTCTAAGCATTTTAAAATTACAGCTCCATAACTGTATTAGTTTTGAATTTTTAATTTTAATTAAAATTTTCTGTAAAAGTCACTATTGTACTTATCCTGCAGATCATTTTAAAAACATCTACGTATCCTTAGCTACCCATCGGTACATAAAAATACAGGAAAAATCATTAAGTCAAGAAAAAATTACACAACAAAGACACCATGTAGAAAATTGCAAAAATGTATTTAAATCACGAACAAAATACTGAACTTTTGAGGATATTTTAAAGTCTAAAATTAGTTATCCAAAAATACAACAGTGAATAAAATTCTTAAATCACTTTGTTTATTAATAAACCACACCGATTATTTAAAATAAAAAAACCGACCAAGTGCGAGTCGAAAATTTTAAGGTTTACGGAATTATTCTTTCACATGTTTCAAGAATTTAGAAAGAGCCCTAGAAATTTCAAGATTCTAGGGCTAGCAACGTGTATACATATAACAACATGTTAGGTAAATGCCGAAATGCAGCGATATATTTCGATCTTGTTAACTTCATTCTATGTATAAAATAATTATTCCAATATAAAAATCCATTCTAAATTTTAAAATTACTATTTTAAAAATGACCCTAATTGCTTAATTAAAAATATGACTACGTTAGCCCGTAACGTAACTTTCATGAAAGTGTAACTAGGGCTGCCACCTCAAAGTTATAAGCAAGTTCTTGAAATGTTCATATCTCCCTCAGGATTCTGTTTGGGAAGCTCATTTTTTTATCTAGGCATGTATTCTCTCTCCTTAACTCCAGGTTGGCTTGATAGGTATATATATATCATAGATACTGTATATACATACTATGTATAGAAATATAGTACAAGTATAAAAAAGTCAATATTTCTGTTTTGAGAACGTTAACTAGAACCCACGTACTGCAACTAAATAACGAAGTAAAAAATAACCTTTTTTAATTTTTAGCCTGTTTTCAGTCTGTTCATATTTCGCTAAAAAAATTATTTCTTACTTTTTAGTGATTTATCGAGACGTAACCTACTCGTACCTATACTATTATAGTACAGTACATTATACGGCACTAGTAGCCAAAAAGGTACCGACACATACACAAAAACCGATATCGCTGCAAGTTATCCTAATATGATCACTATGGGATCATTTTGGAAGTGTGCCCTTTCCAATTGTAAAGTAACTAAGTGTAATTTTCTAATAAAAAGAATTATCAAAATTGATCGACTCTGCAAAGAGTTATATTATACGTGGTCATTCATAAAATAAAAAAGGGGAAAAAATATACGTGTATATATTGAGAACTTCCTCGTTTTTTTTAGTCGGTTGAAAATACATTTCTTCGTACACATTATTAAGTTTCCAATAGGTTAACACCTGCCTTTGCATATTTGTTAAGCAATGTTTTATTGTTAAACATTCTGCATGACATTTGGACACAAAAACGTAATGTTACGTACCCACGTAATAGTTGTGATTATTCTGTTCCACCGGATCCTCGAATAGCAGCGAGTCGTTGTTGTTGATGGATAGATTCAACAACACATCGCTAAGACCGCTGCTTGACGGAGCTGCAACAATAAACACCGTTTAAAGATTATCAGGCATGCAAGGATCGTAAGTTATAAACAAATAAATAAATAAATATAGGACAATTACACACATCGCTATATAGCCCCAAAGTAAGCGTACTCGTAGGTAGATTGTGTTATGGGTAGAGATAACTGACGAAAATTGTATATATATTATACATAAATACTTATAACATATAGATGAACACCCAGACACTGGAAAATATCCATGTTCATCACACAAACATTTTTCCAGACGTGGGAATCAAACCGATAGCCTAGGACGCAAAGGCAGGGTCACTACCCACTGCGCCACACGGCCGTCGTTACTACTCCTACTACAGTTTTATCTTCTTAGATCGAGTAATTTGTTTTAAAGCGAGCACGTACACCGCGAAAAGAGTAAGCTTTGAAGAATTGACGTTACGTCGCCATCCAGGCTTGGGCGCTGTTCGATCAAACCATTTCAAAGGGGATTTTTATTCATGACAAGTTATCCCTTGTCTGCAATCACACCTGATGGTGAGTGATGATGCAATCTAAAATGGAATAAAAGTTAGACCATCGTGTTAGGACTAGGAGTAGGATAAAATCCAACGCGAAAGTTTGTAAGTATGAATGGATGTTTGTTACACTTTCATGCAAAAACTACTGAAGGGATTTGATAGGTAGGTACAGTAATACAGCTTATACATCAGAATATCACATGTTTCTTTTTATCCCGAATAGGAACGGGAACTAAGCGGGTGACACCGCGAGTGACCTCTAGTATAATATAGTGATCCGGGCATCCTGCCTTCTGCATCTAAGGCTGTGAGTTCTATCCCCACAACTGGAAAATATTTATGTGAGTTTGCGTAAATCTACATTGTAACTAGCTGACCCGGCAAACGTTGTTTTGCATTAAAAATTTTAAAAAAATTTAGTTGAAAATTAGATAGTGGCCGATTCTCAGACCTGCTGACTACATACAGGTAAAAATCGGTAAAGCCGTTTCGGAGGAGTACGGTAACTAACATTGTGACAGGGAAATTTTATATATTAGATATATAAGCAGAGCCGTAACTAGGGCAGTTCCAGCGGTGCCCATGCACAGGGCGCAGACCCTGGAGGGGCGTAAAAATAACCAGACCATATACAAACAATACCTTATAAAGTCAATTACAAGGCTGTAGGGCGCAGTTTCGCACGCTGGCGCAAAAATTGCTGGTCATGCCTCTGGTAATAAGAGACTTTAATATATATTGGCAGCATACCAACGTCGGCCGCTCGGGGCTCCTGCGGAGTGACCATGCCAATGTCTCCAGTGATGCGGCTCTGGAACGGTTGGGCTAGCGGCGAGAACACGCTGTTTTGGATTATGTTGGCGCTTCTATTCTCTGCGGGCGGGAAGCTTTCCTGTTCCAAAAATTAAAAATAAATGTGCGCTCTTGACATTTCACCTCTTGTAATATAAGATATCTCGTAAATAATGGAAAGTTAAATAGGATAAATCACTTAAATTCCATTTAAAAAAACGTCGGGCAGCAGCTTCAGCATTGAAAAATGTGATTCAGGAAAGAAACGTCTGATAAACCGATAACAATGTTTTGAAAATAATAAAATTAGTTTTATATAATTAGTTGATATATAGGTATACCATTTAAGTTTGATCCATTAATATTGGTGGAAATGTACGTTGCTTAAAACATGTATACAGTTTAAATTACATGATCATTTTAATTAAAAATTACTTAAATCGCAACCTGTGTTTATAATAAAAATTCGACAAAAATACCACGCGAACGAAGCCGCGAGTATTCGCGAGTCAATGATATAAAAGAAATGCCTAATCGAAGTCTATCGCGAAGTTTCTCTGTATAATAAACTTTTTACTGAAAAGCTAAATTAAAACGATCATGATTTCAAAAAGGATGACAATAAACTTTGTGAGTAGGTATATAGTAATAACTACTATTACCACTACTATAACCACGATGTTTTGTAGAAAAACATTATTTAGACAACATTAAGTGACATAAAGACAACATGAAGAAAAGCAGCACTTTACGAAAGTTCATATTGAATAGTGAAAAATTGATTTGTAACAGCTAACAGCTCCACAAAATGACGATGACGTAATGCCACCCAAGCTCAACGAAAACGCAAAACAATCCTATACATTTTGCAAATGCTCCGTGAAAAGCCGATGAATACGGTAACCCCATCCCGACTCAACAAAGAAAGAAGAAAGAAAACACATTTATTCATTACTTTAGTAACAAGCAAACTACAGTCAGTTGTGCACTGAGCAATATGTCTGCCGATAGTACCAAAAAGGAATGGGTGTACAGTTTAACATATGCCGTGTATTGCAGCTGAAAATCAATAAAGACACCCAAAAATTGCTTTTTTTCAAAGGTTACTTACTGTTGGCGTAGTAGACGTTACTTGATTGTCACTGACCGGCGGAAATACGGGCTTTACTTGTTCCATATTGTTAAAATTGTACGGGAACGTTTCCATTTTGAAAAATAAAATTAACGTTTACTTCAAGCGTCTCCCGGGAGGTGTAGAACAATCTGGCACCCCGCAGATTGGTTTATATAGCAATGCTAATGCTATAAAAAACAAGCGTACACAAAGACACAGGCCTACACACACCCGATAAGTGAATGCGCCAATAGGGAACAAAGATTGTTGCATCGACTACCCGCAAAATTTTCAATTTTCATGAACGCGTATTACCAAACTACTAATCATTGAATGGTGACTAAATACAATAGGTATTATATGGAAACAGTTTGAAATATAATTACCTCATATACAACGTGTAAGGTAAATGGTATAACATCCTGAACGTACCGATACCTTTTCGATCTTGTTAACACGATCCAGTGTATAAAATAATCATTTTAAATTAAAAGAATTTCATACTAACAAAGCAAAAAGGGTTAAAGATTTAAGCAAATTCTTGTCCACATATCTTCCTTTCTGCCGAGGAAGTTTTTTTTTCTAGGTATGTACTCACTCTCCCTTACTTCTGTGTTCTGATGTATACCTAATAATCCTATAGAATACTTACAACTACTGAAAGAGCTTCGTCTTTTTCTTCTAAAGAAGTAAGTGTAGTGAATGTTTCATCCTTTACCAAAATTAATTAATTTCTTCTATTATACTATCATACGATACGAGTTAAATATTAAGACGTCTAAATGCATAACGTATGAGTACAATACGTACTTCGGAAATACGCTACATTATGCAGTTAAATAGTTCAACTAAGAACACTACAAGATGCGTTGTAAACAAAAAATAACAAGGAAAGGAAAATTCTGGACTCTGGGTGTAGGTACTATAGTGATTTTGTCAAGTATTACAAATTTTAATCTGCCTTGTTTGTGCGTGTAAATTAAGTAGAATAACTAGTCGAACGTTAGAATAAATTTCGGCGGGCCTCAAATTTGTCATTAGAGGTCCTTTTATCCCGCTGGGCAGTAAGGGTAAGTGCCAAGGGATTTTCTACCGATGGGAGCCCCATCGTTCTTGCCAGATTCCGCGGGACAGTGGTCTGCGGGGTGGATTTATAAGGCGGAGTTCCTGGGTTTGATTCTTGGCGGGCCGATTGAGAATATTTTATTAATTGCTACTCCTAAAAAGTTAACCCGTTTCCATCATAGATTGCACCAACACTAGCAGTTTACTCCCTTCATAAGGTATAGTAAACTGAGTAGCGGTGTGTACCTCACACACATTTTAAATATATTTGATACCTACCATTCATTTTTTTTGTGTCGTTACACAGAACTATTTATATCGCAATATACAACTCGTGTATTATTTTTATTTACACACACTAGGGAAACTAAAAAACAAGAGGCGGCAAGCATGATAGTGTCGTCACTAAAATTGTCGATGTTTTGCCATTCGGTTAAACAATCGATTTTTTGTAGATTATGTTTTACTACAAATATGAGTTTGTACTATAAATATGTTTAAGAAATACCTACTTAGAAATGAAATGTAACTGAATATAGTTGATCTTATTTACGAATTTTTAGTGAGCTATGTATTTACCATTACCACACGAAAACGATTCCAACAATAAATAAATCATCGATTCTTAAGAAACAGTTTTTTATAAACGTGATTTCGTTGATCTTATATTTGACACAGGGGTAAGTACGCGAGGTAGATCCATCTATAATAAGTCTGGGGTTCAAATATTTTAAAGTGTGTTCTTTTTATATTTTAATTTAAACTAGATTTTTTTAATTATCACTGGCATAATAATACTAATCACAATCAGCCTATAATACGGTACACAACATAGATATGAAGCTTAGACTATGCGGGTTGGCGGGCTTAGGGTGATAATGTTTTACTCATTAACTATCACTATCAGATCCTGATGACATTGACGAGGACGGGCGGCTTAACGTACTCTCCAAAGACCAGGGTTGTTACATCACCGACTTCCTGACTCCTGGCTTAGAATTTACTTACTAAAATTTTCTTACAAGCTAAAAAAGCTTAGAATTTATTCACCCGACCCGACCCAGAACCGAAGCACCATAAGCTAATTGTTACACCAACAAGGTAGTCCGTAACGAACTCATCAAAATAACCGAGACGCGTTCTTTCAGGCAAGTAACAAATCTTGTACTTAACTAGTTATAAAAGTTGGAAAAATGAAAAACCAAACAAACTTTTAAAAAGTCTTTATTTATATCAAATACCTACTAACACCAACAGTTTTTACCATTGGTAAACTATCTACATTTTACGTATTATTTATGTCACAGAAATAAACGCTCTAAATATTAACTGGGTAGGTAAACTACCTAGGTACTTAATCGTAAGTAAAAATGCTTAAATAATAGTAATTAATTAATTAACACTCATCCTAATACAATGATAATCTTACAAAGAAGTTGTCATATTGATGAATACATTTTCGTGACGATTTTAAACAATAATACGTTCTGTAACTAGTTTTAAAAGTTTTTCAAAATCAAAGTGCCTACTTATTTGTTTATTAATAATTTGATTACATAAAATAAAACAATTACAATGGCTTACTAGGCCAATGAATTGCTGAAAAATGCTGCTTGCATTTTAGGCACTATGCCTCGATGCAGTGGAGTCGAGGTTTTAGATTTAATTTCGTAATTAGCGGTACTTTATAACATAGAGTTATAATCTTTAGATAATATAATTTAATTCGTAATTATAATGCAAAAAAAAATAAAACAGCCAGCCTATTAAAATTTTTACAATGATTTGAAACAATATGCAACTTCTGTGTAGAACTGTCAAAGCTCAATCGAAATAGGAACTTTATAATGACGTGCTTATTCACATTTCTAGAAAATGAAAATGGCGAGGTACTCTACGAAGGTAGGTACTACGAGTATTAGTATCGACACGTTCAAAAGTATTAGTTAGGCGTTACATCATGCATTTTGACTTAATGAACAGTATTTTCAAAACCGATTGAAATTAAAATATACACGTTCAATAGAGAATTCTCTTTCTGTGACGTTATTTTTATTTTTATAGATACCATTTCGCAATGTTTTAAGTTTAAACCATACAAGTATGCACTATATATTATATAGTATTTTTTTCTTTCACACAGGGAAAAGACAAAGGTACACTGTACATCCACTGTACCTAAATTTCTAACCAAACCCCAATATTTTTGACCGTGTGATAAGTACGAGTACGTAATACTTAGGTATTTCTAACAAAACATAATAAAACTAATAAGTACTTTTATACCTTTTTTGTAAATTTTCATAATGGGAAATTACTATAAAGAAAAATACTATAAACTTTTGACAATAAATGTTTACATTACGCGCTAAATATAGATACGAAATAAATATACGATCTAAGTATTTTATTACATAAAAAGGAACATCTTTAAAGTGTTAAACTGATTAATTAGATGAAAGAAGTAAAGGGAATTTGCATGACTTATGTTGTGTTAGATACAAGTACTCAAATAATAATGTACTCAAATAATAATAATACAGTTCTTAGTTTTTAAAACCATGTAAAGATTGAACGGTAAGTATGTGCAGTATTTTTATTTCTACACACATCTACACTCTGTCCTAGGCCAGAAGTATGAACTAAAGTTATTGGTGAAGGAGATCATTCATTTTGGGCCTTTTCTGAAAGTGCCGGCCAACAAAAAAAACCGTATCGCTAGAACTATCAAAGTTAAAGTAAAGAACAACTTACTAAAGTTAGCCATTTACAGTACCTAATAGTTATTTATTCTGTAGGTTTGAATATTCATACTTTTTATTGATTTTGGAAAGTACCCGCCGATTAAATTAATGGTACGTATCGTAGGTGCTACCCATTTGAATCAATAGTTAATATGGTACAAACATTGTAGGAATGCTCTGAATCAAATCGTAGACAAAAGTTCGATTTTTGATCATTTTCATTGGTGCTATTTTAACTATTACTGTAAGTGGCTAGTTGTACCATTTTTTTGACCGGCACTTTTGGGAAGAGCCCAAAAATGTATGGAACCTGAATGTTCTCCATTTTCGGACCAGGATTAGCAATTTGATATCAAATTGAACGTCTAATACTATTATATTATTATGGTTAGGGAATGGTAATCTCTCAAGATTTGTACTCGTATCTAAAAGAAAACTTGCCAAAAATATAATCCAAGACATTAAAATAATGATTATTGAAATATCTTTTTATAGCTTTTTATACAACCAATTAAACATATCTAACTACTTATTGTAATAAGTTTGGATTTAATGAAATATTTCGTAGTACCGACCACTTAATGGATAGCAAAAGAAACTTTTGCATATTAGAAATTTTAAT
Organism: Mycalesis mineus; assembly: GCA_034621355.1. Classification (NCBI taxonomy): domain Eukaryota; kingdom Metazoa; phylum Arthropoda; class Insecta; order Lepidoptera; family Nymphalidae; genus Mycalesis; species Mycalesis mineus. The sequence continues at coordinate 10,048,798 of CM067894.1, read as the reverse complement.
TACACGTAAGCTAGAGTATTTACGAGTGTTTATTCTTTCCAAGTTACTAATATAATTGAATGTTTCAATTGTCGTAAATAACTACGTGGACAATCTACTTAGATCTGCCGCAGCACCGCCGCGGTTAAAATTGCAGATTTAAATTCGGTTGACACCGTGCTAAGTGTATCGACACTACAAGCATATTGTTATCGGTGCGCAGTTCTAAAGACTGCAGATTTGCTTTTTAAGACTACATAAAGCAGTTGCATCAACTGCAATATTGCAAAAGCAATATATTAAAATTATTGGAACTGCAAGCTGACTGGAAATGGATACACAGGCGGTTAGCAATTCAAACGCACGTAAACTGCAATTTTGAAGCTGGTGAAGTTTTATTGAAGTTTGTAGACACTAGGTCGTGATAGCTTTGCGTTTCCCATTTACTTCTGGCGAAGTGTTCGGTGAATAAGCGTCATCAGAAGTCACGTTCTTGTTAACTAGCTAGCTCTCAGGCGTGGGGCGACATTTGTAGATATATACGCTGGCGAATTTGTCTTCTTCCTTATCTTCACACCTTGATCCTTCACCGCATATACAACTGAAATCAAAACATAACACAGCATTAGAATCATCTACTCCTGTCAAAGAGTCACAGTTAAGGAATAAAACGAACAGAACCGACCAAGGCGCGTTTTTGCACGACGAAAAAATGAAGGAAGTTCTTGATTCACGAATATATATATTTTTTTAAGTATGACCACGCATAACTTTTTATAGAAATGGCATACTTTAAATAGTCCCATAGTCATCATGTAAGGATCTGATGAGATCCTGGAAAATCTTTTAAAATTTTATAGGAACTTTGGCTACAAGTACCGTATGATGGTGGTGATGGCACCGACTTTATAGAGTAACTTACTTAACTTAAAATATGCTTAAATTACGTAAATTAAAGCAACTAAATGTCCCAATTATTTTTTAAAACTTTCAATCAATTAAATTTTTTTATTATTACTCACTATGTATTTTGAATCTTCGAATAGACAGACTTTGTGTGCGAGTTGTACACCTCCCATGCGCACGGGGTCTGTGGGGCGCACACTCGGAATGTGGGCTCCATAGAACTTGTCGTTGCGGTGTCATCTTCCTCAGGATTTATAGCTCTCTACAACAACAAAGACGATAGTTATTAGTTTCTTGGACTGGGCGAATGTGGAACACTCATAGCTTTATTATAGAGGTTATAGGAGGCCTATACCTACCATTATGGTAGAAAAGGGCTTCTGAAGAAGAAGAACATAATGATTTTTATTGAATTAAATATCTTTAGAACTTCGTTAAAGTTAAATTTTCCTAATATAAATAGTACTCTAAGCGTACTCCTACAGATATTAGGTATGTGTATCTACCTTATGTTATTTTGACCTATTGAATGCTAGTCTTCTGAAAGTTTGCAATATCTATAAAATTTGGTTTTTTGTTTAACGTAATAAAACTTAATAAGTAAACAAAATTTCATGTGTTTAGGTTATTTAGTCTAAAAAATTTTAAAGTATGAAAAGTGAGTGGACAAATCGTGTAATTCGCTTGCAGCTGACTCGAACTTTGTTATTTATAATTTGGCTGGATACGATGTCGCGCGATTTGATATGTTTTTTCCGACTTTTCGACTGGGTCGATTAAGATTTTCTAAATAAGTCCAAGTCTAGCCACCACGTGTGATTGCAGTGTATGACTAATTTGTATTAAATAATAATAATGTATTGTATTTATGTATAGATGTCTATGAAAAGGGTCAAGGATTTCCGCGCAGACGGTACTGAGTGCACTCACTGGGTAGTACCAGTTGTACTTGAAGACTCTACAGGTATGACCCTGTGTGTATGTATGTGTATAGGTTACCTACTTATCTCTGTCTTTACTAGAGCTGTAGTGGTGTGTAAGTAGTCATACTATCAGCACGATAACTACATAGTAAATGATAACACCGTCTCAAAGGGCAAACGGGAATCTTAATCAGTGGCGTGTCATCAAATTGCGTCAATTTCACTGGAATCGTTCACTATTGTTCTTTATCACGAAAGTTATTATCTGTTTCTCGGTTTAACGTTAACTCAATGCAATTCATTAGTTATTTTATCATAATTATAAATATACGATTTATTTTGTAGTAAAATAAATAATAATAAATTCGATGAAAACAATCAACAAAACTGGAGTTGTTTTGTTTATTGTTTTCATCGAATTTATGGAACCAGTCAGTTAGTCGTAATTTATTATTTATTTACAGGTTTCGAAGATTTTTAAAAACTGCAAAAATAAGCTAACATGTGAGATTTAGTGGCGTAAAAGTAAAATGAAAATAACGTCCATCTTTATTAATAAAAATCCACTGTAGGGCGAGTTTTCCTCCTTACAAAATAGGGGATGTACGAGAAGAACTTAGGGTCCTCATGTCTAATTTTCTTAAAATCTTTTACTGATATTAATGATAACGACCAACCGACGGCTGAACTTTCCGAGGCACAGGGTTGTAACTCTAGCAACTTCGCCATTGCGGGTTATAGACTTAGAAAAAACAAATTTCAAATATTTCATAACCCTACCTCGGACTGAAACCCAGGGCCCTTAGATCCGAAGCCATTGAACCAACGAAGCAAATGATAAATTATATCAGCTCAACAAAAATCATAAGAAAAATCTGCTTCACGCCGCCTTTCCAATTTAAACAATTAATAGGTCTATTAAACTACGCAACAAGGTTTTCATCAATAGATAGTGATTTTAGAAAATTATACAGAATGCTAGTTCAGGGCTTCCACGCGTACGAAGTCGCTATCTTATAGGTAAAGTACAATATCAACACTTCACATTAGACGCCTGTTCGCGGTTCCCCAGTCCAATACATAGTTCAAGGAGTGAAGTATTGGTTCGTTGTCATGTGGTTGTATTCCGTAAACGTGACACGTCCAACGTGCTGAACTCTTAAACAGTCCGAAGTTGAACTGGCGTTTAGTAGGTATAGCGCATTGGTCTTCAGGAATTTGAAACGTACGAGTAAAACCACGGCGTACATAATAATACCTGCTGTGCCTGTCGCCTTCTCTCGGTCCCTCCAGGGATCGGATGAAGGGTACGGGCCTCGATTTTGATTCATTACCCGGGTCAGGCATTGGGAACTTGTCTCCCCCGGTAAATACTCCAGCCTCTTTCGGGGCTGAGGCTTTTCAGCACATGGCTGTAATAAAGTCTAAATGTACGCGCGCTGAATTTTCGTTACGCGTCGCATGATGTCGCTTGCTATGATATGATATAATGAATATTATTCGGGAAAGAGTTGTTAGAAGGAAGATTCTGCGTTACGCCGAAATATTGTATATAATATAAATAAATATAAATTCGGTTGTTATGTCTAGGGGACTAGGAAAAAAACCGCAAGCGTATTCAACCGAACGCTCGGCGCCGTACGTACCGTACAGATGTGTCGCGACACTAAGGTCTGTAACAGAGCGCCGGCGGGCGCGGGTGCTAGAGCGGACAAGTGGAGTTCAAATATATAGAGACACGCATACGATCACTGTGAACGCAAACAGCGTCTACATACATACGGGTACATACATAGTTTCGATATAATAATTATAGTAGATTTAAAGTCCGCGCGCCCGCACACGCCGGCACTCTGATTCGGTCCTAAGGTGGTGTGACAGTGGACAGTGATGTCATCGTACGGTGGCGCGAGTGTACGACACGCGCCCTTGAGCGTATCCGGCGACCCGAGCAAGCAGTTAGGGCGCGTGCACACTGGGAGCACGTCTTATGTATCCATTGGCGATCCATATTGTCTGTACAAACGATTGACGAAACATGTTTTATTTACAAAAAATTAGCGATCCACTTTGTCTTTACATAAAATTAGCAAATCACGCTGTCTTTACAAAAAAATGGCGCCAAATATCACATTTACTAAAATTTTGTTATTCATCTTTACAAAAAAAAAACTACAAGCTATTTTGTCTTTGCACGTCCCTGTAGCCCTAAAGGGAAATTTTATTGTACACTCCGCTGTCTTCCTAGTTTAGAGTAAACAGATCTAAAGGTCAAAAAATAAATATTTATTTTAAAAAAATAAATCAATGTAATACCTACACTAGATAGATGGCTGGTGGTGATGGATGGAAATATTAACTATGAATTAATAGATTAACCTAAGAGTCTGGATAGTAACTTTCAAGTAAATTGGTCATAAGGAGAATGCTCTTGTTATAAGAAAAAAATACAGAAATGCATGCTCTCACTGCATGTTTCGGCACTCGATTAAATCGGCCAACAGTCTCTACAGCATAAAGCGGAACATTACATTTTTATCGCCTTCGTAATACGATTTCAATAATCACAGCCAATCTGCTCCCCACAGGTTCACTCTGATAAAATGAAGAATGTGTACATATATACAATAACCCCTCATTCCCATAGACAGGGGTAGACTGAGACCACGTCTTTTCACTTGCCACGATCCTTGCATAGCTCTCTCGATTCTTCCAATGTCATTATACCTTTCATACAAATGCATCGGTTTAGGATACTCTTAACCTGGCCTTTAATCAGAATGTCCTGGATTTGATCCAGAAATGTTCGTCTCCGTCTTCCCCATCCAACATTCCCATTCACTCTCGCCTTATAAATCCCTGTCGCAAGTCTCCTTTCATTAATTCTCTCTACATGACCAAACCATCTCAGCATACCTTCCTCGATTGTAGTCCTTTTATGCCACACTACTCTCTTATTACACTATACTTGATTCTGTTATTCAGTTTTACTCCACTCATACTTCTCAATGCTTCTCTTGCATTTATTTTATTTTAATGCTTGATTAATTACTGATGATTAATGAATAGACTGCCTTGTTGGTCTAGTGGTTAATGAATTTGTCAGTACTTCAGCCTCGGGAATTTGGTGGTGTTAGGCCTCGGAGAGCACGTTAAGCCGACACGAGGTCCTAGGCAGGTTATGAACAATGGGCCGTTAATAGGCTGATAATGATGATGATGAATGAATAAGTGTCGACAGTTAATGAACAGCCTAACAGAATGCGTACTCCATAATTCACAGAAATCTGCGTTTATAATAATTATATCTGGATAACGTTATTGCTTATTTACCAATAGATAACGCGGGACGTAAAAGCCAACATAATTGTGTTATGTACATTTTTTTAACTTAAACTTCATTGTACATACCTACTTATGATGATATTTTTTTATGATCCGACTTGTAGTACCTCAGGTATCATACCCCTTTGCTAGAGCAAGTCTTCGTGTGTCCCGGTCACACGTAGTACCTACTGACCATTAATGAATTAAACATTATCACCCTAAGCTCGCCAACCTGCATTGAAGCAGCATGGCGAGATTAATATCCACATCCCCTCACCTACAAGGAGCGAGGCCTGGCTCTGTAGTGGGCCGTAAAAAAGTGAATGTCTCGGGATGCCTGACAGAAGTGATAACTTAAATACGGATAGCGTTAACCAAGGTTAATACGAGAGCAGTGCCGTAACTAGGGCAGTGTCAGCGGCGCCCAGGCACAGAGCGCAGATCCTGGATGGGCGCAGAAATTACCAGATCATAATTATAAAAACAATGCCTTATTTAGAATCAGATACAAGTCTCTAGGGCGCAGTTATGGACGCTCGCACAGGGCTCATAAATTGTTAGTTAAGGCTCTGCACGAGAGAGGAAGAGTCTGACTATAGCAGCCGTATGTGTAAGAGAAATAGAATATTGATAGACTGGCGCTGTAAAGCGTTACGTAACGAAACAGTTTACCCATCCATAAGCAGATCAAAAGTAGGCTGATAGTAAAAATGTGCTCGGTGTAATTCGGGCCGTAAGTTAGGCATGTACCGAATCATTGTATGCCGCCATTCATACGCGATCACGTGGACGATCGCATTACATGTAAACAGGAAGTTGTACCACAAGCCGCAACGCAAACGGAATCGCGGGTCAACGACCATCTTCATTTTTGTCGCGTACTTCCCGAACGGAACCCTTTTTGTGTCACGAGAGTTTGTGTGGGAATTCCTCTTGACACAGTTTGTGGTCAACACGGGTATGGAGACTTCAGGTCAGTAGTTTGCATATGTGGATTCGGATTCTGAGGTCCTGTGAAAAAGCTATGAAATGCACTACTATTCTTTTTCAAGAAATTCTCTGTAGCAGTCTAGAGTTAAGTAGTTGGTTGTGTGATTTCCCCCTAAAAAGCATGTTAAGCTGTCGTTCCCGAGCGTTGTCATTCACGTTTGACAGTGATCGTTTCACATTGAAACCTGGTGAGCCTCCAAATGCCGTCTTGAAATGAGAGATTTACTTTATAATAAACCTTTCTCTTATATCATATAGTTTTACACGGCCTCCGTGCCACAGTGGTATGCGCAGTGGATTTACGAGTATAAGACTTGAGATGAGGAGATTGAGTCCTGGGTACGATTCGCGGCTGGGCCGATTAAGATTTTCTAAATTGGTCCAGGTCTGGCTTATTACTAGTCTTTCGACAAAACGCCAATAATTCGCAAACGCCAAGCGTTTTGGTACGATATCGTGTAGAAACCGAAGGGGAATGGATTTCATCCTACTCCTAACAATTTAGCCCGCTTCCACCTTAGATTACATCATCACTTACCATCGGGTGTGATTGCAGTCAAGGCTTAACTTGTAATGATTAAAAAAAATCCACAATAAAATCCGTTACTCAGTTTAAAGAGTGCTTAGCTTACAAATAGCGATAACGAAAACCAATTTTGCTGTATATTAGCTTTTTTTTTAAATGGAAGCGGGCTAACTTGTTAGGAGTAGGATGACATCCACGACATCCCAGCGGAACGCAAAATCACTTGGCGGTTCGTCTTTGTCGGTACCTATGTTAATTATTTAAAAGTAGGTCTACAGTGCATCAGCCTATTTCACTTTTGAGGTTACTTATTCTAAATTGGTACTAAGTATCCTAAAAAACACGCTCAGAATATTTAGGTGACACGTGTAACAAAACAAAAAGATATATTTTGGAATCTCACTAATTACTTATTTTCGTAAAAATAATTTCTTCGTAATTGCCTATGTGTTAGTGTCTGGAATATTTCCAGGAATACAGTATACCGATACAATAGAGCGGAAAATCTTTAGTAAGCTTGCCTTTGTATTAATTTAGAAAATGAGTATTGTGCCTATATTTATCATTTTCTTCATTGTGGAGGAGGACTTCAACGTGGAGGAACTATTCCTTAGAGAAAATGGAATATGGAGCTGAGACCCACTACACTGCTCCGTTTGTTAGCTGGCTCAGAGTTGTAATAGTAAGAAAATAGTAGCCTATGTCCTTTCTAAGGCTCTAAACTATCTCTGTACCAAATTAATTTTAAATCGATTCCCTTTAGGTGTGATTGATTTTTGGAATGAAGTTCCTTATCGCGCGTTATGAAAGGGGGCTAGACGGAAAAAAATCCCACGAAAAGTTGTAACGACACTTTTTAACCGACGAAAAAAAACGGAGGTTCTCAATTCGAGACGTATATATATATTTTCTTTTTATGGCTGACACCGACTTCATAGATATGCTTAAGTAAATTAAAGCAACTAAATGACACAGTTATTTTTTACTTTTTAGTGCGTTTTGAGTCGGTTCTATTTTTACCCGACTGCGTCAGAAGAAGGGTAATGTTTTTCGAGCGTATGTATGTATGTATGTATGTATGTATGTGTGCCCATTTCTTCGGCACTTTAGGCGCTACAGCCTAAACGGCTGAACGGATTTTGACATGTGAAGTGTCGTTGAATTCGGCTAAATTGTGAAAGTGACATAGGCTATATGAATTTTCAAAATGGCGGCTGTAAATGGGGAAAAAAGGTGGGACATGTGCATTTTTTTCTTTTATCCTAGCAATATGGGTATCAAAAGGAAGGTCGTAAAAAGACCATTTCAAAAATATAAATATCATATCATGTTTATATTACAGTTTTAACAAGCAATGTCAAAAAGTGTATTGTCTCATTTCTATATCACAAATTAAAACTAGAAAATCTCAAATAAAATTATTATTATAAAAACAAAAAATAAATCATATAACAACATTTCATTTCATAACAACTGCTTAGAAGTTATGAAATGAAAAGAGAAAAACAAGGATCACTATATCTATATAAAATTCTAAATACTTTATGGTGCTGCAGGCGGGGACAAACGTAGTTTTGGTAGGTCTTTCTTTCCCAGGTAGTAAACTATTTTGTCCACACCTGCAGCACTATAAAGTATTTAGAATTTTATATAGATATAGTTATCCTTGTTTTTCTCTTTTCAGTTCATAACTTCTAAGCAGTTGGGTTTTTTGTTTTTATAATAATAATTTTATTTGTTAAAAATTTTTCTTGCTATAGTAGGTAAGCTCCTGCGTTGCGCTGCTGCTCTGTGCTGTCGTCGTCTCGACAGCACTCCAGTGCGTGTTCTAACCTATACACTGTTGTGTTTACGAAGTCGATAGAGCAACTTCATTCCATCCGGGTGTCCATGACACCTCTCAACTTTTTATCCCACTTTTAGGGATATAACGGTCACTTTGCTGTCGTAGTTATAACTACGAGTATATCCAGTTTAATGCGGTTTGAAACCAAACATCGTAGACAAGAGAGATTTGATAACACCACTGAACTCTATAATACGAGCAAATGTAATAGCTATTATCTATGTATGTCTAATAAAATAGTAATTCCTTACATATTTTTCTGTTTGTCTTGTTGTTTGTTCAAGCAAAATCAAAAATGAAAATCGGCCCAGACGTTCATACGGTAACATCTTTTACAATAAACAGTTTACAGTTTAACGCAATTAAAACATCTTTATAATATTTCGAGCACGTTTTTATTTCGCACTTTATTATTTATATCTATAAATGAAATAAATAAATGTTCCGGACAATTCTAACTTTCGGAACGTTATTGACTTTAAAAAGTCGATCTCGTTGTTTTTAAAAGCGTTCTTATCACCAGAGTCGGAAAGTTTGTGCATGTTGTTTGTTTGTTTATCTACACCCACGTGCCGCGGACAGTAGTAGGCATTATCATTATCCGTCTAATTCCGCCAACCTGCATTGTAATAGCGTGGTGGGACTAAGCTTCACATACCCATATACCATAAGGAGAGAGGCCCAGATCTACAAAGGGCCGTTAAAATAGGTTGATAATGATGATGAAATTTTCTAGACGTTTCCAATGTATAAACACAAATATTGTGTAGGTTCAATGAAGCCGACAAAGTATACGTGATGTCAGCCACGGTCGGCTAGCACGGCTTCCCGTCATCAAACAGTTTCCGAGATGGTGCCATCTATTAATAGGAGATCCGCGCCAAAAATAAAATCGGACATGTAAACAAACCCAAAAACCCTTATTGAACCTTTATCGTTTTTCACCGGAATCTAATGATGAACCTTTGTACAGTCATATTTTTTTATAAGCGTCCACTTTTTCTAATGTGCTTTTTTATTTTGATAAATCTCTCAAATGATACCTACACAATCTTCACAGATCACTATTATTTTGACGATTCAAAATTCGTAATTATCAACTTAAAGAACTTGAGTTTAGAACTTTAGACTATAGCATTTACAGCATTTAAATTTGTCTTACATTTTGCTTAAGCTAAAAGACCATTAAAAAAACTGTCGTAAAAAAATAAAAGTAATGTCAGTTAAACTTGCCTATCATACGTCCAAGATTGCCTTGTGGATTTAATAAAAGTGTACATTTCAACTACACAAAGGATATACTGTACCCAAAATAAACAACCCTAGCTGTGTCTACTTCGGTAAACTGTCCAGTTATTCTTATTGCGAGTGCAGCTGAGCTAAGTTTACCCGCCGATGTGTTTATATGAGCGCTCCGCTGAAGTTTACAGTCCAAGGTCAGCGCATGGACTCTATAACTGTACAATCCTCTAATTCTTGTAATTCATGATTTAAAATTATGGACTTATCATTAACAATAAAATGAAATATAAACAATAAAGTGGTGCCCATTATAATTAATAAAGTCTGTACAATCACGGGCGAAAAAAGGATCAAATTGAAAAAAAATTGGGTAAAATTAAAGTGAGGTCAGAAAATCTATTTTCACGGCAAAACACTACTACTTAAGATTCTTAATTTGGTATATAAATCAAACATTCTGTGATTCGTAAAAGAATAACTATAGAAAATTGGTCTAAAAATCTTATCCAAATCAGCTAACTATACAGATGAAAAAAGATGAAAGAGAAACTTTCATCTTCTAAGAAAAAACCACCTTTTTAAAGTCTCCGTTTTGAAAATAACGATAGATATTTCTATATACATAATGCGAATCCTTGACTGCCTCGTTGATCTAGTGGTTAGCCTGGATCGGTTTTTCTAATAAATTTTCTGGAAATTCTAAGACCATTGTTGGTTATTTGGTGTTATTAACCGTAACGTGAGAGACCGTTATTTCGTCAATCCCGATCACTATCGTCAACAGATTGATCGTTATCAATCAATTAAACATTCAACCTACCCGCCAAAACACAATCGGATTAACGTAGTGGATTTACACTCTATATTCCTTCTCCTAAGAGAGAGGCGTGGATAGTGGGCAGTTATAAGTCTGTTAAAGATCATATATGTGTTCTGAATTAACAAAGTCTAGTAGTATTTATACTGTGGTATTATGAATGGATCATGTTCCACTCCACAATGATTTCACATGCCTACTATCTATGCAACATCAGTGATGACTGTTAGGTATCATTACTGTAGGTCAGTGCTGACCTCGTCGCTTGTCATCATAGCTGACGCTTACATAGGATATGCATAGTGTACATGTTAACTACATAGTTTTATATACAATGCCATTATTGAAGACACGGTAATACGAGATGTAGGTATTTTGTGGTCATTTATGCAATGATGTACGATATATGAATGAAATAAAGGAAAATATATAATGATAGACAAGATGCATAAGTACATACTCGTATTATGCAGATGGATAAATGTGGTATTGATGTTGGTAATTTTAAAACTTTTTATACATTTTAATATTCTGTTTATTTCCAGATTTTTTTTTATCGACTTCAAGTTGGCCCTTGACTGCTATCACACCTGATGTTAAGTGATGATGCAATCTAAGACGGAAGCGGACTAACTTGTTAGGAGTAAGATGAAATCTACACCCCTTTCGGTTTCTACACGACATCGTACCGGCACGATACGTACGTACTGAATGAAACAAACAAGTTAGTGGAAATAATTTTTGACTTCTAACATTTATATTGGAATGATGGTATAGGAAGACCAAAGCGAAGGCATTTCTGGACCAAGTCCAGGACATTCAAAAGGCCAGGTGAAGAGTACCCTAAACGGAGTAATTGTATGAAAGAATTAATGAAATTGGAAGAATAGAGATATGCAAGGACCGCGGCAAGTGGAAGGACGTGGTTTTTGCCTACCCCACATAATTATTGCCTTACACGTTTCCTACGGGGACACGTCGCGACACGATGTTGATGAGATGTATATTTGTAATGTATGTTTGTGACGCTATCCAGTAAATATACCAATATTAACATAAAATATTTGCTTTTCCTCGGGTAAAACGAAAGTCCCTAAAAGTGTAGGTACCTAAGAGTATAGTGGCATAATTATTGTGGCAAAAATTACCTACTAAAACCATTTTAAGAAGCCTCCATTTCCAAATATTATGAATGGGTCACCGGAACTCCAAATAAATAATTTATTAAAATCAGACTGTACGAGTAGTACATGTGGTCAAATGTTAAGCTATTGCATATCTTCTAATGCCTCGCGGGTCTTAGAGTGGAGACAGAATCCAGAAATTCCGTAATAAAAAAATCCTAACACCCCCTGAATATCAAAAACATAATATCAAAAGTACAATTTCGGCACCGACGTCATCGGAACCGACGGGATTCAAACCCGCGTCTCTCTGGCAATCCGGGCACTTAGAGCGCCTTACCGCTAGGCCACGGTCCCGATGACGTCGGTAGGTAAACATAAGTTGATAAAAAAATCACACGTCTTCTTTTTGTTATTATCAAATAAGGATTCATGATAAATAAATGTGACTGTAACTGTATTAATATTAGAAGCAAAAATAAACTGGTAGCACCTAGAACTAGGCTAAGTAAAATTAATAATTCGTTTAAGGGCAATTACAAGCGGTTTTACAAAAAATTTCCAACTGAAACTACTACCATCTCTCTCAATAAGTTCAAGGTATTTGTCAAACGCAAGCTTCACCAAAAAGCAATGCCAAAAAACATATTATAGAGTAAAAGAACTTATAAACGATGAAAAGGCGTTTGATTGAATTGCTGTAAGGGGTCGAGCATTTAGTTCTGTAGTTATTAAGTAATAATGTAAGATGGTGATAACAAAAAAACCTAGCTGAGTTTGTTGTGGGCTCTTTTCGGACCAAGGCGAGTTTGGAACCCCGTGGCTTTAATTTTAAGTTTCCGATATAAATTTATGTAAAAACAATGGTGATAATTAAGAAATTATCACCATTGTTTTTACATTAATTTAAAATTACATATTGACAATTCAAAACAATCAAAATAAAATTCAAAATAAATAAAGATATCACTGAATAAGGATATTTGACTTGACTTGATTTATTTATATTATTAGTTGAACTAAATAGGAAAATATTAAACTGTAAGTATTTTTATTATTAATGCGTTTCATTCCTTATTTTTATAGATAGGTGTATTTTTTTTCTAGTAGGTACATAGATATACAATAATGACATGAATATGTACTTATTTGTAAACCGATAAATCTCAAGTGATAAGATCTTTTGGTCAATTAGAGAGAATGAATGAAAGGAGACACACGATAGAGATTTATGAAACGAAGTGAATGGGAATGTTGGAAGGGAGAGAGGAAGTTCCTGGACAAAATCCAGGATACTCTTATTAAAGGCCAGGCCAAGAACACCCTAAAGAGACGTACTTGTATGAAAGGTTTAATGAAATTAGAAGAAGAGAGAGAGAGAAATGCAAGGATTGTGGCAAGTGGAAGGTCGTCTCTGCCTATCCCTATGGGAACGAGGCGTGATGCTATTTATATATGTATATGACTCAATGTATAATATTAATAAATAATAATAACACTGTTTACACCACTGAAAAACTCCTTGTTTTGAAAACAAATCGAAACCGCCGCTGAAAATTTGTTAACAAAATCACTCACCGTTATTCTAGGTATCGCCGTAGTGGCTGAGATAGTCCACACCGCTAGTATAACGAACAGTGTTCCCTTCATGATTACACGTACGAGTTAAAATTACGTTAACGATTATACAAAGTCGCGAAAACCAACGTAGACACACTCGCGGTGGCGGATCGTGATGGAGTGACGACGGCGGGCGGCCGGTCGGGTATAAGTAGCCTGGACCGCACCAGATTTTCCTAATGGAGAGGTTACGTCTCATACGCGGTGACACGCCGCTTGAGGCGTAAGAGGCCCGAGAGGCCCTCGCGACTCGCGTATCGAAGATAAGCGACCAGCCCGGTGTGAGGCCCCTCGACAGGGGCTCGCCGCTCTACACTATCTGCGTAGGCCTAAGTAAATAAAACCTCGAAAACGGAAACTTTTTAACCGACGAAAAAACGGTGGAGGTTCCCAATTCCACGCGTATATTTTTTTATGTATTACGCATAACTTTTTACAAAGCAGTCCGATTTTTATAATTATATTCCAAAATGGTCCCATAGTCATCATGTTAGGATCTGATGATGGGATCCTGGGAAAATCTAAGGTACTCTTCAAACTTTAAAGGCACACAACGATTTCAGTATTTTTTAAGTGGCTGGCATACCTGTATGGTAGGTACTTATATTTTAGCTATGTTTGGTGTCGATAAATCACGAAAAAAAATCATGAAAAAAAATTAATAATAAATAAAACCGACTCCAAAGCGCACTAAAATGTAAAAAATAATTTTGTTACTTAACTAACGAAGCATACCTATCAAAACGGCGCTACACAAGCTTTCTACTTTAAAGACTGCTTATTCTTTAAATAAACTTTCCTTAAACTTGGATGGTACCGACTTGAGAACTATTAGTATATTGTGTGATGTGAAACTCGTTTTCAGAGTGGACCAAATGGTACGTGTCGAGTCGTAAGAAACAATGATGTTTTATAGTATGTCGATGCTGTAAAAAAGTCCCGTCAAAATTGGTCCAAGCGTTTCAGAGATTAGTCGAAACATACAGGCAGACAAAAAATTAAAAAAATGATTTTTTGGTGTTCAATTAAATGAGACAGTTCATTTTTATTTACTTATAATTGTATGTTCTATTGAGTATTGAGTTATTGACTGATTTACTCTGACTGGATTGTTTTAATACGTAATTCGTCGGTACCTATAATTTTTGCATTTATTATTTCCCGTCCCTGAACATAAATTAAAATATTCTATTTCTCTCTATCCATGTAAGCTGCAAGTAGGCAGCTACCTATTATGGAATGAACCGCGAGAAGTAATTCCAGACGGGATTGCAAATTAATGATTTTCGGATTTATTTCTTCACTACACGTGCCAATAAACTTCGTGCCAAATTTCAATAGGTATACCTATCGCTGAAAATTACAATTTCCACGATCATAGGTATGGAAATGTTTAATGAAAATATGCTTTCAGAAGTTGCACCTACGCCGAGTATCTATATGAAGTAGTACTAAGGCTACTACTAAGGCCTGTGTGCACCAAGACTTCGGTTATCATAACCAACAGTTAACATAAGCTAAACGTAATTTACTGTTCACGTCAACCCGTAGAACGCCGGTTAAGGACGTAAGCTCGGTTGAGATAACCGCCCGGTTTACGTCCTTAACCGGCGTATGGGTTTATTATAAATAGTAAATTTATAGTAAAGTTATGTTAACCGTTGGTTATGATAACCGAAATCTTGGTGCACACAGGCCTAAGCAATTAAGTAATTAGTTAAGCACTAAATATTATATAAAATTTTAGGTATCGGGGTCAAAAGTAATCAGCCTGTCTCGTGTTATGACGAAATGCGGGTAGGTATTAAAGATCATTTCATAAATTATTGCCACAACTAAAAAACTTCGCAAGATTTTATGGAATAGGACATAGCCAAATATTTTATGGAAGTCTGTCCCAGAGATGTCCAGAGATGATATCTATAACGATAATAGTACAGATCTTAAATTTACATAATAACAAAGTAACATGAAACTATGCAGTCGCTGATAAAAGTTATAAAGGTTGAAAAAATTTGATTTTTCATACTTTGATGACGGTGACGTGATTCAGAACACAAAAATCGATTGATATTCCCAATTTTTAACCGACGAAAAAAAACGGAGGAGGTTCTCAATTCGACACGTATATATATTTTTTTTATGTAGGTATGACCACGCTTTACTTTTTACAAAGTCCGATTTTGATAATTAATAATTAGAAAGGGCACACTTGCAAGATGGTCCCATACTCATCATGTTAGGATCTGATGATGATATCCTAGGAAAATTAAATAGGAAAATATGAACTCTTCACACTTGCAGCGAAAAAGTAAGAAGTGGAAATTTTTAACACAAAAAATAGAACCGACTCAAAATGCACTAAAAAGTAAAAAATAACTGTGTCATTTAGATGCTTTAATTTACTATAGCATATCTATGAAGTCGGTGCAAATATTGATTACTTTTAAATGCAGTTGGAGTCGGTTCTATTTTTGTTAAAAAAATTTTTTGATATATTTTCAGTGATTGCTATGAGACATAGGTAGTTGTTTAAAATTCATTGTGTATTTAAACAAAATAGTTAAATATGAGCATACTTTTGGACTGCTTATGGCAAATTTTGGCAATGTCCTTTGATTTTATGATTTTAAGCCAACAAGATCTTTGTCGTCATCTTAAAACACTTGATATTTCCTCTACAAAACTTATTAATATTTGGCACTCATAAATAATCTAAAAGTTGGCAACATTATAATATTATTAGTACTCCAATGTGTGCGCACAAATCTCTTAACTACAAGTAGTTAGTTATCTAAATATATCTTTTTCACAACGTTCCCTAAGGAAAGGATAACTATTTTTAGCAGCGACATAATACTACCTACCTAATGTTGCTAATTTGTAGACTATTAATTTTAATTTCAAGATTCGTCTACCGCGGCTTCTGCTACATACTAATAAAGACTTGTATAAGCTTCTTAAGTCTTACTTCCTCATTCCTACTAATATTATAAAGGCAAAACTATGCATGGATGTTTGTTACTCTTCCACGCAAAAAGTAATTAATGGTTATTGATGAAACTTTATAATGATAAATAAACCTATGTGATATTCTGATATGTAAGCTATATTAGCTTACATATCAGAATATCACATAGGCTAAATTTTATCCTAAAATTCCCACGGGAACGAGAACTATGCGTCCTCTAGTAATAATTTATGCGCGAAAGCTTATGAGGAGGTGAGTATGTTTGATGTTCTTTTACGCAAAAACTACTGTATCTATGGTTTGTATTGCCGTATGGTTTCATCTACATATATCTCGCTATCTTGGACAAATTGCAATAAAAAGTATTCTAGGCTATAATCAATTTTTTTGCACTTATTTGGAGTGGCAAAGTCCGTCCAGCCGTTCTTTACCAAATATGGTTTTTAAAATTGGAAAATTTTAGAAAACTTAGCGATTAATTTAAAAATCCTTGATTGTCAATCACAACTTTTTATCTTGATCAAATTAGGTACAGAGATAGTTATAGCTCTTAGGCTGGTTCTTATCTCGAAATTTCTACGCGAAAGGAACCGCGGGAGATTTTATGATATATCTATCTCGTGCCAAACTTCACGTTAAAAACTCTGAAGCTATAACAGGCCTGGTTTATGGCGCATGATAATGGCAGCGCTGATAACTATTTCATTATTAGACGGAGGTCCTAGGTTTGATTCCGATGAAGTTTTTTTAATTGTTCTAGGTCTGGCTGAAGCTTCCCAGTCATGGCTAGTACCGCCAAACGGCTTAGAGTTCCAGTGCGATGTTGTGTGGAAACTGAAAGCGACGTAGATTTCATCCTACTCCTAACAACTTAACTCGCATCTCACCATTAGCTGAAAATTATTTTTTTGAAACGACGCGCATCCTATTCGCTTGCTCATGAAGAAACGGTTTTACCAAAGCTATGAGTTGTTTACTACGTCTGTCAAGTCCGCCAATATGTTCAACTATAGATTATAATTGCGATTCAACATGAATGAACCGGCCGGCGAGCAGAGCGCATAATCACAGTAGGTATGTACTTACAAGCGGTAACTGATAATGCGCATGCGGTCAATAAATAAACATGCTGTTATTTGTTATTCTGCTCGCTACTACGAGATCGATGGTCTCCAATTGACTAATAGATCGCTTAAATAACAAATATCTTTTTAGGGTTCTGTACCTCAAAAGAAAAACCGAACCTTTGTAGAAAAACGCCTAACCCTTACCATTGCTTTATGCACATCTTTCTTTTTTGTTCCAAATAAAGAATTTTTTTCGACTTAACCTACCTATTAACTCCTGTTATCTAGACCTGTGACCTGATAGAGATAATCTGAATATTGTAGGACACTTCTGGCGGGGTAACTGGAAAATTAAAAAAATACAAACTGCACTGATTGTGATACCTATATCGAATGAAAGAGGTTGTAGTAGTAGGTAGTGAGAATCATAAATATATTTTTTTGGAATATTAAAATAAATTACTTCCATGAATAGGACTTGAAGCGCCAACCGGATGCCGATTTAACGTACATTTCCAGTCACGCCTGATTTGTAAAGCTGAAACTGCTGACTGTACTAAAGCTGAAATTATTTTTAAAAATACAGAAATTCGTTTTCTACTTACAGTATTACCTATACAAAAACCATGATATCAATGAATGTGGCAAATCACTCAACAAACAACGTAGGGAACCTTCTCCATGGAAGTTGATTTCGCACTTGTTTTGTTAGGGATTCGTAACTAGGTTGTAAAAACGGAACCCTATTAATAAGACTTTAACTGTCTGTCTGTTTGTAACAAGCCTAAATCTCGATTGGTACAGAACCCTCCGTGCTTCAGTCCGACGCGCACTTGGCCAGTTATTTTTTGTATATTTGCCAGAGATAATGCGTAGTAGCGAGGCGACACGCTTACGTTTTTTCTACATAAACTCATGTTATTTAGAAACAATTCTAAGAGCAAATTACGTGGCGCCACTACAAACAAAATGGTTTGATTGTTGTTCATTTAATTACCTTTTAATTAGATACGTATATGTATAGGAATAGATAAGTCTTGGATTTGATTTTATTATACTTAATAGTTGATGTGTTAGGTCACTTCATAGCCGAGTATCGAATCGATCCATACTTTTACGGATTTTATTTTAAACCAAATTAAAACAGCACCATCTAGTCTAGTTTACTAGTTTCAATTGGCATCGAATTTTCGTTTCTCAGAAACGCGTGGAGGTATCCAGCTGAAATTTATATCAAACACTTAGATTCATTTCAAAATGAAACTTCGATGCCAACGCAATCAAAAGAAAAAGCCGCTTATGCCGTTTTTCGCAAAATTTCAACATTCCCAAGGGAACCAAAACCTACAGGGTAGTACTTCACGTAAACTCAGAATCTTGAAATTTGGTACGCAACAATGCATCTACATATATACTTCTCTTAGTTAGGTACATCATGAAATAAAATAATTTTGAAATTCCTATCCTTTTCCTCATGAACGCGTACAAGTATTAAAAAAAACATATTAAATACTCAGGTTTATAATACTTTTAATCTGTAACAAAATCAAGTATTAAGTAATACTTACCTACAGGTTTGTACGGAACCCTCGATGCATCCCTCCCCTCCAACCCTCCAAACTGCATCCAGCGACTTTCTGCAACCCGTTTGATGTGATCACTCCACCCATATGGGGGGTTAACCAACACCGCGCTTTCCGGTGCAAGGACGCCATTCCATCTGCTATTCGAACTACATACATAGTTCGAAGAGTTGATGGCTTACTATCTTACATTACATTGACACCTAGTCAATATAGCAAGCCTACTCTCTACTTTACTTGTCCTGTCAACTATAGAAACAAAAAACATTAGCCCACTATAGACGATTGTGATCCTTTTGATTTGACCGCCGCTCCCGGCCCGGCCTACCTACCTACAAGCGGCAGGGCCCTTATGTTTGCCCAGTGCCCACTATGACTACGTTCCCGTACATGTTGCGTCATATGGTATGACGCAATATCTTCCGATCTTTGTGACAGTTTCCCACAGGGAAGAACAACCTATAGAGCAAACTGATCAAATACTTATACCATTATTTCCAATCTTATCAAATAAAGTGTATATTTGTAATTTTCTAAATAACAGCTTTTCAGTAAATGTGTGAAAGTTTACACGTTTCTTATGCAAAATTATGGTTGTCTGTTTATAGTTTCGGCTAATCTCTGAAACTGTGTCGTAATGTCGTAAAAATTCTTTTGGTATGTAATAGCTAGACAAATGAGGAGGAAACTACAGGGCTGCTAGGAAGAAATAAGAGCTTAAATCTTTTAATGCAAAAGTGTTCAGACTACAGTTTTACCTAGTTAGTATCTGCAACACTTATGAGTTTCTTACCTAAGTTGGTTTCGACACTACCTACCATAATGCTGACCAATGCCATTCGCTAGACTCGACACTGCATTCTATGACATGGTCGCAGTGCGAACGTTGCTCTTTACAGGCGACAGTATCGGTCATTACATACCTTCAGTTTTACATAAAAACGCGTCAGCTTGCGCCAACATAAATAAATTAATAAAGTCTTTAGTGCGTGCATGTATTTCATTACCTTCTTACCTAAATTAGTTTTGCCAACTTATTTGCCATGGACTCCACAGCAGCGTCACCGGGGATTTGGTTGAGCCCCGCCCGAAGCATGGCCAGAGGGTGTCTGAAGGCGAGAAAGAAGAAAGGGTGGAAGAACTCTCTAAGGGCGTCTCCTGTGAGACCCTTGGCTACAGGCGTTAGAAAAATTTGAGGCGAACTTTACTTAGAACCAGCGATTTTTAAGAACTTTCTGTCAACATTCAATTTCTTAAAAACTGAGTTTGCTATCGATTTAATAGAATTAACACTGTTATACACATATATACCTACTATATGTTATACATACTTTATTCGAATAAAGGGTCAAAGAGTTTAGTTTATTGTGGCTGTGGGTATTTCAGACGAGTAAAAAAGATAAGAGATTGTTTTTCTACGGAATTCTATGATATGACCGTACCTACCAAAACGATAGTGAAGTAGCTACGAGGATAATTATTTTCCAGGAAAAGTAACACATACGTATACCTAAGTTCCAACGAAATATAAGGCAAGTATCTAGTTGGAAGGGCATTGAAAATGGGACCATATTAAGGCTGATGAAATGTGATAGGCTCGCGCACAACAGCCAACATCATGGCCAAGTGCGAAAAAACCCGGAACGAAGAAGAAGTTATGTATAAACATTATGAAAATACTTGAAATGTCAAACATCTTAAACATCCAAATGTGGAATATCAATCAATTAATCAAAAGCGCTTTTATCATAGTTAAAGAGACGGTTTAGGGTTGCTTCCATTCTTTTTCATTCATTCTTATTTAGTTAGAAAATGTCGAAATCTGGATAATGCTAATAATGAAATCATCATTCCCATATTGTTAACTAAATAATTTAATTTAAAATGTACCTACTTGTATACCTATGTCCCATAGGTGTATGATACAAATATTTTTGTATAAATTAGATTAAGTAAACTAAAAAAACCTATTTTGAATACAATTAAAAATCTGCTATTTTAATATAATATTACGAAATATTATATTTCTCTTAAGCAAGAAAAGAATCGTAGATTATATTACCTACAGAGAGCTTTCTATTCTAGATACTTCTAGTTAGGTATTCTAATCAAATATTTTTTGTGAAATAAAACCACTAGATATTTTATTAAAAAGTACTTCAATTTAATGCCAACGTCATTTCTCTAGACAAATCTAGTAAGATATCGAAATGTAAAGTTAGAAGTTATCAGTTTAACCTTTTTTTCTCCAACGTTCGTCATACGCACTTGCATGACGTCACCCTCTCATCATAGTTTGTCTTCTTGGTCCTTACTCAGAAATTGAGAATAAATAACAACAGCTTTAATTCTTTAGCCCTTCACTGTTGCATCATCACACCTGATGGTAAGTGATGATGCAAGAGTCCAAGATGGAAGCGGACTAACTTGTTAGGAGTAGAATGAAATCAACACCCCTTTTGGTTTTTACACGACATCGTACCGGAACGCTCTATTGCTTGGCGGTAGATATGTCTTGGATGGTAACTAGCCATAACCAAAGCTTTCTACCAGCCAGACCCGGACCAATTTAAAGGAGGCCGTCATTTACAAATCAACCCATAACCGCCGAATTATCGTAACCAACTAAAATCAAAATTTAGAAGAGATAGATTTTTATGACAGAAAAATTTATCGTAAGCGACATGTTTTGATGTACCGTGTCAGTTCACTTGTAATACAATATGCTATCGGTTAAGCTGAAATGTAAAAAATATATATTAACGACAAACTAAGCAGTGGCAGAACATTATTAATGATTTTAGGAGAAAAGTCGAGAAGCCTTACCGTTTGGAAATGACTGTTGTACTAAAATTGTCGCTTAACATAAGAGATAATGATCTTGGTTTATTTACGCAACATTACTTTTTTTTCAAATCCCCCAAAACGTAAATTATGTGCAGTGATTAGTATCTACACCTGAATATAATTATGTAGGTAGGTACATCAATTGGTGTGGTATTGAACTTGGTTTTGTCCATGCCCGTAGAATATGTTTATAGCACCCGGAGAATTTATTCCAAGAATAGCAAACGCAGTCAGGTGGCTAGTTTGTGTAATTAAGTGCAATGATGTGCATCAAATATTGTGGCATGGCTATACGAATTAACCTTGAACAATAAATTACCAGCAACCATATAATAGAAGTATGTATCTGTGACATATGCTACTTACTAAATGATATTTGCTACTATGGATATATGTACCTAAAATATAATCTCTTTTCCCTAAGAGATAATGTTAGGCTAGAAAAGATAGATTCACTTGTTCTCCGAGGGCGCTTTTTAAACTCATTTTTGTCGGCATGGATAAGAATAACCTAAAAAATTATCCTCGTGATAAGTATGCCATGAAGTTGATTTTGTTATTACCAATACGATTAATGCAAGAATTTTTAACCAAACGACAACTTTATTTAGATTATATGTATGTTCAAATCATCATATATAAATTGTATTTAAAATCTTTCATTGAATAGTAAGCCACGTACTGATTCAATAGCAATTATTATGGCTGGCCAGGTTGTTAGGGCTTTGGATTGCTGCCAGAATTTTAATCTACGCAGCAGCTTTTACCGAAAATTCCCAATTTTACGACTCTCACAAAATGCGCATGTTACGAGGAGCGTACGTGCTGCGTGGAGTGGTGCCACAAACAACAATAACACGTTAGTTCCCGTGATGTATATTCCCGTCTGTTGGTATGTCTACGGACCGGTGCTGACGGCTGACTCACAGCGTGGTTATAATTTATTTCTGGATTTATATGTACTTATAATTCAACAAGTCTTTTTAGTGAAAATACGACTATTGCGCCCTTTTCAGTGCTAGTATTAACGCTATCTATTAAGTAAGGAAAGTATAGTAGTAGAGCGTTTTGTGACGAGAGATCGTCCGGTAAAGTACCAATTCCATGTGTTAAGCATCGTTGATGTCTTCCTACCTGAAGACATGTTGTCGGTGTAATTATAGGCACATGAGAGGCATACACCTACGCCTCGATAGACGATATACCTATAGGAGGATGAGTTTCCTGCTTGATCCGTTAATTGCTACTGTAATAAATCAACTACGATTCTTTTTCAGGTGTCCTAATGGTAATAAAACTCCAATTTGCTGTGCTTTTTATGACTTTTTTAATAGCTTTTTTTTCATGAAAGAAGTAGATAATGGGAGTGGTTTAATAGCTTTTTTTCATGAAAGAAGTAGATAGTGGGAAAGGGGGATTCTCTATGGGTGTCTCCAATATTCGGGCTCCGGTTTAGGAGGACGTTCACGAAAATTTACGAGCATATCATTGTTTTGATTAACGGAGCTTTTCTAATCAATCATCAATATCAGGTTTGTAATAAACCGGTAATATTTATAGAAGAAAAGCCCGTGCTGATTAGAAACGAGAGGATTTGTACATGAATTTGTTACTTTGCTTCTTTTAGGAAATTGGCAACATGGTAATTGTGAGTCATTTCGATCGTCATGCTCTAATGTGGTTTGGGAGAATTATATTTTGGCACGAAATTTCCCAAACTATAGACATATAACCTGCAGACTGTCCCAGTTTGAATGATGCAACACCCAAACACCATTTGTTAAACACTGCTTATTTATAGAAGAGTCACAACCTTAACACCTGGTGCGGTTCTCAGGGTTGTCTGACAAGCGTTTTAGCTAAACATACAACAATGCTTATAAAAATTTAAAAAACACTATAAAAATTTATAAAAAAAATTTCAGTCTGCCTGCTGCGGAGCTCGGGGCCCAGGCAACCGGTGGTCAGGGCTTTAGAGTCAATAACCACTTTACAACTCACGTAGTTGTAAGAAATACTGCCTTCTGTTTCCGACCCTTGATGCAACAACCAAATGAAAGCTTCTTAAGATGTTGAATGAACCTACTACAGTAACAATAATCATCAACTCGACGTTCCACATTGGCGATAATCGCTTGAGCAAGGCTTTTTTTCCTCACCAGCCTTTCGGCTTTCACCAGATTATGGCTATTGCTTAGGGGTCAGCATGAAATAATGCAAGTAGGGGGGGGGGGGTATTTTAGTCCGTGCGAGTCACCCGAGTGGACATACCCTGCCTGACGGCAGAAGTCCGTAGGGATTTTTTCCTCCCCAGTATAAAAAAAGGTCTATTGCTTACAATATACCGATCAGTGATATTTAGATCCCAGTAGAGCAACGCACACACACATAGCTAAACGTACATACGTAAATATTGTTGCATTACGGTTAATTCCATTTTTATCCATCTATCTACACTTAAAAATAGTTTGGTTACTTACTCCATTTATAACTCAAGCACAGCTTGATCGATTTTTATGATCTTCGATTCCCTGGATTTTCCTTCGCCCAAATTAGGTACGGAAGTAACTATTTCTTAATTTTTGTGAAGTAAACACGTGACATGAATCGCCCGTCGTCTTCTTAAACTTCATAATTGCCGACCTTATTTATATTTTATTTATTCACTACAAGTTAACCCTTGACTGCAATCTGTAGGTAAGTAATCATGCAATCTAAGGTGGAAGTAGGATAAGTTGTTAGGAGTAGCATGAAATCCACAACCCTTTCGGTTTCGCTTCGCTTGTTAGTAAGTAGGTACATCTTTGTCGATAGGAATAAATAGCCATGGCCGGTGAGCCTCCCACCAGCCGGACTTGGACCGTTTTGGAAAATCTTAATATTAATAAGTAATATAATCTTGAATAGTACAAGTTTAACTTTAAAAAATAACTATTACTATAATGTTAATGGCGTTAAAGTATAGAAAATTATAAACCAATGAAACTTTGTAGTTTCTTTCATCACCCTAGAACAGATGACTTGATCGAGTGACCCAGAATGAGTTGGCTCGCTTTTCATATGCAGTTGAGTTCACTGCACTAACAAATGACTGTTAAATATAATCTTGTTCATTTTACCCAAAAATACTTACTGATTTTTAAAAACTAATTTATTTTGCATTGCGAAATCCGCATTTCAGGTAACCGTTCTATTCGTTATGAAGCTACGTAGCCAAAGACAGACACACAGGATACAAACACGTTAAAGTTATAACACCCCTCTTTTTATATCGGCGTTTAATAAAAGCATACCATCGCCTCCATGGCACCGTGGTGTGCGCAGTAGCTTTATAAGACGGAGGTTCAATTCCCAGCTGGGTCGATTAAGATTATTTTGAAATTGGTCCAGAGATCGCTGGTGGGAGGCTTTGGCCGTAGATAGCTACCACTCTACAGGTAAAGACGTAGCGATAAGCGATTTAGCGTTCGTATGATGTATAGAAATCTAAGGGGTGTGGATTTCATCTTACGCCTAACAAGTTAGCCCGCTTCCATCGTATCACTTACCACCAGGTGTGACTGCATCCAAGGGCTAACTTGTAATGAATAATGTTTGTTTAAATTTCTCTGATCGAGTCTTATTCTATTCAATAGAACCGATGATAAATATTTTGTATAGGTTTCCAACTAAATATCATCATCAGTGCCGTAACTAGGGCAGTGCCAGTGGTGCCCAAGCACAGGGCGCAGACCCTGGAGGGGTGCAGAAATGACGACACTATATACAAACAGTACCTTATTTAGAGTCAGTTACAAGTCTGTAGGGCGCAGTTACGCACACTGGCACAGGAGGCATAAATTGTTGGTTACGGCTCTGATCATCATAGGCCTCTTGTAACGACTTCCAAACACCGCACCCTTGAGCTGCTAGCACCCAGTGGGTTCCTGTTGTCAATCCTCTTAGTAGCGGGTCGGATACCGCTACGATTTCAAACTGTATTCCGCCCATCGCCACCTAGGTTTACGACTCGTAAGTAATATACGATGCTGTAAAGTTTGATCCTCTACTTACTACGTCTAATTAGTTTACGTAATTTCTCAAATCGATATATCTCATGCCCCGCAATACTATTACAATAATGAGCCCTATTAACTCTGTGACCTTAATTATACGAACAATGACTAAACTACGCAGCAATAGATTTACTACAGTTCTAATTAATGAACCGAGCATGGTGTGTGCCCTCACGCAGCTGCCCTATGACGTCAGAAGGGGGCTACGACCTATCACTTTTTCATTCACAGATTTCTAGTGTACTTCTACAATCGACTTCGAGGTTATCATTAAAATAGATAACAATTGTAAATGCGTATAATTTCTGATGCCATGCCTGCATAAAGACTTTATTATCCTAATTGTTGTTTATTACATTGTATTTGTATACAATATATATCAATGTTGCATGAGCCACCCACGAGTATCTTATATTCTGATTTGTTACATAATAGTCTCGCAAAACTTCGAGTCTGCTGAACACGGCTTATCTGTCTGGCTGTGTATGCTCTGAACAAATTTATTTTGTACCTAGTACAAAAAATAAAATAGTTCTCAAAAAATTGGTTTCAAAATAGACGCGCTACATTTTTATAATAAGTAATAATAATCACTTATTTTAAAAATTTTATCAAATTCATTGTACAGCAATGATTGTTGACTCATTAATATAAAATAATGAGGTTATGAATTTTGTTTGTGATTCAATCTAATATTTGCCCATGGTTATAAGACTATAAACTTTACTAGTTTACTTACGGTTACTTTCATTTCATACAAAGTTTGAAGTTTACAATGTAATCTATACTTCTATACTAATATTATAAAGAGGTAAAGTTTGTAAGTTTGTAAATAAAGTTCCGTCGGGGCTAATCTTCGGAACTTTCGATCCGACTTGAACTACAAAAACTGTGATAACTCGTTTAATATATACAATACAAATATAAAATATAGCCTATGACACTCACCGATAACGTAGCATTCTACTGGGGAAAGAATTTTTAAAATCGGATCAGTAGTTCCGAAGATTAGCCCCGACGGAACATTATTTACAAACTTACAAACTTTACTTCTTCATAATATTAGTATAGATCAGGGGGGTGACAGTTTCATACATTGATATTGGTCAGATATTTTGATCTTTTGCAGCGCTGTCTATGATATGAATCGGAACTAAAATAACAAAATATTTTTTACTCTGGCCACACTCTGGCAATGGACTCCTAACGTCAAATTGTAAACCATAAACGGAAAAATATTTCAAAATTATCACAATGGTGAAACTTCTTTCTGTGCGTGCGCATGTTAGTAGATATCTCCATTGTTTTTCGGTTGTAAAACTCAGAGAAAGCGCGTTGAGTTGAGTTTGTTCTCCTCCGCCTTGCTTTGTGACTTTGCCCCGAAATTGTATTTCACAGTTGTGTTATTTATGAACTTTTGTTCAAAATGCCTAAGTTGTGTGCCTTTGGATGTGCCCCTAGTGGTAAGAGCATAATATTCTTATATAAATAAATAGCAATTAAGTTTAACTAAGTGAAGTCTACACCAAGCGATTGTGGGTGATATTGGCTTCACCTTTTTTACTCTAAGATCTCTGTGCTCTATAGTGGGCCCGCAGACAGTTTTCATTTTTTAGTTCTAGTATTATCTTTTCAAAAGTTTGCTTATAGATCAGGAACTGATGTAATCAAGATTGATATTTTGTACTACAAAACAGATGTATTAGTTATTATTCTCAATAGTTAAGGCAGCGTATGTATAAAAGCGATTTAACAGATTTTTGCGATCCGACTTGCGCGACAAAAAGTGTGATAATTCGGTTAATATATACAATACAAGTATAAAATATAGCCTATAACATTCACTGATAATGTAGCATTCTACTGGTGAAAGAATTTTTAAAATCGGATCAGTACTTCCGAAGATTAGCCCCGACAGAACTTTATTTCATCATCATCATCATCACGTGGTGCCATCCTCTAAACGAAGTTTGGTTGTCATTATGCGAAAAGCTTTCCTATTTTCTACAACTCTCTTTAGTTGCTGGTAATTGAGTTTATTAAATTAGAACTTTATTTACAAACTTACAAACTTTACCTCTCTATAATATTAGTATAGATAGCTCACTTTAAATTTATTGTTTTCAGGTGTCCCAATGCATCGTTTTCCCAATGCTAGTAAATTCCTTGAGCGTTTTAAGGCTTGGGTTAAACTTGTTGGTGGCAACCTAGCAACAGCATCTGATTATGAGCATTACCAGAAGAAATTGATCTGTGACATTCATTTTACTGATCAAGATCGAACATGGAATAACCGGCTAAATGCATTGGCAGTTCCATCACTTTATCTTAATGGTATGTACATACATGTTCTAAGAATTTTGTGGTGAAGAGCCGAATAATGCATAAAAAAAACAACAGTTCAATTTTATTTTAAATCAGAAATTTTTTATTAATTTATATTATTGTGTTTAGTAATTTTCATATAATGTTGTTATAACATGGTTATGGTATTGAAATAGTCTACTATTAATGCTATTACTAAGAACCTGTTTAGTGATAAACAATTAAGTATTCTTTTTTAACTGACTACAAAAAAAGGAGGTAATCAATTCGACCTGTATGTATGTAATATTTCTAGAACTGCCCAGTTTTCGCATATGTTCTAGTCATTCATAGTCTATATCAGCGTCTGGACACATGCCAAATTTCAAAAGTGTATGTATGTATTTATGTTAGTGTTAGCATATCTTCGGGACTACAAGTCCAATTCAAATAAATCTTTTTTGTTATACTAGGTATTGTTCAACTTAGGTTACACTGCAAGTTTTATCGAAATCGGTGAAGTCTTTTTGAGATGTTTTTATGTTGGTGTTCGCATATCTGCAGAACTACAAGTCTCGAACTCAATTTAAGTAATTCTTTTGTGTAGCACTAGGTATTGTTCAACTTAAGGAAAACTGGAAGTTTCATCAAAATCGGTTCAGTAGTTTTTGAGATAGGTAATTTTTTATGTATAAGCAGTAACCACACATAACTTTTCACAAACTAGTCTGATAATACTTTTTTTATTAGAAAGAGTACATTTTCAAAATGGTCCCATAGGCATATTAGAATCTAATGATGAGATCATAGGTAAATTGAAGTAACTCTTCAATTTGTACAGGCACATTTGCAGCAATTTCGGTATTTGTGTAAGTGTAGGTAGCTATGAAGTCTGAGCTATCCAAGGTTTTTACTTTAAGGATGTTACCTAGAACCCACAAAGTGATTTGCTACTTCCATCGCATAAACATTCCTTGAACTTGGCTGGCACCAACTTCATAGATATGCTTAGGTAAATTAAATCAACTAAATGATACTATTGTTTTACTTTTTAGTTCATTTTGAAGTCAGTTTAATTTTTTATTTTATGTACATGATGAACAGCAGATTAATTTCTGCCCCAGGTTTAATTTATTTTTATTACATTTTTTCAGAAGAATCTGCAACAAAATGTGATAACTGTGCTATCAACCAACCTTCGACATCAGATGCTAACAATACAGGTACTTAAATAAATAAATATTATAAGACAATTACACACGTTGCTATATATATTATGGATTCTATAATAAGTGATAAATATTTTTATATATATTATACATAAATATTTATAATATATAGATAAACATTCAGACACTGAAAAACATCCATGCTCATTACACAAACATTTTCCAGATGTGAGAATCAAACACACAGCTTAGGACACAGAAGCAGGGTCACTACCCCCTGCGTCGCTCGACCGTCATACTTACAACACAAATCTATTTCTGGTTATTGTTTAATTACCGATGTCCTAAGCCTAGAGCCTTGCCTAACCTACAAAGTATAGTGGATACAAAGAACATCAAATATTGAAAATGTCTGTTATATCCATGACACAACTTATTTTGGGAATTGTAGTAATTTGTGAGAAATTTTGTTATGTATTGTTTAATATTTTATCTTTGTATGTTATATATATTATATAAACCTACCTTTTTATCATAATTTCAGAACAATCGGCAGAAAACCCTGGCAATGAGCTTACTGATCAACCCTCAACATCCCATGCTTCAGATACAGGTACTTGTTTACCATACAATTGTTTCCAATCTTTGTTTGTTGTATGTGTAAGATAAGCAGACTAAAATAAGAAACAGATGGTAAGTAATTTATTTTAATTCACTTCAAAATAATCACACCTGATGGTAAATGATGATGTAATCTAAGATGGAAGTGGAGTAGCTTGTTAGGAGTAGGATGAAGATGATAAGTTCTTTGCCAGTAGGGTGGTAACTAGTCACGGCCGAAACCTCCCACTGACTAGACCTGGACCAATTTAAAACATCTCAATCAGCCCAGCCAGGGATTCAATCCAGGACCTCCATTTTATAAATCAACCGCGTATACCACTGCGCCACAAAAGGCGTCGAAATGATGCTGATATTATAATACAAGCTGTAATCTGTTTAAATAATTTTTATTAGTTTTCATTGGGATTAATATTCTTCATCTAATATATATTAATATTTTATTCATCATTATCAGCCTATTAACGGTTCAGTACAGGGCTAGGCCTCCCTTTTTTTTTAAGAGAGAGGGTATAGAGCGATGTCATGTCTCCTTTCCAACAAAAAAGATCATCAAATTACAAGCGGTTCATACACCACTAAGTTATATGCAAACGTACATAAAGGTACCTATGCGTACCTAACAAAATTTATTAACAGTATGAATAGGTACAGTGTTTAAAATACGACATCTACCACCTGTCAGCCATTATAAAAACTAGTTTATTACCTTTCAAAAATTTAGTTTTCGATACAAACATTGTGGGTTTAAAATCAAAAGAATCGGTATCATTAAATTTTACAAAAAATAAACGAAAATGAATTGCCGACAAAGACGTAAATTTTAACAAATAGGCACGTTAATCTGTTTTTTGAAATATTGTCGGATTCCAGATAAAGGATAATTGTTTTAGTGTTGAGAATATCTAAACAATACCTCGTATTATCTAAACAATAGGCATTTTTGTATTAGTAGTACCGCATCATGGAGGTTTATTGCCCTAAATAAAACAATAAGTAAGCCGTTTATTGTTTCACATATATATTAATATTTTCTAAGTCTGCATTCATACCGAAAATCCCAGGAAATTCGTTACAGTGTTTATTGTAATTATGTAGCTGATATTTAAATAATAGTTTGTTAATTCAGAACTCCATCGTTTCTTTTAAAATTGTTTTTTAATTGAAATGGTATGCATCCAGATTGGTCCCATAAAAATTATCGACATCGTATGTGTCGCCAAAACCCTAACTATCTAACCCCTACATTGATATGTTAGACATTTAGATAGCTTCTCCATTTAATTATTATAATGATTTACTATGAATTTACAGATTCGACTGCCTCATTGGTCGAGTGGTTAGTCTATGTGCCTTCGATCATGAGGGTTCTGGATTTGAATCCTAGGTTGGGTTGTGGAATAACACTGAATTTTTTTTCTTATAAGATTTTCAGTAAATATATATGCCCGGAGTAAGAAAATAGGTGGTGTTACACCGCCGGTTACTATTGTCGATTTCTGAGAGTGATCGAAAATGAAATAATTATTATCACCCTAAGGTCGCCAACCCGTATTTGAGCAGCGTGGTGAATCTACGTTCCATATCTCTTACAAGGAGGAAGACCTGGCCATGTAGTAGGTCATTAATAGGCTGATAATGATGATGATGACGATGATATTTACTAACTAAATAATATCAAGATGGATTTTTCTTGAATGTTTCAGATGACTTTAAGTATAATTCTACTTACATTTGTTTCAGACTTTGTATCTAATGTGATACAGGAACATAGCTATAGCGCAGCCACCAGATCAATAAGGAAATTATTTGGAAAAGGTAAATAATATTTTATATTTACTTTACTGTAATAATAATTAGCTGTATCTTAAAACTGTAACATAGGATAAATTTCTGCATGCTTAGATCTTGGACGAAACCGTTTTTAATGTAATTTGCAACACTAGATAGTTATTAAAGAATAATTATACTATATTATACTATTTAGTTTACACCTATAATAAATAACTTGTGTTAGTAATGAATAATTTACAATTATTTACTGTTGTAAGTAAATATAGGAGAAGTTAAAGTCGTTAATAACTTTACATGTTCAATTAAATTTTAGAAAAGTATTTTGGGTAACTTATGATAAAATCTTTTTGTTTTTAAATGTTAGATAGTAACTGAATAATATCAAGATGGATTTTTTTATTGAGAAAGAATACAATAAGGAACTTCAGCTAGTTTATACTAATAACTATACAAATCAAGCCCACATGGAATGGTGGCAAGAGTACCCACTGTTTAATTAAAAAGATGGATTTTTCTTGAATGTTTCAGATGACTTTAAGTATAATTCTACTTACATTTGTTTCAGACTTTGTATCCAATGTGATACAGGAACATAGCTATAGCGCAGCCACCAGATCAATAAGGAAATTATTTGGAAAAGGTAAATAATATTTATATTTACTTTACTGTAATATAATAATAATTCGCTGTATTTTAAAACTGTAACATAGGATAGATTTCTGCATGTTTAGATCTTGAACGAAACCGTTTTTAATGTAATTTGCAACACTAGATGGTTATTAAAGAATAATTATACTATATTATACTATTTAGTTTACACCTATAATAAATAGCATGTGTTAGTAATGAATAATTTACAATTATTTACTGTTGTTAGTAAATATAGGAGAAGTTAAAGTTAATAACTTTACATGTTCAATTACATTTTAGAAAAGTATTTTGGAAAACTTATGATAAAATCTTCTTGTTTTTAAATATTTGATAGAAGCAGACGTTACTGTGTAAAAGTTCATTAAAATAACTAATTGTTTATTAATGTTGCTTTTTCCGCGAATAATCTGCAAATCGAAGCGGCAACACCACCCAGATCCGATAGAAAACACTATATGTGTTACACTCCGAAAGTGGAACATCGTCAGGAGATTTTAACTCTACAATATTCGATTGTGAAGAATCATTTCGCAAAAAACAGTACATAGAGGGTTATCTATCGGATCTGGGTGGTTTTGTCACTTGCATTATTTAATTTATTTTACACAATATTAGCTAGGTATCTAATATTGTTTTTTTACAGATTGTTAATGTAAATAAATATTTAATTTCCAGGTTCTAAAAGTTCATCATCGTACAACGTCCAAATGAAACCCTTTTCAACAAAAATAAAGCATTTGCAGTCAGAGATAAGCTGTTTGAGGAAAAGAGCAAAATCATTTAAAGCTAGGCTGGCAAATGCAACAAAATTATATAATGATTTAGCATTCCAACAAGTTGTTAAGAATATGAGGACACCTGCCCGATTATTTGTTCATATGCAACTACAATGTATGAAAAAACCTAAAGGCAGGCGATTTACGTTAGAGGAAAAAATACTTGCCTTATCACTTTATAAAAAAAGTCCAAAGAGCTATTCTTTACTTTATAAATATTTTACATTGCCCTCATCAAAAGCAATGAAACGTTTGCTTAGCAACATAAAATTATGCCCTGGTATAAATCCCATTTTATTTAAAAAAATTAAAGAGACTGTCCTTCAGAAGGAAATTCCCGACAGACTGTGCAGTCTTATATTTGACGAAATGTCTTTGACGCCACAAATCTTTTTTAATAAAGCAAAAGATAAAATTGAAGGGTTTGTCACATCTCAAAACAATAAATTTGCTGATCATGCTCTTGTGTTTATGATTAAAGGCTTAAAACAAAATTTCAAACAGCCTGTAGCTTACTATTTTACTAGTGGTCTCCAAAAAACTGAATTAAAAAGACTGATTAAATCTGTTGTGTCAGAAGTACAAAAAAGTGGACTCATTATTCTGAACACTGTATGTGACCAAAGTCCTATAAATGTTAGCACTATAACAGAATTAGTTAGTGATACTAAACAGTCATTTTTAAGACTAGGCAAAGAATGGCGACATGACATATTTTCTTTGAATGGACAAGAAATAATACCTTTATATGACGTTCCTCACCTAATAAAAGGCATTAGAAATAATTTGATTAAAAAAAATATGATTTATAACTTTAACAATGAAAGTAGATTAGTAAAGTGGGATTATTACCAGCAGGTATATGCTGCAGATAAAGCGCGTGGAGAGCTACGTTTACTTAATAAAATCACAGAGGAACATATTAACCCTGAAAAAATTAATAAAATGAGGGTGAAATCTGCTACACAGTTTTTTAGCCACAGTATGGCTGTTGTTACAGACCATTTGGTGGCCAGAGGGCATTTGCCTGTAGAATGCAACCAGTTAGTTGATATAACACTTCTTTTTGACAACCTATTTGACAGCCTCAATGGCAGCACTTTCAAGGTACCGAATGGTAAAATTTACAAAGGAGCAATTAGACGGCACTCACCGCACCATGAACTCTGGATGAAGGCAAAAGAAATATTAAAATCAGTAAAATTTATACAGAAAAAAGTTTCTGGGAATAAAATACGGTTAGTGGAAACAAGTGTACCATCTATAACAAATTTTATAAAGACCATTAATGGTATGGAGGCAATTTGCAAAGTTTTGTTTGAGAAATATGGTTATGATGCAGTATTAAGCAGAAATTTTAATCAGGACCCAGTTGAAAACTTCTTTGGAAACATCAGAAGCTATGGAGCGAGAAATAACTCTCCGAATACGATTTCATTTGAGGGGGCTTTCAAAGCTCTATTGTTAAATAATTATAATTTGCCACACTCAAAAAATGCAAACTGCGAAGAGGACGTTAATGAATGCCTCCAGGGACTACACTTTTTTTTAAAAGAAAATAAAGATGCTTCTGATGTTTCCACTGAGGACAATAATATTCCTATAAATGAAAACTTAATTTCAAATTTTTTTCTTGAACCGGATGCGGGGCAAAGAAATTACGTGTGCGGCTGGGTCCTCACGAAATGTTTAAAAAATATTGTAAAATCGTGCAAAGAATGCAGAAATTCTATATTAGACTATAGTAACAAAAACGAAAAAAATAATGCTTTTATTAAAGCCAAGGAATATAATAAAAAAAAATGGTTGTGTTATCCTAATGACGCAATGCAAAATTGTTTCCATGACCTTCAAAATATAACGGAGACATTTTTAAAAAAAAAGTTGCCTAAATTTAATGTAAAAAGAAGTATAAAATCTGTTTCAGATGCACTTGTTACTTTCCCTATAAAATGCAATAAGCACAGGGAAAGTTGTAAAGAATATATTAGCAACTTAACCATAAGTATAATTATAAACAGTTGGTGTCGATCCATTAACCGTATTTTAAGCGGAAAATTAACCTATAAAGATTGTGATGATGAAACAAAAATTGCAGCACAAATATATTATAATAAACGCAAACATTATAAAAATAAAAAATGACAAAAACCTTCCTTGTTTCATTTAAGTACTTGCCCTAAAATACAAAATAATTATGTGCCTACTAATTGAAAATATTTTGCTTAATTATAAGTATTAAAAATGTATTTTCAGTTAGTACGTAAGATATACAGTTCACATCGCGTATCTTTGCTACTGTGATATATTATGGTAGTCCATAATATTTTCTGTAAGTACAGCAAAAATATGCGGTGGGAACTAGTGGTACATTTATATTGAAGGCATATAGATAGGTATAGTATAGATATAGGCAGTTTTAGTTCAGATTCATATTGTAGAGGTCTCTACGAGTTCAATATTTCCGCGAAAAAATCTCTGAAGAGGGCTCTCTTTTTCCATATACTTACTCTACTCTTTGGTATAGATTATGCTGTAACTAATTAGTTGTCTGTGGTGGCTACCTGGCCATTGCCTATAAGCTGTGGTTAGCAGTGGAGCCTAATTTTTAATCTGTGTCTACTTTTAAGTTTGTCATTTCATGGTCATTTCCATAGATTAAAGGTCTTTAATCTATGGTCATTTCTGTTTTCATTTAGCCGTCTGTACTTGTCAGTTGTCACTTGTGCTGTTGTGTTTTTCATTTTGCTTTGAGTTTTATTTTTGTGATTAACGATAATTGGAAATGAATTTTTAACTTACTATAAGCAAAATAATCAACTACTAATTTCTAGTTATAAAGGGCTATATCATATCGGCACAAAACTAAAATGTCTTTGGACACAGTACCTAAAGATTTACGAGGCCTCCGAGCTTGTCTAGTGTGCTCATTAATAAAGGTTAAAATAACGCAAATTTTAATTAATATACAAAACTTTTATGCCCGTGGCAGTCATAACTTCAAACATTTGAATATTTAATTGACGGGCTTGGTACACTTATTGAAACAACTTGTCAGAATGAGTTTTACATACACATCTTTACAATACAACGCAAACATTTTGGCAAAATGCATTTCTTTATACATTTATTGTGACAAAAATTCCGTTCATAACTTCATTAAAATTTTCAATGTTTGAAATTTCTCGTACCGGCATTTACAATAATTTTCTGATTTCAGACTTTCGAACAGTTTGAATATGATGGCTGTGACAATTGCGATGAATTTCTTCGGATGAAAAATAATAAAGACAATGTATATGACTGTACTAGCAATAACTTCGATGGGTAAGCTTATTAATAATTAACCCCTGTGGGCCTGACATTCAAACCTTCTTTGAGGCCCGTGGCTACCCGAGTAGCGACGGAGCTATAATGACAGCTGTCATTATTTGCCTGACGGTTGCCAGGGGACCCCTCGGGGCTGTGAAACTTTAAGTTATTTTTTAAATCATAACTACTTATGGGAGATTAAACTGCTTCATTACATAATGCTGTATGACACCAGCCTGCCTGGCATCTCTTTTCAATCAAATGTCTATGTTAATATTTCATTTTGGGTCCCATTCATCCACTGATATATTAATTATAACAAATAAAATACATGATTGACTCATTTTCTTATAAAATAAAATAATAAATAGTTTTTAATTTCTGTTATTTGTAGGATGATTGCAGTTATGAGTCCTGAAGATAGCTGGGTCTGCAAATGGCAAAGGATAAGTAAGTTATGTCTCGAGTAAATTGTCTGATCAACTTAAAAATTAATTTTAGAAATGTAGGCTAGTAGAAATTGTATATCCTAACTTAACCTTTTTTATTTTAAGTTGATTAAAAATTTAAATATTTTTTTACTTTTTGCTTAAACGTTGAACACAAGGACTAAAATAATACATTTTTGAAGTGATAAGTTTAAGTGGGAGAGCAAACTCATAGTTATAGAATGTAGTATAATCTGGCTCCCCTTTCTCTAATTCATCTGGCAGCGGTAGGCAGGCTACTCCGCTCTCACTCTTATTATCATTTTGGAAGTCCCATGATGTACATGACTTTTTACTTCCAATTTCTATTAGAAATAGCTTAAATTACTAATAGTACATTAACTTAAGTAACGCTTGAAAAAATTGGTAAGTTTTAAAAACAGTATGTGTTGTAGATGATACTGTCTTGCTTACTTACAACTTCAGTATAATATATTGATCCATTATTTTAAATTACAGGCAGGTTCTGCAAAGGAGTATATGCTATATCAGTATCAGGCCGCCTTCCAGCTGGTGTTATAAGAGAAATGAAGAGTAGAGGAATTGCATACAGACCCCGGGACACCAGCCAAAGATAAGAGGAAAAATGGATGATAGGATTATTATACTATTATTTAATAAAATATATTTCATCAAATTTCTTAATTTGAAGTTTTATTAATTTACTTTCTAGGAAGTAGTACTTTTGAGGATCTAATTCCTGAAGAAATTTTTTTGATTATAGTGTAACTTACAGAAATAGACAATGCAGCTCTTCTAGCTCCGTTTGGTGCAACCCCACTGTTTATAGATTCATCTGTGTAATATAAATAATTAGTTATTACCCTATTATTTATTAGGTGACTCAAATACAATGATTTTTTGAGTTATTCCACTAGGTGGGTATACACATATACTTGGAATGCTCTTTCAGATTGTTCATTTGATGGCGACTTAGGTCTTGAACTCATTGTTTAGCAAAGTTTCCACCACAGGTAAAAGGTTTGTCATCTGCTGACTGCCCTAAATTCAAAATATATATATATATATCATTTAGTAATATTTTTCATAAAGACCCACCAACTGCAATGAATAAACACAACAGCATATAGGTTAGAACACGCACGGCTTGCAAAATACATACTTTCTGATATATATATATATATGTAGTATTAAAATATAATTTGCTTTTGAATTTATTAAAATTATGAGGTGTACACTTGCTAAACACACAATGGAGAGATTATAATGCGTATAACTTAGTTAGCACAATAATATTGGAATGCTGTCGCGCGAATAATTAGGCTAATAAGATTCTAAAAAAATATGGTTTTATTTTTTAGAATCTTAAATGGTTTTATTCAAAAAATTAAATCATTTTATATTAATGATTTATTAATTAACATTTACAGAACAGAGAACTAAATGCACAACATTATAGATATAAGCTACACATAAAACATTAACAACCACCAATAGCAACTAAAAAACATACTAATTTCTATTTACAAGATCTACAACAGCATAATATGATTTGTAATCCATCAATACCAAAATATTTACAAATAAATGCTGTGTAACAAAAATGCATATGTTTTTCTATTGAAGTCACAAGACAACAGTCTTTAAAACCTTTGGGCTACCCTTTAAATATAGTAAAATAATAATTTTCCTAACCATATAGTTGTGTGCTGCATTATGGGAACAATGGTGACAGGTTGTGGAGCTTGCCACCACTCCTGATGTGACAACCACAACCACTCTGTCAAGAGTATAACAAAAAAAAGCAACAGCCATATTCTTATTCTATACTAAAGTATAGCCTGTTTAAATATTGTCAAGTACAAGCCTCTCTCTTTAGATAGTAAATATTTCTCTATTTCAGTGAGTGTTTACACATACAAACATTATATAGATTCATAAACAACTATATGTACTAAGCACAGATAAATAGGATGATCCTAAGTAGGTAAACTGGGGCAGACAATGGTGGTAACTGTACTAGAGGTAGCTCCGTAAATGTAGGTATACCAGTACTATAATTATTAACCTTTGTGCCAACTTCATCCAGAACCTTTCAGCTTTACTAAAGTTTCAAATGGAACTAGAAAATAGAGCATAACTTCTAAGTTTACATATGCTTTATGATAAAGATAAGACTAGTATATGACTTCAACATTTTATCTGTCCCTCGCAAAATAGTTTCACAGTTACTGCAACTTAGTAAGTATAGGACTATAGCTAGGATTAGGTAAAATTTAGCAAGTTTTTAATTTATTTGCAATCAAATTCACTCATTGACTAAATTGTTGGCAGAAAGTTATATATATTATTCATTTTTACTTTCCATTCTTATTTCATTGGTAACTATCTTTGTATGACATGTACATCTTTATTTATTATCTGTACCAGTAATGCTAACATTAAACACATTCCACATAGTAATTGGACTAAACGCACAAAGCAGGCTGCATGTTCCCTTGTGTCAACTGTGGGTGTCTGATGGTGGCGCCTTGAACTCATTGTCAGTACCCAAGACATCTTTATCTATTTCTTTGAAATCAATATTTTGTTGCTTCATTGCCTTCTGAAATTGTACAAAAAGAATTTAAATGTTTAATTAAAGTGAGCCGGTTCATAGTCATTGCCAACTTATAGCCCACTCTAAATATAGTAAGTTATATTATAATCTTAATTCTTAGCTCTGTAAGAGAATGCTCATGCTGCCAAGGTAAAAAAGAGAGCTTTAAACAATAGATATTTAAACCCTGTATAGCCATGCTTATATGGTGTAGGAGTTTGGCATGATTTATATTATTGATCTTGAATATTTTTCAAAATATCCTAGGTTGAATCCCTATTCATTTACATATTGTTGTATAGTCCAAGTCCTAACACATCCATTCTAAATAACAAGTAATAGACTTCAATGTGATTCTATATGATAATTAGTATTAATACTAATGATATAGAAGCGTAAACTTAGTGCCAATCCAATAACAATATAATTACGGTATACCTTCACGCATTCTTGGTAAACTTTGAAAATTCCAGCGCACACAGAATCATCGTGATCGCCTTTGAGGAAGCGCTCCGAAAACCATGAATTAAAACAATCGTCATATTTTTGCTTTAGTTCAGTACACTCTTCTCCGATACTGTTCATTGCAATTTTTTGATTATATAACAATTTAATCCTTAAAATAAGATAAGAAATCAATTATTTCAACAAATGTGTTTCACCAATTTCGATTTTGAGTTTGACATTGTTAATGTTATCTTTATTTTAGGTTATTTTCTTGTCCTCGGATGTCATTGTCAATCAATATTTCCTCCGAGGTCAGTTTTGTTTCATTTATTTGAAAGCTCTGGGCTCAAGTCTTTATGAACCTTTGGGTCAATTAAAAAAAAAACTTTCAAATATAGATTAGGTATAAAAAAGATCGTTGGCTAATAATAATTTAATTAATCAAAAAATATAACTAATATACCTATTTACATGCCTATTACTTTTATCTAAGCCTATTACCTAATCAATGGAATATACTCAAAAGCTATTGGTATAAAGTAAATATAACCCAAGAAGTATAGAATTTTATGCTCAAAAATTACATAAAAGTTAGAATCCGGAGCAGTAAACTCTGCCATCATCCGTTACCCATTATTTTTATAGGTTACGAATAGGAAGATCATATGGTATTTACAATTGTTTATTACTAATAAATAATTGAGCTAACACAAAAAATGAATGAAATATTGAAAGACAGCCGATTCGCAAAGTATCTCAATGATCCACGATACAGGCAAATACCGAAACATGAAAGGAAAGTTAAGATTGATAAAAGATTTCAGTCTATGTTTAATGATGAGAAGTTTAAAGTGAAATATACAGTAGACAAACGAGGACGGCCTGTAAACGAGACATCGACCGAGAATTTACGTAAATATTACGATTTAGAAGAATCTGATGATAGTTCAGAGGAAGAATCAGAGTCTAACGACGCTGAAAGCAAAGTCCAAGAAAGCGATGGCTCAGCTGCAGAAACCGACGCTAAACCGGGTCGTTTTGTCAAACGGTTGCCCAGTGATGACGAGGGCAAAGAAGAAACGAATCTAAATAAAAATGATAAACTATCCAGAGGCAGTTTGGACTCTAAAACCAAGAAACGATTATTAGATTTAGATATTGACTATGCTCGGGGAGAAGGTAAAAATGCATATTTTTAAGTTAACTATTCTATATTTGTATCTAGGATTTTATTGGTTGAATACTCTGTCTTTATGTTAAACCATACATATTAATGTTAGTTGTGGGTGCATCCTAGTAGTACCCCATACCATAGTTCTATAGAACTGTTGGGATATTTTCCGGGCTGTCAAATTATATCCCAATAGTTCTATATTTAGTGTAGTATAGTTTTTGCTCTTGACTTTACTTATAGCATATAATTTAAAAAACTTTACATTTTTTAAATTGTAACTTTACATTTTGTTTTAATAAAAAAAATGTCCCTTGCGACAAAAGCTAAGTTGTTAATACTAAGTAGTAATCATGTCTAAAAAAATATTCTCTTATTTTAGAAGTTCCAGAGGGTGACATTTTACCACTTGGAAGTATCTTTTGTGCAAACTATTCGGTTTATAAAAAAATTATATTAGAAACCTCAATATAATTTTTAAAGAACTAACTACAAATATGGGTTTAATGAAAAAAAAGTTTTTTTCTATTTTTGTATGAAATGTTATGTGAAGGAATAAATGTATTTAGTTAATTTCAATAGCCCAGTCCTTATACTTTGGAAAAAAGTGTGTGTTACATATAGACAAACAGAAAGACTTTACAAATGTATAAGGATTCCATTTTTTGCCATTAGGCTACGGAACCCTAAAAAGATAATTCCGAATCCTCCACATCAATCAAATTGTTTTGCTCATGATCCATTTTGTTCTTTGACTTCTTGTGCAATGCTATTAGCATGTCGCCAAAAGCTTTTTTGAAAGCCTATTTTAATTTTTCGTCATTCCCAAAATAATCTTCAGCAATTAAAGAAATAAATTGTTGCTGACATTTTATGCAACTTAAGCATAGCTGTATTCAATATAGTATGTTTAGATACTTCACCATAATACATTTCAGTTTGCGTAGATACTCTCAAATTTAAGTGGACATTTATTATTGCAATCAAAAGAGATTCCATATTATACTTATAAAAACTATAAATATTGTATATGTAACATACAAACAAGATGTTGATATCGACATTTCTTTAATTTTGTCCCATTAGTTCTATATAAAACTAATGGGACACTAAACTCTAATACTGTGTGTCAACAGTTCTATAAAACTAAAATTAGGGTGTACTACTGGGATGCACCCTAAAGTGGCTTATTTTAGATTAAGATCTAGTACAGAGAAAGCATTCACTTGCTTTCACTTTGTGTTATAAGTCATTTTATAGCAACTCTCTATAATCTCTCTACCTCTACTACTAAGTATAAAATTCTCTATCTACCTAAGTATAAAATTAGAAACATTATGATGATATATATGATGCACAACTTAGAACCTAAATATTTTCTGTATATACAGGAAATATGCATGTTGATGGATATGAATTAATAATATATTACAGACTTAATAAGTCTGAGTACAATTCAAATCAAATGGGCTTACATTATATCTACACTAATATTATAAAGAGGAAAACTTTGTTTGTTTGTTTGTTTATTTGTTTGTTTGTTTGTAATGAATAGGCTCAAAAACTACTGGACCGTTTTTAAAAATTCTTTCACCATTCGAAAGCTACATTATCCACGAGTAACATAGGCTAAATTTTATTTTGGAAAAAAATAGGGTTCCGTAAAATATTTGGGTTTTTCGGACACAAGGTGTAAAAAATCAACCAGAAAAGTTACTTATTTTGCGTACGCTGTCTAAACTATAAAAGATAGAACCATAAAATGTTCTAATTAATTGGAGATCTTATAAATATCTACAAAAAAGTCCGCGACACACTATACCTATCTATGTCGAGTGAGGCACAACAACCATTTTTTTATTTAAAAATCCTAATTTTTTTTTGGACTACATTTAAACGCATTTATTTTACTCATGCTATTAATCCTTATCAAAATAAATTATTTCATCACTAAGTACAGTTTATGTAGATAATATTTGGTATTTAAAAGATTAAAATTGGACGTTTGGTTTTGAAGTTATGGCGAAATTAAAATATTACTATTTCTGCGTTGCGAAGTGAGCGTCACCAAGGCGGGGGTGCGCGTGCGGGAGGGGAGTTTAGATCTATGTTATGTATACGATAATGAATTAAAAATTCGATCTTTGTTAAAATATATCTATTTAGTACACGGAAGAGTTTGTTCGTTTGTTTAAACGGGTTAATCTCTATCTGCGTGTCGGATTGTAAAATTATTTTTGTTTATTCTGAAGGCTAGACTCAACAGTGAAATATACTATTTAATATCAATTTATACCCATCAGCTTGCCATAAATATATATTTTTAATGTTAATGTACTGAAATGTCATACAATGTTGAACAAAAATGTAGACCTTTAGTACACGGGACAGAACGGAGGATATTGCTTCACGGGAAACTATAAAAAAATTAAATTGAGAGGGGGAATGAGCACACTTTATATGTGACTTTCACACATTTTGTATGAAAGTCTATCTTTAAAATTAGAAGGGTACCTAAGAGGTTTTCACGCGGACGAAGTCGC
Source organism: Mycalesis mineus (assembly GCA_034621355.1). Lineage (NCBI taxonomy): Eukaryota > Metazoa > Arthropoda > Insecta > Lepidoptera > Nymphalidae > Mycalesis > Mycalesis mineus. The sequence continues at coordinate 10,005,139 of CM067894.1, read as the reverse complement.
GGGCGACTGCTAGTATTATATAAACATGATATCAAAACATGCTGAGCCTGTGGGATTCACACCCACATCTCTTTGACTGTAGTGACAGTCATTGTTCTACCAACTCAACCATGGATCCTATATAGCTCCGAAATTATGAAAGATAACATGTTTGATTTTTTGACATGACAAAGTCTTATAATTCGATAGAGCCGGCTGCACGCACGAAAAAACATGACTCATGCGGTGTTACCTCGCTTTGAGGCGTTCCATGTAAGGCTTGAAGTGCAAGCGAGAGCGCGGAACGAGCGACAAAGAAGCACAATCGGCCTTTGCGTTCGGCAGCGTTCGACATCCGTCTATTAAATATATTAATTTTAAATTAAAAATTAATATATTTATTATAAATTTAAAATATAAATTTATAAAATCAAAATCAATTATTTTATTAATTTAAATTAATATTTATAAAAATATACTTAAATTAAAAATTTTACTAACCAATTAAATGCTATAATTCCATCATTTTAAGTTGTCAAGTTAACTATCGTTTACAGACAACCAATTTTTTTAAACAGGTGTAAGGCCTGTAATGACATCAACTTATAGCAAGTTACAATATTTAATCCAAGGCTATAATCTGTGTAAAATTTTGATCCCAATTTGTTCAGGCATTCTAGGAGCTATAAATGACAACTAATTTGTGTATCATAAAAGGATACATTGATCAAGTTTTATAGAATTTAAAGAATTATTAGTATTTTAAATTTTATACATAATATATTTGTTTTTTAGGAGTACTAATGACTGACTCCTCTAGTGAGGAGGAAGCCAGCGAGAGTGAGGAAGAGAGTGATTTAGAGCATGAGTGGGGAGAGCTTGATGCAGATGCTGAAACTACTGATGAATCAACTAAAAGGTATTTTTATACATTAATTGTTTACTGGCTCAATCATCAATGGAATGAAATTTCATTTGGAACCCCCTGTTTATATTTTATTCAAAACTGGTCTAATGTAACGTACTGATAGCAACAGACAGCTGATCTACTGGTAAGCCTATGTGACTTCAATCACAAGGTCCTGGGTTCAAATTCTGGGTCAGATCATAAAATACTTCAGCGTGTTTTAAGGATAGTTCATATCCAGCACAAAAATAATTTTTCAATTAGAATCAGTAGTCCCTGAGATTAGTGCATTTAAACAAAAAAAAAACTCTTCAGCATTATAATATTAGTATAGATAAAATACTATTTATTTGACAAAAGATTCAATATATGTACAGATAAATAATATAATTAAAATAAAGTAAACATATAATATAATTTTGTTTCAGACTAGCAATCTGTAACATGGACTGGGATAACATAAAAGCAACTGATTTAATGGTTCTGCTGAGTTCATTCTTACCTCCCGGAGGTATTATACACCACGTAACTGTTAGTTGAGTTTTATGCCATTTCTACACGTTTTGTACACAAAATAATAATGATAATGAAAGTTGTTACTTTTTAAAACTAATACATAAGTAAGTAGGTATGAGATATACAGACACATTTACAAGTCAAAGTATTGAATCCCAAGACCTACTATATCAGTGATGACCTATGGATCTGAGACTTGGTCGCTAACTTAGGGCTTCATAAGAAAGCTCAGTGACACTCAGCAGGCGATGGAAAGAGCAATGCTCGGAGTCTGCGTGATCGAATCAGTAATGAGGAGATCCGCAGAAGAACCAAAACAACCGAAATAGCACAGCGAGTTGAACTGTGCTATTTCAGTTGCAAAACTGAAGTGGCAATGGGCACGTGGTTCGAACAGCTGATGGACGTTGGGAGCCGAAGGTGCTAGAATGGCGACCCCGCACCGGTAAACGCAGTGTTGGTCGACCCCCACCAGGTGGACTGACGACATCAAACGGGTCGCAGGGAGCCGCTGCGCTCATGAGGCTCGGGATTCTTGTTTGGAAGTCCCTAAAAAAGACCTATGTCTAACAGTGGACGTCTACCGGCTGATAATGATGATGATAATGACTATATCAAAATAGAAATAAAATGACGCTGATTAGTTGTTTCTAGAAATAAATAATCTAAATTTTAACATTCTGAATGTATATTACAGGTATATCCTTCAGAATATGGTTTAAAAAGAATGCAAGAAGAAGACATAAGAGGCCCCATTGAACTAACCCAGGATAACACTCATGAATGTGAACTGTCCGACAGTGGAGGAAATGAAGAAGGTTAATTTGATTAAAATTCTTTCATTCAATAAATTTCTGTTAGATAGAGACAGCATTGCTGAGACGTGACATCACACTTCAGTGATGCCATACTATCTTAGCACTTTTTTGCTTTACGAAAAAGGTACAGAAGATTGCTACTTCAAGAATTTAAGATCCAAACTATCTTTGTCGGATTTTAATTTTATTTACAGAATATTTCATTATTTTTATCATGGGCGTAGGTAAATGGTATAATGACACATACTGATACATTTCGATCTTGTCGCCCGCGACGCGCACACGCGAGCGGGTTTGTTTCTACAAGTCAGACGAGCGCCGCCAGATGCCACGGTCACACGCGTCGGAGGCTAGGTACAATCATGAACATCGATACAAAGCGCGTAATAATTGAGGTGCAATTTCGGTCAGTATTATGGGATATGGCGAATGAATTATCGAATTCTCCGCTGAGTAACCTACTTGTCAAGAACGAGTTATGCAGTTCACGTTGTTTCCGTTGACGTCTTTTTGCCAAATAATAAATTAGTAAATAATCCGTGCTATACAACTGTACACGCTCGACATCAAAATTATACTAGCAGCGCTAACTGAGACGGGGGCACGCGACGGGTGTCATCCGACGCGTGCGCCCGCGCCCGCATCCGCCCTTATTTTAGCGTTAGCCCTAAGAGGTTTATTATTTTAAGCATGTATACTCTTTCTCCAACTTTGTGGCTTGATAGGGTTAACTTAACACATTGTATAAAGAGTACGGGGAGTTCAAAAGGTCTGGGCTGTCCTATAATGTAATTCATAATATAGTAATAAAAAATTCGAGTCAATAACCCAATAGCTAAGATATTTGCCTCTCTCAGGGTCCACATATCACATGGAGAAGCTTCGTCGGTATCAACTGAATAGGCTGAAGTATTACTACGCGGTGGTGGAATGCGACTCCGTGGCCACTGCCGACAAGCTGTACAGCGAATGCGATGGCATGGAGTACGAGAGCAGCGCGACCAAGCTGGACATGAGGTTCATACCTGATGACGTCGCTTTTGACCAGGTCACTGTTTTTAATCTGTGTTAGGGGCATCCATAAATTACGTTAGGTGATTTTGTCGATTTATCGACCCTCCTCTTTCTTCCCCTGTTAAGAGTTACTCACACTATAATGTATTAAAGTGGAGTAACAATGCAACTAAACACCCCCCTCTCCCCAATTTGAGTACGCTCCCTTATTTTAGTTTACTTTAGTTAAATAAATTCATTTCATTTTAAAACGAAATGAGGGAGTCTGTCCCTTGAGTTCTTGGGGAGTGTTCTCGCAAAAATACAAATTTGTATGAATACAACACATTTGTACATATACATTAGGCATTATTTGCTTGTGACGTTACATGCTATTAAAGCTATCTCTATCTATTGAGAAATTTTATAACCCTTAATACTTTTTTGTTATGTGATCGCTTTAATTAGTTTTTTTTATAACCCTACTTCTAACTAAATCTAGTTTCAAGATGTCATTTAAAAAAATTCAAATACCGTATCATAAAAAACGTAAATTGATTTTACATTTAAAAAATTAGTATCAGTAAAAAAGTTTACACAATCCTGCCTAAGCGAAAGACCTTTCAGTCAGTTTGTTTACGTCTGATCTCGCTTCTCCTTGAACAGACTATACATATTTACTAGTTTGTGTAACCAAAAAACAAAGAAGCTTTCAGGCTGTATGTTTAGAATTTTGATCTTTTAAACTACGCTACGTACCTGTGTTTACAATGATAAATGAATGAATAAATACGTTTTTTTTTAATTTTGTTATACAATTGTAACAATTAAAGTACTGAGTAAGCCTTGACACGGGACGCACGTTGAGTGTGGCTGGCTAAATAATATTCAAAATATCTTTCCAGGAGCCTCGTGAAACGTGCACCAAGCTGCCAGACCTAACTAAATACAAACCGCGATTGTTCACGACCACTGCGCTCCAACAGGCCAAGGTCGATCTCACGTGGGACGCCACCAATCCAAAGCGAGCTGAATTAATTAAAAGCGCTCTAGACGGCAACATTGACAACTTAGACTTACAAGAGTATTTGGCTTCAAGTAGTGACGGTATGAAAAACACTTTATTTAGTTATAGGAGATCAGACCCTGAACAGCAGTCGATTAACGTTTTCAGTACCCTTTCACCTACGTCTGGGACTTGAGTAAAACGTTAAGTTGAGTTGACGGCCTAGTGGCGCAGTGGGTAGTGACCCTGCTTCTGCGTCCTAGGCCGTGGATTCGATTCCCACATCTGGAAAATGTTTGTGTGATGAGCATGGACGTTTTTCAGTTTCTGGGTGTTTATCTATATATTATAAGTATTTATGTATAATATATATAAAAATATTCATCAGTTATCATAGTACCCATAACACAAGTTACCTAAGCTTACTTTAGGGCTATATAGCGATGTGTGTAACTGTCCTATACTATTTATTTATTTATTTTATTTATTTTAAAAGTTGACTGTCTTGTTGGTCTTGTGATGCGGCCTTGTGGCGGAAATAGTTGTAAATTTTCTGTAAGAGATATTACTCATTGATGTTCCCGAGACTTGTACAAACTATAATTAGTAATTGTTTTATTTAGATGAAAACGCAGAAGAAGAAAATTCAAAGTCTAATAGTGAAGACGAAAATGAAGACCCTATACAGAAGTACAAGATGCTGTTGGACGACATCGAGAATAAAGAACAGAAGAAACAGAATAAAGATATGGAAATGGAGATCACCTGGGGATTGGGTGTTAAGGACAAAGCTGAGGAGCTAGTCAAGAAGAAGATTAATACAGGTAAGTTTAGGTTTAAAGGATTTATGTCAAAAGCAATAAAAATCCTTAGAATATCACTATACATCTATCTTACAAATTCAAAATCATTTATTTCAAGCACTTTTGAAACGTCAAATTAGACTATTTGAAGTGACTCTACCACCGACTCGGAAGGCAGGTCCTGTTGAGAAGAGCCGACAAGAAACTCAACAGTTGCTGTTTTAAAATCATTAATTTTTACAATATTAATTGTGTTGTTACATAAGATTATTTATTCTACTACTTGTGTGAAGTTGAAGGCTGATCCAATTGCCTCTCAACCTCTTTGTATTATTAAATTTTTAACCTCTTTGTATATTATATAACAATCTCCTGTCGCGTTTGTCTGTATATTCGCGATAAACAAAAACACTGTTGATGTATGAAAATGGAAATAAAAAAAGTGAATAATGATTTTTTTCTAAAAAAATGTTCACAGAAGTTAGTTGAGATTTGTATAAGGTGAGTTTGAATTATTAGCCAGCGGCGAAACTGGAGTAAGTGTAATGGATACTGATTACAACAGCGGAATAAAAATATTTCTAAAACCAGTAACAAAAAATTTAAAAATTACCTACAAAATGTTTACTCACTTAGCACATTTTACATAGCACCATCCATGGCATTCATAAATTAATCACAAGATACCGAACGAACGTATGTCTTAAACATTCGATTACGACCAAATAAAATACGGAAAGAAAAGCCAAACCGCCAAAATCTCCCACTAGACCAGACCTGAACTAATAAAAAATAATAACAATCGGCTGTCAGAAAACGAACGCGGAACCTTCGAAGGACTAAGTAGGTAGATATGTCCCCACCTGCACACTTTAAAACTGGTAAAAAATAAATAAATGAAGAACGAAATAAACTTTTAAAAAAGCACTTAAAACTGAATCAGCTGATTCATATCAAGTTCAATAAACTTTCCTGTAAAATTACCTACTATAAAAACGCGGGCGGCAAGTGTTTAAATGTGCGTGTTTATCGGCGTCATTTGATGCGGTAGCGTTCAGAAAGAGCGGTGCCGTTGTCTTTTAAAAGGCCGACAATTGCACTGCGCCTGTTTGTACGCTCGCCGCCGGCGGTGCCGGCATTTTAAACTAAGTTTTAATCTATTAATGGAAAGTGAATTGACCTTGGTCGTCGATCAGCTGTTACGTTTGTTATTTTGATCAATTCTAGTGTGTAAGTAGGTACATAACTGCCTTGAGGTTAATGGCTGGCTGGCTTTAGGGTAATTTATGGATGTATTGGATGGCGTTATGGGTACTGTCGTAAGTGAATAGATATTTTGTAATGCTTTATAATTTTTTATTTATTGATTTTGGGAACAATTTTTTTTTTCTATTGTAATTTATATGCATAAGACTTGCTCCAGTTTCACCGCTGGCTAATAATTCGAACTCACCTTATATACTATTTACAATAAGTAACAATAAATTACTTTACACTCCCCTGTACTTATGACTAATAGGATAATTTGTTTAATATAAGTTTTCCTAATATTTTAAAAAATTAAACATTTGTTTCCTATCCAGATGATGATAAAGACTTGACTCCGTTCGAAAAACTCTTGCAAAAAAGAAAAGAGAAGAAAAAACAAAGAAAACTCAAAAATAAACAAAAGACTGACGAGACGAAATCAGATTCAGATGGAAGTTCGTCTGATGATATACCGTCTGATGTGGATATGAACGATCCATACTTTGCAGAAGAATTTAACAAACCAGAGTTTAAAAACAAGAAAAGTAAAACAAAAACACAGTCGCAAGAAAACGGCGACAACAATTCAAGTGATGAGGAAAGAAGAAAAGCGGAATTAGAACTTCTGATAGATGAAGATGACGGTAAAGAGCACTTTAGTCTTAAGAAAATACAAGAAGCTGAAAACATTAATAAGAAATCAAAAAGGAAAAGGAAACTTAAAGAAAAAATCAAAGCGCAAAAGGAAACTTTACCAGATTTCGATATTAATTTAGACGATAGCAGATTCGCGGCATTATACGACTCGCATCTCTACAACATTGATCCTTCTGATCCTAACTTCAAGAAAACCAAGAATATGGAGAAACTCATTCAAGAGAAATTGAAAAGAAGGCCCACAGACAACCCTGTGGCAGAACAGAATGCTAAGAAGTCAAAGGAAGATGCAGAATTAAACGTTTTAGTAAAAAATTTAAAGCGAAAAACTAAAGATGTATTATTAAAGAAATAAATTACTAAATGTTTTTATTTTAATCCTGACATCACTTTCGAAGATTTTTTATGATGAATTTAGTAAAAATTTTTGTTCCATAAACCAAAAATATTTATTTCCATCCCATAAAATTTTGCCCTTACCATCCTACATGATGCTATGTAGCTGCCCGATGAGCAGAGTAACAGCCGTGCTAACAAATATGTGTGGGCATAGGATCATTTTAAGTCTTTTTGTGAGAGGTAGATGAAAAACAACTTTATTGATTAAGTTTAGCCAAACGAAATGAAATGAACAAATGACGCTTGTATTGCCGAATTTGACCGATAGTGAATTTTTGTCGGCCGCGATTCACGCTAAAACACTGAATGTATTAAAATTAAACTTGGCACGTTTGTACTTTGTAGTTCATATTTTGAGATATTGTATAGGATAGTTTTTGTCGCGAAAATTAAAGTAGAAGGGGTTGAAAGTTTCTATGGAAAGTCTTTAATTTTTGAAGTTATGTTAATGAAAATTTGTATACGAACTACTGAATAAATATGTTATTCAAGGATTTTTAAAAATTTCATCCCTATAGGGGTTGAAAGTTTGTATGTAAAATTCCTTTTAAATGTTCTTTATTTATTCAAATCAAATTATCTTTATAGAACTACTGATTATACTACACCAACAATAAATTTGTTGTCAATCTGTTTGTTCCGGCTAATCTCTGAAACAGCTGGACCTATTTAGACGACTCTTTCGACACTTATTTACTAATGGCAAATGTCATAAAAACATTGAAGTCTTGGTTTGGTCTAGCACTCTCGGCAACCCTTCAACTCTATTCAGAGATTACAACAATTTTGGGTTACAACTAAAAAGGCCATCGGAACTCTATAAACACCTCAGAGTTATCAGAACGCATATTCTAGTTAGGTCCCAGGACGAACTAGTTGCATCACTTCCTAAAGACGAGGGTGCCAGAAAACTTGACTCTAGGCTTAAATTTTACAAACAATTTATGGCAGGGGCTCAGGTAAATAGAACCGGGTTGTGTGGAAGACAGAAGACGAAAGACCAAGACATAATAAAATCTTTTCTTAAACAAGATGAGGACGACAACTACAAAGTGCATGCCATGAAACTAGAAATGCAAAATGAGTGGTTAAACTTAGGCGAGTTCTGCATCCCTCTGGCTCTGAAGTGGCGCGCCTTGCTGTACGATTGGCCTCCTGCCTTATTGAAATTTTATCTTAATGCCTTTCAACTGACTCTCCCAGATCAGAGTAACTTAGTAAGATGGGGAAAAGCCTCGGAAAAATCTTGCTATACCTGTGGTGAGGCAGTGGGCACTGCAAGGCACACTTATTAGTAGGATGCAAGGTGATCCTGGACAGGGGTCTTTTCTCAGTTACGCTGAGTACTAATTTTATATGTGAGCTATAAGTTGTGTAGAGTCAAAAAGGGTTACCATGAATTATTTACAAATTATTACTTCGTTAAAAGACTCAAGACAAATTCCACCAGCAAGTCTTATTCAGTTCTTGACCTGTTGGATTACTCATGCGAGAAAAGCAATAAAATCCCGGAAGACTTACATTTCGACATCTTCACCACATATTATTTTTCAAAAATAGCAAACTAAATTGTTATGTGCTGTGTATGTTGTTCATGCCTGGAAAACTAGCCTCCCGAGTGACCGTGTATTCAAAGTGAATAAATATTATGACCTTACTAATGAAATAACCAAAAATGGCTATGTGATTGTACGCGGTCGATGTGGGTGCAAGAAGGTATATCAAAGTCTCTCTATTTCCAAAGACCTTGGCCATAAGAAGTAATCTCCATAAACAATCCATGGTAATCTTCTCGACACAACTGAACACGCTGGCAGAGATTAAAATGAACAAGGAGCGTCACTAAGGGTACGCTAACCGACACCCGTGTCACAAGCCTCGGGCTCTGTTCGGAGTTTTTCTCAGCCCCGCGCCCGCACCCGCCCGTGTTTTAGAATGCTAAGATATTCGTCTCAGTAACTTAGGGTAATCCTATTTTAGTAATGTTATTAGTGACTATTCTAAAATAAATAAAAATATTATACGATTTGGTCAAAAGGTATTTTATTTTGAAAATACCTATTTTGCATTTGTAATAGTAAATCGGAAAAGTATTTTGCATTTTGTATTTAAATGCTTTTATGGAACCATTTTGTACATCTCTGTTAGATGCAGTACTTCCTTTATTTTTGTGTACGTACACCGCAACCTACGCCAATGTATACACATTTCTTCTTTAATAAAATTGGTCGTCTGCACGAGATCGCTCATTAGCGATAATACTGCCAATTGTACACTGGTTTTTAATCGTTTTCTCCTTGTAAGTTTTTTGATTTCGTGTACGATAAAGAATATTTCATTCATTCAAGTATACAAGTTAAATAGTCTCACTAAATTTAATATTAGGATATGCTAGATTATTGAGATGATTAGATTATTGGACAGCTCTACAGTGAGAACCTACGGTACAGTAAGTAGCTAAAGATTGTGTCACATAGCCATCTGCAAGTTCTGCAACATATTATATCTCTGAAGGAAACTAATTTTATTTGTTGAGAATAACGGTAAAATACTCACGAGTAAGCTAAATAAAAAATTTTAGAATGTCAACAATTTTTTAATATCTATACATAATTTATATAAAAAGAAATTCTAAACCGTTCCTTTCATACAAAGTAAATGAACGAAAGGAGTACAGCTACGTCACAGGCATCGACAGGCTCAAAGCTTTCTTAATTTCTCTACCCAGCGCCATACCCAATGGCGGTGGCACAGCATTTCCAATCTGAAAATTACAAAAAAAAAATATGTATACCATCCTAAAATACGTTTTTCCTGACTTCGATTCTATTAATCATAGTCGTATTAAAAAATATTTCGTAGTATTACAAATAAAATAACAGTTGTTTAATTTTATAAAATAATCTTATTGATAATTTATTAACAGACTTCTAAAAGGAGAATGCCAGATCCTAACCCAGAAAGAACACAAATTGTAAATATACTAAAAATATCCTATTATTATATAAATGTTATACAATAAGCCATTTTTACTGTTGGACATCGGAATAAAATTATGTTAAAAAAAAGTAATTAAACTATTTCCTTTTAATTTACACTCTTTACGCATTTTTAAATCTTTATTGTTGCACTGGGCTCTAGCCTTTTAAATCGTTTTTATTGTATTTTCATCAAAAGTGGGCTCTAAAAGGCTAGAATCCAGAGTCGTTAAGCCTGTTTAAAAATGTATTTAATAAAGCTTTGCGACTGTCATGTCCATAGATTAATTAATCTATGGTCATGTCAGTGTGACAACTATACGGAATAATACGCAAGTAGACGATAACCAACGTTAGGCTCGTGTCGAATACTCCGAGTTCTAGAGCTTTTAAAAGTAATTTATATTAAATAGTAAAAAAAATGCGATAAAATGATGCATAATACATTGTTGTACAATATGTTTTTATTAGTGGGTTAAAGTCCTATACATTGTCTGGCATTCTCTTTTTAGGTTATCAATCATTGCATAAATTTCTTTTATTATAATGTGAGTGAGAGTATATTTTTAACCGACGAAAAAAAACGGAGGAGGTTCTCAATTCGACACGTATATATTTTTTTTTTTTTTATATGTATGACCACGCATAACTTTTTACAGTGTTGTCCGATTTTGATAATTCTTTTTTTATTAGAAAGGGCATACATCCAAGGTGGTCCCATTGTCCGCATGTTAGGATCTGATGACGATATCCTGGGGAAATTGAAGGAACTCTTCAAATTTTGGAGGCACGCTTACAGCGATTTCGGTTTTTGTCTCGGTATCAGTAGCTTTTTGGCTACTGTGCCGTATAATATGCTATGACAGTATAGCACCAGTACGTTACGTGGCGATAAATCACTAAAAAGTAAGAAATAAAATTTTTTAACAAAAAATAGGACCGACTCAAAGCGCACTAAAAAGTAAAAAAATAACTGTGTCATTTAGTTGCTTTAATTTACTTAAGCATATCTAGGAGTCGGTGCCAGCCAAGGTTTCTACTTTCAAGGACGTTACCTAGAACCCACAAACTTCTTTACTACGTAAAATAAATGTTCCTTAAACTTGCTGGCACCGACTTCATAGATATGCTTAAGTAAATTAAAGCAACTAAATGACACAGTTATTTTTTACTTTTTAGTGCGCTTTGAGTCGGTTCTATTTTTTGTTAAAAAATTTTATTTGCTGTGTTTACGTCATAGGTTTGCAACTGGTATCATCACTATTTGGTTGGTGGGAGGTGTTACTGACAAGTTTCAAGTGGAGGTGGGCCTAGATTACGGATCGAGTTGAAGCCCTTATTTGTTTCTCTTGGTAATGGACGCCCTGACATCGAACTTATATGAAGAGGCACTTCGGTGCATGTTATTTGCCGATGATATTGTTCTTATTGCACAAGATGCGCTGAAGTACAGAGCAGTCTGGGAAAATAGCAGGAGCAGAAAATGTTTTGTGACTTCGGTGGGACTTGCCAATACTCTCCAAATGGCTTAGATAGTGTATCCCTACGAGTCTGCTCCGATTTCCGGTACCTCGGTTTGTTTTGCCAAAACGACGGCAATGTAGACCGAGATGTGAAAGTAGAAGGAATGCATGAAACGGCGACAGATCTCAGGTGTAACGTGTGACGCCTGTATGTCTCTTGAGCTTAAGGGAAAAATATATAAGACAGCTGTTAGGCCTGTCGTGTTATGTGGGCAACACCACTTGAGTGGGAAAAGGGCAAGATGATGATGAACAGATTTAATAAGCCCTGAAGCTCTACGGAAAGTATCATATAAATCAGTGCCGGTAAACATGATACACGTCCCACAAGATGCGCCCTATTGTAACAAGAGTAACCTGTCTGTGTTTGTCCTGCACGGAGCCGGCGAAGATGTAGGTGTCGCGGAAGCCCTGGCTGCGCGCGCACTCGCGCACCGACACCACGCGGTGCTGCTGCGGGTGCAGCACGCGGCCCTGCTTGCCCATCGGCTCGGGGTCCGTCACCGTCGTACTGAAGTACCCGTCCCACGAGATGCGCCCTGCAATTACCAAATGCATTTTAATGACACTTGTACAGTGCATAAGAGAATTTCGAAGGTGTGGTCGATGGCCGATGACAAGGACAATGAGACATGCTCTCAGTTACTCGTACCGTATAGGCCAGCCCAGTTGTTGTGTCGGTTGGCGGTGTGCGGCAGACACCACGGGATGAGCGTGTTCTCCTGCTTGTCGGCCGGCGAGCACGCGCCGCCCGCCGCGCACGCGCACACGCCGCGCAACGCGCCGCTACTTGACCGACCGTTCTTCTTGTCGTTGTACCGATATTGCAGCACCTGAGTAATTAAGTTTTTATTACTGACGGACTCCATTACACAGGGCCGAGGCAGGCACGGCGCACTGTGCAGTTTACGCATGAAGGCACATGGACCAGGCGAAGTGCGAAGCGAGGCTAGCATGCGTTTCGATGTTCACTGAACATGCGCTGCGTAGCTTATTTGGCTTATTTTAAGTTTTTTATTTTTTATGACGGTCGCTCGCGGTTTTACCCGCGTAGTTCTTAATTCCCGTTACAAATTACTTCTCTCGAATGTACAATACAAAAGGTTTTTTTACAATCCGACTGGCAAGTTCAGAGATTAGCCGGAACAAACAGACAGACAGACAAAAATTGTACAAATGTTATTTTGGTATTCATATGCATGTAGTAAAAAACGCTTATTTCAATATTACAAACAGATTCCAATTTATTTATATGCATAGATTTGCTAGCTCCTACAGAACACTTTTAATTTTTGTCATCTCACTAAATGACTCTCCTCTCTCTAAATATTCCCTCCGTATACTCAAAGACAAGTACATGTCACAGACATACCTTGGACTTGGTTCCGTCCGAGAGCGTGACGGCTACGTTGGGCAGGTCCCGCCAGTCGGAGCCGGGCGCGGTGGGGATGCGCACGATGCGCGCCTGGATGAGCGGCGCCATGTTCTTGCAGATGTGGTCGCGCAGCTTCACGTCGTCGTCGCGGCTGCGCACCGTGCGCTGGAAGTGCGTCTCGGGCATGGAGCCGTACTCTATCTCCAGCGTGTTGGCGCCGTTGCCGATCTGCGGCAGGTCGCTCATCGCGTCGCGGATGGTGCACGTGCGGCGCGGCGCCGACTCCTCCCACTGCACGTCGCTCGAGAAGCGCTTGCCGTCGATGGTGGTGCTGAGCGAGCAGGCGCGACGGCTGAACACGTGCGTGGGCTCCGGGTAGCGCGGCAGGCGCAGGCCGGGCGCCGCCGCCAGGATGATGAGCCGGCGCCGCGTCTGCGGCACGCCGTAGTTGCCCGCCTGCAGCACGCCGAACGTGCACTGGTAGCCCATCGCCAGCAGCGCGCGCAGCGTCAGCTTCAACACCATGCCCTTCTTGAACGCGACGAAGTTTCGCACGTTCTCCAGTATAAAGTACTTCGGCCGGTAGTAGTCGCAGAAGGAGAGATACGACACTACCAGCGAGTTCTTGAAGTTGGAGTACTCCCGGGAGTTGAAGCGGTTCATCCCGGAGAAGCCCTGGCAGGGCGGGCCGCCGCACAGCAGCTCCACCTCGCCCTGGCGCGGCAGACGCAGGCCGCGCGCGCTGTGCGACGCGCCGCCCAGCGCCGCCTTGAGCAGCTCGTTGCAGTCCTCGTTGAACACCGTGCAGCTCCTGTTGTTGAGCGAGTAGGCGTGCGCCGCCGCCTCCAGGTTCTCGATGGCCCACTTGCACTCGGCCGCGCCCGAACGGTGCAGGCCGTCCGACAGCCCGCCGCAGCCTGCGAACACGTCCAGGGTCCTCAGGGGCCTCACGTTCACCTGCCGACTCTCGGCGACGCTCGCCTCTACGGGTTTGCTCGACTTCCCCTTCCCCTTCCCTTTGTCTTTCCCTCCGTCTCTGCGCCCGACTTGCCTCGCGTGTTGCGGGACGTCATCGAATCGTCCCGAATCTCTGTCGAAGCTCTGCCGGAAGTAGATCCTGCTAGGATCCATCTCCAACCACTCGTGTATCCTGTCCTGCTGCGGAATGTTGTCCACGTATATTAAGTGGCAGAGGCCGACGACAGCGGAGAAGGGGATCTCTTTGATTTCGTCGCTCCAGTAGACCACGTTGAGATCCTCGTGATGCGGGAACTTGCTGGTGGTGTTCTCTGGGCGGTACAGCACGCGCACGCGCAGGTAGATGTCCTGCGGCCCGACGAGCGGCCCCTCGCCCGCCGCGCACACGGCGGCCACGTGCCCCACGCAGAACGGCTCGCCCGTATCCACGTTGGAGCCGCGCAAGTTGTTGTCGCTCTTTCTGTAGTACTCCGGGTATATATCCTCATCCACTTTTTCCAACTTCATTTTCCCATTACTCATGTTTTGACTGATACTATTTTTAAATTTAAAAGTTCCCGGTTTAAGAAATACTCCGCAACCTTTCTTATAATCGTTGTCTCGCCATTTAACATTCGTCCACTCGGTTCTGTTCTCTTCCGGAACGATGTCCGACTTCTCTGTAAGTTTTCCGAAAACTTTGGGAATATCCTTAGCATCACGTCTCGCCTTTCGTTCGCAAGATGGACAGAATCTATGTTTTCTTAAAACGTTCGGACATTCCGGGTCGATCGGAAGATCTTCGAAACGTGCATTGAACCTTTCGTAATATTTTTGATAAAAATACGTTTTGCCATCGTCTTCAAAAATTTCTTCGTCTGCTTCCTTTCCCCCTAATTTGAACCAATCTATCGGTGGATCTCGTTTCTCGACGCACGCTTTTCTCAAAAGGGATGATAGTGGAGCGCCGTGACAACATCTATCCCCCAAAAATACTTCCCGCGCATTACCGACCTCGCCTAGGACAGTATCAGATGCTCTAAAGAAAACTTCACCATGGAAAAAACCACTTCCATTATTATTTAATTCTTTCCACATGTAAGTCACTCTAGTAACTAGGGCTGGGATATTAGATTGTGAAGTTTCTACCATCACGAAGTCTCCCACTGTAAACTCTTCGCCATCTATTTCAACTCTTTCGTAATAGACTTTGGTAGAGTCAACTTTTTTCGGTTCCCCTATCCACTTAATATTCTTACAATTGACTCCTGTCACCTTCACTGGTAGAGCATCATTAATTTTATCGAGCATTCGCTTTTGTGCTGTCTGTTCATAATCTTCTTCTTCTTCGTCATATTCCGAGTCATCGGCCTGCTGCACCGCCATGTTCGGACAGAGTCTTCTGATGCAGGCCTTCTTAGTGCGGCCGTGGCCACCGAACTTGAACATCGCACGGCACGCGTTACACTCCCCACAATCTGGTAGTTGGCATGCTTCACATACGCCACATCTCTTCCTTCTTAAAGTATGATCGTGATTTGTTTTATCCAACTGATCAGTAAAGAAACATTCAAATGTTTTTTGTACAAGAGGAGTGGTGGTCGCTTTTGTCCATGCCTTTTTGTCGACCTTTTTGTACGATATTTTTGCCCGGAATTTTCGCTTTCCAAATTTAATTCCCATTAGTTTAATGAGTTCTCTCATACAGGGTAACGTTATCAGAGGTTCATTGTCCTCATCCGTATCCAGGCTTACGACTTGATCGCAAACAAACTGAGCATGTTTGTGCAGCATTTCTTCTGTCATTTCTTTATTCTCTAGATCTGGAATTGTATGTCCTCTTAGGATCGCCAAAAGATCTTCATAGCTAGGTTGAAGGTAATGGTACTCCTCTATGTACTCTATAACAACTTTGCTGAGCCATATTCTTTCGTACAGGTTATTCATAAGAGGTGTATATTCCGAACTGGGTTTAAGTAAATTATATTCTCCGAATTCAGTAGATAAAGTTATACAATTCTTCTCTCCGCCATCAAAACCGTGAATGTACCTGTTTAGACAGGTAAAGATAGTATCAATAAAATAAAAAATAAAAATTATTTAATATTAAATGAAGTAATAAACAAATGTTTTACCATTCTATGATAGGCCCAACATCTTTGACTGGGATAGATTCTTCATCAATATCAGAAGAGTCTGAGCAAATGGATTTAAGATATCCAGACATGAAAATCCGAACATCATTTTCAACCAAGCCTCCATCAATGGGACACAAATGGCCATTCTCATCAAATATTGAATACCCAGTTATATTTGTTTGTGGTCTCTCCATTATATCTCCATCTTCTCCTAAAACAAATCTTAAACAAGTAAGTTCTACCCAGTCATGACATCATATGTCATTCTCTTGTCACTGCCGGCGAGGCAGCCTTTTTAGGACTTAACGGATAGATGCGCCTATCCGTTAAGTCCTTAAGACGATGGCAAAAGGCCAGACAGCATGTCATTGATGCCATAGGACATGGGTAGGCCATTGGTGTGGTATGCCCCTTGCCCCTTCAAACCTTCCTAACACAGAGGGCTGTGTGAGCGCTTGTGCTACATCCGCTGACTCTCAAGCGGCCAAAATACAGTACTTCTCTAAAGACTAAGCATAGTCTATTAAAATCAAAACCATTGCCTTTGGCTTTGTTGTAATTGGATAAAAAAAGTACATAAAGATGATTTAATCTTGCCTATACAAGTCATATAAATAAAATGTTCTCAGCATATCAATAAAAGGGATAAAATAATAATTGTGATGTGGTATTATTTATTCTGTTACTTACCTGAAGCTAAAATTAACTTTTCATTGGTTAACGCTATAAATTCTTCAACTGCATTCTGTGGATGGCCTTGATAGTAAATAATATCTGAATTATTTAGATATTGGCTACAAATTGTACATTTTTCCAAATCAGGAAGATCATTTTTATTCACATTTTTTTCAGTATCCAAATCATCTTTGTCATCTGCTTTGAATTCATTTTGTGTTCTTTTTAAATCAGTACACATGTCAGCATTTCTATTTTTATTAACATCTGAAGTATTATTATTACATATTTTATTATTACTGCTATTTGTGTTTACTTCATTGTTATTGGATAAACTTTCAGATTCAATTCTATCACCATTTTTCTTTTCATCCAAAGGTACAGTTTCGTTGACAACATTGCTTTTCTTATCTTCTATTGTTGCTTTAGGTGAAACTGTGCCAACTTTTATTTTTTTCTGAAATCAAAATGATTTTTTTAACTCCTTCATACAATAAATACATCAGATAGGACTTGTGTGAGAAAACAAATATCTCAACTTAACATCTTCAACCAGCACAATCAAGAGAAAAACATGGAGTTTCCAAGCCATGTATTCTTGGCCTGGGCCTGGGTTTGTTCCTAGGACTTCCCCAAGAGCAGCCAGTAAAGCTTATTACGCAAGGTTACTCGTGGTATAACCCCATTGTCTAAATTCTATGTTTAATAGTGTTGCACATTTTGTTATTATGTACTTACCTCACAAATTAAGGTTGTGTTTAGACATAGAATTACCTTTAAGTTCTCCTTACCATGTTATTTGATGAGAGACCTTGGTTGTAGCAAGTTTCTACCCTACAGACAGACTTAACACCGATTTAGCGTTCCAGTATGATGCTGATTAGAGAAAGGGTGTGCATATTATCATACTCCTAACAAGTTAGCTTGTTTTTATCTTAGATTGCGCCATTACTTACTATAATGTGTGATTATAGTCAATGGCTAACTTGTAATTAATATACATTAAAAAAGAAAAAATATTATACATTGGTGTTATCGTCATCTTTATTCTCCGGGCTCCTGCTTCGTTTTGTAGGAAACATGCTGGTAATTTTCAACTGGTTATTCTTTCTGTTGGACAGTCGTGGTGACCTGAAATAAATTTTCCATAAAGGTTTTAATTAAAGGTAATTAATTTTAAAGTATTAAAGTAGCCGATGTTTGTTCAATTATATTTGTGCAAAAGGAGATATCCCAAAACTGCCCTAGGGTGGTATTATATGAAAAACTTTTTAAATTTATAAACAGAAATATTAGAACTAGCGGGGTTGTTAAATAAACATAAAAAAAGTATTATTTTTAATTCCTATTGAGTCATAGTTGATATTGACAGTTGCATACAGAATGTATAAATAAATAACTTTTCTTCATAACATTTTGTTTTCGTTAGTTAAGATTTCACTTTGTGTTCGTTAAATTACCTATAGCAGTATTTTTTACTAAAATAACCTTATAGGCAGGTATTTTAGTAAGATTTTATGGTACTGATTATGCAATAACCCCTTTATCTAGGGCCAAATATACTATTTATTATTAAATTAGACATGGTTACCAACACAAAGGTAAAAGTTTCATTGAGATGCATAAACATTTAATTTTTCCTGGGGCAAACAATGTATGGGCGCGGGCCATGTCCTTTAGTTTTTAAAAATCTATTTTCATTATTGCTTTTCTAATGAAAGTATACTAAAGCCTAATGTAAAACTATAATAAATGTGGATGTTTCATCACACAGCTCTTTGTATCACACTATTCGTAATTCTAATAAAGACAAATTAATGAGGATAAATTAGATTAATAAGTTTTACAAAAAAAGTACAAAATGCATGTAATTTCATACATAATTAGAGTGTGATAAGAGAGCAGTGGTATTAAAGATGTAGTGACTAAAATTGAGAAAGGTATGCTGAGATGGTTTGATCATCTAGAGAGAAGGAATGAAAGAAGAATTACAAAAGGGATTTATAAGGCAAGAGTGAATGTGAATGTTGGAAGGAGAAGACCAAGGCAAACATTCCTGGATCAAATCCAGGACATTCTGATTAAAAGCCAGGTCAAAAATACTGTAAACTGACATACTTGTATGAAATGTTAAATGAATTTGGAAGACGCTAGAGAGATACTTAAGGATTATGAGAAGTGGAAGAATGTGATCTCTGCCTACCCCAATGGCAATGAGGCGTAATGATGTGTATAGTATGTCATTTGTCATTAAAAAGTTACTTGAAATCATTAGGTATAAATTGACTAAATTTAATTTCAGTCAGTTTGTAATTTCAAATTAACAGCGTTTCCCTAAATGCTTAAGGAAGAGCATGCAGAACATTTTAGAGTGTTTGTCTGTTTGATTTGGCTAATATCTGAAAGTAAAGGGCGAGTAGCATAGTTTTTTTTATATGATAGCAACATGGGGAGTGACATAGACATAATTTGTATTCCGAAACGACAAACGGGAACGGGAGCTTCATTGGAACAACCTACGGGCGTCCGCTGAATAAACTAAAAAAACTTACTGGCGCAATTGTGTGGTTGCCAAATCAGCATCAGTATCATCTTTCACACAAGATGAACTTCCAATATTAGAAACAAAATCCGTCCCCAAATCCGGCATAATTGCACAGTTGATTCGGTACGAAATATCTCAAAGGCAACTTAATTTAAGACTATAAATTCATTGTACGGTTATTTCAATCTGTTGACGAATAAATTAAAAATTACAAGGGATCCAATTGAGTAATTACAACTAAAGTGAATAACTGAATACTGAAACTATAAAGTTTGAATTTTCAATTTAATTCTTAACTTTTGTATAAAACTAGAAACATGAAAACTTGTCAGCTGTCAGTTTTCGCGCTCTTTATAAATGTCACAGATTCTGTACATAAATACAGCTCGATCCAGGATCCCATAGATATTAGAGTTAGGCCTGTGTGCACCAAGATTTCGGTTATCATAAATTTACTGTCCACGACAACCCGTACGCCGGTTAAGGTCGTGAGCTCGGTTAAGATAACCGCCCGGTTCACGTCCTTAACCAGCGTACGGGTTGTCGTGAACAGTAAATTTTACGTTTAACTTATGTTAACCGTTGGTTATGATATCCGAAATCTTGGTGCACACAGGCCTTAGACTTCAACTAAGTAATTTGACAAAAAATGAAGCCTTAAAGTCATCTTGGAACATTGGCATACTTTTAACATCTACCACACTTTGTTTAGATAATGCTTAGATATTTTCACAGGCCTAAAATAAAATTATATATATGTACTATGGCTATAACTACAAGAAATACGGTACTTAGGCCTGTGTGCATTAAGATTCCGGTGATCATAACCAACGGTTAACATAACTTTACTATAAATTTACTGTGAACGACAACTTGTACGCCGGTTAAGAACGTAAGCTCGGTTAAGATACCGCCCGGTTTACGTCGTGAACAGTAAATTTATAGTTAGCTTATGTTAACCGTTGGTTATGAAAAATCGTGCATACGTGTAGAAAGAAAGAAAAAAAATGTTTATTCGGGAAAAATAAAACAGCTATGCAGGATGTGAATGTGATGTGTGTGTGAAAAAAAAAGGTACTCACTCAGCATTTTGCAGTGCATTTTAGTATGTATAGTCATACACATAGATAGAAAAGATACCTACTATTCTACTAATCTGTGCATTCGCATTGACACTTGAGGTCTGTGCGCGGTCTGTGACTTGATCCAAATTTCAATAAAAATATTTTGAATAAAGTTAGAAAAAATTAAGGTTTCAATATTTTATTTTTATTTATGTAGAGGTACGTGTAATGATAATTCGGAATTTTATTAAACATAGTTTTTACTAAGCAGTATTGATAAAAATGGTAGGTAATAACTTTTTGAGTTTCTGTTATCATTACAAATCTATAAATATAAACTATATTAAAGCCAAACTAAATGTTTACGGTTTCACTAGTCATTTTACACCTATTTTTTTAATTGACTAGTTAATAAATATAACAATAAATAGTATAGTCTTTACATTTTAAACAAGGAAGAAGTCTTGTTTCCAATTTTAAATGAGAAAGGAATAATAATATAAATAATTAAAGATGATTATATCTTGCCTATACAAGTCATCAAGGTTTATAAGAAAACCAATGCAGTTCATTTATTCAACAAATAGTTTTCCTGATATTGATACTAACTATTATTGCGATGTAAAAAATACTGAAGAAATACATCAGAACATTCAAAGCAGGAAAGGTGTCGGGGACATAACAAAAATGCATGAAATATATCATTTACTAAAATCTACTCCAACTTCTGACGAGACATATAATGATATAAAAGAAAATTTGTACAAAGAACTTGCAAGCTTGCCCAATAGAACCCATCCAATTGTTAAGACATATCAAGAACAACCACATCTTATTCACGAAATTAATAAAAAAAAAGATTTTGGTACCCATAAACCATTGGAGTTCAGTGAGATCACAAATGTACTAAACTTGATGAGAACTGATAAGCTAGGGCACACTTGCGGTAATAAAAGTTACTATTATATTGGAGAGTTGGCAGAACTGGAGGAAGCCTTAATAAAGTACACAGTCTCCACATTATTGAAGGAAAACTTCAAACTAGTCTCAGTCCCTGATATATTGTCCAGTAATGTTCTACAAAGCTGTGGAATGATGATCAACACTGACCGTACTCAGGTAAAATGTTGTGATGTTGTACTAAAAAAACATCATTATAGCAGCTCACTATAGGGCCAGGCGACTCCCTCCTTGGAGGAGGAGATATAGAACTTAAATGCACTGCACTGCTTTAATATGGGTTTTTGGGCTTAGATGAAAACAACTGGGGCCAAGGAGCCAGGACTTTATGATTTAAGTTGCATAGGCTAGACCTAAAATATGGCAGGTTAGCTAGAGATAAAATATGGCAGAAAATATATTTTCCTCAAACTAGAGCCACTTAATATTGCAGAGGCAGACAGGTGCAGTGGGAAGTGACTGCTTACTGCATCTAAATGTATCTAACACTGGGTTTGATTCCCACAACTGCAAACTCCAGTGCTTGAGTGGTTGCTAGATGATTGCCATGTACATAAACCCTATTTAAATATTTGCCTGCAGTTTCACCCACACAAACTTTTTTCGGTCAATAAGTAGCCTAAAGGTTAATTTGATATATAAGCTATATTATTGTAAAGTTTTTGCGTGAAAACATACATACCATTTTCACAAACTTTTGCATTTATAATATTAAAATATATTATAAGATAGGATGTACACTTAATAAAACAACGCTTTCTTTGCTAAGAGAGGTACTGATGTAGATTATAATTATATTATACATGACAGGTACTAATAAGTAATGTAGGTAATGTTTTAGATATATTCGTTAGATCCAGTACATCATGGTCCAGACTTGTACTTGTCGGGCACTGCAGAAATGTCTTTGGCTGGTCTCCTGAAAAATTCTCTCCATGAAACAAGCAATTTGCCATTGAAACTGGCAGCAGTCAGTAGATGCTATCGTGCAGAGACCTCAAATGTAGTGGAAGAAAGAGGCACATACAGGTAATTTTCTCAAGCATATCAATTATCAATATTTTAGTATAGCTGTCCTATTTTTTTAAAATGGTTTGGCTAAGGATGTATTATTTACAGTACATCAGACTGATAGTTTCGGAGATTAGCTGGTACAAACAAACAAAAATATTAAAAATTGTTTTTGTTGATGTATTCAGTCTGGCTGGCTTAAGAATATGCAGGAGTTATCACTATAATAAAGGAGAAAAAAAAAAAAATTTTCAGAGTTCTTTGTTTGACTCTAGAACATAAATAAATAAATGACTCAAGTGGCATGGCTTTCAATAGAAGACCAGCTACAAATGTCATTACTATCTCAACCAATCTGCTTACACCTATTGTGGATGATTGGATACTAAAAAAATAAAAAATAATAAATAAGAAAAAATAAATTTCAGAGTTCATCAGTTTACTAAGGTTGAAATGTTTGCCGTCACCACTCAAGAGCAATCTGACGATATGTTGGAGTATTTAAGAGCGGTGCAAGAACATTTGTTTTCACCGTTGGGTTTACATATGAGAGTTTTAGACATGCCACCACATGAACTTGGAGCACCGGCATATAGGTATGAAACATTTGACTAATAAACAAAAAAATATATATTTATAAATACTGGGTTTGCTTACATTCCCGTGGGCAAATCGGATCAGATCTAAAGATCAAGCTAGAGAGTTTGTCAGTGGACATACTCCTATCAAATCAAATGAAATTTAAACTATAGATACGGCCCAAGATCTTACGACAGGTGACGACCTCCGTGGCGCAGTGGAATATGCGGTGGAGTTATAGGACGGAGGTCCTGGGTTCGATTCCCGGTGGCGCAGATTGAGATTTTTCTTAAATTGGTTTGGCTTTTGGTCTGGTGAGAGGCTTTCGCCGTGGCTAGTTAACACCCTACCGACAAAGAGGTACCGCCAAGCGATTTAGTTTTCCGGTACGATGTCGTGTAGAAGGGTGTGGATTTTATCCTACTCCTAACAAGATAGCTTGCTTCCATCTCGGATTGCATTACCACTTAACATCAGGTGTGATAGCAAGGGCAAACTTGTAGTCGATAAAAAAACAAAGATTGCCGAAGAAGCATTAGAGAGGAAAAAATTAATTTCATATAAAGCATTTTTGTAACAATGTGTGTAGCTTGTCCGTGCACAGCAGTGGGATTCTTACATGCTATTTCAGAATAATCTTAATACCAAATTTTAGTAAAATTAGTTTAATAGTTTAGAAGAGTAACAAACAATGTAACATGAGAATATATATATTTTAAGATTAATGTTACCTCTGTATTTTCTCAGGAAATATGACATTGAAGCTTGGATGCCTGGACGTGGCAACTATGGTGAAATCTCTAGTTGCAGCAACTGTACAGACTATCAATCAAGAAGGCTTAATATAAAATATTCTGATAGTCATTTAGAAAAATATGTTCACACACTGAATGGCACTGCATGTGCCATACCCAGAATGCTTATTGCGTTACTGGAGACACATCAACATCCAAAAGGAAAAATTAATATACCAGTAGCATTGCAGCCATACATCGGTGGAAAGGAATTTATTTCTAAAAACTCAAATGTACCTAAATTAAAATTGTTAAAAATAAAATAAAATAGAGATTTTAAAGTTTTTTTTTCACTACAGTTTTCAATTTATATTATAAAAATTCTAAGAATATGATAAAAGCAACCTATAGGTTATTCTAACAATGTAAAATATGTTGTATGGAGCCGCTGGCCACAGGCGGCTCAGGATTGTTGTTTGGAAGTTCCGAAAGAACTATGACTATGAGATGTTAACCTATCGATTATTACCGTCTACTGCAGACAATGATCATCACATCCTCAACTCAGTTTGATTGATGCATCATCAGCTGAACAGTGTGCTGCCCTCTGTAGTCAACCTGAACAGACCCAACATACCCTGGGTGCTTTAGGTTAACACGTTGACTGCGGCCCTATGATGCCCTGCCCATGTCCTTGTGATCAATGGGGACTCTAGTTCTTGTCAGATTACTAACTGATGTGATAAGCATACCTACGTTGGAAAAATAAATATGTTTCTTTACTACCAAATTCGTTTATTTAAATATTAAAACAATCATCTATATTTGTATGCAATGGTGTGCAAGAGGTATATCAGCAAAATCTCTCTACAACCTGCTAAAATATGGTTGGGCAGGGAGAATAACTTGAACAGAGGAGGTGAGTGTTGACGCGCGTCACAAAGGGTACCCTTAAACCTACACCCGTGTCACAAGTCTCGGGCTCTGAATCCATGGAATGCTAAGATATTCGTCTCTCTCTCTCTTACTACCAAATTCGTTTATTTAAATATTAAAACAATCATCTATATTTGTATGCAATGGTGTGCAAGAGGTGTATCAGCAAAATCTCTCTACAACCTGCTTAAATTTCTTGGCTGACAACAGCTGCAGTAAGCTCCATTCTAGAGTGTCCAGCTGCTGCTCTAGCAGGATCCTACCAGATTTGCTTGAGCAGGGAGAATAATTCGAGCAGAGAAGGTAATTGTTGACAAGTCACAAAGGGTACCCTTAAACCTACATCAAGCCTCGGACTCTGTTCGGCATTTTTCTTCCGCACTGTGAATCCATACAATGCCAAGATTATTCATATATAGGTACAACAATACTGATAGTTTAAATAGGTTTCTGCCTCGTTGGTCTAGTGGTTAGCCTATGTAGCTTCGATCACGAGCTCCTGAGTTCGATTCCTGGGTCGGGTCAAGGAATAATTCTGAGCTTTTTCATTTTTCTATGAAATTTTCGGTACATTCCAAGCCCCGAGTTTGAAAGTTGGTGGTGTTACACCCCGTGCCTCAGAGAGCAGGTTAAGCCATCTGTCCCGGTCACTATCATTATATCATAGTGGTACTGATGAAGCTAGACCCACCACCTTACTCCAATTCGGGTTAACAAGCTTAGGATGATAATGTTACATTTATTAACTATCACTATTGTGATGATGATGATAATAGTAATAGGGTCCATCCGCTAAACATGCTCTCCAAGGCATGGGGTGACATACATTTTTGTAATAAAAACACAGAATTTAAAAATAAATGTATTGAGAAACAATTAGATATTTACATTGAATTTTAACTAAAACTATTGTTTCTTAGTCAAAGATCTATTATGCTTTGAAACTTTTTTCATTTTTGCTTTAAACTGATCAATATTGATTGTTGGTTCTTCTGGAGGTTTAGATGTGGTGGCCACTTTTTCCTCGGGTGGTATGAAGTCCTTTTTCCTCTCCTCTTGTCTTGCTTTCTTAGCTTGCATTTGTTTTTCATCTTTGTCGTGGAGTCGCTTTGCTTTCTTCTGTTCATCTTTCAAGAAATATTCACCTGTAGCCAACTCACGATCAATTTTGCTCTCAGCCTGAGGTGGTGGGAATGGAGTGTATGGTTTCTTTTTGACTTTATTTTTGGGTTGTTTCCTTGGAACATTTTTACTTTTAAACTTAGGTAGAAAACGATCCCAGCTTTCATTTTTGAGCCTTGAATCTTTCATCAACTCTCTTTTGATCATGAGACTTTTTATATTATACATTGGATGTATATTTTTCATTGTATCTTCGACTATTCGTCTCACCTGTACCAGGCCTTTATATGGGCCGACTGCTGAGACCGTGTTACCTTGTACTAGAACATAGCATTCAGTTAGTAATTCAATTGATTTAAGTGTAACACCATTTGGTCCAATCAGTCGTTGGCGCCTTTTTAGAAATGTCTCTTTCTTTCTTACAAATGAATTAATTTTTATTATATCACTACCTATCTCATCGTCTAATACCCTAACTGCTTGTTCAAATGGAACACTACGGGATAGCAATTTCATAAGATCCCTTGCTTTAATGATGATATAGGGATCCCAAGTTTTTCGTGTTGTTTTCACCGTTAAACTTCCTTCTATGAGATCTAATTCAGCTATTATATGATGATCTTTTAAAACCTTTTGCACTAAAGGCCAGCACTCTTTTAGGTATTGTTCTCGATATTTTGGAAATAGAGTAGCGAATTTACTTTCCTCTAAAAGTCCATGTGGGTTGTCCTCTGGTGTAAACTTGGGTGTTTTCATTGTCCAAGCATTTTCAATAGGACCAATTTCTGGTTGGTCTCTGTCGTCATCGTCTTCCATATTTAATATATATTTTACTTCTTGTCACATTTAAACAAATATTCTTTAAAAATAAAAATACATTTAAAGAATTAGTGTTTACAAATTTACAAATTTTTGGTTAGAACCACAGATTAATATAGGAATTAGGATACAATAATTAAACGAAGAAAATCACAGGCCAGACAACAGATAAAAGTCGTCTTTAGTCTCTGGTCAAAATCGTCAAAAATTAGAAATGCTACTATAGTCTCCAAAGAGTAGAGTAAGTATATGGATGGTAGTCTCCTTGAACGACTGCAACAAAGTAATCCAACTTTTAAAAATCTTGAACCATTTAATACACCTTCTTAATTTTGATGGTTAATATAAATCTAGTGAATTAAAAGAAAGAAACATGATGGAGATTGCATTACGTAATAAAATTTAGTTAGTTGATTTTTTGCGTCGGACCATAGATATCCCAGACTCTAGAATCCTTTGCTTTATGGATCTGTTTATAAAAGGGTAATTTCCCCAAATGATAAAAAATGTTGCTATAGGTATTAGAAGAATATTTTGCCTTAAAAAAAGGAATAACTTAATAAATATTTTTAATTTATAAGGTGACCCGGTAATACGTTAAGGGGGAGGGGCTAAAAGTCAGTTTCTATTATATTTTAAAAGATAAAGAAACAATTAATGGTTTTGACTTTAAACGCTTGTTGTAGCGTTTACTGGTTATTTATTTTAAGAAACTTTTTTTTTGTTTATTCATAAGTTTAATTAAAATCTCTCTCCTGTTAAGACTCCGATTTTTTTGAGTGAAACCAATTATTGAATGGCATTCATGATACAATGTAGATAAAAGATCAATCAAATAAAGTACCAAATATGTATATACTGTTTAACCTGTTTCGCGACATTGGTGAATCAAATAAGTAGCTAGATAATCTTCTCGTCTGAAAACGTGTGCGTTTAGGGACGGCAGACAGAAGTGATAACCTAAATACAGCAAGCACTGTGAGAAAAGTGCAAGAGGAGACTGCCAACCGTTGCCTATGAATGAGCACATGGGAAACTGGACAGGTTAGCGCCGTAAGCGTTATGTAACGAAGTGCCTTACCCTCCCATAAGAATTTATCACTTTAATAAATAAAAGACAAACCTGACTTAAATGGGTTATTTTGCAAATTGGTAACGCCTGTGTGATGTTGTTTCATTTTGCTTTGCGGGATTCTTCCTGACGCACAGACGAACAGTGACCAAGAACTGCGAGTGAGTAGGTATATTTCAATATGTTATAGTAAGTACTAACAATACTATTATTGTTAGTAGGTACTTACTATAAGTCCTGGTCTATGCCAGGGCTTCTTAAACTACACGGTCACAACCCCAAACGGGGTCAAAATTCTGGGGTTGTGAGAGATTTTAATGTCAAATATTTATATATACCATTTTATAATATCACTAGAGTTGGCGGAATACAGTGGACTTGTTGTTCAGCTATCTTTACCGACAGCAGTAAACGATCGATGATCGCTATTATTATACTATGGCTATACATTTTTAGTGAGGTTGTCGGTATCATACATGTTGAATAAACTGCGCACCGCTGACTTCCGACTCTGACTGCCACCTCTAAATATCACACACAATCAAAGGGAGGAATGCGCAAGCGTACACACGTGCAACCTGCAGCTGAACAATGATTCAATAACATTGACCGTAATGTGAATTAGTGGAAAAAAAATCATCAAAAAATATTAATTTATTTTTCTTTTATATTTGTATGGCGTCGTCAAGAATCTCACAATCATAAATGGAGTCGAGAATGACAAAAGTTTAAGAAGCCCTGTAATAGACAATAGACAACGAGCACGACTATTACAATGAAGAGAAAAAAATATACAAAATGGCTCAAACATCCAATCTTTGCAAGAAGAATTAAAGTGCTCCTATGTAGGTACCTAGTACGTAGGTACCTATCTGCAAATTAGATCTATCCTGGATCCAGCTTAAGGGTGAAGACAGGGTTAGATTCGGTTATGAAGACTTATTTAATTATTCTTCATATTTTGTACACCACATAACAACATAGAACAGAGACATAAAATACATTAAGTAGAACTGGTACAAAAGGTGCTTGGAAGAAATCGCTGTTAAAGGATAACGTTAACAGCGATTTCTTCCAGACAACCTTAGGCTTAACAAAATATTAGGACACCAGAATGCAGCACTTATCAGCAATAACCACATAGAATTTCGAATTTTCTTAAATTACCTAATTTTTTTACACTTACTCCTACCTACATAAGTATATATATGAGATTTTAGTAAAATGAAAATTTTAATGTTAATGTTGCCTCAGACTAAACTTAATCTTACTGTGAAAATCGCATTAAAAGTTAAACCATTTCATGTGTTTTAGTGGTGCTTGAATAATCAAACAGACAAGGTCGGCAACGCAATAGGGTAATTTTAAGTAAGGTATTGCAACACTCCCAGTGGGTCGATCAGGCGATTACGATAGGAAGTGAAGTGGAGTGTGGACTAGACTGGGAATGTACGAATACGAATAACACATACGAAGTAAGCTGAACAGTGAACAGCCAGTCATTGTGTTTTAGATATTTTGTAAATTTTTCTAGTGATGTTAAAGTAATACGATTTTCTGTTCTAGAACATTGTTCCATGGTAAGTACAATTAAGTTATAGTAATAATTAGAAACTTCACCAGGTGAAATGCCTTTCGTAGTCTGTAGTAGTAGGTTTGTGTATTTCACCAGTTTTACACGCTTGCATTTATAACAATAGATGTATAGGAAAATTTAGAGAAAACTTTGTATGTCCATTTTTCTAAAACTAGGTTTACTAGGTTACCTATCTAGGAAACTACTATACTAAATATATTGCGTCATCCATTATACTATAAAATATACCACCTAGCTCCTGCATAAGTACCTACTTAACTAATAATACTGCAATACCTAACTAACATTACATTTTTCGTTTTCACACTTTTTACATTTTTTTGCTAAGTTTGTAAAAATGTTTGTAGGTAAAAATTTTAGAAAAATTAAAGAATAGTACCTACCCACCTAGTTACCTAGCTGTAATATAGGCACAAAGTTATTATTGTTTATGTTTAAGTAGGTATATAATGACTATATAAACATAATCTAATATATTATATAAATCCCTCTCACAATGTTAGTTACCGTACTCCTCCGAAACGGCTTTATCGATTTTTACCAAATTGTGTATTCAGCAGGTTTGAGAATCGGCTACTAAGTATCTAATTTTCATCTAACTTTTTTTTTAATTTTTAATGCAAAACAACGTCTGCCGGGTCAGCTAGTAACTATATATAAATATACTTATATTAGTGGACGCCGGCGACTTGGTCCACGAAAAATTTTCATAAAAACATAGGTAGGTATTTAGAGTAAAACTTCGCTGGATTAAAAAGTATATTTTATTACAGAAACTGAATGTTAAACTGTAAAAATGGACGAAGAGCTCCGGAATTTGAGAATCAGAGACGAAGCAGATGGCCGAGTGCGTGGTAAGCATTCCCAGTAATACACATATATTAGAGAATATAGCATGAAGCTGATTTGTGCTGAAAAATAAAACCTAATTAACCGACCTCAAACAAAAGGAGGTTATCAATTGGACCCGTATGTATGTAATATTTCCAGAACTGCCCAGTTTTCGCATATGTCAAGTCTATATCATGGTCTGAATAAATTTGCCAAATTTTCAAAAGATATATATGTTTTTGTTTGTTTTCGCATATCTCCGGAACTACAAGTCCGATTTAACTAATTCTTTTTTTGTTGTACTAGGTATTATTCAACTTCGGGAATACTGCAAGTTTCGTCACAATCGGTTCAGTAGTTTTTGAGATAGGGATTTTTATGGATGACCATTTACCACGCATAAGTTTTCACATAGTATACCAATTTTGATAATTCTTTTTTTATTAGAAAGGGTACACTTTCAAAATAGTCCTATAGTCATCATGTTAGCATCTGATGATGAGATCCTGGGTAAATCGAAGGAACTCTTAAAATTTTACAGGCACACTTGCAACGATTTCAGTATTTGTTTATGTGTCGGTAGCTTTTTACCTATAATGTTGGCTATAAAAGTGCAGTATAATATAGTCTAATACTCTAATAGTACCTAATGTGTCGACAAATCCCTAAAAAGTAAGAAAAAATATTAACAAAAAGTTTGAACCGACTTTCTAAAAATTAAAATATAATTGTATCATTTAGTTGCTTTCAGAAGTTGGTAGCATCCAAGTTTAAGGAACGATTATACGAAGGAAGTAGCAAAGCACTTTGAGGGTTCGATGTAACATCCTTAAACCTTGGATGGCACCCACTTCATAGATAATTATACTTTATGAAAGGCGACCATAGTCAACACGAAAATAATAAATTTTCGCCATATATCCGTCCATTAGGTCTGACACAAATTGTAAAGAGCTGTATAAATAATAGGTATGGGGTATGGGTACCTATTTAAATAGCCCCGGAAAGTGATAAAATATTGTCTTGAAAAAAAATATAAGTAAAGTTGGAAAGGGACCCCATAGTATATTAGAGCAGTGTGGCGGGTCTATGCTTCATATCCCCTCCTACAAGGAGAGACGCCTGGCCTTGTAGTGGAACGTTAATACTTAATAAACTGATAACGTCCACAATTCGTTATATTGTATGCGGTTATTCCCCGAATCGAGATCTGCGTAGAGGTCGACCAATGAGATTCATCGGTCGATACAAAGCATACGGGTGCGGGAACTGGCACATCTCGAGTGGCACAGTAGTTTCGAGTACATCTGGCAAAATAGACGCTGCGTGCGGGTGCTAATGAGTAGTGAAAACGGTTTTCGCATTCGTGCTGTATGGCATGCTTTGTCGACCTCCATGGCGCAGTGGATTTATAAGACGGAGGTTCTGGCTTCCCTCTATTACCGGCCGGGGCCAATTGAGATTTCTTAATTGGTCCAAGTAGGAGGCTTTGGCCGTGGCTGGTTACCATCCTGCCGGCAAACGTACCGTCAAGCGATTTAGAGTTCATAATGTCGTGCAGAAACCAAAACGGGGTGTGGATTTCCATCTTAGGTACTACTAACAAGTTAGCCCGCTTCCATCTTTGATTGCATCATCACTTCCCATCAGGAGAGATTGCAGACAAGGGATAACTTCTACTGGATAAAAAGGGTGCATCCCAATAGTACCCCTTAATTTTAGTTCAATAGAACTGTTGACACACCATATTAGAGTTTAGTGAAAATTAAAGAAATGTCGATATCAACATCTTGTTTGCACGTTACATATAAATTACCTAGTTTTTAAAGGTATAATATGAAATATCTTTTGATTGCTATAATAAATGTCCACTTAAATTTGAGAGTATCTACACAAACTGACATGCATTATGGTGAAGTATCTAAACATACTATATCGAATACAGCTTTGCTCAAATTGCACATTAAAATAAGCTCCGTCAGTATGTAACAGCCACTTTCTTCCGAAACTATAAGAACTATACTATTGAAATTTACTAAATAGAAAAAAAACCAATAAATTTTGGGGGTTCCCCATACTTAAGAACTGGAACTCGAAACTTTTTTTTCATTAAACCCATACGTGTGGGGTATTTATGGATAGGTCTTTTTAAACTGAATAGTTTGCGCGAAAGATACTTCCAAAGTGGTAAAATGTCCCCAAAAACTTCTAAAATAAGAGAGTATTTTTTTAGACACGACTACTACTTGGTTTTAAAAACTTAGCTTTTGTCGCAAGAAACTTTTTTTGTTAGAAACTACATGAAATATCAATTTAAATAATATAAAGTTTATAACTAATACGCTATAAGCAAAGTCAAGAGCATAACTACACTACTATGTAGAATATTTCACAATAATTTAAATAATTGTGAAAGAATTGTTAAATCGGATCAGCAGTTCCGGTTATTACCCCCTGTGATGACATTAACAAACTTACAAACATTACATCTGTATATTTAGTATAATTGAATTAAATTTTGTGAATTTATATTGTCATTTGGCTAGTCACAGTCATAGTCTGCCGGTCTATGCCACGAATGAATGTGGCGCGGCATAGGACGACACGGCACGTTGATTTTTAACCAAAGAAAAAAAAACGGAGAAGGTTCTCAATTCGACACCTATATATTTTTTTTATGTATGACCACGCATAACTTTTTACAGAGTTGTCCGATTTTGATAATTCTTTTTTTATTAGAAAGGGCACACTTCCAAAATTGTCCCATAGTCATCATGTTAGGATCTGATGATGATATCCTGGGTAAATTGAAGGAACTCTTCAAATTTTATAGACACACTTGCAGAGATTTCGGTTTTTGTCTATGTATCGGTAGCTTTTTGGCTACTAGTGCCGTATAATATGTACTATGAGAGTATAGTACGAGTAGGTTACGTGTCGATAAATCACTAAAAAGTAAGAAATAAAAATTTTTTGTGTGTTTTGAGTAGGTTCTATTTTTGTTAAAAAAATTTGTAGTACAAAGTAGTTACCATCGCCGCCATGATATCTCCGCAGTTGCGCGTATTGCCACTTCAGGGGGGACTTGCTGATTGGTACGAGGTATGAGCCTTTACATGCTCGACTGTTAAGCTTAAGAAACAAATTAGACATTGATTTCGCTCCGTCTAGCGTAGCAAGATTTATCATTATTCTGTCTGTTAAGTCTGAGACAACTGCAATGTGATATGCCGTGACAAATAATTAGTCTAAGTCTATGATCGTATAAACGATTAATCTGGTCGGGCATATTCCGACAGCATACCTCGGATATGATATCCTCTCGTCAAGCTATCATCGCTTCAGTTTCGATGTATGTATGTTCTATTTATGTAATAAATTATGTAATAAATTTATCTGCAGGTGCTCGTAGAGGTCGACCTGGTAACAGGGGAGCTGGTGGTAACCAGAGGCATCAATCTGTGAGCGGCCGATATATTCCTACACATAATAACACCAATAGATTGTACCGTATGGGTTCAGAGCAGACATTGGATCAAACTATACACGAGATGAATCGTACGTATTTACATTTTAATTTGTCACAAGTCAGTTAAATTTCCTTACAGTTAAATTGAAATGATTTTTTGTGTTAATTACAAAATTAAGCACTAAAGGATTCCGTTGTTTCATTACACCAAATTCGATGACGATCTTATTCGTTTATATTTAATTGATCCAGGAAAAAATCAATATTGTTTCATCAGCAGTTCAATTTTAACACCCTTCTTTGTAAACAAAGTAATTGAGATAAAAAATAACTCTTTGACAAAAATATATATTTTTATAGTTAGGTAGGTAGTTTGATAATTTAGTTCCTCTTCATTAACACCTTTGAGTAAATGCGGGCCTAATTATCATAGAAGAAACTTCTAAAGTTGTTTGCAGAGAGTAGAATAACGTACTACTTATTATCTCGATAATTCCACACAAACTACGCCGGCGAAACCGCAGGCGTAACTATAAATTTGTTAAAATAAATAAATTGGAAGGTAAGCAGCTTAAGTGGATCTATCTTGGCCTCCTTGAAAGAAACTCAGTAGTCATAACCCTATTGTAAATTGTAATCGCGGATTATCGCTTCAATCTTGAAGTTTAAGTATGTTCGCTATTCATCAGTTTGTTAATTAATTTATCTGCAGGTCCTCCTAGGGGTAGACCTGGTAACAGGGGTGCTGGTGTATACCAGAGGAATCAATCTGTGAGCGGTCGAAATATTCCTACACATAATAACACCAATAGATTGTACCGTATGGGTTCGGAGCACACTTTGGATCAAGCGGTACATGAAACTAGACGTACGTATTTACATTTCAATTTATTACAAGTCAGATATCGGGAAAATCTAATATAAACGATTTTTGGTGCAGCACGGTGGGTCTAAGCTCCAGATATTTTTCCACAAGTCAGGGAGTCAGGTTCTTCTAGTAGTATATTAAAAGTCATAAAAAAGATTATCATCCTAAGCTCGTCAACTCACACTGGAGCAGCATGGTGGGTCTGAGCTCCAGATATTTCCCACAAGTCAGGGAGTCAGGTCCTTCTAGTGGGTGATTAAAATAGTCACAACACTATTATTATCGTAATCACACCAACTCACACTGAAGCAGCATGGTGGGTGGGTAAGCTCCAGATATTTCACCCATGTTACCATTTCCCTCTTTCTGACGCAGTCGGGTAAAAAACAAAAAGTATGTAAGAACACTCCTCAGACTTTTTCCTATAAGAATATGTCGGGGATCAGCCAAGCCGTTTGGAAGTTGTAGGGGAACATATAAATAGTGCGGATAGACAGACGCACATACAGACAAATTTGTAGCATTCCGCAGAAATGCAACAACATTATTATACTTATTATAATATATACTTATTTTTTTTTACCCTGAATTGTGTCTAGTTTCTAATATTTTTATTTATTTTGTGTTTTCGTATAGATACTCAAGTATGTATGTGTGAATGTATGTTTTTATGTAGGACATAAGTATTTTATGTAAGTATATATTTTATATTAGACAAAAAGAATCTTCCGTCATCTTTGTGTATGTGTACACCTGAACCTACTCCACTTTTTCTCTTTAATATAATTGGTCGTCTGGAAGAGATCGCTCATTAGCGATAAGACCGCCAAACGTATATTAGTTTTTAAGGTATTTCTCTCTGTAAGTTTATTTTTTGATATGGTGTACAATAAAGAACATTTCATTTATTCATTCAATAACATTGGTCCCATTACACGAAGGATCGCAACATTTAGCAATTCAAGGTTTGTTTATATTTGATTGATCCATGTGAAAGTAATATTGAAGAATCAATGAGATATAAAATTGAAAATTAACTGTTTTTATTGGCTTTAAATAGCTTTCTCAAAACCATTTCAAGATTTTATCTTGTGTAAATCTAATAACACGGTAGTATTTAATTATGAAACTACTAGAGGACGTCACCGGTTTTTTCACCAGCGAAGTTCACATACCGCAGGAATTTCTGGATAAAATGTGGCCAATATGTTATTCTGATATTTAAGCTATATTATTGTGATGTTTCATCAAAATCCATTCAACAGTTTTTTCATGAAAAAGTAACAAACATTCATTGATCCATACATACCTACATGCCTTTACGATATTAGCAAGTATTAATTTTAAAAAACGCCCACATAAAAATGTTATTCATTCATTTCAGGTATACCTAATAGCAGAGGACATCGCTTTGGACCCCAGGGTGATAACACTAGTACCGATAACGAGAACCAATACCGGAGACCACAAAATAATTCAAGACCCAATAATCACGAATTTCGGTCAAGAAAACCACTTCATATGGGCTTTTTGATGTTAGAAAAGCTTGCTAAATCAGATAGTAAGGAAATCATATCACAGATTAACGATAAAAAGGAGGCATTCATGCATCTGCTAGAGGCACCTATAGAGAAGAAGGATGTATTTGCTTTGGTTTTAGAATTGTTGGCGAAGATATGCCAATCATCATTCGATCAATTAAAGCTAACAATTCTGTTGGATGTGTGCAATTCACCATTTATTGCCAGCTTGCGAAATTATTTGATGGATCTGCCGTATGTTGACGAGGAGGACTTAAGACGCAAGAAAAACGATATGTATTGGAAACATCCTAATGAATTTTGGGCAAATTTTTTGTTGTTTTGCGAATGTATAACAACCTTATCTCCATCAACAGCCTTGAGTAAATGCAGGTCTCTTATAGAAGGTACTTCTAAAGTTTGTTTGGAGGCTTTGGCTGAAAGACACGGTTATCAATTACCTGACAACTGCAACTTGATGCTAATAAAATTACGCGAGGCATTGACAGAGCATGAAAAAGAGAAAACAGTGGTAAGTGACAGATAATTATTAGTTACGTACGAACTCTTTGAATTTATAATAATAGAAATCTAATTTAGATTTTAATAGATTAATAAATTATTATCGACAAAGATAACGTGATAGTGATATGCAATCTGTATAGTATAGTTACACACTTAATATATAGATATAGGTAAGATGTGAATAGACATTAAATGTTATGAATTATGGGTCATGTTATAAATTTGGGCACTTTTCACAATGTCCAGGCATTGAGTAAATAATTATTAACATTTGAAAATGCTTACTTATCACAATGTCTAAACATTATACATATTACCAAATGTCTTTCGGGCAATCTGATATAGTAGTCACTATAGGTAAAATTTGAAAGGAGCAATTATAGCATAATATTATGTTATAAATGCAACATCAACCTTTATAAAATCACCAGATTGAGAAGCAACGCAAAAACCCTCGTTTAGAAGATGAAAGCAATGAGCCACCAGAGAGCTTCAGGGAGCTCAGTGTTGTGCCCAGGCGCGGCGACTTGCTCGAGGAGCGAGCGTACCTGCGCGCCAACGTCGTGAAGGGCGGATATCAAGATGTCGAACACTATCTCGACGTGCAGTTCAGATTGTTCCGGGAAGATTGTTTCGGCCCGCTTCGCGAGGGGATCCGTAAGTTATATTCAAATACAACAGCTTTCGCTGTGGCTAGTTACCACCCTACCGACAAAAACGTACCGCCAAGCGATTTAGCGTTCCGGTTCGATGTCGTGTAGAAACCGAAAGGAGTGCGGATTTCATCCTACTCCTAACAAGATAGTCCGCTTCCATCTTAGATTGCATCATTACTTAACATCTGCTATGATGCGGTCAAGGGTCAACTTGTAGTCGATAAAAAAAATAAATCTAGGTACTTTTAATGAGTATTTTGTCCCTCTCAGTAAAGAAAAATTGTAATAACCCAAAAAATGTATTTGGAAGTCCTTTGAAACACAAGTTTAAAGTTAAAACAATTGTACTAAAACGTTCTATGTCCAGCTGTGAACTTCCATCTATATTAATATGACTTTATATTTTGCCGCGTCATCAATATCGCGAAAGCCTTTCATATATTTAATAAAATAGTTTTATTTTATAAAATAAAAAAGGCAAAACCTTATTTAAATGCAAATTTGGATCCAAATCCTTGCACTCCGACAAAAACACGAAATATATTGATAAATATTAAAATAAAATAATTGGTGATATCATCATCGTCATGATCATCATTACCAGCCGATAGACGTCCACTGCTGGACTAAGGCACTTTTTAGGGGCTTCTTAACACAACGACCACAAGCTGGCTGTGGCCAGCAAAAATTGTTGATATAATTTGTTGTGACTTCACTCAGTTTAATAAAATTAGGATTTTATGAAAGGTTAATTAAAAAAAAAAGTTATTAAGTTGTATTTTTAATTTCAGGTCAGTTTATACACGATCCAACAAAATGGAAATATGACCACATCAGGTGAGCTCAATGAAATTTAATCAAAGATTTACAGTTATTTAGGTACTGGCACAGATTACTCAATACTACAAGGTACTATACTTAGGCCAAACTCGATTGAGAATGCTTGTCAAAAAACAAATTAAAAATGAAGGTAGAAATCACTACTAATTTTACATCTATTTTTTAGTTAACTAGTTAATGACGAATTCATGACAATAAATTAGATTAGTAAGCTTAAAACTAATTAATATATTCAACATAATTGTAAATTTATTAGGCCCAAAATGTGTTGCATTTTCTACCTCCATTTTAAATTTGTTTGTTAACAAGTATTCTCAATCGAGTTTGGTTTTAGTATAATTAGAAATAAATTATTAACGTACAATAATTATTATACAAAAAGAAACCGAGCGAAGATCTGCGACGCGCGTCGAATTTTTAATTTTTAATTTTCACAAATATTGAGATGTTATACGACGCTTCGTAGTGCGCTAGTCTTGAGTTAATGCTTAGGTTCCTATTTCACCAGCGTTTAGCGAGCGTCAGCGTTCATTCGACGTCTGCGAAGCGTCGACGTCGCGCGACGTTTCTTTTACGTGTAGAATCAGAGAAAAATAGACTCCAACAAGAAACACTACTCTTGGCTTTGCTACTTCCACGAAAATTACGTAAAATAAAAATAAATTATCATCGTCAGTTTTGGGGAAATCCTTTATTGTCCAATCGATTACAAGAAAGTAAATATTTCGCACTGTACCTACTATGATAGAATTAAAAATACCGAATCTGAATTTCATAAACATTTGCGAATGTCATACAATATTTAGACTCTAATCTCAGAATTGCAGTGTCATCAGAAGAGAGGCTTGTTGTACTTTGAGGTAAGAAAAAGGATATATAAGGTGAGTTTGAATTATCTGCCTGTGTCGAAACTGGAGCAAGTCTCATGCATATAGATTACAATAGAAAAAAAAATGTTCCCAGAACCAATAAATAAATAATTATAAAGCATTACAAAATATTTATTCAATTTCTACATCCATAAATTATCCCAAAGCCAGCCAGCCATTAACCCCAAGGCAGTTATGTACCTACATACACACTAGAATTGATCAAAATAACAAACGTAACAGCTGATCGACGACCAAGCTGAATGAACTTTCCTTTAATGGATTAAAATTTAGTTTGAAATGCCGGCACCGCTGACAGCGACCAGCGAGCGTACAAACAGGCGCGGCGCGATTGTCGGCCTTTAAATGACCGACAACGTCACCGCTCTTTCTGAATGCTACCGCAAATATCCTAAGTGTGTAAATATTTTGTAGATAATTTTTAAAATTGTTTGTTACTGGTTCTAGAAATATTTTTATTCCGCTGTTGTAATCAGTATGCATT
This sequence comes from Mycalesis mineus, assembly GCA_034621355.1. Classification (NCBI taxonomy): domain Eukaryota; kingdom Metazoa; phylum Arthropoda; class Insecta; order Lepidoptera; family Nymphalidae; genus Mycalesis; species Mycalesis mineus. The sequence continues at coordinate 9,965,645 of CM067894.1, read as the reverse complement.
ATACTTACTCCAGTTTCAACGCTGACAGATAATTCAAACTCACCTTATATTAAAATTTGTCATACGGGTTGTTAAAAAATGTACGTGATTGTACCTACTTGTTGACGCTCGCATAACACTGGTGGGTTAGGGGCCCTAGGCGTAAACATGGCTACACGTTGTCATTTATTTTTTTGTTGAATAGTAAGAAAATGAATTAATGTAACTGTTTTTATTAATTTTAGAGTGTTTCGGAACGTAAAGTTCGTGGAGCCTTATGTGTCGACACAGAAGGTTGGGTCAGTGGTAGAATTCGATGCCAACACAAAGAAACGATTCAAAAAGATGAATTGGGCTCACAACAAACGTTTTATTTTTGGATCGCTTGTTTTGTTTACGAAGGACAATTGCAAAACGTTGATTGTAGCGACAATTTTGGATCGAGATTTAAAATATCTCGAAAAGGGAAAGGTAAAACTTTAATGTCACTTTTTAATATAACGTACTTAAGTACTGATCTAAAGATGCATACAAGATAGGCGGCGTTAGCCAAGTACTGTTCATTGAAGCATTACTGGGATGGTCGTAATTCGCCGTGACCCGAATACACACTAAACATTCGGAAAATTACAGCAAATAGTCACGCTCAGCATTTGGCGAATGCCGTGCCGGTAGCTATTCGTCAAAACTCGGTAGCTTGTCGGCAAATACCAAATGTGTTTAAATACATATTTGAATACACACAAATTGCTTGCGGAATCACAGTTATTCGCCCGGGTTGTAGTGGTCCGATGGACATTCGGCACTTGGCGAGTCCCGCACCTCTCGATGTGCTTTAAATCGCACAAATAGTTTAAGTATATCTTGCTTATTTTACCCGACTGCGTCAGAAGGAGGGTTATGTTTTTCGAGCGTATGTATGTATGTATGTATGTCCATTTCTTCGGCACGCGCTTCAGCCTAAACGGCTGAACGGATTTTGACATGTGAGGTGTCGTTGAATTTGTCAAATTGTGGTATTGACATAGGCTATATAAATTTTCAAAATGGCGGCTGTAAATGCGGAAAAAAAAGGGGGGATTTGTGTATTTTTTTCTCTTATCTTAGCAATATGGGTACCAATTGAAAGGTCGTAAAAAGACCATTTCAAAAATATAAATATGACATCATGTTCATATTACTTTTTTAACAAAAAATGGCAAAAAGTGTACCAAGTGTACCGTCTCATTTCTGTACCATAAACTAAAACTAAAAAGTCTCAAATAAAATTATTATTATAAAAACAAAAAACCCGACAGCTTAGAAGTTATGAACTAAAAAAGTAAAGCAAAATCTTTTTATTAGTTTTATTATTAAAATTTTTTATTAGTTTTGATACAATTCTACATATTTTTTTAATTTCAGATTCCAGTACAAATGGTTGATGTAGAAAATGGAGATGATTTGTACAAAAACGAAACTTACACTATGATTGAAAGCGAAGTATATTTCGAGCCCTATTATCACGTACTTCAAGCTATGCAAGATGCTTCTTTTCCGAAACACATTGCTATGAAAAAGTACATTATTGAAGTCAACGTAAGTTTTATTGGCTTTATTGTTATATCAAATTTAAAAAACACTTATTCTCGTTTGACTGGTAAGGAAATTTTAATCTAAGATGTAAGGTGTTTAGTTTTTAGACCAGTGATCATGATATAATAGTTCCCAGCTACAAATTGGTGTTAATATTCGGAACACCATTATAAATATCTTCCCTAAAGACCATGTATTCAAAGTGAATAAATATTATGACCTTACTAATGGACTAAGCAAAAATGGTTATGTGGTTAGTTTATAGCGAAGTCTCTCTATAACCTGCTAAAAGACCTTGGCCTTACTAGAAGTGCAGTAATCTCCATATTGGAACGAGTGTCCAAAGCTGCTCTAGTAGGCAGGGAGAATAACTTGAACAGAGGAGGTGAGTGTTGACGGCCGTCACTTACAGTACTCTTTTAAACCTACACCCGTGTCACAAGTCTCGGGCTCTGTTCGGAGTTTTTCTCTCAGCCACGCGGCACCCGCGCGGTGAATTCATGGACTGCTAAGATATTCGTCTCTCCCAATCATATTATTATATAATTATATATATCGACATGTGCCGATACCTTAGCGGTGTCCTATGTTAATTCGTGGACGTGCCGGGGCGGCGGCGGACGCCCGAGAGCATCAAAAGACATTAAAATACAGTTGTCTCGGCACTCAGTATGAGTTCTTTCCATTTGGAGACGAGACACTGGGTCCATGGGGCAGAAGCGCTCAGGTGCTTCACAAGGAATTGAGTAGGCGCCTCAGTGAATTGAGGAGGCAACAGGCGACCCTCGGGCAGGCAGCTTTCTCGCGCAACGAATATCTATCGCAATTCAGCGCGGAAATGCTGCCTGCGTGATTTGCACCCTACCAAATGGGCAAAATTTAGAATTATGCTTATAGTTAAGTTAATTAGTTATTATAATTATTCTGTTTTTTTTTATAATTATTCTGTAGTAAAATATTATAATTATTCTGTTTTTTTATATATAATTTTCGTGCCTTTATTGTTAATATTTTTCACACTAACAAATAATCTTTGTAATTAGTAAGATAATAATAAATTACCATTTTTAAATATATATATATATATATATATATATATATATATATATATAATATTATATATATATATATATAGATAGAATATTGGAACTAGCGGGGTTTTAAAATAAACCTAAAAAAGGTATTATTTTTAATTCCGATTCAGTCGTAGTTGATATCCCCAGTTGCATACAAAATGTATAAAGAAATGACTTTTCTTCATAACATTTTGTTTTTGGTAGTTAAGATATCACTAAGTATAACATAATAAAACAATTATTTCAAATTATATACATATAATATTTATTTATTTATAATATTATAAATTATATATAGTATTTGTATATATATTTAATAGGTATATTTATTTTATTAATATTATTTATGTAGCAATTATTTTATTAGTAGTATTGCGTTAGGCATACGGTTTTCATCTTTTATTTCTTGTAGCTATTCGTCTTTCTATAATCTTCTCCCACTGCTAAGAGTCACTGGTAGAGATCTCTTAAAGAGATAAGTGTTTCCTTGTCCAATTTACATTTTGTTTCAATCTTGTAAATAGTAACATTTAATTTTTTTGGTACAAAATAAATAAATAAAGATATGTAGGTACCCATACTCCTACCAAATGTCTATATGTATAACTTTCTTGCTAAAATGAGCTATATTTTCCACAGCCTGAGCCCCAGCATCCAGCTTACGTAGACGAAGACAGGTCATACACTGTAGAAACTGAACTCAGCTTAAACGCAAAATTTAAAGTGCTAGATTTCAACAGTTGGCCAAGCAGTGAAGAATTGAATTTCAATGAAAGTCAATATGAGGCTTACAAAATGGCTCTGACCCACGAGTTCGCCGTAATACAAGGCCCTCCCGGAACTGGCAAGACTTACTTGGGTGTGAAAATAGCTAAGACGTTTATAGAAAACCTTAAGACTACGGGAACACTTCTTCTTTTAGTGTGCTACACGAATCACGCTCTAGATCAATTTCTAGAAGCAATTTTACCGATTACCGACTCCATCGTGCGCATCGGCGGCCAGTCTCGCAACGAAGCCATGGAGGCAATCAATCTGAACACTATACGCAAAAATGAACAGAGAACACACAGCTCGAGTCGCAGACTCTTCTTTGAACAAAGGCATATTTTGAAGGAACATATTCTCAAATTAAAAAGAGCTCAGGAAGCTATTGAATCCTTGAGCACTAGCGTTCTCAGCTACAATTATATTAAAAAGTTTATTCCAGAAAGTGTTGCTCTTGGTGAAATTTATAAAGGACGAAAAGGGAACTTTGAAGACCCATTATGTAGTTGGTTGTTTGAAAATGTCGTATACGATTTTAATGAACCCCTTACATTGGATGATGGAGATTATGAAATCCCCAAAATGAATGCAGTTGATGATAGCAACGACAGACATCACGTTAGCTTCGATGATTTGGAAATAGAAAATATGGGTGACTCTTATCAAATGAATATCGAAACTTCATTCTCACTGGACAAAGCCCAAAAACAGATGAAGTATTTGATGTCTTGTTATAAAAATGCTAAAAATACCCAGGAACGGTACGATGTCTACAGAGAAGTTATTGTTATAAGATCATTAGTTCGAATGTTCAAAGTAAGTTATAATGACACTTAGGAAGGTACTGATTATAAACTACTTCGTCTGCTTAGAATTAGAATAAATAAGATTATGAAAGTGGAAAATAGTCTAAATTACTCTTTATAACTTATAATATCATATTAGCCCTCATCATTAGCAGCCTATTGACGGCCCACTACAGGGCCAGGCCTCTCTCCTTATAGGAGAGGGGATATGGAGCGTACACCCACCACGCTGCTCCAATGCGGGTTGGCGGGCTTAGGGTGATAATGTTTCATTTATTAACGATCACTATCGGATGCTTATGATAGTGACCGGGACCGACGGCTTAACGTGCTCTACGAGGTACGGGGGTGTAATAGCACCAACTTCCAGACTACGGGCAATGGAATAAATTAGCCCTCAAAGATGAATAATTTTTTCCGTTTTTTCCACATTTCCACTATGTCATATAGATTAAAGCCTTCATTGATAAATGAATCCAACACAAAAATATTTTTTCAATTAGAACCATTAGTTCTAGAGATCTCTGTAACTTTATAATATTAGTATAGATTGAATACACGTTTTCTTATTGTTAAAATTACACTTATTTGTATATCTACTCAAATTAAAATTTGTTTTAATTATTTTAATTATTGTAATCAAAACAAGTTCTGAAAAAGTCGATTCGAATGAATATTTTCTTCTAAGAAAACCCAGAAAGAAGCTCAGTATTGTTATCCTAAGTGAAGATTTATAGATTTATGTGAAGTAATGGATAAATGATGCGTGGGTGTGTTTGTTTTATAGTCTAATGTGTTCTCATTTACTCTTTAAATTACATGATATATCTATTCTAGGACATGAGACGGTATTACGACGAAGGAGTGGAAGTGAGTAACCGAGCCAATATTCACAATCTAGCCAGTGTGGATCCAATCGATCGTTGGATGATGTATTTTACGTGGACAAATTATGTTTCAAACGACCTTCGGGAGAAACTTCCTCATCTACAGGTAGGTATGACCGATACCAATCTCTTACGCCCGTAAGGACGTGGGAAAGCGGGTTCGGGGCTTGGCCCCCTGCCTGCAGTTTCAGACGCACGCCAATATTATTATTATTAGTTTGATTTCAAAGATATAATGGAATACAAGTTTAAATAACGTATTCTTATAACTAAAGATACATTATTATTGTATGAGCCTTAAACATTTAGCAGGCTGACACGCCTTTACAAAATATTGAGTCATAATTATCCATGATATTTATGGCTGTAGCTATTTAGTTTAATATTTTAGGTATAATTAGGTTTCACGTCACTGTATTATTCTATCAAATATTTAAATGATAATAAGCTAGCACAAAACAGTACAGCCGTAACATGACAACAGTAGAAAACATGCGGTATAGTTAAATAATAGTAATGATTACATACTAATGATTAATATTTAAGTTAACATTTAACTATAGCGGGTAGTTTGTCGCCGTTGCATCGAGCGGGCAGAACGTCGCTTCGCCTACGTCACCGGTCGGTGAATACGTAGTGATGGGGAAACTTATATCGACAATATTTATCGAGCCGTAACTTAGAATGCGATTTTAGACGCATGCCATTGACAGAATGTGAATATGGTTCACATAGAATTTTTGACCTCGTTGGTCTCGTTGAGTGAAGACCCCTATTCCTAAATTAAAATACCGCTCGCATACCGCAGCGCCACAGTGGCCGTCAAAATCAAGCCGGGCATTAAAATGATGGGTTCCAATAATATATGGTCTTGTTTCAGGAATCTCTAAAAAAAATTAGCGGTGAATACGAAGAATCTAGAATGATTGTGGACTATGAGTTGCTTAAGAACAAGAAAGTTGTTGGCATGACTACAAGTGGCGCTGCCAGATTACGAAAGCTCATCACGGCTTTGGGTCCACCTATAGGTAAGTGTGAGTTTGATGTAAATGACGCACCAGATAATTGATTTAAGTTAATTAACCCAACCATTACTACTATTTATAATTAAGGGTGCATCCCAGTAGTACCCCATACCGTAGTGGGATATTTTCCGGGCTGTCAAATTATATCCCAATGGTTCTATATAGTACTGTAGTTTTTGCTCTTGACTTTGCTTATAGTATATAAGTTTTATTATTTTATATGTAACGTACAAACAAGATGTTGATATCGACATTTCTTTAATGTTTATCCCATTAGTTCTATATAGAACACTTAACTTCAATATTGTGTGTCAACAGTTCAAAAGAACTAAAATTAGGGGGTACTACTGGGATGCACCCATAATTAACTAGCGGATGGCTGCAAGTTCGTCCGCGTGACATTAAAATTGGATTTTCACACACGAAAATTGGTGCCGAAATCAAGTGTGCTTATAAAGTTTGAAGGTGTTTCTTCGATTTTTCCTGAATCCCATCACTACATCCTAACATTCTTATGGGACTATTTTGGAAGGTATACTTCAAAAAAAAAAGAATTATTAAAATCGGACTACTCTGTTAAAAGTTGTACATGATCATATATGAAACGTCGAATTGATAACTTCTGTCTTTTCTCGTCGGTTAAACATAGTTAACAGCGCCGCCATGGTTTGCGCAAGTATTTTAACTTCAGAAAGGACTGCAAGATTGGTACGGCCTATAACTATGAATAGTTCATAATATTATAAATAGTTGCTAATGTGTACCTTTGTTCAGTCATAGTGGAAGAAGCGGCTGAAGTATTGGAACAACATATTATTACTTCATTGACAAAGAAATGTGAACATCTGATACTTATCGGTGAGTTGTATATGTGCATGTTTTTATACTACAAGGATTTGAATTTCATAACAAATATAATTATGGAAAAGTTAAATAATCATTAAAATAAAAAAAGACGTGTGGCACTCGGAGACTGCCGCGTTAAAGCTATTGCATAGCATTTTATATCATATCTACCGACGTCATCGGGACCGTGGCCTAGCGGTAAGTTGCTCTAAGTGCCCGGATTGCCAGAGAGACGCGGGTTTGAATCCCGTCGGTTCTGCAATTTTTTTTAAGCGTGATATTGCAAAAAGAAATTAATTAAAAAAAAATGACTTTTTGAAATATCACGCTTGAAAAAAAAAATTTCGGATTTCACGCTTGAAAAAAAAAAATCTGGCAATCCGGGCACTTAGAGCGCCTTACCGCTAAGCCACGTTCCCCGATGACGTCGTTGCCGAAATTGTGCTTTTGATATTATGTTTTTGATATTCAGGGGGTGTTAGGTTTTTTCGTTACGGAATTTCTGTATTCGGTCTCCACGCCCAAGGCCCGCGATAATAGCTATACAATAGCTTAAAAAAATAAGTGTTTAAATTTTGCTAATTAGCCAGAGACATCAGACGGCCTCAAAATCTTATGATGTCACTGACTGTATCGTCATAGTAGAAGTAGCTCAGTACTAATTCTTGCGAGAAAGGAACAGAAGACCACTAATTCAAGAATTTACGTTACTTTGGATATTTCTGTTGGGTTTCAATTTTGTTTTCAATGAACCTTATTATTTTTATCCTAGCTGTAGTAGGTAGTTAATAAGATATTAAAGTAATTTTGTGTTTGTTCGGCATAATAATATATTTCAACGGATACATACCATGACAAACGACGAGGACGGTCGCAGCTACCTTCGGTCCCGTTGTGACCACGTTTGTATAGTGCTACAAACTTAAATAAGTTTGTAGTACTTTAATAATATATAGAAGTCTAACATTTATTTATTTACATTTTTTTTAAAATTTTCAACAATGCTTATAAAACAATTATAAAAAAGACTATTAAAATTTATAAATAAAATCCAGTCCGCCTATTGCGGGGCCCGGGGGTCCAAGCAACCGGTGGTCAGGGCTACAGAGTGAGGAACCTCCTCACAATACGCGCCGTTTCAAGAATAACCGCCTTCTGTATCCGACCCCTGATCCAACAACTAAGCGAAAGCTTTTTAAGATGTTGATCAAAGCTTTTCGCTATAAGGCCGTTGACTGAAACGACTATAGGAACAATCATCGTTGAATCAACATTCCACATGCCGTTGACTGAAACGACTATAGGAACGATCATCGTTGAATCAACATTCCACATGGCGGTACTCTCATGAGCAAGGTCCAAGTATTTTGATACTTTTTCCTTTTCAGCTTTCACCAGATCATCGTCATGTGGAACAGTATATTATAAAAGTAACAATTATTGAGTAAAACACCCTATTTGCAGGTGATCACCAGCAGCTCAGGCCTTCAGCGTCGTACATGAAGCTAGCGAAGCATTACAACATAGAAGTATCATTGTTCGAGCGCATGATCATGAACGACATGCACAGTCGGCGCCTGGCGGTGCAGCATCGCATGCGGCCGCAGATCTCCGCGCTGATCGCTCCGGCCATCTACAGCGACCTGCAGAACCACCCCTCCGTCCACGACTTCCCCAACGTGAGAGGCGTCACCAACAACGTCTTCTTCCTAACTCACGGTTACAAAGAGGAGGTCAATATTAACTTTATGTTCAATCCTTTAACATGGCAAGCCATCTTAAAGCAGCTTAAAGCTTAATCTTGCAGAGTAAACACGACTTTAAAAACTTCAAAATGTTGTTAAAATTATTATCCGGTACGATGTCGTGTAGAAACAGAAAGGGGTGCGGATTTTCGTCACACTCCTAACAAGTTAGCCCGCTGCCATTTTAGAATGCATCATCACTTAACATCCAGTAGGATAGCAGTCAAGGGTCAACTTGTAGTCGATAGTCCCATAAAAATTACCTACATCGGCCATACATCGTATGTGTCGTCAGCATGGGCGTAGTAGTCTAGTCGACAAGTTCAAAAACGTGAAAAATAGAGATAAAAGGTCCTAAAAATATGAGCGATGGCTCATTCGATTCGGAATCACTTCTAGTGATGATGAAAAATGTTTTTGAAGGATTTTGGTGCAGGTTAAAAATTGCAATCGTTATTAACAAAATAAGATGAAAAAAAATTATATTTCGTTTTTTGTTATTAAAAAATATTAACATTTAAGCGCAAGACAACAAACTCCGCCCGTGTCACGTCGAGTCTACGATTCCTTTAAAACACGATTAGTGTGAGCCTACCGTTACTAGGACGTGTTAAGTGACGTCTCATCCCGATATGTTTCACGCGCCACATAAAAAGCCTATAACTTTAAACTGATATCAGAAATACGAGAGTGTGGTTTGGTTTATTTATTTTAGTGTAACCAAGTCAATCTCGGCTCAGCTTCTCTTATATGAATGAAATTTGACTCGTGAGATAGGTTGTACTCTGGAAAAGAATAGGCCAAGTTTATCCCGATGTTCCATTGACATATTAATACTATGGACTTCGGGTCAGCGATAAAAAGTGTCCGAACCAAAAGTAAGCCAAAACGCGAAATGATTTCCAATCGCAATTCAGTCTCATATTAGCTGACTGACAGAATACACGTCAATAATGCCGTAATGTGTTATAAAAAACTTGTAAGAACTACCCGAGTAAGGTGAGAAAAGAAGACGGTGTACCATATTTTCAGTAAGTAAATATTTACTGATGATTTTAAAGTATTATTTTGCTTAGAAACAGGCTATTTTATTAATAAAATTATTATAAAATTTTAATAAACTATAGAAACGAATTGCATAACCAACCAAAATGAACAAAAGTATCTATCTGTCCTTTTCCCATACGCTACCCACGTCTAGGATAGAAGGAGTGCAATATGTTTATCTAATTAACCACATTTAGTTCGGATCTGCCGTGAGCAATAGAATGTTTTAGAACAACGACTGCATAGAGTTATTTTGTTGTTTAACATTTGAATTATTTAATTATTTAATTTTTGAATGAAAATAATTTGATTATTTTCAATTCAAAAATTTTTATTTTTTATGTCAACTTTTATTTTTTATGTCATGAATATTAATCAAATAACTTTTACCATAATGGTATATTAATTTGATAACTATAAGAATTATAGTTATCAAATATATACATGAAATTAGGAACAGTTATTTAAAAAAGTGATCTTACGTCATTGAAGTAAAAAAATATATTTTCAGTTTAATTAAAAAGAGGAAAATATCGAGAACTTAAAATTTCAATGTAAAGAACTATGTCGAGTGGCATATCATTTTGTACATTAATAGATTTGGTTTGTAATTAATTATTATTATAACTAATTATTATTTTATACAAGATAATTACAACAATTATTGTTTGGTACAAGATTTATCCCAGCATATAGAGGTCAGGGATATGTAAATATAAATTAAAATTTGCTGTAAATATAATATATAAATATAAGATGCCGAAAAAATTTGAAAGCTACCGACTCCACACCATTTATGTTGTCCTATTTTCACGAGAAGCTGTTATGTCAAAAAAAGGCTGCCATGGTAACCGTCAATCCAAGCTGATTACTTATTGCATGCAATTAGACCGTTGCAAATTAGACTGTATAACAATACGATAAGACATACATTACAATGTTATTTTGTGTATAAAAACATAAATACATCCTAGTGTGTATAAAATATCTTGGGACACTTTTGACGTACATTTTGCATTAGACCCGAAGTCCATAGTATTAATATGTCAATGCGATGTTCTCACAGAAATGGACCGACGCTGTTGAAACTGTCACTTTGTAAACGTTTTTAGGTCGTAGACGACAGCGCGAGTAAAACCAATGAACAAGAAGGAGATTTGGTCCTCGGTTTAGCAAACTACCTAATGCAACAAGACTACAAACCAGAAGACATTACAATTTTAGCAGCTTACTCCGGCCAAATGTTTTACATGAGAAAGGTAATTTTGATATTTTGCGGAAATGTTTCATTCTTTCTCTGCCTTTCTTAGTACTAACTAGTTGAGTTTACAGTACAGGAAACAAATATCCATAAAGACCACTCATTAAAAGTAAATAAATATTATGCTCAATACCATACTACTACCATACCATACCGTAAATAAGTTCCAAAGTAAAAGTTCTAAAGTAAGTAAGTTCCATTCTAGAATGATTGTCTAAATCAGTTCTAGCAGGATCCTACCAGAGTTTGGGCCAGAGAGAATAAGACGAGCAAAGCAGGCAATGGTTGACCGGTCACAGAGAATAACCTTAATTCTTTTCGGCATTTTTCTCTCTGCCACGCGATGGACTCGGCACTCGCACAGAGTGAATCCATGGAATGCTAAGATATTGGTCTATTTGTTATTGTAATCTCAATTCCTGAATGGTTATTAAGATCCTTTTATGGACATTTCGTGGTCTGGAATCAGGAACATGTGTGCAAATTAATTGGCATCTAAATTCATGCGTAAAAACTGGTTTTATGTACAAAATTTTTTTTTCAGCAACGTTCTAAATATTCATGGTTGGCTAAAGTAAAAATAACAGTTGTGGACAATTACCAAGGTGAAGAGTCAAAAATAATTCTTCTGTCTCTCGTCAGAAACAATGACGATAATAAAATTGGATTTTTGGGCACTGCGAACCGTATTTGTGTGGCTTTGTCCAGAGCCAAAGAAGGTAAAACTTTACTTATCACTAGGTACACTAACTAAACAAGTACATTTAATATGAACGTATATGTATTATACGTATACAATTATAGAAAGTAAATATATATACGTACCTATGTAATACTTTAGTATTTGTACTATTATGCATTCTGTGGTAATAGTATTTAGCGGGAAATTATTTATCTTATAATGTAGCGTTGCTTTACAGAAGAAAGGTGCTCAAAATCCATTCAGTAGTTTTTTCGTGAGAGAGTAACAAACTTCAATTTCTTAAGAATCCAATGACATTATTAGATAAATCTATCAACAACTATTGGTTACAATTTAAGAACCGTTTTTATGAAAATGACTGATAACGCAGTGTTGCCACAGCGATTTACTTTAGTTCCACGTCTATCAATTTCTACTATTGTATCACTTAACTCCTGTAACATGTTGTTTTTAGGATTTTATATGTTCGGCAACATTGACATTCTGAAGAACAATTCTCCGCTTTGGACAAAAATCGCTGCCACACTAGAAGGCTTTGGATCGCTCGGTACGAGCATGCGACTAATGTGTGAGAACCACAACAACCAAATATCAGTTGTAAGTAAATACCCAATTCATTTAAAATAATGATTTTTCTACATTTATTCAACTATTTTCTTATTAATATAGAAACGGCTGCAACGCATGTCACAGCATCAGTTTGCTTCACGCCGCGTTGCAACCATTTCTATTTTAATAATAGGGAAAATACTAGCGATAGCTTAAATTCTAATCTAACTATTTTCTTCGTAACATTTAGAGTTACATTTTCGAAACTTATTATATCAATCAATAACACTTTCGATTTACGATTATAAAAAAATCCTTAATTTGGATTATTTTTAGTTAATTTTCCGCAAAAATACACAACACATGGACACACTATATCGTCCAAAATCCAGAGACTTTAAGGCTCAACTCACACTGGCGCATTTAAATTGTATGGATAGATGTATATAAATAAAAAAATAAGATGATTTTATTTGTTTAATCCCTAAAACTGAAAGACTACTATGATAATTGTAATAATTTTCAAAATGTACTTCTATATTGATTTTTAAATCTTAAACTCGAAATATTGCAAATTTTTAAAATGTAACCTCGTATCTTATCTCAGAATCGGGAGTTTCAGAAACGGGTCCAACGATTCTCTTGAAAGGAGAACATTCAGGTTCCATACATTACTGGGCCTTTTTGAAAGTGCCGGCTAACAAAAGACATCTCGTTAGGACTAGCCAGTTGCAGCAATAGTTAATATGGCAGCAAAGTTGTAGGAGTACATCGAGCCAAGTTCCGCAGGTTTAAAAATCATAATTTTCATTCATTTTATTGTTTTTTAAAAGTTTGTACCGACATTAAAAAGAATTGTTCTAACAATATGTACTATTTTTTTGATGGCCGGCACTCAGAAAAGGCCCAAAAGGAATAATATCCTTTACTTTCGCACTTTATATAACCACATGAGTGGATAAATGGAACAGAGACAAAGCTTCATACTACCGCGCGAATCGGTTGCATTACTACGGGGCATGTGTGAGTGACCACCAACCGCGAGTCGCGTACGCGGCGAGACTGGAAAAAACTGGTGTACGCTGGCACAGTTAGTTGACAATCTTAGGGTCATGTCAGTGCGACACGTTGTTTGTTTGGTTGGTTTAATTTGTCTTAACCTATTGTGACAATTTTGCACGTTCTTAAGAAGCTTTACCTGTGTTCCTTTTATCTACTCATGTGATATAACTATATCCTCTCTGACATTTCTGCAGATTTCATCACCGTTGGACTATAGTAAAGTCCCAGAGGGCGGGTGTCTGTTGAAGTGTAACTACAATCTGCCATGTCTCCACGCGTGCCCCCTCATGTGCCACGGGTACGACCGCGCGCATAATGAAACTAAATGCAACCTCAAATGCGAAAGGTATGTCAATTATTCTCTCCATTAGCCGTAAGATAGGTTCGGAGAGATATCTCTTGAAGAAGAAATGAGATATTGTCGCCCAGTAGGAATAAGATGTGCTCGGAAGAGATATGTTGAGTTAACATGGCGGCGAAATCGTAAATACAGGAAGTAGGACACGAGGACGTGTCTCCCTGTAATAAAAATTAAGATATATCAATATTATCGTTCACAGAAGTTATTTTTTTTATCGACTACAAATTAACCCTTGACTGCTATCACACCTGATGTTAAGTGATAATGCAATCTAAGATGGAAGCATGCTAACTTGTTAAGAGTAGGACGAAATCCACAACCTTTTCGGTTTTTAAACGACATCGTACCAGAACGCTAAATCGCTTGGCGACACGTCTTTGTCGGTAGGGTGGTAACTAGCCAAGGCGAAAACCTCCCACCAGCCAGACCAAGACAAATTAGGAAAAATCTTAGTCTACCCCGCCGGGAATCGAACCCAGGACCTCAGTCTAAAAAATCCACTGCGTATACCACTGTGCCACGGAGGTCGTCATATTACGTCGTCGTCGTTACTTACTTTTAAACCGAATTTGACGGTCACCCTAACACGCAGTCCTATCCGCTCAGTGAACTAACGCGAGGTTTGTGTCTATCATTTTATTATTTGTAAATCAGCGGACTAGTGGATTTTCGATCACTTAATGATACAAAACCAAAAAAGAATATCCACAGTTAAATAAAAATCATCCTGTATAGAGAAAGAAAGAGCTAGCCTAGTGATGACGTATTTATCTAATTTACAGAATTATATGCGAGTTGAACCATGTGTGTCCGCTGAAGTGCATGCAAGAGTGTGAACCATGCAAAATCAAGGTGTTGAAAACTTTGCCATGTGGTCACCAGATGTCGATATTCTGTCACTTGGATCCCAACGACCCCGGTGTACGCTGCTTGACGATAGTCTCTGCCAAATTACCAAGCTGTGGCCATGAGGTAATCATTAACACTACTAAGATATAGCCAAGCCAGCCAAGTTTAAGGAACGTTTTTTTAACGAGGTAGCAAAGCACTTTGTCGATTCTAGGTAACGTCCTTAAAGTAGAAACTTTGGCTGGCACCGACTTCATAGATATGCTTAACTAAACGACGCAGTTATTTTTTACTTTTCAGTTCAATTTTTTTATTAAAATTTATTTTCTTACTTTTTAGTGATTTATCGACACGTAACCTACTCGTATTATACTATTAGAGTACACATTATACGGCACTTCCTTGTAGCCAAAAAGCTACCGACACTTGCACAGATACCGAAATCGCTGCAAGTGTGCTTTTAAAATGAAGAGTTCCTTCGTCATCATCATATTCGTCCTAACAAGATAACTATGGGACCATTTTGAAAGTGTTCCCTTTCTATTAAAAAAGAACCAATATCTTAAATTGCCTGGGCCCTAAGTCTCGCAGCAGCCGGACGAGATTTCTTATAAGCATTGTTAAATAAATTTGTATAATTCGTGTTACACAGGTAAAGAAATCGTGTTATATGGCGGTTGAGAAGATGAAGTGCCCAGTGCCCTGCGAGTACCGAGTGGACAAGTGCGGGCATGTCTGCACGCGCGCGTGCCATGTCACCGATGATCCGGACCACGAACGGGTAAATGCACTTTAGGACATTGCGCCTTTCACTTGAAGAAGGAGATATAATTCAAATTATTTTTTAACCACTTCAAGTTGACCCTTGGCTATCACACCTGATGTTAAGTGATGAAGCAATCTAAGATAGAAGCATCAAAAATTGCATCATCAATTAGAATTAGATTTAAAGACGACTATTCCTTATGATATCGTTTCTTGAATGTTCTCCATTGCTTTCTTTTAGCATCAAGCCTAGCTTTCCCAAAACTGTCTACACATAATTTTTTTGTTTGTTAAACATGTTTGAGTATAAGTTTATTGTTCCAGTATTTATGTCATAAGCCTTGTGCGAAGACTAAGAAAGGGTGCACAAAGGTACAGGAAGGTGATGCCGGCGACCACCAGTGCGTCAAGAAGTGCTACGAGGAATGCGACGACTGCAATGTCGAAGTATGTATACAAGCTTTTTTGAGCTAATTAAGCGCTGTGAAATGTTACGTAAAAATTTTTGGCACTGCGACTCTAAGGCCCAGGGGTCTTCATAGCAATTGGAACAAATATGTAAATCTCAGAGAAACATACTTGTGCCACTTACCAGTTTCAGTCTTTTCTGTTGCGGCTCTCGTCTTGATTCTATCTGATTGATATGACACGGAGCCAATGTGTCAATGCAAGTTGCGCCCCACTTCCCAGAGATCCAGCATAAATCTACACGTCTCTTACCATCATACCGACTTATTTCTGGGGGCTCGATTAACGCATGCATGCTTATGATGACAAGAGCCCCTTTTATTATTATAACTATTATCAACCCCTGCGTCCCTAAAACTTGAAAAAAAAAACCAGCGTGCTTTCATCTGTCCGACACACGGAACAGAACATTAGTCAAATTTCTTCATAATAAAGTAGTCTCTGTCATTCAAAACAAGGTTTTTATGTTGGTTGGCAAAAGAGTGAACCGGGGCCGGGCCGCCCTCTGGAGGTGGTGCTCCACCTAGTCCAAATAGAGGGCGTTGTAGCCCACATTCTTAATTTACAGAATCAGCGACTGATCACAATTTCAGTCGGTCTTCGTATCACTTTGACCATTTCTGATCTATTAGCATTCATAGTTATAGTGATAAAAATTCATTTTATGGTGGAGTACGTAATTTCTACTGTCTATGTTATTATTATATTTCATCAGGTAGAGAAAAAGAGAACGGGCTGCAAACACAAGGAGCGCGTCGCATGCTCCAAGAGTCCGGATGAAACGCCGTGCCGTAAGAAATGCGCGCGCGCCCTCCCTTGCGGGCACTTCTGCAAGAAATTGTGCTTCGAAACCTGCGGAACTAATTGCAAACAAATGGTGAGTTAAAAAAATATAATTTAAGTACCCGGAGCTTAGGACTCCAGGCTGAGGATCCTCCTCACAATGCGCCTTGTTTCATTGTGACCAAGGATATCCGTAACCAACCCTTGATCAAACTATTAAGCGAAAGCTTCGTGAGGTGCTGCTCGAAACTTTCCGCAAAAAAACTATATTACCTAAACCGACTATCAGGACAATAATTGTGGATTCAATATTCCACAAGGTGGTAATCGACAGCATTTTTGCATACGAGAGATAAGAACAGAGATAATATACGTCTACGTACTTTGTTTACTTTTATTTTTGTTCTAGAAATAAATGTATTATTTGTAATCAATTTCAAGAGTATTATGATTATAGATGAAGAAGAAGATCCCCGGTTGTAACCACGAAGTGTCGCTGGAGTGCGGCTTGGAGCCCACGCGAGGGTATTGCAACAAGAAGTGCGAGCGCACTCTGCCCTGCGGCCACCCGTGCCCCATGCGCTGCAGCGAGCTGTGCGACGCCGCCGCGTGCAAGCAACTGCTGTCGATGCGCTTCCAGTCGCCTTGTGGCCACAGAGTGCAGCTGCCTTGCAGCGTGTATGCTGCTGCCTCAGGTATTTTTATCATTTATGGTAGTAGTACTGACGTTCCCGTAATGCATTGTGGGTTTTTGTCGGTAGGAGTCCGACATAATCTTCTTGTCCCTTCTTCTTGTTATTAAGGTATCCATGAGGATTTCCCCACGTTGAAAATAAAGGTATTTTGAACCGGCGAAAACATGGAAGAGGTTCTCAATTCGACGGGTATATATTTTTTTATGTATGACCACGCAGAACTTTTTACAAAGTTCTCTGATTTTGATAATTTGTTAGAAAGGGCACACTTTAGAAATGGTCCCATAGTCATCATATTAGTATTTGATGATGATACCCTGGGAAAATTGAAGGAACTCTTCAAATTTTATAGGCACACTTGCAGCGATTTTGGTATTGGAGCAAATGTCGGTTACTTTAGGCTACGAGTGCCGCATAATGTACGAGTGAATTTTAATGATTTGAAGGAAAAAAAAATTCACCGACTTTAAAACGTAAAAATTAATAGCATCATTTATCTGCTTTAATTTATTTAAGCATATCTATGAAGTCGGTGTAAGCTAAGGTTTTTACTTTAAGGACGTTAACTAGAACCCAGAAAGGTCTTAGTTAAATAAACGTTTATTAGACTTTGATATATGCTGCTGGTATTTTTATAAATAAAGATTTGCTTTGAAAATACCAAACTGAAGTAGAAGTGTTTGTGAAAGAACTCATCTGAGGTTATACTACTGTTTGACCGGGGATGTTCTGTCTGAAAGGCATCGTTGCCGGTATAATGCGTCATAACTAAGTAGCGCCATAGTAGTTTAGTAAAAAGTTTTTTTTTTGCGAGAAAGGGATTTTGAAGTCTCCAAAATTTCAACATCTTAAGCTTGTATGTATCAGTCGAATTTTTTGATTCCAAGCCCGGAGTAGGGAAATTGGTGTCTACCCGGTGATCGTTAATAAATAAAACATTATCACCCGCCAAACCGCATTGGAGCAGCGTGGTGGGACTACGCTTCATATCCCCTTTCCTATAAAGAGGGAGGCCTGGCCCTGTAGTGGGCCGTTAATAGGCTGATGATGATGACAAATACTGTATTGCAGGTACGGGCATGAAGGAGGAGCTGCTGCTGCAGTACTGCACGGAGCCGTGCGGCGCGGAGCTGGCGTGCAGCCACTTGTGCGCGGGCTCGTGCTCGCGCTGCAAGCAGGGCCGGCTGCACGAGCCGTGCGCGCAGCCTTGCCATCAGATCAACATCTGCGGGCACCAGTGAGGCTCTTTATTTATTTTCGTTTGACGGCCTCCGTGGCGCAGTGGTTTTATAAGACGGAGATCCTGGGTTCGATTCCCAGCGGGGCAGATTGTTATTTTTTTTATTTGTCTTGGTCTGGCTGGTGGGAGGTTTTCGCTGTGGCTAGTTACCACCCTACCAACAAAGACCTACTGCCAAGCCATGTCGTGTAGAAACTGAAAGGGGTGTGGATTTCTTCCTACACTTAACAAGTTAGCTACCATCTTACATTGCATCGTCACTTACTGTCAGGTCTGATTGCAGTCAAGGGCCTACTTGCAGTAGAAAAAAAAATTTAGTAAGGCCTGGTGTCGTGTCGCAGGTGCAGCGAGCCGTGCAACCAGGTGTGTCCACCGTGCAGGAAGCCGTGCGAGGTGAAGTGCGGCCACTCGCGCTGTCGTCGCGACTGTGGCGCGCCCTGCGTGCCTTGCCAGGTAACTCCCGCAATATAACCAATAATGACTAGACTTGGAAAATAAGCGATAAGATGAGCACTGATCGGCCAACAAATTAATAAATATTCTACTTATATACATAGGTACATAACATCACGCCTCTGTGGGAATGAGGGTGGGCAGCGACTACATCCTTCCATTTAACACGGTCCTTGCATACTTCCTTCACCATCATTTATAAGGTTTGATTGCAGTCAAGGGCTAACTTGTAAAAAATATGGGATGGTTTAATAGGAGCAGTGTAACCGCGCGTGTGCGCACGGCGCGTGCGTGCGGCGCTGCGGCGAGGCGTGCGCGCGCGCGGCGTGCGAGCGGCCGTGCGAGCGCGCGCTGCGCTGCGGACACCCGTGCCGCGGCCTGTGCGGCGAGCGCTGTCCCGACGTGTGCAAGCTGTGCCGCCCCGACGACTTCCCCACGGACTTCCTCGGAGATGAATACGACGACGACGCCCTGTATGTTCAATGCGCACTTTCATCTATCATCGTTGTCAGTATAGAGAGAGAGAGAGAGAGTAGGTCCACCACACTGCTTCAATGCGTCATAATTTATCAAACGTTGATGATAGTGACCGGGATCGACGGCTTAACGTGCTCTCCGGGGTACGGGGGTGTAACAACACCGACTTTTCAACATCGGGCTTGAATTGTACTAAAAATTTCATAGAAAAATAAAAAATTCGCACTCAGGAACTCTTAATCGAAGCCATATTACTAACCATTAGTCATTATTTATACTATATGTAACAATCTACTATTTTATATGGTTTGCCCAAATAAACGTTCATTTTTTCATTCTGTGTGCATGTAAATGTATACAAAAATGTGTTAAAATTTCAGATTCATTGTTTTGGAAGATTGTGGTCACGTGATGGAATTTGAGAACATGGAGAACCTAATGAAAGGCGACAGTGAGCTTATATCCATCCGCAGCTGCCCATTCTGTCGCAAACCGATCATCAACACGCCTCGATACAAAGATATTGTTAACCACATGCTGAAAGCGGAGATCAACCCCATCAAAGAACGAGTTTATGGCAATCAAGAAAAGATTATTGAAAGGAAGAAGGAACTACACGAAGTAGTTTCTAACTTTCATGTCACTTACGCCCTCATATATTCAGGTATCTATAATATATAAAAACCTTAATATTAATTATTTACATTTTGCGGTTTTTAAAGTGGCTGTTTATCTAGAAATAAAAGTAAAACCTTTTAGCGAAGGCACTTTTAGTATATACTACTATGCTTCACGCCGCGTTGCATGAACAAGCGAGCTCATGACGTAGGACCTGCCCACTACAGGGCCAGGCTTCCCTTATGAGAGAGAGGATATGGAGCGTAGACCCACCACGCTGCTCCAATGCGGGTTGCCGGACTTAGGGTGATAATGTTTCATTTATTAACGATCACTGTCAGATGTTGATGACAGTGACCGGGACCGACGGCTTAACGTGCTCTCCGAGGCACGGGGTGTAAAACCACCGACTCCCCGACTTGGAATGTACTGAGAATTTCATATAAGAATGAAAAACTCAGAATTATTCCGTGACCCGACCCAGGATTCGAACCCAGGACCTCGTGATCGAAGCCAGATAGACTAACCACTGTTTGAGATAATTTATACAATAGTATATTAATTATTATTATTATTATCTCAATTAATAAAATTTGATTTCCCAAAATATAATTACGCGTCTTTGAGTACTTCTTAGGATGTTTTTGACAGTTGAACTGGATCTTGTAGATACATTTGCTATCAGTAGGCAGCACCAATTATGTAATGACACTACAATGTACGTTTCAAATCTGTCTCAGTCCCTCTCTATCTATAAAATCTTTTTAGATAGAGAAATATATATATACGAATTTGAATCTCACACCGTCGAGAACCATTAAAGTTGATACATAATATGGCCTCTGGTCCTGTATATTTCTTATTTTAGGGCAATGTTAGAAAAGTCATTCAGACAAGGTTTATTTTTTATTATAGATAAACACTTCTCGCATTGGAAGACAGCATTTCAACAAATGTTAGTGGTTGTGAAGTCAAAGAAGAAGTGTTCGCTGCTACAACTCAATATGTACTTCATCTATTTAAACATTCTGGAATTGTTGGCGGATGTTCACAAAAAGTATACAAATTTGGGACTGACGAAGTTGCACGATAACCTGGTGGAACAAAACAAAATGATATGTCAATTGTTGGTGAAAAACGTACACAAGATTAGTCAACAACAGCAAGCGGATATAGGAAACGAGTTAAAGCGTACGAATTCTATACTGATCCTGTCTAAGATCATGAGTCATCCGACTTACCGTGCCAGTGAAAGTGTTCCTGCAGTTAAAGCTGCTGTGAGTGCAGCTGAAGAAGTTATTCTCAAATGGGGAATATACGAACATGAGAAATCCAGAGAAACTCTAATTGAACTTCAGAAAGCAGTTAAAGTAAGCGGTGTTATTTCAGAATCTGAGAAGCAACTAATTATTAAAGCGATAGGCCTCAGGGCAGGACACTGGTACAAATGTCCGAACGGTCACATCTACTGCATTGGCGAATGTGGCGGAGCTATGGAAGTCGGAAGGTGTTTGGAATGCAAGGAACAGATCGGTGGATCGAGACACACGCTGTTGGCTACCAATGCTCACGCAGGGGATTTCGACAACTCCAGATACGCTGCATATTCTGAACAGGCCAATAATATGGCTAATTTTGACTTGAACAACATTGTTTAATACTTTTATATTATCACACGTACCAAAAGTAACACGTACGTGTCTTAGCCCTGAATTCGTGGTTCATTTTATTAGTTTGTGGGTATATTTGAAATGTCACCTATAAAATTTTTAAACATTAATTTTATAATAGTTAGTAGACATCTAAAATGGCTTTTGTCTTGTTAAGTTTTAAGCACTGATTAGTGATTTATCTAAGAGTTTTAAGTTATTTATATATTTAATTTTTTTTAATCATCAAAGATCAATGAATTTTACCTTTAGAACCCGATTTAGAACTAGCATTCAAACCGAAAACGTTTTCTAGTTAATACATTTTTTCCTCTTTAAAACTAGTTTATACGAAAGGTTTTGGTAAAAAGTAAAAAGTGATCTAAATTGGTCTTCGTGAGCTTCCGCCTTTACGCTTTTTAAAAACACTAGTATGGCAACACGGGTATTGCAGACATGGGATGCGTGCACTCTAATTGTTCAGATGCTTATAAACAGCAAGTATTTAAAGTGGCTTCGCCAGAAAGCTTGCTTCGTCATCTCTTCATTCTGCTTCACGTACTCGATCTTCGTTTCACTACAGAGGTCGCCAGCTCCCTCTTCGTTCCACACGGCCTTGTAGGCTTGCTTCGTTTAGAACCTCCTTCGCGGCTTCGCGCTTTACAAGCACTCTAGGGGTAGGGCAGTTCATCTTCTTATCTAACCTTAAACTCATTTTATGCAAAATTATTTCATCCTGGTTGTATTTCTAGTTTTCACCAAGGACTTTCGTAAAACTCTAGTTTTAACAAGAAAAAACGCGTTCTAACTAAAAACGGTTTCTAACGGTAACAAATTTAAGGTTAGTTTTTAATTTTTTTTCATTAGTGTTGACGCCGGTCGGTCGGTGCATGTAGGAGGTTTTAGTCCGTAGGGCACAATACTTCGATGCAGTCGGACATAGTCATCCGGATCCTTCATCCAAGACGATAAAAAAAAAAAAAAAATTAGTGTTGACGCAGCGCCATCAAAATTATAATGTTGACTTTATTTTCAAGATTTTACTATACTTAATAATTCTACTATAATGATTCTATGATGTTCTCATGTTTTAGTTCCTAGTTTTGGAGGCGCGGAGGTATTCATATTATATTACTTATTAATTTGACACTTTCGATAATAATGTCGATAGTTTTCGTTGCTTCTACCCTTTATAATTATTCACAGATCAGTAGTGAATTTAATATTTCAGTAACACTTAAAAAAAAGTTATGATTTCACTAGTTGACAACTTTTTATAATTCTATCCTCATAATTAATATTTGTATTTCATGTAAGCACCTATGTTTTAACTGTACTAATAATTTTGATTTTTTTTATTCCTACATTATTTTATTATTTTGTTGTTTTAATCTTGATTCCTTTTATTGTTTCGTTTAATTCTTATGACTAATATGGATACAGTATAAATAAATTAATCGCATATTTTGTCTTATTTTATTTTTTTATTCTTCTTCCTGTAGGAAAGGGCAGGGGGTTAGGAGGGAGCTTATACCAAATACGCTGTCCCCATTCTGGCAGGCGTAGGCTGATAACAGTCAATAAGTGATAATGACCGGGATTGACGACACGGCACGACAAGTATCTGTGGATGTAATTCCAGCGACTTTCCATCTCTAAGAAGAGTACTGAAAAATTTCGTAGACCAATTCAAGGCCTGATCAGAACCCATTAGGACGACAGAAAGTGGTCTTTTCAGCTTGACTTGCGAGGGCGTGGCAGACTAGCTATAATGTTTGTAAGCAGATTTGCAGAACGCGACTTGGGATTGGATTTGATTGGATTGGATTATGTAATTTAATAAAAAAAATAAACTTAAAGTACCAGTACGCGAAAGCGGACGAGTATTATCTCTGTCTGTTTATTATACACTATATGTACCTCTCTTAAGGAAAAATGTCGGTTTTTCAAGAACGATTCATTAGTTTTCTGTCGTTTCGGTGGCTCAATTATAGGAAGTAATATGAAAGGCCAAGCGTGTTAGTAATAAGCTGAGATTAACTAAACGCCGAAAGAACGTCGGCAAATAAAGAGGATAATGCTATTTATGCATAGTATTGAATAATAATTATATTATTAAAGGGTAATAAAAATCGTTGATAATACATTTGTCAACGATTTTTATTAACCTTCTGTATTTTTGATTGTAATCGATACCGAATGAGAATTGTTAATCGGTATTAACAATCTGGGTAACGATTTTTTAATTCATTGTCAATCTCTAGTTCCGTCAAAGTCAAATAGACAGTGACATCTGCTACCCGTTCATTCGGTCCCATTCCTATATTTTGTGTATGCACTTAGCTCTATGCCATTTCGGAATTGCGGAATCCGAATTGATTCATTCGATTTTTGCTAATAAACAAATGCACTTAATAAAGTAAACTTTTTAATAAGTTAGGTACTTGTGACAAGGTTTTTAATATATAAATAAAATATACTGCGACAAGGAATACTTAAAATCATTTTGTGCCTTATCAATATAATAGACATTCAATATAGTACCAGTTAAACCGGTTTTAGTTGAGTTTTATTAGTTCAAATTTTGATTCGATTGAGGAAAATTGAACCAGTAACTGTTAAGATCAGACGTAACACGTAATAATGTGGCAAAATCTTCTTTTCACATGCAGTTTACTACTGTTTGAAGTCATACTTGCAGGCGAAGGTAAATAATTTAAAGTTATCCAAAACTGACACTAAAATATACATTTAATAATATTATAATATATTGTTTTGCCAACGGGTTTACCAAACGATGTTGTTTTAGTTGGTGATAAATGTGCCCCTACTGAGGATATATCAGAAGGAACATGTAAAATTGTAACAGACTGTGAAGTTGCTATAAGGTCAGTAAATATAATACTAATTATTCTATACTTCATTAATAGTTTTCTTTACATACCTATACTTTTTATTATTATTATTATTATTATCAATAAAAACAGATAAAGTAATAAAAATAAACATTTCTTCCATAAAATTAATAACTGAGAACCTCTAACATACACTGAAGTAACAACTATAATTTTCCTTTGAGAGTCAATGCGACATGTGGTAGTGTTGGGTCAGTTTAACAGGAGATAATGCAATTTTCAAACACAATAGAAGCAAGTGGCAATATGTATAAAGTATATTAGTCCTTGATGCAATATGAAAAAATTCTTTGATAAGTGTAATCATACTATTGATACCTAATTATTAAAATTTGAATTATTAGAGTTTGTGCTTCAAGCAACAAACATGACAACTATATGGATGATAAAATAATAATAATGATATATGTAATGCAAATAATATTTTGGCCCCAACACAGAATGGGTGCAAGGACCGGTCTCGTGGTACAAAGGAACTGCTCCTCATTGACACTGCTTTTTTGCCAGCAGGTTCAGTGAAACAGAAAAAATCTCACAGCTGCTTGGATTGACTATAAGAAGGCCTATTATTCAGTGCCTCATTCATGGCTCATCGAGGTCATGCGGTTGTACAAGGTCGATGCAACACTATATATTTTTCTTGAGTCATGTATGAGTCAGTGGATGACAGTCCTAACCATCCAGGCATCTCTGAGAGTTCTGAATTGAGTGAACCGATAGGGATTAGGCGGGGTATTTTCCAGGGCGATAGTTTGAGCCCTTTATGGTTTTGCCTAGCTCTTAATCCTCTCAGTACTTTGCTGATGGATGGGTGGTGAGCTCATATCTCACTTGCTTTATATGCATGACCTCAAACTGTATGCGTTAAAGCGTTCTGACCTTGTGTCATTGTTGAAGATCACTCAAGCCTTTAGCAATGACATAAGGATGGAATTTGGTGTAGACAAGTGTGCGGTAATCAATATCAAGCGTGGCAGAGTTGTGAGCTCTGAGAATATAGTAGTTTCAGAAACTATTATTCTCAAATGAATTTGCGAAGGGGAGACCTATAAATACCTTGGAATGTCAGAAGCACTTGGTATTGAGGTAGGGAATATGAAACAACTAGTGCAGGAACGCTTCTTTGGCCGCCTGAAAAAAGTCTTTTATCAGGTGGTAATAAGGTGCGTGCCTACAATAGCTGGGTCATGCCCTTACTCATATACTCTTTTGGCATTCTAAAGTGGACTCAAACTGAACTGGACTCCCTGGACTGTAAAGTCCGCAAACTGCTGACGTCATATCGGATGCACCATCCACGTTCATCTGTAATGAGATTGTACCTCCCACGCAAGTGTGGGGGACGTGGTTTCTTGAACGCCAAGAACCTCCATAATCGTGAGGTGTGCAATCTCAGAGATTATTTCCTCAAGATAAATGTGGATATGCATAAGGATGTCGTTGCAGTGGACAAGGGTCTTACCCCACTATCCTTTGGCAAAGAGAACTGGCGTAAGCCTAAAGTAATTAGTAACTCAGATCGTGTGGCGATATGGAAGAGTAAGGAGTTGCATGGACGTTTCTAGTCCTCACGGGGCCGGATGTAGATCAAATAACATCTGTATCTTGGTTGCAATTTGGTGACCTCTTTGGGGAAACTGAGGGTTTTGTCTGTGCAATTATGGACGAGGTTATCAAGACGAGACACTACCGGAAACATATTATGAAAGATGGCACTCTAGACATATGTCGAGCGTGTCATCAGCTTGGGGAATCCCTCAGACATATAGTTTCCGGGTGTTCTCATCTTGCTAATGGCGAATACTTGCACAGACATAATCAAGTAGCCAAGATAATCCACCAACTACTTGCTCTTCAGTATGGCCTTGTCGATTTTGAGGTGCCTTACTATAGGTACGACCCAGCGTCAGTTCTTGAAAATAGCAGTGCGTTGCTCCACTGGGATCGAACAATTATCACTGATAGGTATATTGTAGCCAATAGACCTGATATAGTGATAATTGATCGATTAACGCGCCGTGCAATGATTGTTGATATTACTGTTCCACATGACGATAATCTGGTGAAAGCTGAAAAGGAAAAAGTATCAAAATACTTGGACCTTGCTCATGAGATTACCGTCATGTGGAATGTTGATTCAACAATGATTGTTCCTATAGTCGTTTCAGTCAATGGTCTTATAGCGAAAAGCTTTGACGAACATCTTAAAAAGCTTTCGCTTAATTGTTGGATCAAGGGTCGGATACAGAAGGCAGTAATTCTTGAAACGGCGTGAGGTTCCCCACTCTAGAGCCCTGACCACCGGTTGCTTGGACCCCCGGGCCCCGCAGTAAGCGGAATGAATTTTTTTATAAATTTTTAATAGTGTTTTTTTTTTATAATTTTATAAGCATTGTTAAAAATTTTAAAAATAATTGTAAATAAATACATGAGTTTATATATGATATATGTAATAATACTTTCCTTTCTTTAAACAGTTACATTCAAAAAACAGAAAAACATCCATTCAGCAGATGTGGGTTCAGTGGCACCCTGGAGATAGTGTGCTGTCCAAACAATTACATGAAACCAATACCAACAAAGAGACCAAAACCAACCACGGGGACTGTAGGACAAGATAAATTTGGTATAACATCTTTTTTTCTTCTCAGTTAGCCAGAGCCGTAACTAACAATTTATGTGCCCTGTGCCAGCGTGCGTAACTGCGCCCTACAGACTTGTAACTGATTCTAAATAATCAGGTTTTATATGGTCTGGTAATTTTTGCACCCCTCGAGGGTCTGCGCCCTTGTGCCTGGGCACCACTGGCATTGCCCTAGTTACAGCACTGCATATATGCACTACATGGTTGACAGAGTATTTCTTGTTTAAATATTCTAAAAATGAAACGTAGCTAGATCAATTGATCGCCCCCCAAACCAAATTTCATGAAAGTTGTAACCGTTTCTGTCTGTACAGAATATAGAAATATAGAATTGCTTGTTTACAAGTATTAGATATATTTATAGAAAATAAACTTATTCTCAATAAAGCTCAAACGTGTTTGATAGATTAGAATATTTCCTTTAATTATGAAAGCTCCATCAAGTAGGTGGTTTTATAAACAAGAAAAAAGTTAAAAACTTTACAGTACAGAAATGAAAAACAACCTGCAAGATTATAATTAAAAATTACACTATATTATGACATGTTCCTTGCATGCCTTGCAGACTATTGCTCTAATATATGCAATGCTTTTTTACTAAAAATCAGGTAGGCTTTTATCGTTGACTCTTTATAAAAGGGTTCTGGTTCGTAACCGACTGACAACAGCAGCAGGTGACTGTAAACCAGTAGTGTCACTGTGGTCTGTGACACATCAAATTGTCAACATTTGCAGATGCTATGAACTTGAACGTTAAAAAAATTATTCTATAGCTTACTCGTATAACATTTCTTTCAGTTAGAGATAGAGTCTGTGTAACTATTGTATAGACAAACCTATTTTACTTTATTTTAACAACAGATTCCAAATACATAGCTCAATTATTTTTAATTGTAAAAATTTATTGAATCCACTTTTTTATTGACATTCTGTTTGGCTATGAGCTTTATGTGTAGACTCCATAAGTCGTTTCTTTTCCAGGAGATCCGAGGGTGTTAAGAGTGGCCGACAGAGGTGAGCTTACTTGAAATTTACAAACTCATTAATAAAACTTCAGTTAGATGTCTAAATTATTGTGCTTTTTTAACCATTTTCTAAATTGTACAAACTGATCTTGCTTAATGTATTCTAGTGTTATAATTGTTTCACAAAAATGATTTGCTCCATTCTGTGACCAATCAGAATGGTGATAGATTATATCCTGGATTAAAACTTCCTGATAAATCTGTTGGTTTTTAGTGGGAGGGTTCGACTGGATAGTTAACGAAAAACTATTTAGCATTCTCTTTCATACATTATTTCGTGCTGAAACCTTCTAACATATTAGACAGCTGACATCTGAGTGTGTATCATCACTTACCATTAGGTGTGATTGCAGTCATGGTCGCTGTCACCGATCATTTTGAACATTAATTGGCAATCGGATAGATGACTCAAATTTTTTTCAAAAATAGAATAAAAGTAATGACGTACAGTTTTATTATATTTATTTGTTTTAAAATATTTTTATTAAAAGCTGAAATTAATTTTTTATTTTATCGATTACAAGTTGATCCTTGACTGCTATCACACCTGGTGTTAAGTGATGATGCAGTCTAAGATGAAAGCGGGCTAACCTGTTGGGAGTGGGACGAAAATCCACACACTGTCGGTTTCTACATGACATCGCACCAGAACGCTTAATCGCTTAATTAAGCTTTTAAAAAAGCTGTAATTAGCTGTATTTAATTGTAATTTTAATATCAGTCATCTACCCAATTTAAGGTAAGTTCCATCAGTTTAGAATTTAATATGATTAATTTCATAATTTCAGAATGTCAGAAAATTATCGAGACCACATTGCCACCGCTTGGACTACACATTATAGGCGGCGAAACAGCGAGCTTAGGGGAGTTCCCTCACATGGTACGTTTTCCTTCCTATACATTTGTATCATAATTAATAGTCTCCAACTTGGTCTTGTAGTTAATTAGTTTATTATTAGGCACATAATCATTTGATGATTGGTATTATTACAACAATTTTACCTTCGCACTATTAGTCATCAAGGGTTTTTAATTTTTCCCTCATACTAATATCAGTACGTTCTTAACAGCCGTTAATAATGCTTTGCGTAAAAAGATACATCCATCTACATATACAAACTTTTGCCTTTATATTATTAGTTAGGATTTTATCTCGCAATCGTAGTGAGAAGTAGAGTGTTACACGTGGGGCTAAAGACCACTATAACTCTGTTTCTAATGAGCTCATTCGCCTTCGTCTGGGAATAAAATACCTCGTTTAACATCATTATCAGCCTATTAACGTCCCACTACAGGGCCAGGCCTCCCCCTCCTTATAGGAGAGGGGATATGGAGCGTAGACCCACCACGCTGCTTCAATGCGGGTTGGCGAGCTCAGGGTGATAATGTTTCATTTATTAACGATTACTATCAGATGTTGATGACAGTGACGTCGACGGCTTAACGTGCTCTCCGAGGCACGGGGGTGTAACACCACCAACTTCCCGATTGGAATTTACTGAGAATTTCATAGAAGAATGAAAAACTCAGAATTATTCCGTGACCCGACCCAGGATTCGAAGCCAGGACCTCGTGATCGAAGCCAGATAGACTTACCACTAGACCAACGAGACTTTTTATATCAATCTATTAATTTCTATCCTGATTCTGTCATTGATTGTATGACAACTTTTTACCTTAACACAAATGACGTATGGTAATATATAGGAGACGATATAATTATTTTTTTCGTTTGCAAGTCTACAATAGTATTTAGGTTGACATTTAAAAACAGGCAGTCGATATAAAAGCCTTGATAAATATTATTCAGAGCAAACATTAATAATTATTATTTATAATTTATATTCCAATATATGTTATTAGCATTAATTTGCTCACGAAGTGTTCCAAGAAACTTGTTTTATCATTCGCAGTTATACTATGTAGGTACATATGTGACGAATTGTCGTGACGTTTGACCGATTTTAATTTACTTGCCTTGTTAGTCTGTGTGTGGCTATATTCTATGAAATTTTCAGTATTGGTGTTAAATCCCCGTGCCTCAGAGAGCATGTTAAGACGGCGGTCCCGGTCACTATCATCAACACCTGATAGTGAGCGTTAGTAAATGAAACATTATCACCCTAAGCCCGTCTATCCGCATTGGGGCAGCTTAGTGGATCTACGCCCATATCCCTTCTCCTACAAGGAGAAAGGTCTGGTCCCGTAGTGGGCCGTTAAGAGGCTGATGATGATGATGATGATGATTATCATTATTACCTGCCCTATAGAAGAGGCTGTTTATGGTTGGAAATTTATGTATAGAATTTATTCCCACCACGCTGCTCTAATGCGGATTGATGGGCTTAACGTGGTAATCTTTTATTCTTTAATGATTACCATCGGACTGATACTAAAGATTATAATTTATCGACTACAAGTTGGCCTTTGACTGCTATCACACCTGAAGTTAAGTAGTCTAAGATAGAAGCGGGCTAACTTGTTAGGAGTCAGACCAAGACAAATTAAGAAAAATCTCAATCAGGACCTCCGTCTTATAATCCACACCCCTTTCGGTTTCTGCACGATCACAGAACCCCCAGAAATATTTTCACGGTGTGTGTGTCACGTGTACGCACAAAACACCAACAAACACTGTCTTTTTAAATGTTAACTTATGAATGTTTTATATTATCTTTACTTAATAATATTATATATATTTTTGGATTTTCTATTTTTTGTCGATTTTAAGAAATAAAGATAAGGTACTATTTATATTTCGACAGCAAATATGTTACAAACATTAATTTTTATGTCAAAGTAGATTTATAAACTATATGTCAGTTTCTGAAAAAAAATGCATCGAACGAATATTTCGTCCATCATTCATTCAATTCGACACAGAGCAATATGACAAAATGTTATAGAAAATTCAGATTTCTGTTACATCCGCTTTGCAACTGTTGTACGTCGGCTTCAATAATGATGTTTTTTTCAAGAATAGAATTCGAATTCAAAAAGTCTGGTTCTAAAACACTCATTAAAATATTCATCGTATGTAGGTACCTACTAATACATAAAAATATTCTAGTTCTTACTACGGCTTGCGCGTGTCAATCATTTTCCCGTTATATGCTCGTATGTTTGAAATTATTAATTGATTAAACAAGTCTTGTACGTCATTGAGACCTTATTTAGATTCTTTTTTTATAGACTACAAGTTGGCTCTTGAATGCTATTACATAAGTGTATCAAGATGTTAAGTGATGATGCAATTTAAGATGGAACCGGGCTAACTTGTTAGGAGTAGGATGTAAATCCACAACCCTTTCGGTTTCTACACGACATCGTAGCAGAACGCTAAATCGCTTGGCGGTACGGCGAAAACCTCCCACCAGCCAGACCAAGAGAAATTAGAAAAAATTTCAATCTGCCCCTTCCGGGATCGAGCCCAGGACTTTCGTCTTATAAATCCACCGTGCAAATCACCACGCCACGGAGGCCGTCATTCTTTTATATTTTCGCATTTAATTAAAGAAGAAGGTAGGACACCTATGACGCAGTAACAGACATCTTGAAGCATTGTGAAGCAAGAAACAAGAGAAGGATTTGGCTTTTCGCTATTGGTCGCCAAATAAGTCTTTTTTTCTAGGCCTAGGGCGTTTTGGATTTAAGAGACAAATCTCAAGTAGAGAACGACTAACCGTTGCTCCGCGAGAGAGAAAAATAAAAAATATGTATGTAACCCTTTTTTACGAAAAATAAGTATAGCAAGTATCTACCTTTTGTAGTCCTAATAAAGAGAAACAATTCCTCTATACATTGTTTTATTATATCGTTTTCGATGAAAGAGGCGCGTAAATTTCTCCGAAATTTTCAACAATTATAATTATAATTCATCTAATTTAAATAAAACCTTTACAAATTACATACTCAACTTTAATCAGGAATTTTTATCTCATGGAAAAAACATTTATATATTGGTGAAAACCTCATAAAAGTCCTTTCAGTAGTCTTCGACGTTATCGCGAACAGATAGTCGCGGCTTTCTTTGGCGGGGGTCTTTGTTTTATAATATGTAAGGATTTGTGGACCAAGCAGATGAACCACCATCTCTGGTCCAAGCTAATCCTAATTAGAAGACGAAGAAGAAACACTTTATTGCACATAAAATTAGGTATAACAGATACATGAAAAAAAAAGGATTAAAATAATCATGCAAAGGCAACCTATTGAAAGGACATTTGAGTATCGCAAGCGGGGTGGGGATAATATTAAAAAAAATAAACGACATAAAATTGTAAAAATAATATATAAATGTATATAAACAATTTCAATATACATAAAAAATACATATAAGAAAACGGTCTTTCAGATAAGAAGGAAAGAACCGTCAGCACCGCCTACTTTGCTTCTTATATTCTAGAGCAAAGTAGGCGGTGCTGACGGCGCAATCTAATTGGCAACCACTTCAGACCGTCACGATATTCCGAAACGTGATCAAACTTGCGCAAATCAAAAATAAATCGAATGCACAAAGGAGATAGTCATTTCAGCTTCACTCTTGTACCACATACCATTAAAATGGAAAAAATACAAGGATTTTATAAAAAATAAAATAAGTGAACGAAACGAACTAAATAAAACGTTGGTTAAAAAATGAATTTCCTAGTTTTTGAGCTATTAAAATATGGCGTCTTTCTAATATTAGTCTGTAGGTGATAAAGATGCGGTGACATTGATTTGTCAAACTCAAAATATGACATTTTTGATGTCTTTCCTTCCGTGTTCCGGGTTTTGTTTTTAGCTATAATACATTTTAGACATAGACATAGCTATAATAAGAACAAAACTCAATATATTAATCTGATTTTTCAGTAATGTACCTATGCCTAACCAGTAACCATCAAATCAAATGGACCAAACGTCAATAAACACTGACAGCAAAAGTCAAAACTACCGCCTGGAGAATGTCTACCATAGATAATATAACTTGTGATATCTAAGATCCGCCATGATCCCGATTCATGATCCGCATTGTTTTAGAGAGAAAAAATAATATTTCGCCCAAATAAAAGTGAATTCGGAGAATTAGCTAATCAATCAAATCAACTAGATTACTAATACATGTAGTTTTTTTCAACTTATGTACAGAAAGTGACTCTGTGCTCCATTCAATTTTGGACTATCTCCTTTTGAAGACGCTCGAGTTTGTCGAGTTGTACTTCGGTTAGATCGGGGCAATAATTAGCATGGGCCAGAGACAATATATCCACGGGGAGAGGAGAAAATGCTTCCTCTCCTCACGTTCGTTTTTATGTGGCTACAGGGGGCTCCGGATTCCATATATTTGGATATCCCTATAAAAGGCCTATGTCCTGTAGTGGACGTTCATCCTATGTCCAGGATAATGATGATAATTAAAATGAATGTTTTTGTTGCAGGCAGCGCTAGGCTACGAGCGATCTGACGGATATGATTTCCAATGCGGCGGTTCATTAGTGTCAGACTTGTACATAGTAACAGCTGCCCATTGTGTGGATACTTTAGACCGGTATGTTGTAAACACTGTCATCGGTATATTCTGACATTGTGACTATTGAACTTGTCTCTATCTCTCTTTATCTATAGTATCGCGTTAGACGGAGAGAGAGACGAATTTTGTAGCTATGAAGTTGGTGCCACCAAAGTTTTCTACTTTAAGAATGTTACCCAAAACTCACAAGGTGCTTTACTATTTCGTTATATATAATGTTCCTTAAAATTGAATAACACCGAATTTTTAAAATAAAAGTAAATTATATACAATATTTTTTACTTTTAAGTGCGTTTAGAATTCGGTTTTATTTTTTATTAAAAAATTATATATTAGGATAGTAAAGAAAATCATTTTAAATATCCTAAAATTATTATTATTCAGGGTGACGCCCACGATAGCGCGCATGGGCGTCGTGGAACTGGGCGAGAGAGAGTTCACCAGCGATTCTGACGTCAGGATACAGGAGATCATCAAACATCCGGAGTACAAGAGGCGCACCAAATATGACGATTTGGCATTGTTGAAGTGAGTAACTAAACCATTTATTAACTGACGAAAAAACAGAGGTGGTTGGACGAACTCTTCATATTTAATAGGCACCGTTGCAGCGATTTCGGTGTATTTAAGTGTCGGCAACATTTCACCTTCTATTGCCGCATAATGGCACCATTACAGTACGAGTAGGTTAGATGTAGCAGGGGACTTCATTTTATAATATAAAGTGATACAAAAGAATTACTTAGCCATAATATTTTTTTTTAATCTCTAACCCCACTTTTTTCTCATCAAAGGTTAGCAGAGCCGGTGACATTTTCGTCCAATTTGCATCCCATCTGTTTATATACGAAGGATGACGACCCGACGATACCTCTTACAATTACTGGCTGGGGCAAAACCAGTACAACGCGTGAGTATTATTGTTTTAACTACTATTTGTTAATCAATACCGTAATGTCTGACGAAAGTCTTACTGGATTTTGGGATTTCCGAACACAACGATCCTATGCCACTTGTTGCCAGAGGTATTTGTTCACACAGCTATTTGCACAGTTTTAGGAATACAGTTCAGTTTGGTTCCACTTTAGAATGTAAAAAAAATACCAGTAAACCCAGCGAAGACAGACCTAATTGCCACCGTTTTATGACTTTTTAAGCGGCAAATAAGCCTTCTTACACTATTCGTTTCATATTCACGGCCTCTATACTAAAAGCTTTTAGCATTCAATGCATTGCAAAGTATTTAAGGCCTACAGCCCTTGGTTCCAAGAGGATATGCCTTTAGAATTAGACATACGAGGGGCGACTGATAAGTTCGTAGCCTAAGGTACTTAGCGGAAAGGTATAATCTCGTTACTGATAGCATAACTTGCGGCACTAATTGATAGTATAAATAACAGCCATTTGTTTAATTTGGTTCATTAACACCTGAAACCTGGAACAAGCAACAACAGCATGTCGAGCGAAACTGAAAATCGCAATTTTGAGCACCGTGCAGTGATTTCCTTGTAAAAAAGGAAACACGCCGAAAGACATTTTTGAAGGAATGTCATCGGTTTTTCAGGATTCCGGACCATCATATTCAATGGTAAAAAAATGGGCTTGACTTTTTAAAGAAGGAAAGAGGAAGCTGTCAAGATGACCTCCGCCCGGGCCCTCCTGTGGGAGTAGTGACCGAAGAAAATGTTCAAAAAGTTGAAAAATTAGTATTAGACCGGACCTGGCTCCCAGTGACTGTTTCCTTTTTTCAAATAAGGAAAAGGAATTAAGGGGTGAAGATTTTCGGATGACAATGAGATGAAGTCAGACGTGGAAAGCCATTTACAAGAGAAATCTACAGAATAATATTTCATTATTTCAATGGTTTAAAGGCATTGTGTTCACTATGTGAGAAGTATATTTCACTTGAGGGTGACTGAAAAATAAAAATTAAAAAACTAAACTTTTC
Source organism: Mycalesis mineus (assembly GCA_034621355.1). Lineage (NCBI taxonomy): Eukaryota > Metazoa > Arthropoda > Insecta > Lepidoptera > Nymphalidae > Mycalesis > Mycalesis mineus. The sequence continues at coordinate 9,929,911 of CM067894.1, read as the reverse complement.
TTTCTCCAAGTACCCTCGGCCACGAACTTATCTGCTCCTCGTAGCATATTTACGGCCTGGAAGATACTTGACGAAATCCACATCCCTTGAAGTTGAAGAAGAGTGAAGTTAGGCCGCTTCCATCTTAGATTGCATCATCACTTTACATCAGGTGTGATAGCAGTCAAGAGCCAACTTGTAGTCCATAAAATATTTTATTTTATGAATATTAATTTACTGTTACAGGAGATATAAAGAGCACGATCCTCTTGAAGGCCAACGTAACCGTGGTAGGCAAGGACAAGTGTGGCGAGTCGTACACCAACTGGCGCAAGTTGCCCGAGGGCATTGCTGACGCGCAGATATGCGCCGGCGACCCGATGGGCTTACGAGACACTTGCCAGGTATTATTTTATACTACCGATTGTTGCGTATGATCACCATCTTTTCCAATAATAAATATACTCTTAAATGTTACTAGGAATAATTCGTTCTTTTTTTAGCTATGTTTTGTTATTAACAAGTGAGTTTTATAAAATAAAGTGCGTTCTTGTGCGTGCGCGTATGCATGAGAGTGCGTGAAAGTGCTTGTACGCGTGAGTACATGCGTGTTTGCTTGTGTGCGTACGCGTACGTGTGAGTGCGTGCGTGAGTATGCGTGCGCGTACGCGTGAGTGTGTGCGTGTATGCTTGAGAGTGCGTGCGCGTACGCATGAGTGCGTGCGCGTACGCGTAAGTGTGCGGACGTTTTTATTTACTACAGCGATAGCTTGCTGTCGACAGGGCGATTCGGGTGGACCACTGCAAGGGCTGACAGCTAGCGACGGCCAGTTCCGGCTTATAGCCGTGACGTCATTCGGGCGCGGCTGCGGGTCGCCAGTGCCCGGCGTGTACACGCGCATATCGCGATACCTCGACTGGCTCGAGAGCGTCATTTGGCCTAACAGGACATAGGACAACGTACAACCAGGGGCTGACTCGGATAGTGGCGTGCACTTCATAGAAGCGACATAGCATTGCATACCCTAAACATTTTTAGTGAACTGTCTCAGAGCTTAGTTTGTATGCTACAGAGTCTATCCTGTAGACCTGGGTTTTTGGGTTGTACCTTCGATCCTGGTATTTCCTGAAATTACGAGTACATCGAACAATAACTATAATTATAGTTTTAAGAGAGACTTTGAAACAAGACTAAAGTAACGAATAAATTAGAGTAATTAAATATTCTGTTTGATGACTCAATTGTTCTATTTCATGATATAATAAAATAGATTATAAAACCAACACATACAATACAGTGTCAGTACCATAGCAATATTATAAACTAGAGGAGGCCCGCGGTTTAACTCTCGTAGTTCTCGTTCCCTTGGGAATTTCGGGATACAATGTGGCATATTCCAATATGTATGCAAGAGTAACAAACGACCATTCTTTTATACACACAAACTTTCGCCTTGATAATATTAGTACGTACATAATATGAACTTAAAAGACACTGCTAAAAAAAATCACGTTTTCAAATTCCCATTACCTGTGGCGTGTAAGGATGATCTTTTCCATGTATTTTTTTAGAACAATAATTTAGTAAACGACATTGCTCAATGAGTCGTATAATTTAAGTGAATGGATGTTGAGAGTCCCAAACGTGGCGACCCCGCACCGCAAAGCGCAGTGTTGGTCGACCCCCTAGGTGGACTAACAACAAGCGGCTTACAGGGAGCCGCTAGATGCAGGCCTGAAGATCATGATGTTTGGAAGTCCTAAAGAGAGCCCTATTTCCAGAAATGGACGTCCATCAGCTGATAGTTCTGATATAATTTACCCATCATCATTATCAGTCTATTAACGGCCCACTAGGGCCAGGGCCAGGCCTCCCTCCTTATAGGAGAGGGGAATTTAGCCATATCTTTATGTAATTGTAAAGGCTGGCACACCTGTAATGAATCTCTCTACAAGAATCTATTTAGATCATCTATGATCTAATTAAATTGTTGTATTTAATTTTGTAAGAAATAGAAATTTTAAAATATTATCGAAAAAATTCTAATAAAAAAGAATTATTAAAATTGGATTAATTTGTAAAAAGTTATGCGTTATGCGAATTGAGTACCTCCTCCGTATTGAGTATAATAGCCATCAGCCGTATCAACACTATTTTTTAATGCAAACGACAAACACATTATCTGAATTTACTGACACCTATCGTTACTATTTTTTGCCATAATAATTGTAACTACGTTTACGTCTGTTAAGAATAATGTGCCTTATATTAAAATAATATTTTTTTTTAGATGTTTTTGCATTTTATACTATTCTTACGAGGGTCCTCGCACATCTGACAGAAGGTATTGGAAATGTATAAACGGTCACGACAACTCGTAACTTCGACGCGATATCATATTGTCATCGGTTGAGTGTTGAGTTGAGCTGAGTGTTATCTTCCTTTCGTTAGATGCGCGAAGACCCTAATATGTTGACGAATAGCATAATTGCGTTTTATGTAATATTTTCATGAATATTTATTTACACAGGACATTTAGACAATTTTTTACTATATATTTTATTACTATTTATTCAATAGATACGTTGTGTTACTAGTCAATGTAAGCATAATAATTGAAAAGCTCTCTAGTGTTGTGATTCAGAAATAAATATTTTTATTTGAGTATATTTTTTCGTTTTATTAACCCATTTGCAGGTTTTTAGACTTGAGAAAGGTAGATGTTGCTACATTGATGGTTTGGTGCTTTTTATAATAATACTATGTTGTAGTGGAAGGCGAAAGTTGACACCCATCACTTTTCAAATTCAAGGCGCTAAGGATTACGTGAAATATTTAGGAATATGGCTTGCAACAACAATTTAACAATTTAAACTTTAAAAAGCATGTTGAGGAAGTATCCCATAAAGCGCAGAAGCAAGCCGGGGCTCTTTGCAGACTTATGCCTACAAAAAGAGCGGGTAAACACTACTTTCTCATAAAATTTAACATACACAATATTTAAATGAATTTATTTTAATTTAATTTTAATTTCATTTGACATAAACCTTACAACTAATTAAAGCAATTGTTCAATATTAAGACATATATTATTTTATTGATATATCATTATTTTGTGTTTTTGACTATAGGTACTTTAATTTAGTTACACATTAATAGATACTTAAGTTTATATGTATAACGTTAGCGACGCCCTTACAGGGCCCATGTCACAAAATGTTAAGTTGCATGCTTGTAGAATTATTAAGAATTAAGAATATTATTATAAGACATGATTGCTAAATAAATAAATAAATAAATAAATAAACGAAGAGTTTTGGCGCCGGTAGCACAATCCGTAATTCTTTATGGATCGCCCCTATTTTCCAACGCTATGAAAGCTATGAGCTCTACCGTAAAAAGTTAGAGAGAGTACAAAGAAGACTCGCCATAGGGATTTGCGGCGCATACCGAACGATTTTCACAGAAGCGGTGCTGGTTATATCGGGGCTGATACTTATAGCGAAGTTAGTGAAAAAGCGTGCTATATTGTTCGAAGACAAACAGAGACCATTCTAGGAAGTACGCGACAGCATATTAAACGAAAGGGAAAATGAGTGGTTGGGAATAGGAAGAGGGACTTGGACACGCGAGAGCTGATCCCCAATCTTAAAAGGTGGCATACAAGAGAGCACGGCGAAGTAGACCGGTGACTCAGGCGTTAAGTGGACATGGGGTATTTAATACGTACCTCTTCGCTATAGGTAAGGCACCAAGTGAAAGCTATTTGTGTGTGAAAAAAAAAAATAATAATACTAGATGGTTTCCGGGCATAGTTGGCTTTAGACGTAGTAAGATAACAACAGCACTATTGCTATATCGCTTTACATAAAGAACGGCAACACATTTCCTTTAGGTTACGGTTGCCAACCCCAAATTTAAGAAACTAGGATTTGAATTTAAAATGACCAGGACAATTCAGTATAAAAACAGAACGCTATGATACAGGCAATAGTTAAATTGTTATGTAGTAAAAATAGGATAATTGAAATTCTGGTACTTAATGATATAGTAATCATATTTTGTGGGCCGTGTGTGAGGCCGCCCTTAAATTAAAGTTATGCGCGAATTTTAAATGACTATTAGGGTGTTTAAAACTTAGGAAAAAGCTTAAAAAAACCAGGATAGCCCAGGACATTACAAAAACTAGGACATGTCCTGGAAAAACAGGACGGTTGGCAACTCTACTTTAGGTGACTACACTTAGGAACCGAGCACTAACCGAACTTGAAGTCATGTAGTGTGGACTGATCTACGAGCTTTGAACAAGCGCGCAACGAACATTCGGCTGCGTGCGTGCGTGTCCACACTTAACGACGAGCAAAGCGGCTCTACTAATGCTCGGCTCGTTCGGTCGGTATTTTTTTTGGAAATCATACGGATTCTAAAAATGAAACCTAGCTAGATTAGGTTCCCGAAACCCCTAATACGAAATTTCATGAAAATCGTTGAAGCCATATTAGAGGTTCACATGCTCGTTAAAGAAATCTCAATCGGCTCCACCGGGAATCTAACCCAGGCCGTCTCTGTCTTATAAATCAACCGCGCATACCATTGCGCCACGGACGCCGTCGAAACGTCTTACACTTGACGTATGTGTGTCAACGCTTAGTAGCCGAACACGAATTCATGTAAGTAGTGTGGACTTACGAGTTTCTACCAAGCACGTGCCGAGTTTACGGCTCGGGTGTTGCGGCTCGACTGCTTGTTGGATGCTCGTTGTGCGTCTACGCTTGACGTTACGATCAATGACGAGCATTGACGACGGCCTTGCTAGTGCTTGGCTCCTAGCACCTTCGAGTTTAACAAACTAACGCGCCTGGCAAACGTTAGTCACAGGTGTTTACACGATGCTAAATATATCCAGTACTTCCCGAAATATACTAGAAATAATATCAGTACATGGTTAATGAAATCTAGCTAGATCGATTATCACCCTCGAAATCCCCTGAATACAAAATTTCATGAAAATCGTTGGTAAAATGGGTAGAACGCGGAATTTTGCAATTTTCCTGCAGTTCTATTGGGTTTTTCTAAATTTTATTTTTCCTTGAACTACAATATTTAGAGCATAAAACATACCTACTTAAACCGGTAAAAACCGTTTTCTTTGTGTTTTTGCGAAAAAATATTTATTTTCAGACTTTAATTATATAATGTAAGACTATTAGACCCTAATTAGAAACGGCCAAGTGCGTGACGTTCTATTTTTTTTACAGGAAAACCCCAGCAAAGAAAACTATCTCTTAAGTTGAACGTAACCGCTAAGCTCCCAGCAAAAATAAAACTACTTATCTTTAAAGTTAGAGAACACTATATTACCTACATAACTTAGGTGTCTCCTAAGTTTGTTGTAACCTCAAAAAAAGAGTCCATTAATAGCAAAAAACTATTTATATTTTTTTACGTGATCATGTCTTATAAATCGATGAACGCCGGTTGTACGAAAAACATGACTCATTGTCTCGATCCGTTAAAGCCGAGTGAGAGCGTAGACTAGCGACACAGAGTCATGAATTACGATCGGCTTGTGACGTTATTACATAAAAGTATCATACGTAAAACGACTCTACAGACAGATATTTCTTTTTTATTTAGTACAAGTTAGCCATTGACTGCAATCATATCTGATGATAAATGATGATGCAATCTAAGATGGAAGAGGACAACTTGTTAGTAGAGTAGAATGAAATCCACACACCTTTCTGTTTCTACACGACATCGTACTGGGACGCTAAATCGCTTGGTGGTACGTCTTTGTCGGTACAACGGTAGTAACTGGCCATAGGTGAAACCACAGCTAAACCTGTTGGTAATCGAATCTAGAACATCCGTATTATAAATCAACAGCGCAGACCGCTATGCCACGGTGGCCGTCAACTAATTTAGGAATTAATCGATAATAAACATGTCACGTACCTAATAAATCGACAGGAAAATTTATATTGCCATTTAGGCATTGCTGGTAATATAGATAATTCCTAATAATAGAAATATTGTTGTTGAGTTTTCCTGAAATCCTAGATTTTCCCAAACCACTTAAAATTCATGAGTAAAAAGTTATGTACAATTGTAAACCGGAATAGCTCTTCAACGGCAGTTTGAAGTTCGCGCTCAGTCTATAAAGTTGTAAAAGCTGTTGTGTTTACGTGAGAATCGTATAAATGTATCTATACTTAATTTAAAAGTTATATTTTACCACGACTACTTATGTAGAAGTTATGTTATTACTGTTATTATTTTCATTTAACTAAACTCAGTGAACTACTTAATAGCTCGCAGTGCCAGTGACGTTTATTTGAGACTTCGGTCTAATGATTATTGAGGAAAACACAGTGACTAATTTATAGAACCATCATGACGAACTGCAGACATAGTCTTACTGTTTTGTGTTGTTTCGTACTATTGGAAGTTACTATTGCTGGATATGGTAATTTATTTATTATTTCAAATTGATTCAGTAACCTAATAATAATTACCTACTAATATTACAAAGGCGATTTGTATGTATGGATGGGCAGATGTTTGTTCACTCAAAAACAACTGAATGGACTTTGATGAAACTTCACAATAATATAGCTTTCATACCAGAACAACACATGGGTGACATTTTATACCGAAATCTCCACGGGAACGAGAAGTACGCGGGTAAAACCGCGGGCGTCTTCTAGTTAATAATAGTGGAGCTCAAGATTGAGAGGGGGGTAGCGAAGAGAGCGCGGCAGATTAACAAGATCCTCTGTTGTTTATTACCTCCACCAAGTATGAGCTCTTTTAATTGGGTACGTCAAAGCGTTGAAATTTGAAAAAAAAATGTTGATCAACAAAAATTCAACAAAAATAGATTAAGGCTGTGTAAAACAGATTAAGGCTGTGTAGGCTGTAGGAGAGTTACTTTTTTTTAATAATGTTAAGTGTGCATTTCGAAAATCTGACGATTTGACCTCAGGGAGTGTTAGGTTACAAAGTTACAAGTCTCCAACTCCGGACAAATAAAAAGCACATCCAGGTAGGAACAATAAAATGCTGATACATATTTAGAACGACGAACATACCTTTTACGTTTACCTTTTTACCCGACTGCGTCAGAAGGAGGGTAATATTTTTCGAGCGTATGTATGTATGTGGGTATGTATGTATGTCTTTGATTTTGACACATGAGGTGTCGATGAAGTCGTCGATCTTTCTTTGCCCGTAGGTAGTACAAAGTATTGTTTGTCCCCGCCAGCAGAATCATAAAATATATAAAATTTTAAATCGATAGAGTAATTCTTGTTTTTCTCTTTTCAGTTCATTAATTCGAAGCAGCAGAAGTTTTTGTTTTTATAATAATATTTTTGTTTTTATAAGTATACAATTTCTCAACAGTTGGTGACGTGTGTGCTCCTACTGACAACATATCCGCGGGCTCGTGTAAATTGATGACGGACTGTAATGCCGCTGTCAGGTTGGTAAAAGAGATAGATAGATAAAGATTGTTATTTAATTCCTACATACAAACCAGTAATATCACTGCACCACGTCGTCTGCAGTTATCGTCTGCGGTAGGGTTGCCATCTCTAAAATTTGGAAAACAGGATAAGACGCGTGAAAACCCAGGATTTTAGAGTCCGAAAGCCGGACATGTCAACAAGATCTTTTAAATATATTTAGGCCTGTTTGCACCAAGATTTCGGTTATCATAACCAACGGTTAACATAGCCTACTAAAAATTTATTGTTCACGACAACCCGTACGCCAGTTAAGGACGTACTTCTAATCTTAACCGAACTTACGTCCTTAACCGGCGTACGGGTTGTCGTGAACAGTAAATTTATAGTTAGCTTATGTTAACCGCAATCTTGGTGCACACAAGCCTCAATGTAATGAAAAATAGTTGAAAATGTCATAAATCACCTTTTTTTATTTGGAACGGTGAATTTACTTGGTTCATCGGTGGATCGTGGTGTGGTGCGAGCATAGTGCGTGTCTCGCGGGCGGCCCAAATTTTTTTTTATTTATTCATTTTTTAAAACCCGGTCTACAAACGAAACCTTTCCCGGACGCTCCCCGGATACCCTCTAAGCTAGGACAAATCCGGGGAAACCCGGACGAATGGCAACCCTAGTCTGCGGTCAACTACGCCAGCCCATTTTTTTTGTTGCTAAAAAGTTATTATTATTTTAATTTCAATAACATGACAAATACCTATTGTTTTTTGTGCAGGTATATTAAAAGGATGGAATTTCATCCATTTAGCAGATGTGGCTTCAGAGGTGGCTCCGAAGTAGTATGCTGTCCATTAGACGGTGAGAATCATTTTTCTATAAACCAGCAATGCCTTCCGCATTCCGCAAGAATATATTTATTTAAAATATCCTATATGCAATTCCAGGCTATAAAATACAAGTATAATTATTTACGACTTGCCAAATTTCAACCAAATCTGTTAAACCGTTCTGGAGCTATATCTATGTACAAGTAATATTAATTCTCTAAGGTATCAATCATTACGTCCTGTTTGAATTTGCAACACGCCGAACTGCGAAATCGTGGCAGTCTGGTAACTATTTTTTTTTACTACAAAATCAATTTGTTTGTACAGTACGCAGGCATACGCTTTGTGTTCACAGTGGACTTGATGAACGGTACGATCTACAAACATACGGTATACATATAAACGACTGATACGGTTTAATTCAATATTAAGTCGCAAGCAAGCACGGTGTTTCGTTTGTTAAACTTAGGGGTATGGGTTTTTATTTTAATGATCAATGTGTGACAAAAAATTTGTCTCATTGGACTCAGACTTTTTCAAGTCATGCCCTTTACAATTTTTAAATATATCAGATAATTTAGTTTTTTTTCTTTTTACAGAAACTGTAAACAGAGTGGCTGAAATAGGTAATATTTTTTTATATTCTAGACCTTTACTATAATTTAGTAGCTAGTTAGCCCGCTTCCATTTTAGATTGCATCATTACTTATCATTATATGTGATTTTGGTGTCTAGACCTAACTTGTAATGAATACAAAAACTTTGTCACCCAATTACCTAATACGTATGTTAGAGTACAATTAATTAATAGGTATGTTAGAGTATCATATTAATTACGCTGTTTGACTGTATTACTCGTCTCTCAAACATTATCTTTTCTCAAGTCTCAAAACGCTCAAATCCCTGATGCCTTAAAATTATATCTAACCCAGACACGAACTGTCTTGAACTATGATATATGTACTAAGAACGACGTATCTTATACGTTTATACTTCTGTCTTTATAATCTTTTTCTAAACAGTTGGTGACGTGTGTGCTCCTACTGGCGACATATCCGCGGGTTCGTGTAAACTGCTCACGGATTGTAATGCTGCTGTCAGGTTCGTAAAAATAAAAAAAAATTAATAAAAATTTAAAGCGACTTCAAAACGCATTAAAAAGTAAAAAATAATTTGCGTCATTTAGTTACTTTAATTTACTTAACTATATCTATAAACTCGGTGTCATCCAAGTTTAAGCAAAGTTTATTTAACGCAAAGCACTTTGTGTGAATTAGGTATCGTTTTAAAAGTAGAAAGCTTACAGACTTCATATATATAACCATATCTATGAAGTCGTCTGTAAGTAAAAAATAACTGTGTCGTTTAGTGACTTTAATTTACTCAAGCATATCTATGAAGTCGGTGCCAGCAAGTTTAAGGAAAATTTATTTAACGTAGTAAAGCAGTTTGTGGATTCTAGGTAACGTCCTTAAAGTAAATTAAAGCAACTAAATGACACAGTTATTTTTTACTTTTTAGTGATTTATCACCACGTAACGTACTCGTACTATACTGCCATAGTATATTATATGCTATATGGCACTTGTAGCCAAAAAGCTACCGATACTTACACAAAAACCGAAATCGCTGCAAGTGTGCCTATAAAATTTTAAGAGTCCCTTCAATTTTCCTAGGATATCATCATCAGATGATGACAATGTGACCACCTTGGAAGTGTGCCCTTTCTAATAAAAAAAGAACTATCAAAATCGGACAACTCTGTAAAAAGTTATGCGTGGTCATACATATAAAAAAAAATACGTGTCGAATTGAGAACCTTCTCCGTTTTTTTTCGTCGGTTAAAAATGAAACAGCCTCACGGTAAATACCAAAAAAAAAAGGTTAACAAATTTTACGGTAACTAGCGCTTATACGTTTTCACAAAATAAACTAGCAGAAACGGCTACCGGTTTCTACTCTATGATTTTTAAGGGAGGTGTAGAATTCTGCTAAATATACATTTGTGGCCCAATTCATCAACATCAATATTTAAATAGTCGTCAATGGATCCGGAACTATTCAGCCCAATGCTGTTTTGCGAAGTTGATGCGATAATACAAATGTTGAATTTAGTTCGTTTTATTAACAAAGGTCGTGAAAAGCGTGCGTGAAATTGTTAATTTGCGGTGGCAATTCTACGAAGATTAGCTATTAGCATAAAATGCAAAGGATTAAAAGTCCCAAAGAGCCTTCTACAGTAAACAATTGTCTACACTAATATTATAAAGAGGAAAACTTTGTTTGTTTGGTTGTAATGAATAGGCTCAAAAACTATTGGACCGTTTTTAAAAATTCTTTCGTAATTCGAAAGCTACATTATCCACGAGTAACATAGGCTAAATTTTATTTTGGAAAAAAATAGGGTTCTGTAAAATATTTGGGTTTTTTCGGACACAAGGTGTAAAAAATCAACCAGAAAAGTTACTTATTTTGCGTACGCTGCCTAAACTATAAAAGATAGAACCATAAAATGTTCTAATTAATCGGAGATCTTATAAATATCTACCAAAAAGTGCGACACACTATACCTATCTACGTATGTCTAGTGAGGCACAACAACTTCTGCGTTGCGAAGTGAGCGTCACCAAGGCGGGGGTGCGCGTGCGGGAGGGGAGTTTATCAAATATCTATTTAGTACACGGAAGAGTTTGTTCGTTTGTTTAAACGGGCTAATCTCTATCTGCGTGTCGGATTGTTAAATTATTTTTGTTTATTTTGAAGGCTAGACTCAAGAGTGAAATATACTATTTAATATCAATTTATACCCATCAGCTTGCCATAAATATATATTTTTAATGTTAATGTACTGAAATGTCATACAATGTTTAACAAAAATGTAGACCATTAGTACACGGGACGGGACGGAGGATATTGCTTCACGGGAAACTATAAAAAAATTAAATTGAGAGGGGGAGCGGGGAATGAGCACACTTTATATGTGATTTTCACACATTTTGTATGAAGGTCTGTCTTTAAAATTAACCTAAGAGGTTTTGCACGCGGACGAAGTCGCGGGCGACTGCTAGTTATAAATATCTTTACAATATTTACAAAAATAAATTGTAATGTAAATTATACGCATACGTTAAAAATAATAATTAAATAAAAAAAGGCTGGAAAATATTTGGATTTTCTCATATGAAAATACCAGGTTCTTCTTCTTCCGGGCTTTTTGTTCACTTGGGCATGAGATTGGCCGTTGCGTTATTTATGTTATTTCGTGTCGGGCCACACAACTAGAACCGGCCGATGTAGCGGGATACGCGCGCATACACACCGGGCGCGGGCGAGCCGCAGCCGTGTATGCTTGACTCAAATTAACAATGTTTCATTCTTTACAGACACGTCAAAGAGATGGGATTTCATCCATTTAGCAGATGTGGCTTTAGAGGTGGCTCCGAAGTAGTATGCTGTCCATTAGACGGTGAGAATCATTTATCTATAATTTTATATGTTAGCAAACTACCTAGATTTTACTAAAAGCCAAATGGTATTCCAGTTTAAACTACGTTTATGCCAAATTTTACCCAGATCCGTTCAGCCGTCTTAAGCTATATACCTGTCCCGTAACTAGTTAAGTAAATACAAGTAGTAATACAATGATTCAAGCTCACGGCGTTTCATTAAATGATCATTTTTGATCTTTCTTTTCTATTTACAGAAGCTGTGTATAGAGTGGCTGACTTAGGTAACCTTATTTTTTTTCCTGGCCTTTACTTTACATCTACTTTAGTACCTTTAAGATTTTTGTAAATAAAGTAATCGTTTCATTTAAACAATATCACCCAAAGCTGCATATCTCCTGTGCACTTTTGCTAAGAGTTTTGTTAGATTGTTGTTGTGGCAGCAGGCGACAAGTGCTGACAACGTGTCGCAGCGACACTACAAGGTACGTAGATTTTTTTATTAGATCTAGGTCATTTAATCGGTTTTTCACGGAGAAGATATATATTAAAATTATTAAGTTATTCACCATTCACAATGAATTTCCGCAAAGTATAACATCTGCGTCTATTCTTTATATTGTCATTTATTTTCAGAATGTAAAAAAATAAAAAAAACAAACTTACCACCTCTTGTACCACACATAATAGGTGGGACGGAAGCGACGCACGGCGAATTTCCCCACATGGTAAGTTCTAAAGTCTAAACCATAGCTTCTCAACATTGCGATAACGCCTTTTTCTGAGCGTTTAAGATTTTTAGCGGCGAGTAGGAACCGTTAACATATCACGAAAAGTCACATATTTTGGACGGAGGAACCAAATAAGCACAAACTTTTTAAGCTTGTATAATTTTATGGCCACTTGAGGAAGCCATATTAAATTTTATTGTAACGTAACTAAATTGACTTCGTCTTGTATAAAAATATAAACAGGTCGCTTACATATTGTGAGCGATCAAAAACAAATATAGCCACATACAGGTTAATATCATGTTTCTAAAATCCATTGTGTTAATTATTTCAGGTGAGTCTTGGTTACAATACAACCGGTGTATATAATTTTTTATGTGGTGGATCTTTGATATCGGAGTGTTATATACTCACAGCAGGTCATTGCATAGAGTCATTGGACAGGTAAGTAATTATTGTATGTCGCAGCTTTAATATAGTTATGTATTATTACTATAATTCTTCTTAACAACCCATTACAGTGCCTGGCTTCCCTCCTTAAATGCCTTATAGTTGCAGTTGATAATGCCTTAGCTTGTATCAGAGAGCTCGTGGGTTGAATTCCTAGCTCAGATTAAGATTTTATATTTTCTAAATTGACTTCGGTCTGGTCTTATGGTCGTCATCAGCCCTGGCTAGTTATCACCCTTTCGTCAAACACGTATCGCTAAGCAATTTAGTGTTCTGATATGCCGCTTTGAAACCATTTAGAGGTATGATTTGAAAAACGTATTTCTTCAATCTTAAGCATTCTAGTCACATATTTGCTGGTCAAGCGGCGAGCGTGTGAGCGGCTGGTCATAGACTGCGTCATTACTTATAGGACCAGGTTACTTACAGAACATAATTTGTTGTAATGTACAATTATGATGTGTTACAGAAAGAAGCCAGAGATAGCTCGTATGGGCGTCATTTACATTGGTGACGGTCAATTCAACCGCGAGTCGGACGTGAAAATTGCCACCATCATGAAACACCCGAATTATACCAGACCGTTTAAATACAACGATATAGCTTTGATAAAGTGAGTGATTATGAAAACTGTCGTGCCTTACAAGATATTTCATTTAAAATATATGGGGTTTTTCGGAATGTGAAATTTTTGGGTTACATATTTTGCATGTGTGATAATGATGTGCTTGGCGATGTACATAGTAGAATTACCTAAGTATGAGTCGGTAGCGTACTTAAATTTATAAGTATTACCCTTGGATATGGTCGATAGCCACCATACTCAACCGATCCAACCCAACCAAAGTTACCGACTACTCATGACTTCTTTGTTCAGACAATCGTAATAGTAGATTCAGACAAAATTGTCTGTGATAGTCATGCTGACAGCCATACGAGTGAACCCATAAGAGCTTCTTCCTTTTGTAAGTCCTAAAAATAAATTCATTGCCATAATTGTAGTTTTTTTTATTATAGGTTAGAAAAGCCAGTTCGATTCTCGCCGAAATTGGGTCCAATCTGTTTGTATACGAAGGATGACGACCCTACAGTTCCTCTCACCGTTAGTGGATGGGGCACAACCAATGTTACCAGTGAGTTTTCTTCGATATCAGTTCAGTATAGTCAATCTATATCAGGAATTCTCTAGACGTAGTTAAAGCGTTTTACTGGATCTTTGGTGTGCTAAAGGCGCTTACAGTGTTGACGTCCATTGCTCACCCAAAGGCAATTTTGCTCTTAATTTATAACTGCCGACTACGTCCAAAGACCAAACGGAGTTCTTAGTATAGACTGACTATTCTGGACTAACTTGGAGTATAGTATATCTGCCTTGCTTGGAAGATATATATATGACCTACAAGTTTATTCAGGATTACCTAATCAACTTCCTCAGAGAGGGCGTGGCAATAAATAATGACCTCATTTTAACAAACGATAAATAACATAGTCATCGTTTAATCCAGCTTAAGCGACTTTAGGGTTTCAGCTTAAGCGAACACACCCTCTAATGGGCGTTTTACCGGAAAATATAAAGGGTTAAGATACCGACGGAAAATCTCACATTTTGGCTGTGGAATTCTTTACATTTTCATTTATAAGATAAATCAAAAATAATTTTGGGGAGTGTTGGACAAGAAAAACCAAAAATTGGGCAAAATAAGATTGAACATAAAAATATATTGTACTGATAGGTACTTTATATTTTTGAAATGAGTGAAAATAAACTATAGTAAATAAAATAGAAATGATAATATTTTCAATATTTTTTTCGTACATGCATTTCTTAATATACATACTCGCACCTGAACAGGGATTATGTTTTTCTCGAATCGTGGTGATGTATAAATTACATACGCTGTATGTTCACGTCATTTGCTTTGTACACCTACTTTACATGTAAGTGTAATAAAATCATCTAACTTAATATAAATTCCCACATAGTGTCATTTTACTATATTAGTATTCATTTTACTAATAAGTCAGGTAAGGTTATTAAAAGAGCGTAATTTTACAGAAGGCTTAAGGGTGCCATATCTGCAGAAGGCAACCGTAACTGTGGTGTCGAGGAAAGAGTGCGTTTTGTCGCATCCTGGGACGAGAAGGTTACCGCAGAGCATCGTTGCTGGGCAGATCTGTGCCGGCGACCCTAATGGTCTAAAAGACTCTTGTCAGGTGTGTATAGGTATTTCATAGAACATTAAATTACCCTAGAATTCTTATATCTTGCTGATTGTTTATAGATATAGCTATATGTATGTAATTGTTATCGCCAGTCTATCCCTTTTTCTGTTACACATTTTGCGCATATCTAAACAAAAAGTCACTTACACTAACTCCTCCTAGTACGTATATGGCACTTGCATTATCACACATCCGTAACTTAATGTCTTACACTTAATAGAGTGAGCTAAAATAAGATATTTCTGAGACTACTGATTTCTGTCGATGTGTGTATGTGCTAGTTTTTTAACAGACATTAATTTACAAGGCAGTGTTTAACATTTTGATCGTAGTGCTGCCGTTATAAAAATGCGTTTTGAGTGTATTTATGTTGTAATACCATAGTACAGCTTATTTACATTTTTTTAAATAGTAGTTTAACTGATACAGTTATGGCTTTATCCGCAAAGATCCCGTCCCTTTGAGAATATTGATAAAAATTTCAACGAAGCTCTAATGAATATTATGTTTTTAGAGTTGCGTTTCCAAAACATATCTTAAACGCAGTGTTTTAAAAGAAATGTCTTTGATTTAATTGTTGTAGTTAAAATTTGTTTGTTTTCAGGGCGATTCAGGCGGTCCACTCCAAGGTTTGACAACGGACGACGGGTTCCCACGGTTGGTGGGCGTGACGTCATACGGCCGTGGCTGCGGCTCGTCCGCGCCCGCCGTGTACACGCGCGTGTCCCACTATCTCGACTGGATCGAGAGTATTGTGTGGCCCCACACGCATTAATTGAATTAGATGAAATCCAAATACATTCCTGCCAAAATACTACTTTATTTTTTTTAATGTTACTCGTATAAGTATAATCGATTAATAATATAATTTAATTATGTATATGTTATAAAGTGTATTATTTATCACATACGTCAGACTCCAGGAAAATAAGAAACCAGTATGTCGATTTGTGAAAAAAGCTTCAGTATTGAAGCCGATGTACAACGGTTGCAAAGCGGATGTAACGTAAATAGGAATTCTCCGACGACATTTTGTCGTAATAGACTGACAATCGAACTAAAGGTGAAACTATTGACGATTGTACGATTATTTTTTTAACTGACGAAAAAAAAACGGAGGAGGTTCTCAATTCGACACGTATATATTTTTTTATGTATCACCACGCATAAGTTTTTACCGATTTTGATAATTCTTTTTTTATTTGGAAGGGCACACTTCCAAGGTGGTCCCATTTTCATCATATTAGGATCTGATGATGATATCCTGGGGAAATTGACGGAACTCTTCAAATTTTGGAGGCACGCTTACAGCGATTTCGGTTTTTGTTTCGGTATCGGTAGCTTTTTGGCTACTAGTGTCGTATAATATACTATGGCAGTATAGTACGAGTACGTGGCGATAAAGTAAGAAAAAAAGCACTAAAAAGTAAGAAATAAAATTTTTTAAATAAAAATAGAACCGACTCAAAACGCACTCAAATTAAAAAATAACTGTGTCATTTAGTTGCTTTAAATTATTTAACCATATCTAGGAGTCGGTGCCAGCCAAGGTTTCTACTTTAAGGACGTTACCTAGAACCCACAAACTGCTTTACTACGTAAAATAAATGTTCCTTAAACTTGGCTGGCAGCGACTTCATAGATATGCTTAAGTAAATTAAAGCAACTAAATGACACAGTTATTTTTTTCTTCCTTTTTAGTGCGTTTTTTTAAGAATCAACAGACTCAATGAAGGGCGCCGTCAGTAGACACCTTAGTTGTCTGTGCATAGTATGCTAGTAAATAAAATTAGATCCATTCAACAGTAACGGTTTTTATTATTTTGGTCATTAATTAATTTTGAAAGGCACTTTCGGTCTTTAAATATTAACTTAGTAGCCTAAGATAAATTCATATTAATTGCTGATCTCGACAGGCTCACTCGAGGAAACAAAAAAAGACCACATATTTCAACCGGTAAATCCGTTTTCATTTTTATACTGAAGGTAAGAATGGTCGAAAGTAATTCGTACCTCTAATAAATTATACTTATAATAAATGGTCACAAAAAATTACGAATATTGATGGCCGGCTGGCCCATTTTTCCAATTACCCTGTCGAATAGTAAACAAAACAAAAAAATCTTCATTCACCCGTAGTATTTTAACGTGTCGAACTGACTTAAACAAGTACAAAAATCCAACTAGAGGCTCACTCAAAATATCACCCAAATCGGTACAGGCGCTTAGGAGTCAAATCGGTACAGAGTATGTACACATCAGAGAATATTCAAAGGCGAGCGGACATAACTATGTATGGGTGGGATGGTGGATGGATGGTTGTTGCTCTTTCGTGCAAAAACTGCTAAATAGATTTTATAGCTTTCCATCACGTTGGCCACATTTTACGCGAGTGAAACCGCGGGCAATAATTTTATTTTCAAATCACTCCAGCATAAAAGAAACTTAAAACTGTCTCTCAAATTGGACGAAATAGTACGAAAGAGTTCTGTAATTTAGGATATGAAACAACGTGCCAATAAATATAATGATCAATCAGCAAGACTTACAGGAGTCCGTTTTTTAAACAGACTTCAAAAAAGTATATATGTATGTAAAATTTTCAGAACTACCCAGTTTTCGCATATCGCACCTCTATATCTAAACAGGTATTAACTCAAAAAAGCTCATTTTACAGGAGAGACAAAAAACTGATTGCTAGGTCCCTATGCATTGCAGAACTTTTCTGTAAATATACATAAACTTTATTTTATACCTGGATGTGATAAATATTAAGAATCTTGGGTTTTAATAAAAGGCTGGGTCGTAATTTTGCATTTTCATAGTTGTTTCCTTTAAGCTTATCAATGTTTCTATATTTTTTGTATCATTTTGAGTTGAACCCATATTGGTGAATTTCGTTTTTAGTTAGCTCCCTTTTGTAGGTGCAAAATATGCATAAAATATGATATCATGTATATTAATTATAATTTGTATAACTCATAAAGTGGTGTGGTACTAGCATTAGGGGTATAAATTACCATATTGAATGGTAATTTAGCATGAAAACAGTTACCAGTAATGAAATCAATCAATATTCTTTATTAATAGTACTATAAAAACAATTAGTGACAGTCTCTCTATAAATTATAAAAGTATAGGTATTCTAACAAATAAAAGCTTTCACGAAAACTAATACAACTTGAACACATAGGAACCTTCTGTTCAATAGAAAATAAATTAAAAAGCATATGAAATCTCACATTTCGTTTATATTTATTAACTACCACCACAGTTGTTGAAGTAAAAAATGACGTCTATTTCTTTACAGGAGTTTTTGATTACCTTTGATTTAACAGCTCCTCTCTTTCCTGAAGTATCACACTACATCTTTGCCTTTAAAGCATTTTGAAAGAAGATTGAAACACAAGATTGACACACTTAATCCTGAATTTGTAAAAGAGTAGAGATATTTGTCCCTTTAGAGAGACGAATATCTTAGCATTCCATGGATTCACCGTGCGGGTGCCGGGGCCATCGCGTGGCTGAGAGAAAAACTCCGAACAGAGCCCGAGACTTGTGACACTGTGTGTGACTCGGCTGTCGACACCGACACTCACCTGCTCCCTCCCTGAAAGACCCTACTAGAGCAGCTGTGGATACTCGTTCCAATATGGAGCTTACTGCACTTCTAGTAAGGCCAAGGTCTTTCAGCAGGTTACAGAGAAACTTTGCACATAGCCATTTTAGTTAGTTCATTAGTAAGGTCATAATATTTATTCACGGCAATATAGCTTGTAAGTCGTAAATTGCCATCATAATACCGTCTGTCCTATTCTTGTCATTTTATTTTTCAGTTCTTGCTAAAGTCTTTTCTATCAGATGCTTTCTTGACATATCCTGTGCTTTTCAACTACGTCTGATTTCTTATATCCTTCACACAGATCACAATGATCATTGAATCCTATTAAATGTGGATGCCGTGGAAATAGGTATTTGTTCCTTTTCACGAAGTATCAGCCAATGATTTATCCCTTGATACTAGTTCTCTTGTTGTTCGAGCTCTTAGGAATCCTTGGTATAGTATTTATGAAAGCTATAACGCTGTTTTATTGTTGGGTCAATAGTTAGATGATAGTTATGTTTACCTCTTAAATCAGGTTGATCCTGAATAAATGCTTTGTAGCTTAAGTCCAGAGTGGATTTGAAAAATAGCTTGCATACTCTAATTCTGGAGTCATTTACTTCAAAATGAAAAGCGATGTTCAAAGCTTCAATGTGTTCAAATTCAAAGAACGGTAAATAGAACTGCATTAAAACGATAAAATAATCAATATGATAACACTGGTATGATCCACTGCAGGAAGTGGTTTGAATGTTGATCTTCCATTGTCACCCGTTAGGAAAATTCCTTTTCGACGATGCGAATATTTGAATTTAGATGTTCATTTATTCTTCTATTTTGCAGACAGGATCTTGAAACATCCATAGCGTAAAAAGAGGTTTGTACTAGGATGCCACATCACCCCCTAGGGAGAAAAAATCATCAATATCACAAAAAATGTCAGTTTTAACACTTTGAATTGGCGAAATAATATAATTATTTGCTACATCACTCCTCCGTTGTCTAGACGAGCTTGAAATTTATTCATCAACCAGGGAAAGGTCGGTATGAACTTTTTTAGGAGGGACTTCATCATTTGATGATATCACATACTTAGTCATGTTATTGAGTTACTTGTCCATTTATTTTGCCATATTTACAAAAAACCGCACGTTTGATTGTTTGGCTGAAACAGAAAGTATTAATTAATGTAACTTATTAGGTAAAATCTTATTGTGTCTTACTTTTTCAATCTCAATAGTAATTTAGCAAACATGAATTTGGCGGCAACCATCTAAAGAGATCTAACTTTAAAAAAATCTCATTAAAACGAAACAATCTCTTTAATTGCCAAAATGAAAACAAAATTATATTAACGCAGAAAAAATTTATAGTAAAAAACAAATGATATAGTTACATTTTCTAAGAAATAATAGAGTTCGAAAAATGATTCTACAACACAGAGACAACTTAAAATTGAAAAATATATCAGCTATACAGTAATAATTCTAAATAAAAATATAAATTGTACTCACCCTGCCAGTAATACTGGTTCAACTCAAAATGTTTCATTAATTAATTCATCACTAACTATGAAAATGGCGATAATTCGAAATAATGCTATTTCAAATTTCAACAATACGGGTACTACTCAAAATAACTCCAATTTGCCCACACCGGGTACATGCGTTCCACTTGTAAATTTGAACCCAACTGGAATTGTCGCTATTTTGGATGCGAGGAAGTGGGGTCGCTCGTTCAACAATATAGATATACAAAGACATCTAGTGGCGAATATTGGCAATAGATTTGAATCTGATTTATTGGTCGATAGGTATTGAAATGGCGAATTCGTAGGTGTGCATAACTCAAAAATCAAGAATTTTGATTTAGTTCCCTTTAGATCTAGGGGTGCGATATGTTAGTCTATATCAGTGTCTGAACAAATGTATGTATGTATTTTTGTTTGTGGAGGCATATCTCCGGAACTACAAGTCCGATTTAAGTAATTCTTTTTTTTGTTGTACTACGTATTGTTCAACTTATGGAATACTAAAGTTTTCATCAAAATTGATCTAGTAGTTTTTGAGATATGGATTTTTTTAAGCATGACCACGCAGTGTACAGAATAGTCCGATTTTGATAATTCTTTTTTTTATTAGAAAGGGTACACTTCCAAAATGGTTTCATAGTCATCATGTTAGGATAAGATTATGAGATCTTGGTTAAATCGAAGGAACTCTTCAGTAGTTTATTAGTGGCTGGCGAATATTGGTACATACTCATAGTTTAGGGCGAGTAGGTTTTATGTAGATATGTTCGTTGTTGATAAACCACTAAATAGTATAAAAAACATTTTAATAAAAAATTAAACCGACTTCAAAACGTACTGAAAAGTAAAAAATAAATGCGTCATTTAGTTACTTTAATTTACTTAACCATATCTATGAAGTCGGTGCCACATGTAAGGTTGGGACGATACCTAATTCAAACAAAGTGCTTTGTTGAATAAACTTCCCTTAAACTTGGATGGCACCGAGTTTATAGATATGGTTAAGTAAATTAAAGTAACTAAATGACGCATTTATTTTTTACTTTTCAGTAAGTTTTGAAGTCAGTTAAATTTTTTATTAAAATTTTGTACGCTAGCTTTCGGCCTGTTCTGTAACCCTATTCTGTGATTATGTTTTTTAAGTATACATTGTAACTTTCGAATTTGCCTCTATTAAAATTATATCGCGTTAGACGAAAAAAACACTCGACAATCGAATTCAATAGTCACAATGTCAACTAATAAAAACATTTTTTTTATTTATTTAAGGATCGTAAAACTGGTTGCAATCATAAAACATAACATCTTATTAACAATCAAATAAATACACTTAACTGTAATCCACTGGATACGATCACAGCATGCTTAAAATAATTGTATGACAACACTACAAAATCGTAGTTATAATTAAAATTTAAATAATAAAAAAATACAATTGTGAGTTCAATAAAATACTCTTTATATTTTATTTATCTATACTAATATTAGAAAGCTGAAGAGTTTGTTTGTTTGTTTTGAGGAGCGAAGAAATGGAAAATGTAAAAAAAAACGGGGAAAATTATTTATCCTTGAGGGCTTCCGTTGCGTACGCTGCGAAAACGGTTCAAGATACCAAAAATACATGTATGAAAGAATTATTTCTCGAGAAATGATCTAAAAAAATGTCCACGACAGAATATGTCTATCTTTTAAGATTAACTCACTAGAACCGTTTTTATGGTAATCAAATTTGGTCGAAATTAATGCATTTTTTAAGAGATATAAATATATGTATATTGTTAATGTTTGTACTGTAATATCGTACAATGTTTAACAAAAATGTAGATCTTTAGTACACGGGACGGGTCGGAGGATATTGGTTGACGGGAAACTATAAAAAAATTAAATAGAGAGGGGTAGCGGGGAAAGAAGAGCACGCTTTATATGAAAGTCTGTCTTTAAAATGAAAAGGGTACCTAAGAGGTTTTCACGCGGACGAAGTCGCGGGCGACTGCTAGTGTAGAATAAGGCTACTGGCATAGCTTTGGAACTTGCTCAAAGCCCGTGGCGACGCCAATGAGGTCCCAGTAAGGAGCAGGGAAAAGACTGAGGCGACGCTCTCCAACACGATTGGCTAACTAGCTGACCGAAGAGCAGAGAAAGAGCAAAACCGTTACAAACTCGGAACAAACATAAAAAGATACCTAAGATTTAAATTCTATAACCAGTATAGGGCCGAGCAATTAAAATTACTCAACGTTAATTCTAAATTGCTATTGTAGTAACATACGTAATCACATTAACGGGCAAAAACGTTTATTTTTCCTGAACTTCCAGAACTTCCTATACTATTAAAACGTTCTGTAGAATGATTGAACCGAAATAAGCAGTTCAGTTCATAACTTGCGCTCAGTCGATGAGGTTGTAAAAATGTGTTTGCAAAATTATTAATATAATTAACAGTGATTTATATAAATTATCGCGACTATGTAGACGTTGTGTGATTATGATTATTGTGTAACTTAAGTTAAAGTTATTTATATTAATGTGAAGTATCAGATAAGTGGGTTTTACCAAAGTCATTGCTTTAATAAACATATTGAGGAAAAAACGTAGTAATATCTAATAATAATTTATTGAAACATGAGGAGTTGTGGACAGAATATTATTGTTTCGTTTTGTTTAATACTAGTCAAAGTTATTATCGCTGGAGATGGTAAATATCTTATGATTTTTTTTAGTTACTTAAGTACAGATGCATACTTCGGATTTGAAATCATAAATAAATAAATATTATAGGATAATTACACACAATTAGGTAGCTTGCGTTATGGGTACTAAGACAACTGACGAATATTTTTACATATATGCTTATTATAATATATATATATATATATATATATATATACACACACCCAGGCACTGGAAAACATTCCTGCTCATCACACAAATATTTTCCAGACGTGGGAATCGAGGCCACTCGGCCGTCAATCATGTCAGAACATTGCAATAAGCAAACAAATTATTAGGTTGATTATCCATACATATACAAACAATTTCCCCACCGTGTCTGTCTGTCTGTTTGTCTGTTCGCGATAAGAGGAATACCTATATGCAAACGCTCCTGTCTTCATACACTTTTTTGTTAACAGTTGGTGACGTGTGCGCTCCTACTGACGACATATCCGAGGGTGCGTGTAAACTGCTCACGGATTGTTATGTGGCCATCAGGTTCGTAAAATAAATTTTCGGAATTTGTTAAAAATTATTCAAAAACATTCAAACGCGTATGTATTAATGCAAAATCCATACACATGAAAGAGTTACTAATTAGAGCTGACAATAAGATACAAACCTCGTGGAACATAATAAATAACGCAACTGGCAAAATTAAACCTCGCCATATGAATTATGAATTAATTGTTAATAATAAAAAAATAAACAATAAAAACGAGGTTGTTAACGCTTTTGAAGACTTCTTCCAAAATGTACCTATCTTATTAACAGATTCGCTAAATTCGTCTCCTACGTCAGCCCAGAGGTTACTAAGAGACAATGTGAAAGAGTGCAACATTCTATTTAAATTTAATTATGTAACTGATTTTGATATTATAAAAACATTTAAACTACTTAAATCAAAGAGGACTGGCGATCTGTGGGGGATGTCAGTAAAAGTAATATCTAATATAATAAATATCATTGTACACTTAGCTGTCATTTTTAATGAATGTGTGGACTCAGGTACTTTTCCAAACCTAATGAAACATGGAAAACTTATTCCACTTTTTAAATCAGGCGACCAAGCAGATCTCAATAATTACAGACCGGTTTCAATATTGCCAACACTAAGTAAGGTCTTTAAAAAAATAGTTTTAAATCAACTGCTTAGTCATTTTAACTTAAATAACTTACTTCATCCTGACAAATATGGTTTCACTAAAGGTCGCAATACTACTGATGCAGGTGCAAAACTATTAAAACACATCTTTGATGTCTGGGAAAGGTCTAAGAATGCTATTGGCGTATTCTGTGACTTGTCCAAGGCTTTCGATTGTGTTGACCATAAAACTCTTTTGCTTAAGTTAAGCCACTATGGCATTAAAAATGTTGCACTTAATCTCATTGCCTCTTATCTTAGTGATAGAACTCAAACGGTATGCATTAATGATATAAAGTCACGTGGCTCATCTCCTAAAATGGGCGTTCCACAGGGTTCAATTTTGGGTCCTTTTCTATTTTTAGTGTATATCAATGATTTACCATACCATGTTAGCGACATTTGTGAAATTGTACTGTTTGCTGATGACGCATCTTTAATTTTTAAAACTGATAGAAATAAAAGTGACTTTGACGATGTAAACCGTGCTGTATCGCATGTGTCGCATTGGTTTACTGCTAATAATTTACTATTAAATGCAAAGAAAACTAAATGTGTTGAGTTTTCTTTACCGAATGTAAAAAAAATAAATAAGTCTTTAATGATAAATGGTGAAACGCTAAAAATGGAGAGTTATACAGTCTTTCTAGGAGTGACCTTGGACTGTAAACTTCAGTGGAGCGCTCATATAGAGTCACTGACAGCTAAACTTAGCTCAGCAGCATTTGCAGTGAGAAAAATAAGACAGTTTACCGATGTAGAAACAGCTAGACTGGTTTATTTTGCTTACTTCCACAGTGTGATGTCTTATGGCATCTTGTTGTGGGGAAAGGCTGCTGATATAAATTCTGTCTTTATACTTCAGAAACGAGCAATTCGGTCGATTTATAAACTTAAACCACGCGAGTCCCT
The DNA here is from genome assembly GCA_034621355.1 of Mycalesis mineus. Taxonomy (NCBI): domain Eukaryota; kingdom Metazoa; phylum Arthropoda; class Insecta; order Lepidoptera; family Nymphalidae; genus Mycalesis; species Mycalesis mineus. The sequence continues at coordinate 9,904,882 of CM067894.1, read as the reverse complement.
TCGAGTCAAATTTAAAGAAATAGGAATTCTTACAGTAGCCTGTCAATACATATTCAATAACCTAGTTTATGTTAAACAAAATATAAATATGTATAAACAGAAAAAGGATTTAAACGACCGTCTTCCTAGAAATGGACATAAGTTAGTCATATCAGCTTATCGCCTCCGAAAAGTACAAAAATCTTTCGTAGGATTGGGTGTACTCTTCTACAACAAGATGCCCAATTCAGTTTTGGATCTGCCATTGCATAAGTTTAAACAATGTATTAAAACTCACTTACTGAGTCAGGGTTATTATACTATCGATGAATTTTTAAATGACAAAGATGTTCAAAGGCAATTGGATAGGCTTTCAACTTCACACAGGAAGTAAAATAAATAACTTTATGTAACAACACACTTAATATTGTAAAATTGATAATATTATAAAAAGAGCAACTGTTGAGTTTCTTGCCGGCTCTTCTCAACAGGGCCTGCCTTCCGAGCCGGTGGTAGAGTCACTACAAATAGTCCAATTTGACGTTTCAAAAGTGCTTGTAATTAGCCTACTTGAAATAAACGATTTTGAATTTGAATTTGAAATACTTACAGCCTTACTATTAACCTTGAAATCTCAAGGGCCACGATACTTCTAAATTTATGTCACGATATGCCGAGCAAATAAATGAAAGGTCTAACAGTAAGGCGCTTTAAGTGCCCGGATTGCCAGAGAGACCGGGTACGAATCCGTCGGTTACGCAATTTCTTTTTTTCCAGCGTGATTTTTCAAAGCGCCTACCGCTAGGTCACGGTCCCGATGACGTCGGTATGTTAAAATAAGTTGATATAAAATGCTATGCAATAGCTTTACCGCGGCAGTTTCCGAGTGCCACGCGTCTTTTTAATTATTTTTTTTATATCCACTGCAAGTTAGCCCTTGATCACACCTGATGAATAAAGTTAGGAGTAGGATAATATCCACACCCCTTCGGTGTCTACACGAGCATGACATCGGACCGGAACGCTAAATCGCTCTGCGGTACGTCTTTGTCGGTAGGGTGGTAAGCCATCAAACCAACGACCAAATGGTGGCCGAGAGCCTACTCCGAAAACCTCAACCGGAATTGCCTCTCATCATAGATTAAAGCTAGAATGACCATCACCCGTTTTATGTAGATACTCATCATAGAGCATAGCTAGAATGATGTCTCTAACCTTATGACGTCCAATAAACATAGACAAGCAGAGGTTATTTGTCAAGAAGGTAGCTATTTGGATTCACATTTTTATACAAATGCTGGGTTTTTGAGTGTCGGGACACACAACACTCGACGTAGCGGCACACGCGCGTGTACACGGGCCGCAGCCGCGGCCGTATGACGTCGCGTCTTGCCAACCACAGGAATGCGTCACCAAAGGTCCGTCTGAATGAGGAAGGGTGGTCACCACTATGGGTTGACCTTTGGCATGGCTTGGCCGAAAAATAATCTACTCAATTCTAATTTTGGTATATTGGTCTTGGAACAAGGACGCCCGCGATATTGTTCGTGGTTAAACTTAATACCATGTCATTCGTTGTTTAATAACTAATTTGATTAAATCTGCTGCATAGTTCAAAAAATCTATTTTGTTGGCGGCTGCTAACATTACCTGTCTATTATTATAACATGAATTCTCTTATGCATCGCAACTCGCATTATTTAGTAACGTTTGTATTTTTGTGCAGATACATCAAAAGGATGGAATTTCATCCGTTTAGCAGATGTGGCTTCAGCGGTAACGCCGAAGTTGTATGCTGTCCGTTACACGGTTAGAATCATTTTGTATATGTTATAATATGTATACACATCACACTAGACTACTAAAACAAGCTGTACCCAGTGGTTTCCTAGTTCATGTGGAAATATCGGGATACAAAGTAGCTTAGAGCTTATTTCAGTTTATAAATCATTGCGCCTAATACATCGGATCCATTCGGCCTTTCACAAGTTTTGTAGTTAAACTACTTAGCTGTAAGTACCTAATACCACGCGAACTGAGTAACTATGATAAATTTCAAGTCAATCGAATGAGAGTTTATAGATCTCGTGGTCAAACAGAGGTCAGTAGGTAAGTGCTATTACGCTTAGGTGTAATTTCATAAACGTTATGACATTAAACTACCATTTCAAATAATTCGGTAGGTACTATAGACAAAGTTACTCTATACATTTTATCTAAAACAAAACTAAACACGTAATTATTTTTGGGACATCTTCAAGTTTTTAGGTATTTTTTTTTATTTTACAGAAGCTGAAAACAGGGTGGCTGACATAGGTAAGGTTATTTTTAATCGCCTAAATTAGTTTGCTTATGTAAAACCTTAAACGTAAACAGGGTTTATCCTGTGTTAACACAGACATTATCCTGTACTGTAAATAATAATTAAGCAATGCGTTATTACACACACAAACGCGTTAGTCCTGTCACTTTACTAAAATCCAAAGCTAAACCTACTTTCAAAAATAAGAAAGTTATATATCAGATAGACAGAAATATCCTTAATTAATATATTGTCATAATTGTTTTCAGAATGCAAAAAAATCCGTGACTCAAACTTACCACCTCTAGTATCACACATAATAAACGGTGTAAACGCGTCGCGAGGCGAATTTCCCCACATGGTAAGTGTGAACGTTAAATTATACCTACACAGTGGTTTTAGCAATATTTTACTGAACAAGCACACTTTTTACTCTGGATTTATATGTAGTGTCACATAGCCTTATAACCAGAGTAGTAACCATACCTTTTATTTACTACATTATGGTAATAATAATATAATTCATGCGGGAGCAGATGGACAAACATACCTACATTATGTAGTCAATACCTTAATGAAAAACAAACAAACTCAATTAACCAGTTATTTATTTATCTATTACAGGTGACACTTGGTTACAATCTTTCTACTGAATATACATTTTTATGTGGTGGTTCCTTGATATCGCAGTCTTACGTCTTGACAGCAGGCCATTGCGTGGAGTCATTGGACGGGTAAGTTGAAAACTGGCTCATTTTGGCCTATGGCTCCGAATCACGACGTAGGTCGGGCAGTAAGATATTCAGCTTTTTTATTCTCATACTAGCAGTCGCCCGCGACTTCGTCCGCGTGAAAACCTCTTAGGTATCCTTCTAATTTTAAAGACAGACTTTCATACAAAATGTGTAAAGGCACATATAGTGTGCTCATTCCCCGCTCCCCCTCTCAATTTAATTTTTTTATAGTTTCCCGTGAAGCAATATTCTCCGTCCCGTCCCGTGTACTAAAGGTCTACATTTTTGTTAAACATTGTATGACATTTTATTAACATGACAGTACATTAACATTAAAAATATATATTTATGGCAAGCTGATGGGTATAAATTGATATTAAATAGTATATTTCACTCTTGAGTCTAGCCTTCAGAATAAACAAAAATAATTTTACAATCCGACACGCAGATAGAGATTAGCCCGTTTAAACAAACGAACAAACTCTTCCGTGTACTAAATAGATATTTGAACAAAGATCGAATTCTTAATTCATCATCGTATATATAACATAGATCTAAACTCCCCTCCCGCACGCGCCTTGGTGACGCTCACTTCGCAACGCAGAAATAGTAATATTTTAATTTCGCCATAACTTCTAAACCAAACGTCCAATTTTAATCTTTTAAATACCAAATATTGTCTACATAAACTGTACTTAGTGATGAAATTATTTATTTTGATAAGGATTAATAGCATGAGTAAAATAAATGCGTTTAAATGTAGTCCAAAAAAAAAATTGAGATTTTTAAATAAAAAAATGGTTGTTGTGCCTCACTCGACATAGATAGATATAGTGTGTCGCGGACTTTTTTGTAGATATTTATAAGATCTCCAATTAATTAGAACATTTTATGGTTCTATCTTTTATAGTTTACGCAGCGTACGCAAAATAAGTAACTTTTCTTGTTGATTTTTTACACCTTGTGTCCGAAAAACCCAAATATTTTACGGAACCCTAATTTTTTCCAAAATAAAATTTAGCCTATGTTACTCGTGGATAATGTAGCTTTCGAATGGTGAAAGAATTTTTAAAAACGGTCCAGTAGTTTTTGAGCCTATTCATTACAACCAAACAAACAAACAAACAAACAAAGTTTTCCTCTTTATAATATTAGTATAGATAAAAATTCCAACCTCAAGGTATTTTACAAACTTGGTATTGTTCCACCCTGCATAGCTTTATAAGTTTATCGTTTACTTAATGACGTTAGGTGTGTATAATATAAATTTCATTAAATATATGAGCATACCTATATAATTTTTTTGTGTTTTACTTTGTAAAACAGATAATAAAATGACAAATCCTTAAAATATAACGTTATAAAATATACTTCATGGTTTTATGAGATTTTGCGATTACTGATTTCATAAATAAAACTGCTTTGTAAATTTTAAGACTTTTTAACCGACGAAAAAAAACGGAGGAGGTTCTCAATTCGACACGTATATTTTTTTTTATGTATGACCACGCATAACTTTTTACAGAGTTGTCCGATTTTAATAAACTTTTTTTTATTAGAATAGAACCGACTCAAAACGCACTAAAAAGTAATAAATAACTGTGTCATTTAGTTGCTTTAATTTACTTAAGCATATCTAGGAGTCGGTGCCAGCCCAGGTTTCTACTTTAAAGACGTTACCTAGAACCCACAAAATGCTTTACTACGTAAAAGAAAGGTTCCTTAAACTTGGCTGGCATCGACTTCATAGATATGCTTAAGTAAATTAAAGCAACTAAATGACACAGTTATTTTTTACTTTTTAGTGCGTTTTGAGTCGGTTCTATTTTTATTTAAAAAAAGTTGAGAGGTGTCAAGGGACACCCGGATGGAACGAAGTTCCTTTCGATTAATTAATGAAGGAATTGTAATAAAATTTTATTTTTTTTAAGTAATAATAATATTTTTTTTATTATTAACAAATATAATGTTATATAAACTTAAACGCGTACCACACACGCGTTTGTTGTTGTACACCGAAACACCAGAGGGCGCCACGAGAGCGCGAGACAGCATACAGCGCGGGCGCCCCCGCCGCTCACGCGCACACACATCAAAGGCGGCGGCAAGATCCTTTGATCAAAAAGTGTCGTGACAACTTTTCGTACGAATTTTTTCCGTCTAGCCCTCTTTCACAACGCGCGATAAGGAACTTCGTTCCAAAATTTTATCTCATATTAAAGACTAAATACATTATTGTGTTTTACAGAGTGAAGCCAGAGATAGCTCGTATGGGCATCGTTTACATTGGTGATGGTCAATTCAACCGCGACACCGACGTGAGAATTGCTACCATCATAAAACACCCGAATTATACCAGACCGTATAAATATAACGATCTAGCTTTACTGAGGTTAGTATTAATGGAAACCTAACATGAAATATTGGCTTACAAGATATGTTTCATTTTTAAAACCTATTTATTTTTTTATTTACATAGAACGGATTTTTGAATATCTAAATGTAACTAATTTAACAGTTATCGTTTATCATTATAGGTTAGAGCGGCCGGTTAAGTTTTCAACAAAATTAGGTCCAATATGTTTGTATACAAAAGATGACAACCCTTCAGTTTCTCTCATTATTAGTGGATGGGGCAGAACCAATGTTACCAGTGAGTGTTTCATTTTTTAATTATTAACGATCGAAAATACGAGGATAACTTGGCAGATATACAAGTTTATTCATCCAATAAATATCTCCCGATTGGTTTTAATCAAGCGGCCGGTAGAATGAAAAATATAGCAGAGACAGAAATCAATGCGTAAAGCGTGGTACATTGAAATCAGGTTTACTTCTTCAGTATCACGCACCCGTAAATTGCTTGAGTGCACAAAGCCAAACCGCCCTCTAAAAGAGATTGTTATATTTACTAATAACGCAAATGACTCAAATGTTTGCGACGCCCCAATTGTAGTAGCGTCCGTGCTACCACTCAAGTCTAATAGATGCGGCGCCTCAGTCGAAAATCAAAATGATAAACGTCGATATCCCTTTAATTTGACACAAATAATTTGCAAATATGTACATATACCAGGTTTTTAGGTTTTAATATATGAACATAAATGTAAATTAACGTTTTAATTTCAGAAAACGTATGGATGCCATATCTTCAGAAGGCAACCGTAACTGCAGTGCCGAGGAATGAGTGCGCGATATCGTATCCTATAAACAGAAGGCTACCACAGAGCATCTCCGATGACCAGATCTGCGCCGGTGACTCTAAGGGCCTAAGAGACACTTGTCAGGTATATTATCCATTGGTATCACAATTTTTTGCCGCCTAATTGAAGCAAAAGATCCCTACGACTAAGATAGCCGAAATATTGTAAGTGCCATAAAAAGCCAATTATATTTTAATTTTTTTGTTTGTTTGGTAGGGTGATTCGGGTGGTCCACTCCAAGGCTTGACAACGGACGACGGGTTCCTACGGTTGGTGGGCGTGACGTCATACGGCCGCGGCTGCGGCTCGCCCGCGCCCGGCGTGTACACGCGCGTTTCCCGTTATCTCGACTGGATCGAGAGTGTTGTGTGGCCCGACACGCAATAAAAATAAATTCAAATTTTAACTGCCAAATTAATTTTAGTTCTACTACTTTATTTTTTTTTAAATAATATTTTAATATATATTATAATTTATTTTATTCATATTATTTACCGTATTTACCAAATTAGGTACTTTAAAACCTCCAATATCCCCCTTACCCATTTAACTAAAGTACCTACCTACCTATTTAATTGTAGCTGATTTCCGCAGTATAAGAGAATAAGAGACCGATATAATTATCGAATCAAAATTCGATTTCAAATACACACCGATTTGCATCGATTTCTCATACTAGATAATCCGATTTCTAAAATGGAACTCACCATCCAAACGCTATTACAATAATAATTTTTACACCTAGTACCAAACGAATCCGAAATCCGAATCGACAATATATCCAAACGCGAGCTAACTGATATCTGCGTAGAAATTCGCTTTTTCTCTATAAAAAACATAACAGGGATAAAAGGGATGGGGCAAATTTCAGATCTTGGTTTGCCGGTCACGGAAATTCAATGAATATAGAAATATACCAGCAACATAATTTTTCTTACTAAGTCCCTTTGTTAGAAACTACAGTTTCGTTATAAAAATATTATAAAATAAACGAGGGCGTAGTATTATTTTAATGCTGATTTTATGTTTTAGAGGAGGACCAATACTATAATAGTTACCCCCAAAGGAATACTTATTATATTTTTGAGTTGATAAAAACTAGAACTCCTCGCAATCGAACTACATAGAAGAAAAATAAAATATTTTTGACATAGCTATTACTCTGAGAATTGTATGACAGATTATATAAATAGTTTGCAATAGCTAGAATTCAGAGCCGTGAAGCCAGTTAAAACAAAATCAATATTATTCTATGATCTATGGGCATAGTGTTGTCACTTGTCAAATCGGAAATAACTTTGCGTTAAATGTGCTTGTATCCTCTTTGTCACATTCCCGCTCAGTGTTCGTGATAAAACCGGGCGAAATTGCTTTCGCTTCGCTGCCGTTGCGTTGGTTGCGTTTGCAGTTGCACTTACCTGCTCTGTGTCTACGATTGCTGGTTCCTGATCTGTGGGTCGCGCGCGCCCGCCGCACCGCACTTGTTACTGGTTTTTGTGTTGTGTAGGTACTGTGTCAAACTTGCAGTGATTATTGACAAGGAATTATTATTCAAATTTGTGAATTTTGTACAAACAATATAAAAAGGTGTGAGATTTGTTCAGAAGCAAGATATCACAATGTAAACAGCTGTTGTGATTAGTGTTGTGCACCGATGTTTATCCTGATAATATTATCCTGATTCATTCGTTTTGATAATGTTGATGAATGGCATCTAAACGTGCGGATCGTGACAAGTCTATAATGACGTCTACCGGGGGTGCAGGCCCGAGCATATCTGGGATGGCGGTCCCCGTCCCCCAACAGTTCGGGCTTCAACCTGCTGGCGGCTACAGCTCCTCGTCGGAAGCGCAGTCTCCAGAAATAGTTGAGCCGAATCGACCGAGCGATCGTGTAATGCGCAACGATGCCGAAAAGAAAAGAAGGGACGTCTTCAACGGGCAAATCACACAAATGATGTCCCTGTTATCTGACATCGTCCACTCACAACGAAAAGTCGATAAGACGAGTGTCTTGCGCCTCGTGGCCAGTGAACTACGCAACCAGCACATATTTGGGGATTCCATCAAATGTCGACACTTGGAGACATGGTCATCTGCTATACTGAAATTCTTTGACCTCATTGGTGGGTTCATGCTGGCCGTCACATGTTTGGGACGTATCTGTAATGTGTCCCATAATGTTCAGGAAAAGTTAGGTTACTGTTACTTAGATCTCTTAGGCCAAGACTTTTACCATTATGTTCACCATGAAGATAAAGAAATACTAAGGCAACACATTTACCCTCCAGAATTGAAGACAGGTTGTAGTCAAAAGTTATTAGAACTTCATCATAACTTTCATATAAGAATAATGAGAGCAGGCGCTCGATCAGATCCCCCCAGGTATGAGCGTTGCAGAATAGATGGTGTGCTAAGGCGGTCCGACCGGGCCAGTGCTAATACAGTGCAAGAGGAACAAACTATTAGGAGGCAAAGGGTAAGACACCATCGCACATTTTCCTCAAGTGGGAATGACTATGTTTTCATAGGAATGGTCCATATATTAACTAATAGTTTGCCAGCCAGGATGCTACCACCTACTGCTTATTCAGAGTATTGGACTAGGCACTTGATTGATGGCAGAATAGTGCAATGTGATCAAAGTATCTCTCTAGCGGCCGGTTACATGACAGAGGAGGTCACTGGAACCTCTGCTTTCTTTTTCATGCACAAAGATGATGTCCGCTGGGTTATCTGTGTGTTACGACAGATGTACGACCAAAGTAAAGAGTTTGGAGAGTCCTATTACAGGCTGATGTCCCGATCTGGCCACTTTCTATATATGAGGACAAGAGGTTACCTAGAAATTGATAAAGACACAAAAAAAGTACAAAGCTTTGTATGTGTAAACAGTGTAATAGGGCAAGATTATGGGCAGAGGATGATGGATGAGATGAAAAGGAAGTACTCTGTGATGGTTGACTGTGATAACTTAGAGAAAGAGAAAGCTGCAGCTGCAGACGAGGCTCCGGTTGAGCATCCAAAGCGCTTAGAGAGGATTGTGATGCACCTGCTGGAACCAGCCACTAATGAAAATGTAGATGAGTTGAAACTGGTGGCACCGTCTAAGGAGAACATTATCTCAGCGATTAAAAACAGTGAGCGAGTTGTTCAAGAAACCGGTGTTCGATTTGATACACGTAAAAGAAAAAATTCAGACTGTGAGGGCAACAGTGAACATTTAAAAAAGCATACCAGTCTGTCAGAGTTTTAAGTTTATTAGAGTGTTTATGTTCCTTGGACATGGTTTGTGTATAAAAACTTAAAATTTGATGTCTTTTGGCGGCTAACTTTTTATGATTTGTTGGTCGGAAACAAATCTTTTCATAAAAACAATTATTGTCGTAAAAGTGGTAATTAGGGCATTTTTATATGTGAATGTTTATTATCTGAGTGGCAACAAACTTATATATAATATTTAATATAATGTAAGTTATAATCTGGAGTTTCACTCATACCCATTGGTGTAACAACAATACATAATTGCATGGTGTTACCGCTTTTTGCCATATTTATAAATTGTTCCAGTGTTGTACAATATTGTCTGTGTACCATAGACCACTACCTAAATATTTTTAATAATAATTATAGTTAATAAATCTTAAGCTTATTTAGAAATATTGAATGTGCCAAATGTTATTGTAACTAATTAACAAATATACTAAAATCAGTTTTCTGTACATATATGTTCCTGAAAATCCATATTGAAATATGACTTTAAAACTTAGTTTTGACATCTTGGTTGGACAAATTTTTAAAGTAAATATCTAAAAACAAAGTTAGTTATATTTATTCTTACCAAATGATGAAGTAGATTGAAAAAGTGAGCCCAGAGAAAGTTTTTTTTTCATAAAAAGTTGACTGACATTGTTGTTGACTGACAAAGTTGACTGACTGTATTTCTTGTCAATGATGTCTTTGACCAGCTGTATAATATGACTGAACTGTGACAAAATAATTATTCATATTATAATACTATCAGTTTTGCACTTACAAATTCTATACATACATATATACCATCATGCCTCATTCCCAAAGGGATAGGCAGAGAATACATCCTTCCATTTGTCACGGTCCTTGCATACTTCCTTAGCTTCTTTCACTCTCATTAATCCTTTCATACAAGTTTGTCGGTCTAGGGTACTTTTGACTTAGATTTTTGATATCTCGCACATATCTTAAATTATGTGGAATTATGGGACCTTTAACCGTTTCATATAAGTTGTTTTTTTTTTAATCACCTTCGTTATACCACTTTTGATTGCTAGAAATATCCAACTTTATGAATTTTTAGGCAAATGACTATTTCAAACTCACATTTATGGCGATGGCTTCACAACCTATGAAATATGCTTTGCACATATTTCAGATAAAAGTATTTTAAAGATCTTAGCCTTGTTTTATTCAATTATGTTTGACTTGTTATATTATCGTTTTATTTTATAGGAATCTATCTGTTCATAAAACCCTAAGCCTGCCAATTGGCAAAGGAGAAGTGTGGTTGGTCTAAGCTGTATTTCTTGTCAATGTAATCTCTCCTATAGGGAGGATGGCCTGGCCCTGTATTGGGTTGTTTAAAGGCTGATAATAAATTACTTAAAAAACTAGGGATGTAATAAAAATGTGCAATACTTTTGGATAACTTATTTCAGTCATCTAAACATTTTTGATTGTCAAATCTAAATTCAAATTTTGAAATAATTTTTGATAAAATTAAAAAAAAACTTTAGAAATGATAATCATACATAAAACTTATTCATTATTCATACTTAAGTGAAAAATACAACTCAAATAATATCTAAGGAGCAGGAGAAAATCTTTTGGTAGTTCTAAAAATTTTATATTTTTATTTTTTCATATCATATTAGTTCATATTTATAGCATCATTAATAAAAGCATGGACTATAAAGATTCCTCTCAAATTATTTAACTGGAAAAATCATATCCTGAAAATATCCTGTCTGGGATATTATAAATTATTGCTACTAAAGATGCTTATAATCTAACAGCACTAAACACTAAAACACACAATGAAGTCAAAATAATTTTCTTAAACTGTATACCTGACAAGTCCAAAGATTCACATGCAAGTTGTAATTAAAAAAAATCAGTTTTCAAAAATCAATTTCAATTTTATTTTGTAGTTGTACATAAAATTCTAAAACTTGATTGATTATAAATATGTAATTTTTTTCCCATCTGGAAACACCACAATAACTGTCAATTTTGTGTGACTAAATGTAAATATTTCGTGTGCCTCATTCACTAGTCATAATTAAATTGTCATTGCAATGCCTTTTTGTTATTATTGTTTATTCTGATTGTCAATGTGATCCTTGCAATGGATACATAATTAAAACCAGTGGTATGATAAGACACTTTATACTACTGAAGTAGGTCCTTTTTATCATGGATATATAACATATACTAAAGCCAAACAGTAGTAATTTTACAGCTATTTTTTAATTAACTAGTTAATGACGAATTAATGGCAATAAATTAGATTAGTAAGCTTAAAAGTAATTAATATATTCAATATCAATATATACGAAGGCATAAAATGTGTTTCATTTTCTACCTTCATTTTAAATTTGTTTGTTGACAAGCATTCTCAAACGAGTTTGGCTTTAGTATAGATGTATAGTGATTCAACCAAAGTTTGTTGAAGTATAATTGTTGTTTTTATTACGGTAATTTGACTTATTTTTTTATTACATTGTAATTAAAAAAGACATCGCAAAAGCTTCAGTGAAATAATTTATTATTATAAACATTATGGATGTACGATATAATTTAATAAAATAATTCGGTTATATTGAAAATTGATCCACCTGATTATTAAGTTTTCTGATTACCTAGCCATCTAGGAAGTTTATTGACTGATATCTTTCTATTTTTATAATATTACCTAATATATATTTTACATAAATATTACCGGATTAATTTAATTGATTCATTACTTGAGATTTACATGAATAATGCGCTGTTATTTAGACATCCAATTTGAAAAAATTTCACCTATCTGAGGTGTGAAAATGTTGATAACTATGATGATTATCAGATAAAAAATATATCAAAATAAAAAAGTGCGATTCCAATTTACAACATATCTAGTACAACAGTTACTAAACTTTTAAAAATTCATTTTACTGAACGATATTAGATGATCATAGAGCATTGAAAAGGCTGCAAGCATCGCAACTAAAGAAACATATATTACTAGCAGTCGCCCGCGACTTCGTCCGCGTGAAAATCACTTGCCCTTCTATTTTTCTATGACAGACTTTCATGCGAATTTTCTTACCTATTGCTCTCTCTATGTCTGCTTCTAACAACACTGGATTAACTCAATGTTTCCGGCAAGACATTTCGTTTGACACATAATGTTTGATGTGTTGATTGGCGAGGCGTATCTAAGATGGCGACTGCAGTTTAAATAGCAACTACGGTTTGTTTGTCAGTATCATTAGAATTTAACGAAATTCTCCTTAATCCGAATTTTACGGATATATGTTGTCGACTTGAAATCAATATTTTTTATGTTTTGTTATTCATCTAGGATTTTGATCGATTTGCCGCCCGTAGGCTATTCAATTTTTGCCGCCTCTAAATTTTGATATCTTAGTCCACAATCATATCAATTTTCTATCAATAAAATTCCAACTTTATAATTTGTGCCCCTTCAACTTTTCCCATATAGTTATTATTATTGAGAACTATGGTACCGTGTTAGATCCTTGATTACTTTCAATTATCAAAAAACATTATTTTAAGGAAAAAATATCTCAATCGTATACCACTTTTAAAGTAAGGTAAGGTATGTCTTAAAACTATGCAATACCATTGACATATTAATACTATTAATATGTCAATGTGCAATACTTACAAAATATGAATTAAGCTTACGTAGAAAAATACATTTGGCGAACGTTGATTAACATTTATTATTACACTCACAGTTTAAAAACAATACAATAAATATATCTTTTCTTTACTATTTGTTAGCATTATGATTTAAGTTAAATTATAAAAGCATTACAATACTTTTTTGCGACGACGAAATCATTATATACGACTTTTATATTATTTTTATAGTTGACGGAACAAGTTTATGTCTTACGTGATGTTAGTTTTTTTTTCATTCGTATTATGTGTGTGTATATTTTTTTTTTTAATTTGTAAACCGAAATAATAAATTTATGAAATAAATTTGCCGCCCCTTATAACCATCACCACAACCACACTACTGATTGTATAGAATAGCATTCTGCGTATTGAAATTGTGTTGCCCGTGGCTCTTACGCCTGATGTGATAGTCTGCAACGAGTTTAATGTATTTATGCCTATTATATAACATAGTTTTTGCACATAATAAACACTGCACACAGTCATATATTCGAAATAACAATACGATTTATCTCACATTCTTTTAAAAAATAATGGTTATTCAGTATATCAGAAATATTTTAACTAAATTTGCAAGTCATATATATTCTTTTATATAGTGATTAATACCACATTTTGACGGATGCAACCCAGTAGTACCACTTACAGTAGTTCTATAGAACCTTTGGGATATATAGTACTGTAGTATAGTTATTGCTCTTGACTTTACTTATACTATATAAGTTATAAACTTTATATTATTTTGATTGATATTTCATTTTGTTTTTAACAAAAAAATGTCCCTTGCGACAAAAGCTAAGTTGTTAAAACCAAGTAGTAGTTGTGTCTAAAAAATAATCTATTATTTTAGAAGTTACGGGGGGGGGGGGGGGACACATTTTACCACTTTGGAAGTATCTTTCGCGGAAACTATTCAGCTTAGAAAAAAATTATATTAAAAACCTTTTTAAAGACGTTTTGTGCAATTTAAGGTGTATTCAATTTAGTATGTTTATAGATACTCTCAAATTTAAGTGGACATTTATTATTGCAATCAAAAGAGATTCCATATTATATTTATAAAAACTTTAGATATTTTATATGTAACGTACAAACAATGTTGATGTCGACATTTCTTTGATTTTAGAACAAATGGGACAAAATCACACTAAGCACTAATATGGTGCATCAACAGTTCTATAGAACTAAAATTAGGGGGTACTACTGGGATGCACCCGTTTTGATCTGTAAATTTGTGTAAGAGATTTATAATGCTAATTAAATATTTATTATATTTGATAGAACTCTCAAAACATTAAATTAACAGGCATTTGATTGCTTCTGCAAGGATTTTCATTTACTGTGATCCTTTATTTCGCACATTACAGAATATTATCAGGTTAAAATGAGATGTTATTATTTATTGTTCTTTATGAATTTCTGCATTGTAAAGCTTGCTTCTATTACTAATCAAAACCTGCCAAATTCATTTGACAGCAACCTGTTAAAGATCACAAGCAACTCTGTTGTCGTCTGCATACCTACCATTAACTATAACAGCGACTAAACTGAATTGCTGTTTAGGTTATTATTACGCAATAACGTCAGCTGAGTGCCTAGTGTGAGCTTTCACCAAAACAAATCGACAACTTCACATTCGCGTAAAGGCAAATTTTAATATGGAATTGAATTTGCCCCTGGCAGTATCGAGAGAAAACTCAAATGGGTGAGTGTCAGTGTCATATAAAATTTACGTTTACCGTTCTCGATATCGACGCGGTAAAATCTTACACTAGCCACACTGGTCGGTTTTGGTCTACAGTTGAGTCGCTATTATAGTTGATGGTAGGTATCCTGATCTATTTGCTCATTCTGCATAGCGCTAATATATATAATCTTCAAATTATAAAAACACTTTTATAATAATACAACTATAAATGCTATTACGAAAATAGAAACGCCAATGATCGTTTATTGTCAATAATTATTGGAAATGCTGTATATAATATACATGATAGTTTACCCGACTGCACCGGCGAAGGGCAAAGTTATGTCGTATCTATTCTAAACGTAAGCGAAGTCTAAATTTCTCATATCTTTTTTCTTTTGCAGTGTAACGATAGTAAATCTCTCCGTGAGTATTTGAACTATATTATAATTGATTAAATTTTCTACTTTACCTATAACTACTTTAATTGAATTCTCTACCAATAGTTTTTTGTATAATTTGGTAATTCCTTAATTTACATATCATTTTTATATAGTGTCACACCAAATTGTGTCAAGTGGGTGGAACCGTTAAATAAAAATCTGTTTAATAGAAATGATATTGGATGAAGTGAAATTAAAATGCGAATTTATAAAGGCAGGGTGTTGTAATTTGATATAAGGATACAGGCCAATTCAATTGACAATACTTGTTTCGTCGTGAGGCAAGTTGTGGTGTTAGCAGGGTAAATTAAAATTAGGTATACAATGATATTGTAAATGTAAAACTCAAAAAAGAGTTCATTTCTTAAATATGACTTAGGAGTACAAAGAACTGAAATTTAGACGAAAGATTCACGATAAGCCACATGTTCTCAAGAGTTTGTGCGTTGCATTGTGTCATCAAGTGTACATTTCCTATCCAATTTAAAAACAAAGTTGGCTAAAATTTTAGGCGGTCTGTTATAATTGAGCTGTAACCTAAGGCATTTTTCGCTGTGTTAAAATTCTTGTTTGATCGTTGAATATAAAGTTGAATGAGCATTCTAATATACTAGTATTGAAATATGCCAAAAGTAGGTAGTATCAAACTAGACGATAACAGTAACCGACCTCTTTGGATGCGTGAAGGTCAGCCGCTATACTTTTGCACATCTGATGTATTCAATTCGATCGGTTGACGTATGCTGCATTTTAAGTAACTGTGTTGCATCTTCTGTATCAATCTCATTATCTTTTATCTAATCTGATTATATTTTCACTTGTGGTAAAATCAATAATTCATTCATTTATCTGACTGAACTTGAAGTTAAAATTAACAATAGATCTTATTTTATCATTGAGTGTTCTCGTAGGTCTTTTTCATCGAATACATTACAGTACTTTTGCCAAAGTATTTAAACAATTGAATGCCATAACATCGAAACTGTTATTGTCCAGAGGAATCGGCAAACCTTTGTCCTCATGTGGCTTTACATGAAACTTTATGTTATAGTCTTTGATTATAATTTTTTCTAATTTTTTTTATTAAGCTTCTGCAAAATTATAACTGACTTAATTCGGAGTCATCCTTTTAGCTGGAGCATTTGTGGAACATTTTATGTAATGTATGAACTTACCTTTCGATTATGTTATTATAATCTATATATTCCTTTCAATGATCTGAACGTTTATAGTGATGTGTAATTAATTGTATTAGTAATAAGATCGAGCACAAAACATTTTTAATCTTGCCAATGTTTCATAGTAATGACGCTGAACTTGCACTTTGCGTTCATTCGAGATATTAAGTAGCTATGTTATAATGGATATTTTTAGAATTTATATGGATGTCAGAAATGATATTATACCATAGATATTACGTTTATATTAATCACGTGTCGTAAAGTATTCATTTTCTATATGAACTATTAGTCGTCTAAACGGGAATTTACTTCTAGTTGAAGTGAACGAATCAATTAAGCCATTCTTCGGTATAGACGTTTGTAATTCATCCATTTTAGCTTTTATAATGTAAATCGTTGGATGTCTGGCCTACTTTCATCAATATATATGACAATTATTAGTGTTAAATGTATTATATTATTGTAAGCTTTTAAACTTGGAGCCGTTAAAGAGTTGAATTATATCACGGGTGAATATTGTCTCTAACACACTTTATACAAGTGAGAGTAAGCTATACCTTATAGATATGTAGCTGTTATTCAACTGTGATATATATAAACTCTGACTTATATAAATATGTATGTTAGAACTTACATGTCTTCATATAACTTGAGTTATATTTGTATTTATGTCTCGTAGATGTGAATCGAAGTAATAGGGCACTTATGTTTTTGTATTATAGACTGTCTGATATACGTGTGTACATGCTATGCTGTTGTACAATTACTACATAGAAAATATGAATCACAGAGTCGACCAATGGGCAATTGTTTGTAATCGAATTTTGAAAAGCCAGTTAATTGCATCTATGTTAAAAATAATAAGAAATGTAAATAATTTAAAATGAGTTCTTAGTGCAGACTTTTTAAGATTGACGAAGTCCTATGCACTATAATTTGCCAAAAATACCTTATTAATGGATTTTCAATATTCGGATAAATAAAAATATGTATGTGTAGGAAAACCTAGGTAAGTTCACATTCATATTATTGTGTTAATGTTTACACACATTGTATGGAGTTATTACTATAGGTATACTGGCATGATTATTATCATGTCGTTGTTTACCCTCTCAGTTGTAGGTAGGCACGAGTATAGTAAATTGTATCATATATGTATCGCTCAACACTGTAGCTTATACATGGATTATGTAATTCTAAAATAAAGATTACACCGTCGCGTTGTAATATAGAGCGCTCAAGTTGGGATAAAAAGAAGTTACATAATTTACACTGCAAAAATCTACGATTGAAATATTTGATTACATTTTAATATTCAACAATATCTTAATGTTTTATGCACTGTATAAATAATATTAACTGTGACTTATCTATATTGTATTTTCTAAAGATATTTCGTAAATTATTACGAAATTAGACTGTCTATTTTAAAGACGTGCCGACCATATAATAATTGTGCCTAACTGGTGGATGGGGGCTAATTCTAGTATCTTAATGTTTGTGTATTATAGATAACATATATGTAAGGTGTTATTTGGTGTCTGCATCCATTTTATCGTATCGTATTCGAAACGTCATTAAACATAATGTGTTAAATATATGTAATTCATAAAGTTTTCGTATGGGTGTAAGATATAGGTAATAATGGTTGTGAAAAATATTCTGACTCGTTGGGCTTGGTAGTTTGCATTCCTCACCGCGGCATTGTAACATTAATGTCATAAATGTCAGAGAAATAATATATCCGATATGATTGTTGATGCCAAAAAAAGTTGCCAAGGTTTAAATATTTACGATTAGATTTGTCTCAATGTGTTTTTAGTATTGTGTGGTCAGTTTTGGTATTGATGCGTACTACTGTCAAAATGGGTCATCTCACTTATTTGACATTTTACATTAATAAGGGCGTTTGAAGTCCGTGTTTTTGTACGTTTGGCATATCTAACCATTTAAATCTTGGCTGCTAGATATTTTACCTAATGTCGATGATCACATATTATGCTTCGCTGAAATGATCCATGTATTTTCTGAGACAAAAAATTCGTGAATAATTTCTTTTTATTGGAAATAAGTTTCTGTTTAATAAACTATTGTTTGTGACCAAATGTTAGTTTACATTGATATTACTTTTGTGTACATGTAATAAAACTTAAAAAAAATAGAATTTTCTTTTATTTAAACGTCGCATAATGTTTTAATTGATTGAAATACCATTATATTATTTGAAGCAACTGTCAATGTAAGTATCATTAAACTGTCATCGACTTAGGTACAAGTTTTATGACACTAAATTGACAGGTCTAAACAAGTAAATATGAAGTTTGAATTGAAGTGCATTAGGGGAGATAATTTATGTGCAGTCTGATATTAATTTAATTCCCTCCTATAAGGAGAGCTAACTATGTGATATCTAAAGAAATTCCATGAAAGAAAATCCAATCAACTAGTATACAGCAGACTGATTCTAATAATTTTAAAATGCTACATAATACATTGCTTATAAGCAAAATTCGTTGAGGCAGATATTCTTTTTTATACCAAGTTTTATTAATCCAACCAGTTATTATGACATTGAATAACAAGTTCGTATGTTAACTTATTAACTTTGTATTGAACCTCTTATCGCACGTCGCTATTTCGTCATGATTCTAGCTATATTTCAGGATTAGACTCGAGACCATATCTTTTTAACAGGTAGGTACATTTAACTCGTGCCTGCTGTCTGAGGGATAGATTTGCTTATTACTACTTAAATTAAAAAATATATAGGTACCTATTCCGATAAAATCTTAATTATTATTTAACGTTTTTAAATAAATAAATATTGGATAGTTATTTTTTGCAGACACTAAATTGACAGATATATACTCAGCGGTCAATTTAGTGTAGATTAATAAAGAGTACATATTATCGCGATTAATAAAATAAAAAAAGACTGTACCTTCTACTTACGTAAGTATGTACTACAAGTATCTACCACTAAACGTGATAGATACTTGTAGTACTAGGTACTAATTTCTCCTTTCAAAAGTGTTTTATAAGTACAAATAGCAGATAATAATAAAATAGCTATTGGCACAGACGAATGTTCGAGCTAGAGCTGTTATAAGCAAATGTACCTACCTCAATTGGTTGGATAGACTACCGCTATTGTAGTGTTACATCACGGTGACGCCGAGCCAGGGCCGCGTCCCTGACCACGGTCAATGGCTGCGTTTCAAGGTGCCCTCCAAATCGCGCCAAAACATTCACCGCATTCCTAACCGCCGGTACTCGTATAGAGTCACAGATAACAATTTTAGTTACATTCTGTGGTTTGTTCTTTAAGATCTTTAAAAAATGTAGTTGTTTTCGACCCGTATGTGTGTATTTTTGTGGGTGCACGAATTTTTTATTAATTAAGATTTTATTTGGATATATTCTGTGGTTTCTTCGGGGTAGGTACATTATAATTTGGGATGTATAATATGGGATATAAATTATAATAAATAAAAGTCATATCTTCTCGAAAGTCTATATTAGGGTTCCATAACTAACCGGAAGAGTACCTGTCCTATACTTAAAATACTACTATACCTATAGTAGTATTTTAAATGGAACTAAAAACTGAGACTGGAATCTGAAATCAACCATGGACAAAAATAAATTTAAATCGTTAGGGCGTTTGAGGGTATGCGTGAGCTAAGAACATTGTTTTTTAAAAAAATCTCGTAGACTTCTAGAGAGACTTCTTTATTTATAACTTAATCGGAACTCGTCGATTGAACTCTCTTTGAACCTATTTATTACTACATATCTAATTGGTTTATCAACTTTAAAGCTCAGAAAACTAGCGAATTCATGGACGTTTTGTACTCGAATGCCGCTCGCAGGCCGCAGCCTCGCTCCGCCATATTGGAAAAATGGCGTCTTACAATAGTTTTTTGTCGATAATCTTACCGACCCATTTTATCCAGAAATTAATTAAAAAACCTGTTCACGGAAATTATTAACTACAGTTAATATGTAGTTCTGTAAAGGGGATGAGGTCTACACAAATTTCTTTCTTTAGCTACCTAATTTATTACCAGAAGCATTTTGGACCTGCTCGTCCGTCTGTAGAGTTAGGACCTCGGGGCTCGTTTGCCTGAGGAGCCTTGAGCACTCATCGTAGAAATCAACCCAATATAAATTCAAATATTATTGACCCAGAAGGAGTAGTACAGGGAATGTTCTGGTATGAGATTTTTATAGAGAGCCCGGACCCTTCCTATATGAACAGAGGGTGACAAACGAGGGAGTTTTAGTGGATAAGTGCCACATAACCCGATAGCACTCCTATGAAGTCTGGTATTTCTGGAGAAAATTTCGTCCTTATGAAAAAAAAAAGTGTAACCTATTTTAAATTCGATCAGACGTCCGCTATACATTAAAATATTTTGAATTCGTTCAGAAATCGACACTATACGAACTTATTTCGTAGTAATTATGTCATTAACCTCGACTCTGCAGTTTGAAGGCTGGCTAATTTTTTTACGTCATTCCATTGCCGGTTATTCGCTACTTGGGAGCTTGAATTCTGATGGGTCACCTTTACAACCTGTTTTGCTTTTGGGTGGCTTAGTTTTTAACAACTTGAGTTTGTTAATTTTATCATTTATTATTTATAATAAATATAGGTAAGGAGGTATTTTTAACGGCTTTTGATGCGGAGGAGAATCTCATTTCGACGTGTCTAAATTTATTTTTAGCTCGACGTAAAAAGTTAGTTATAAGTATGATTTCGTTATTTGTGTACTTGGGTATCTCTATGTAGCATAGCTTTTATACGAATGGAAAGATTACGATGGGATTTTTTTGTTTTAAAGTTGATTGGGATGGTTTTTAGCTGTACGATAAAGAATAAGCAAATCGAAATATAACTATGGCGTTCCTTTTTTTAGTGGAAAGAAATTTCGATATAAATAAAAATCATTATTCTAGAAACTCATGGGTGTCAGAGGATATTTAATTTTTAAAATTTTGTGTATCATAGGTTCCACAATAATTGAACGAGCTGACATAAAATTCGTTTTATTAGTCTTTTTTATTTTTTTTTCATTACCAGTTAGCCCTTGACTGCAATCACACCGGGTAGTATGTGATGATGCAATCTAAGATGGAAGCAGGCTGCCTTGTAGGGTGAAATCCACACCTCTTTTGGGTATATATATATGGTCTACTAGCAGTCGCCTGCGACTTCGTCCGCGTGAAAAGGTACCCTTTTAACTTCAAAGACAGACTTTCATATAAAGTGTGCTCTTTCCCCGCTACCTCTCTCAATTTAATTTTTTATATATTATTTTTTAATTTTATGATTTATGTTATTTGTAATGCTTATTGAATTGTACCCTCTCTCTTTAACAACTTGAAAGAATATTAAGCTGTCATTATCATTAACATTTTATAGTCTATATTGATTACTACTATCATATCAATCTGTTAGAATCTTTTGGAGTTAACAGATAATTGTGAGTGTCAATTAATTATAGACAAATAATTTGCAATAAAATAAAATTGCGACTATAATTAAAGATCTAAGCTATCTTATCTCTCAAGTTGGACGAATCTGCTTATTGCGTGCAAATTTGAACGAAATCTATTAAGTGGTTTAGGAGTCCGTCGCGGACAAACATCGTTACAGGAGATTTATATATATTAAGATAGGACATCGTACCGAAACGCTAAATCGCTTACGGTACGGCGGTACATTTTTTTCGGGTCTCCCACCAGACCTGGGTGAATTTAGAAAATCTTAATCGGCCTAACCGGGAACCAAACCCAGGGCCTCTGTCTTATAAATCCACTCGGCTTATTACAGCACCACGGAAGCCGTCAAAATGTATACCTATGTGTATGAGATCCATGAAAGTAGAGCATTATTTAGTTTTTTAAATCTTATATTTGAACAAGCGGGACTCGAACCCATGACCTCTCGTAACTGTAACCTTTAACTGTAACTATTAATACACTGTATAGGTACATAAGTAGGTAGTCACGATGACGAAGAGTTCACTCTGATAAGAATGCCATTTGCACTTAGATTAATAGAGTTGTTTATATTACTAATTGATAAACTACATTTTTGCTTTTATATAAGAGCTTCTTTGTCTCGTTGTAATGAACGGGCCACTGTCGAAATTTCTTTAATAAGCGTGTCTTTGTGCGTGATGTGGTATTTTCCATTCCGCTGCACTGGCACCGTCATTCCCGCTTGCGTCTCTATTTTTAGCAACTGTACAGACCGCCCAGATTGAGGAAGTCTCTATAAACCTATAATGGGCTCTGTAATACATAAATTCTTAATATAGGACCCACCCTACGTGGGCTACGTTACGTGTACTCTGAAGTTGGTACCGACCCGAGGCAGTTAACGCCCACAGTTACCTATATGCTAGAAGGATTTTAAAGTAAATAAGTGCCAATTTGTTCTTTTATTTATTAATTGTAAAATATTTAAAAAAATATTAACAATGTTTGTATAAAAAATTGGTTGTCTGTAAAGTCGGTTTACTGACGATAGTTGAACGTGACAATTTAACAAAATACTGATGGAATGGTAGCATTTAATTGGTTATTAAAATTTTTATTTTAAGTATATTTTTATAAATATTAATTTAAATTATTAAAATAATTGATTTTGATTTTATAAATTTATATTTTAAATTTATAATAAATATATTAATTTTTAATTTAAAATTAATATATTTAATAATTATATTTAATAGACAGATGTCGAACGCTGCCGAGCGCAAAGGCCGATTGTGCTTCTTTGTCGCTCGTACCGCGCTCTCGCTTGCTTGTTTTTTCGTGCGTGCAGCCGGCTCTATCGAATTATAAGACGTTGTCACGTCAAAATATAAAAAAAAAACTATTAAAAATTTATAAAACGACTGACGGAACAATAGCACCTGATTCGGCAAAACTTGTGCAGACACGGTTATTGGTGGTTCAAGAGCCTTAAGTAGATAAGTACATCCTACTAATTAAGTAAATACCTATTATGGAGAAATGCCTCGTACAGCCTATGTGGTTGTGCATTGCGGGGTCTATTCTAATCCTGAGTCGGGCTTTGAAATATGTTTCTTTCGAAAAATTTTCATCTCGGACTCAGGAAGTTGGTACCTATGCCAAAGCCAAACTCGATTGAGAATGCTTGTCAACAAACATATTAAAAATGAAGGTAAAAAATGCAACACATTTTATGCCTAATAAATTTAAAATTATGTCTTGTTATTATCAAAAATCTTATTTAAAAGAAATTAAGCTTACTAATCTAATTTATAGTCATGAATTCGTCATTAACTAGTAAATTTAAAAAAATAGGTGTAAAAGGAGTAGTGATTACTACCTTCATTTTAAATTTGTTTGTTGACAAGCATTCTCAATCGAGTTTGGCTTTAGTTTAGGTAACAAAGTCCTGACTGCATTGGAGAGCACGTGAGCCTTTGGTCCCGGTCATTATCATCATCATCACGTCAGCCAATGGAAGTCCACTGCAAAACATAGGCCTTTTGTAGAGATTTTTAAACTGTGTCCCATACAAAGTAATTCCCAATAGTGACCACGCTGGGTAGGTGGTTCAATCATCAAGACTAGACTATTCGATGCCAACAACCATATCGCTGCTGCCCGACACCGGCATGTCGTATTTCATAGTCTAAACTATTGGAATTAATATACCGTCAGTAATCCAGTGCCTCGTAAGTCGATAAACAGGGCTATGTGAATGCTGAACTGATAACTGCTCTTCTCCTTACACTTCATGTATCTTAAATGGAAACAACAAATAGTTACTGTATTTGTTTGTTTAACTAAAATTATGCACTTTTAGAACATGAATTTTTATTGTATCTATAGTATATTTCCATTTAGGTTACACAAACATAATAAACGTTGTATCAACTAAAGTACAATATTCTATAACTACCTAGTGATGTGGTAGAATATTACTGAGTTCGCAATTACATCGATCGATGAGCGCAGCGGCTGCGTGGTATGCACCTAGTTACGACTCGAACTTTCTGTACAAACATAAATATTTTTAATAGCAGAAGTTCATGTAACATAACTATAAATTATAAATTTAAAAAAACGAGATTAGAATGCTGAAAAGAACCAGTCAAGACAAATTCAACGAGCCCAAACTCGATGGGTTTACTAAAAAGGTAGACCAGGGTTACGTCTCCTACCTTCGAGCCTTATTATCAGACCAGCTCAGTGTTTCAAACGTCAGATCACACAAGCAAACTGAGCGTGTAACGTTTCTATCACACCTGACAAACGACCTGATGACCTTGAACATCTGAACCGATTTCCACCAAAAATAGCTAAGAACACTCTCGACTGATATACCTTTCAAACAAAATAAAACGCATTAAAATCGGATCATCCGTTTGGGAGTTACAATACCACAGACAGACACATACACATACACATTTACACAGACACGTCAAACTTATAACACCCCGTCGTTTTTGCGTCGGGGCTTAAAAATACTATATTTCATCGTTCAGGAGAATTAAAACACTTTATTGCCCGCAAGATATGGACGTCTACTGTTGGACATAGCCGTTTTAGAGACAAACACAACGATCCTGGGCTGCCTGTGACCAGCGGCTCCCTATAACAAGTTTAATGTCGTCAGTCCATCTAGTTGAGAGTCGACCTACACTGCGCTTTCCGGTACGAGGTCGACATTCTAGCACCTCGCCCCCAAGTCCGTCAATTCTTTGAACCACGTGCCCGGCTCATTGCCACTTCAGTTTTAGGACTTGCTGGACTCATTTCTGTTTCGATCACGCAGTAATACTTCGAGTATTATTGTTTCTATCACCCGTTGAGTGATTCTAAGCCTTCTTATAAGGCTCGCAGTTAGTTGTGTTAGGTGAATAGGTACGTATTACTTGCACTTTCTTTTATGTTAGTGACCTTATCTAACGGTCAGTAATTATGCGGCCTACGTTAGTATATCTAAGTAATTAAGTATATCTCTATCACAATGGTTCAAGACCAAATAGTTGTTCACCCGGTTATTGACTTGGGTGAAGGTCGCTTAACCAACACGAATGTTCATCTATCTAACGCTATATCGCTTAAAAGCGTGAGTTATTTATTCATTAAAGTACCTACCTACCTATCAATTTCCGTATTTTTATTTAAAGATCAACAATCACAATTAATAGTCTGCCTCGTTAGTCTGGTGGTTACCATAAGTGGGTTTGATCAGGAGGTCCTGGTTCGGGTCACGAAATGAGTTTTTGACGTGACAACGTCTTATAATTCGATAGCCGGCTGTACGCACGAAAAAACATGACGTCATGCGTCGTTACCTCGCTTTGAGGCGTTCCATGTAAGGCTTGAAGTGCAAGCGAGAGCGCGGAACGAGCGACAAAGAAGCACAATTGGCCTTTGCGTTCGGCAGCGTTCGACATCCGTCTATTAAATATAATTATTAAATATATTAATTTTAAATTTAAAATTAATATATTTATTGTAAATTTAAAATATAAATTTATAAAATCAAAATCAATTATTTTATTAATTTAAATTAATATTTATAAAAATATACTTAAATTAAAATTATTAATAACCAATTAAATGCTACCATTCCATCATTATTTTCTTAAGACATTGTCACGTTCAACTATCGTCAGTAAACTGACTTTACAGACAACCAATTTTTTCATTATTCTATGAAAAATTTCAGTTCATTTAGTTCAGGAATCAAGAAGTTGGTTGTGATACACTGCTGTGCCTAGGAAAGCACCTCAAGCCCCGTCAGTTTAACGTCACTATCTTCAACATCTGATAGTGATCGTTAATAAATGAAACATTATCACCCGCGAAACCGCATTAGAGCAGCGTGGTGGGTCTATGCTCCATATTCTTCTCCATTAAAGATGAGCCCTGTACTGAGTCGTTAATACGCTGACATTAGTGATGATGATTAATCAGACAATACAATATCCATTAATACGTAGGTACGCAATAGGTATGCCATTAGAAATACCTATCAATGTGTTGTTTTCAAAGCACAAAGGTTCAGTTTTTATAACGACGCACTGCATTCTAGATTTTAAAACGCGTTGCATCGACACTATACAGCTAGTGATACGTAGGTATAGAGATAAGCGGCGCAGGCGGGTGGTGGTGGGAGGGCGCGGGGGGAGCTGTTGTCATTGAATGCATAGAGGTGACATTGCGCGGTCATCGAACCCGTCGGCCTTGGCAGTTGGCTCTACAGCGTTATTATGACTGCAGCGAGCCGGCCGGCTTTATTGCATCTAACCAATATAAAATCCTCATCTACCTACATTGTAAGATACTTTTTAATAGTAGATATATACATATATCTGAGCATATGTCATAGACTAGCGAATGCCATCGACTTTGTTCGCGTGAAATAAAAATAGCCTAAGTTTTTAACCGACGAAAAAAAACGGAGAAGGTTCTTAATTCGACACGTATATTTTTTTTTATGTATGACCACGCATTACTTTTTACAGAGTTGTCCGATTTTGATAATTCTTTTTTTATTAGAAAGGACATACTTCCAAAGTGGTCCCATTGTCATCTTGTTACGATCTGATGATGATATCCTGGGGAAATTGAAGGAACTCTTCAAATTTTGGAGACACGCTTACAACGATTTCGGTTTTTGTCTCGGTATCGGTAGCTTTTTAGCTACTAGTGCCGTATAATATACTATGACAGTATAGTACGAGTAAGTTACGTGGCGTTAAATCACTAAAAAGTAAGAAATAAAAATTTTTAACAAAAAAATAGAACCGACTATCTATGAAGTCGGTGCCAGCCAAGTTTAGGGAACATTTATTTTACCTAGTAAAGCAGTTTGTGCGTTCTAGGTAACGTCCTTAAAGTAGAAACCTTGGCTGGTACCGACTCCTAGATATGCTTAAGTAAATTAAAGCAACTAAATCACACAGTTATTTTTTACTTTTTAGTGCGTTTTGAATCGTTTCTATTTTTTGTTAAAAATTGTTGTAACTTTTTATATTACTTTAGCCATCGAAAATGAATAATTGTTTCCGTTTTTTCCACATTTTCCACTGATTCCTTACTTCTTTTGGTTGCATCGTAATGTTATAAAGCCTGTCTCGAGAAATGGACTATCCAACAAAAAAATATTTTTTCAATTAGTTCCTGAAATTAGCGCGTGCAAACAAACAAACAAACAAACTCTTTAGCTTTATAATAATAATAGGTATATATTAATTGTGTGGGTGCCGAGAATATTATGAAAGAAATTTTCGAACAGTCTTGTGAGAAGTCAACAACGAAACGAAACTTCATTATAATAAAGTAAGCTTTATTTATTATAATGAAGTTTCATCAAAATTCGTTCAGTAATTTTTGCGCGAAAGAGTAACAAACATCCATACATACAAACTTCGCTTTTGTAATATTAGTAAGGATGTTGCAGGTCTACTCAGGTCAAGGTCTTTAAGCAGACTACAGATTTATCACAGTATACATAATACTACTGCCTCGATGGTCTAGTGGTTAACCATATGGCTTCAATCATGAGATCTTGGATTCGATTCCTGGGTCGGGTCACGGAATAATTCTGAGCTTTTTCATTTTTCTATGAAATGTTCAGTACATTCCAAGCCCGGAGTCTGGAAGTTGGCGGTGTTACACCCTCGTGCCTCCGAGAGCACGTTAAGCCGTCGGTCCCTTTCATCAACATCTGATAGTGGTCGTTAATATATGAAACATTATCACTAAACCCGCCAACCCGCATTGGAGCAGCGTAGTGGGTGTACGCTCCATATCCCCTCTCCTATAAGGAGGGAGGCCTGACCCTGTAGTGGGCCATTAATAGGATAATGATGATGATACATAATAGTACAAGTATTTATGTTGGATATACTTTTGTAGGTAGTACATTATTATGTAAATTAGAGTTACACATTGTATGACATCTACCTAGACATCTGCCCAGGATATCTGTGAAATCTACCTTTACAGTTTGTACAGCGAAATATAAGTATTTTGTATTTTATTGTGTTAGATGTATTTTATGGTGAATATTTTTTTTTATTCATTATAAGATTTTCAATTAATTCGATTGTCTTACGATCCCATCCTAACATAATGATTATGGTACCATTTTAGAAACCTTACCCTTTCTTTGTCCCCCTGACTTGTCCAAAGGGATCGTATTCCTCCATAAGGTGAAACTTTTTTAAAATAAGCAAAAATCTAGTTTTACGCACAAATCGCTTCTAGCTAAAAATTCAGTTTTTCCAAAAAATACATTAAAATTTTGGCAACAACATGTTTCTATAAAAGATCGCTAAAATGAAGGAAGAGCCGTAGTTGACAGGTCACTTTAGTGCAAAAATTGTGACCTATTGTTTGGTAAAAGTTTGACGTGAGCCGAATAAACCGTTTACATACTCGTAAATAGAAAAGAAAATTAACAAAAAACATGATGTACACTGGTGCTTTTTTAAATTTTGGCTTAAAACCGGCCAAGTGCGTTTCGTTCGACGCATGCATTGACATATTAATACTATGGACTTCGGG
This sequence comes from Mycalesis mineus, assembly GCA_034621355.1. NCBI lineage: Eukaryota > Metazoa > Arthropoda > Insecta > Lepidoptera > Nymphalidae > Mycalesis > Mycalesis mineus. Next base: position 9,875,833 of record CM067894.1, on the reverse strand, counting down.
TCTAATGCAAAATTTACGTCAAAAGTGTCCCAAGATATTTTATACACACTAGGATGTATTTATGTTTTTATACACAAAATAACATTGTAATGTATGTCTTATCGTATTGTTATACAGTCTAATTTGCAACGGTCTAATTGCATGCAATAAGTAATCAGCTTCGATTGACGGTTACCATGGCAGCCTTTTTTTGACATGACAGCTTCTCGTGAAAATAGGACAACATCAATGGTGTGGAGTCGGTAGCTTTCAAATTTTTTTGGCATCTTATATTTATATATTATATTTACAGCAAATTTTATTTTTATATATACATATCCCTGACCTCTATATGCTGGGATAAATCTCGTACCAAATAATAATTGTTGTAATTATCTTGTATAAAATAATAATTAGTTATAATAATAATTAATTACAAACCAAATCCACTAATGTACAAAATGATATGCCACTCGACATAGTTCTTTACTTTGAAATTTTAAGTTCTCGATATTTTCCTCTTTTTAATTAAACTGAAAATATATTTTATTACTTCAATGACGTTAGATCACTTTTTTAAATAACTGTTCCTAATTTCATGTAGATAATTCTTATAGTTATCAAATTAATATACCATTATGGTAAAAGTTATTTGATTAATATTCATGGCATAAAAAATAAAAATTTTTGAATTGAAAATAATCAAATTATTTTCATTCAAAAATTAAGTAATTAAATAATTCAAATGTTAAACAACAAAATAACTCTATGCAGTCGTTGTTCTAAAACATTCTATTGCTCACGGCAGATCCGAACTAAATGTGGTAATTAGATAAACATATTGCACTCCTTCTATCCTATACGCGGGTAGCGTATGGGAAAAGGACAGATAGATACTTTTGTTCATTTTGGTTGGTTATGCAATTCTTTTCTATAGTTTATTAAAATTTTAATAAAATTGCCTGTTTCTAAGCAAAATAATACTTTAAAATCATCAGTAAATATTTACTTACTGAAAATATGGTACACCGTCTTCTTTTCTCACCTTACTCGGGTAGTTCTTACAAGTTTTTTATAACACATTACGGCATTATTGACGTGTATTCTGTCAGTCAGCTAATATGAGACTGAATTTCGATTGGAAATCATTTCGCGTTTTGGCTTACTTTTGGTTCGGACACTTTTTATCGCTGACCCGAAGTCCATAGTATTAATATGTCAATGGACGCATGTCGATAATTTTTTCCCTGTCCACAAAACGGCCAAGTTGTTCCACGCACAGGGTTTAGTTGCATTAATTAAATTTGTGTCATATAACATAGAGAATCATAGTTGGCCAACTGTGCGTGGAACTATCCAGAAAACGTGCACCTGGGAGACAGCGGAGAAATGAATTGATGATATAAAGTAAGAGAACAGTGTGGTATAAGAGAAGATGTAGTGACTAAAATAGAGAAAGGGATGCATAGATAGTTTGGGCATGTAGAGAGAATGGATGAAAGAAGATTAACAAAAGAGATTTATGAAGCGAGTGTGAATGGAAACGTTGGAAGGGGAAGACCTAGACCAAATTCAGGACATTTTAAATAATGGCAAGGTCAAGAGTTCCCTAAACCGACGATCTTGTGTAAAAGGATTAATGAGAGTGGAAGAAGCTGAGAATTATGCAAGGATCATGGTAAATGGAAGGATGTAGTCTGCCTACCCCTATGGAAACGAGGCGTGATGCTATGTACGAGTATGTATGTATGTATGAGTGACTTAGCTACACGAAGCTTAAAACTGTTTCGCAGGGCCGGTACAATTTTCTCCATCTGACTGCCCAACTTCATTTTGAAGAAGGCACCTGAAAATGATGATATTAATTAAGGAAAAAAATATGTATTAATGTACTTAAGCTATTTAAGTAATTGCTTACTTCGTACATTGTTACTAACTCTATGCAGCTGCACAACGTAACAATGGGTGTCGAGTACAAGTTAACAATAATATTACCTACATAACGAACCTAGGCATATAGCAATAAGTAAGCTGTATGAATAGTCTATTTTTTTCGATTTTACAGGAAGTCTAGGCAATCATTGCATCTCTCTATTGCCTAAATATTTAAACGCAAATCAAATATGAGTACCTAAGTTTCAAATTAACTGAAAGTGGACTAGATTTTAATTTTTTTGGTAGAGTTCAGGGAAAATCGTTTAATTGTTGCTGTGATCTATTGTTTCAAGACCACGATCAGATTGTCTCCTATGACTAATGTTTTATGGGGTCATAAAAGACACAAAACACGCCGTAGTTAAAAAAATATTATTTTCTTTTGTTTTTTCTAGTGATATACTAGAAATTGTAAAACTGAATGATCGTGTGCGATGGAGATATGAATTTAACATTTATAAAGTAACTATAAGCGGTACGTAAATGCCGAACTGATATTTTCTTGCTTAATGAAGGTAGTTTCTTCGCTGTAGTGAGAAGAAAAGTCGTGTGTGTCGGTAGCAAACATATTTACTGTGGCGCATTGAATGCCTCGCGTCTACAAGAATCCTGAGGATTCCTTTTTCCTATGTCGCGCACCTCACAAGCGGCTGGCACAGCTGCTGGCAGCTGAAAATGCTCGATCCCTCAAGCGAGGTAAAAAATTTTCAGTCTATAATCTAAACACCTTAAAATGTTTGCGACGCTTGAGTTTGCGACTCTGGGTCATCAGACACCAAAAATTTTACCAACATTTTATCCAAACGATTAATCCATGTGTCTGGTGACAAACCTGCTGGTGCTTAATGCTTATTTGGCTATATTAAAGAATATTGCTATTAAGAGAAGAAATGCGCCTAATGCCTTTGGCTGAACAATTAGATGGCTTATCCTTCTTGTAAATATCTACATTTATTTTAATTTTATTGTCATTTGTATTGTAACGAATATTTTATTTCCTTTGTAAATAACTTGTGCTATCTGTAAGGTCATCAAACCATATTAAAACATCAAGGTTTTGCTACTAAAGGAAGATGTACTCATAATCATGGCGTGCTAAGTTAGTTTATTAACTTGGAGACAATACTACTGCTGGCCTTCACGAACAGCAAACTATTCTCTATTGTAGTACCTGCCTAATCGCTTATTATAAATTGTTTCATTGTCTTTAACAATACATAATTTACCTTTCTCGTAGTTAAACTTTGTTCCTAAGTGTTTTTTATTTCGCCTATCTATCCATACTTATCATTACTGAATTCTCTGTTAATTCTACTCTATAATCGATACTGCACCCAAAAATGGTTTGTTATTTAAATTATTGTCTGCCTTTCTATCCGTATTTTTGTCGGCCGCAATTTACGCCGAAACTACTGAATGAATTCAAACAAAACTTGGCACAATTATAGTTCAAATTAGAGAGAGAGAAATTATAGTTAATATTATAGAATACTTTATCGCGAAAATTAAAGTAATAGGGGTTGAAAGTTTGTATGGAAAGTCCTGCATTTTTGAGGTTATGTTTTTGAATATTGCTATTAGAATTACTGGATTGATATGAAACATAAGGTGATTCAAGAATTTTTAATATTCCACCCCTTTAGGGAGGTTTACAATGGGGTTCAAAGTTTATATGGAAAGTTCTTCATTTTTCAAGATATCTTTATTCCGTTCCGTACAATTTGCTATGGTATTTCCTAGAAGAAGATTGATTGTCGAGGTTCGGAACCGCCTTAGCACCTTTTCAGCACATTTAGCAGTCAGATATACCTATTAATTTTAATGAGTACTACTAGTAATAAACATTGATGGCAGTAGTTGGCGTTACTCCAATTTGAAGTTGGCATTTGTTTACTCGAACTTGTAGTCATTTCAGTAACCAAATGTTTTTGTAACAAACTGTACTTACTGTTAAATGTTCAACCTTACTTAGGTCTAGACTAACTAATAGAATTTGACTCGCTAAACCCTACCCCTCTGTCAATGTATGTCTATAATTAGTCTATGACTTAGATACACAATTTAAAAATAAATCTTTGAAAAAAGACTGTTCGCACATCCCTCACACCCCTTTTTTTGTGCCTAGCTTGCCTAAGGGAAAATACGCCTTTGGATGTTCCTATACATTGACATATGTCATGGTTAGTTTATCAACTTGCGTATGCGACTATGCGTATTATATTTTATAACTGTAAATATATATTCTGTATATATATATAATTCTGCGAAAAAATCATAAAAACATCTACTCGCAGATCTTCGATTAGTCGACGCATTTTAAACTGAGTCATCTATCGGTTATTTTCACAGTGATATTGAGGCAGTCAAATCTTGGCGACCTCTTTCAGTTTAAAATGCGTCGACTATAGTACCGATCGATGGCAAAAACTGCCTCATTTAAAACGACATTCAACAAACAGCTATTCTATACTTACCTAAGTCACAGCATAAAGCAATAAATATGGAAAACTAAAAATATTAGGTGTTGTTTTAACTTAGTGTCACCGGAAAATAGCGAAAACCGCAAATTTATAAATATCCTAAGAAAGGACATTGGTAAAAAATGTATGGAAGTCTGCCCCATGATAATATATATGTCATTAAATAGTACAGATGATGAGGAGATAATATATATGTCATTAAATAGTACAGATCTTCTATTTAAATAGTAATAAAGTAACTTATAGCTAAGTAGTCGCTGATAAAAGTTATGAAGGTTAATAAAAGTTGACTTTTCATACTACGACGACGGTCACGTGATTCAGAACACAAAAAATCGATTAAAATTCTTATATTTTTGATATATTTTCAAGTGCTTGCTATGAAACAAGGATAGTTGTTTAAAATTCATTGGGTATTTAAAAAAAATAGTTAAATAGGAGCATACCTTTGGACAGCATGGTGCAAATTTTGGCAATGTCCTTTATAAACTTTCGTAGGATTGTAAACGAGAGATAAATTGTATTATTTTACACCCACATTTTTGTAATTTGAGACGTCGCAAATTGATAAATTTGGGCATAAATTTTACAATTTATCTCGTTTAGAATCCTACGAAAGTTTATCCTAGGAAATTTATAAACTTGCGGATCTTGTTACCTTCCGGTGACATATATATTATTTATAATAAGTAAGACTTATTCAGTTATATGAAAAATTATAAGTACACTACAAGAATAAAATAAAGTGAAAAATATTTTAATATCAACACAAAGACCGGATGAAAGAAAATCTGGCCGTGAGCGCCTTTGCTTTGTTCAGTGAAAGAGAATCGAGGCGTCATATTTCACAGGGTTCTCGTATAAAAGCTTCTTATTTCTTGCAGTATTAAGCTTGTGTGCATATCGAACAACTTTTCAGATGCAGCTTTATAAAACAAATATACATTTTTTAGACAAGTTTTATAATGATAGATGGCCAAAAAACTTGACTCATGCGGCGTTACCTCGCTTTGAGGCGTTCCATGTAAGGCTTGAAGTGCAAGCGAGAGCGCGGAACGAGTAAAGATCGACATCCGTCTATTAAATATAATTATTAAATATATTAATTTTAAATTAAAAATTAATATATTTATTATAAATTTATAAAATCAAAATCAATTATTTTATTAACTTAAATTAATATGTATAAAAATATACTTAAATTAAAAATTTTAATAAACAATTTTGACTACAAGTTGGCCCTTGATCACACCTGATGTTAAGTGATGATGCAACTAAAATGGAAGCCGGCTAACTTGTTAGGTGTAGAATGAAATCCACACTCCTTTCGGTTTCTACACGACATCGCACCGAAACGCTAAATCGCTTGGCGGTACGTCTTTGTCGGTAGAGAGGTAACTAGCCACAGCGAAAAGCCTCCCACCAGCCAGACCAAGACAAATTAAGAAAAATCTCATTTTGCCTCGCCGGGAATCGAACCCCGGATCTCCGTCTTATAAATCCACCGAGCACACCACTGCGCCATGGAGGCCGTCAAAACATACATACATACATATTGTAAATAACAAGCTGTGCTACGCGGTTTTACCTGCGAATATTCCGTCCTCATGAGGATAGTGGTAACAGTCACCTATAAACTGTTTCAGACAAGAATCTAATCTTTAATTTTCTTTGATAAGTTTTATATTTTAAAAATACGAGTGATAAACTTTTTCTATGATAGATAGACAGATTGATAAATGGATGGATGGATAAACAGATAAATTAAAAATAAATCCTTTTTCACATACATTCAGTCGTTCTGGAGTTACATATAAATAATATATGTCGTTAAAGAATAAGCTTTCCTTTTTAGGGTTTATCCGAAAAGAAGCAAGTGTCAGCCGACTGAGCACTTGATTGTTAGAAAATTTTCCAGAAAAATATATAGAGAATAAATACTTATTTACTTAACTGTTGGTTTATTTTTTATAATTATTTATCTCTTATGGTATGCCAAAGAAATATGTTTAGGTACTTACATCTTTACTGATATTAGGGTCGACATTTTGTATGTATTTATGGTTAGATGGTTGTTACTCTTTCATGCAAAAACTACTGAATGGATTTTGATAAAACTTCACATTAATATAGCCTACATATAAGAATAACATAATATATCCTGAAATTCCGACGGAAACAAAAACTACGCGGGTGAAACCGCGGGCAACCTCTAGTATACGTAAACTTAAATACAGAATACGGTCCTTCTGGCGCAGTCTGTTAAAAAGTAATAATTTCCTTACTGTAATAAATTGCTGAAACATATTTTCCTTCACAAAATTTTCATTATAATTATTATGAAATAGAATATTCGGATTTCATGTTAAAATTAAAACGGAAATATTTGCTGTATGTGAATATTATTCAGTTCAGCCTGGCCCGGGTGGCTGGGTGTCGGCTGGGTGTCGGCTGGGTGTCGGGGTGGTGAAATGCAGCAAGGGCATTACTTAATCCGTGCAAGGGTGGCGCGCTCCGCCCGTTGCGTAGCAACCGACGCAGGGTGGATCGCCTCCTGACTACCGCTACCATGGATTGTCTCTTCTAAAGTTCAAGGCTAACTTATAAAAAAATTCAAAGTATGAAGGCTTTGCACTAGCACTTCTCAAACGTCAAGTTGGACTGTCCTGGTTAACATTATTTAGTCTCTTTTAAAGTTCAAGGCAAAACATATTTAAGTAATTTAAATTTTTTTAAATAAATTTTTTGAAAAACAAGACATATAAATACAAATCGAGGTCTCCCAATACAGGGTTACAATTTTACTTGTAGTATGTTTCATCTGTATTACCGGAAGCCAGCCTTTTGGAATTACAATAAATAAGATTACCAACAAAAAAATAGCTTACTTACTTTACTCCTTATAACTTTTTATGTTATATTAGCCTTCAAAGATAAATATTTTTTCCCGTTTTTCCACATTTTTCACGAATTCTTATTATTGTTCCAATTTATTTTGACGGCCAAGTGGCGCAGTGCGTAGTGACCCTGTTTCTGCGTCTGTGGACTGTGGACTGTGTGTTGTTTCTTCTGGATATTTTCCAGTTTCTGGGTGTTTATCTATATATTATAAGTATATTCATCAGTTATCATATCTATATATCTATATAGCGATGTGTGTAATTGTCCTATAATATTAATTTATTATTTATTTATTGCAGCGAATATGTGCTGCAATCAATTGGAGCAATAATAAGGCAAAATTAGGCTATAAAGCCAATACAAAAAAAACTTTCAATTCGAACCAGTAGTTCCTGAGATAAGCGCGTTAAAACAAACAAACGAACTCTTCAGCTTTATAATATTAATATTAATGTAAAGAAATTAAATATTTTTAATAATGATTGTATATGTAGATAGTCAATAATAACTTTTTTTTTATCGACTACAAGTCGGCCCTTGACTGCTATCACACCTGATGTTAAATGATGATGCAATCTAAGATGGAAGCGGGCTAACTTGTTAGGAGTGGGACGAAAATCCACACCCCTTTCGGTTTCTACACGACATCGTACCGGAACGCTAAATCGCTTGGCGATACGTCTTTGTCGGTAGGGTGGTAACTAACCAAGACAAATTAAGAAAAATCTCAATCTGCCCCGCCGGGAATCGAACCCAGGACTTCCGTCTTATAAATCCACCGCGCATACCACTACGCCATGGACGTTGTCAAATAACTGGCTATTTAGAGTCACATACCAAGCTGTTCGATGTTAAAGCAGAGGACAGCTGTCATGTTTAATTTTATGTAGCAGTATAGAAAATAAACTGAAAATAATATTAAAAAGGAATTGAGAAAAACGAACTTTAAATGTCGTTTCTCCAATTTCCTGGTAAGGTGATTAACTAATTTGAATTCATTGTAAGAGTGTAAAAGTTGTTATTAAAATAATAAATAACTAATTTCCAGAGCAACATCATTGTTATTATAATTTCCAAATATAAAAAAAGAGAAATAGTCTTATATTAATATAAATGTTATATTTATCTAACGCGTTATTTTATCTCGAAAAAACGCCAAAGCTGATTAAATGTAAAAGGTGAGTTTTGATAGTAGGGAGTTTCACCTGGCACGCGTAATCGGTCGCCTAGGGAACGGGCGGTATGGATCGAGTGCTTTGATAATAGTCTACCTAGAAATAACAAATATTAGAAATTCACTTTTCCTAAGGTGTTTTGTACCAGCTAATTTATATTTAATAGTAGGTACTCGTAGATATAATAATAGAAAAGCTCTGTGGCAGTATTTTCTTGGGAATGTTGGTACTTATGTTGTACTTATTTCTACTTTATATTTATTTCCCGCCACACTTATTTTTGCCTACATGCACTACTTCTGTGATCTTTCAGACTAATTTGCTAGGTGCGTGTAAGGGTGCAAGTTCGTGACAGACAGCAGACTACGCGTCGCAGCGACACTACTAATTGTCTATGTACTTATATGGAAACGTGATGTGACTCGCCACGGAACTTAATAGTAAAACATAGAAACCAGTAGTGTGTAGAGTCGATATGACACGTCGCCTGCAATAGTCGTCTGTGGTCGAATACGAATCGGCTTCCTTAGTTAATTATGCTTCAGTTATAAGAGTGAAGGGTAGCGTGTTGCATGACATATCCAGTTATAAGCAATGATTTTCCAATTATTTTATGTGGGTCTTCGATATCATCATCAGGTGATGGACATCCACTGGACCTAGGCCTCCTTTAAGGACTTTCTAAAACCCGTGATTTTTTGTCTCCTGAATACAACGGCTCCTTACAAGCCGCTCTATGTTGTTGGTCCACCTAGTGAGGGATCGACTAACAACCAATCATCTGCATTTCCATCAATAATAATCATTAGTACAAAAAAAGTTAAGGTCAAAAAAGATATTTTTCGATCTTGGCGAGTACAGTTCATAGTCTTTATAGGTACTTCAATAGTATACAATTTGCTATTTCCGCTGAGGCAATATTTCGCAATGATAAAATTCTATTAATTTATGTTTTTCCTCTAATAGTGTTTATTTTTTTGTCGACCTACATAGGCAAAAACTGTTATGCGGTTTTGCCTTTGTAGGTGAACAAAAAACATAGAATACATAATAGGTAAGATTTATATCCCGAGATCACGCTGCTCGATTTGTTATCATTTTTTTGATAAAACTAATTTTAAATGAATTTGTGGCAACTGGAAGGACGCTACGGGTAGGAGACGCCGATATGCGCACCTCCTGCCACCCCTGTAGACAGCGCGTCGGGACGTCGAAGTGTCTGCTTCCGCGATACTTTGACATCCAAATTGGACGCAGGCGGCTCCGCTGGGTGTAGTGGATATTCTGGCTGCTTCTCAGCCAACGAGTCTCACATGCTCGGACGCAGACTGCGCGGTTCTGACTGCGCAGCCTCGAATCGGGATGCATAAATGCATTTCCCATCGAAAACAAAAAAAAAGTGAAAGGATATGGTGTCTGCCTACCCCAATAGAAAGTAGGCGTAGTGGTATTTATTTATATAGTTGCGGTTAATTTTGATAGGCAAGCTAATAAACTAATCCATTACATACTCTCTTAATTACAATTTATATATAATTAGTTTACTAACAAAATTTATACCAGCAGAATGGAGCAGTTGGATCTTAGACCAACATCTGTGATATTTTGAGATAAACAAAAATATTTTTTAAATACTGTCGTATTGTAACGCTTATCTACGATCACGCCTGATGGTAAGCGAGGATGCACTATTTGCCTTGTTCTTTTTCGCAGTAGTCAGCGATGCCTTCAATAACAACACTTAGGGAATATCCATTCGATATCGTACAGCGTGGCTAGTGTGAGATTTTACCGCGTCGATACCGAAAACAGTAAACGCAAATTTTATATGGAATTGGAGTAGCGCCATCTAGTTATAGCGAGAGTAAACGCTTTTTTTCTATATAATTTGACTTTACGAGTGAGAACGTTTTTACGCAGTCGCTCGGTGAAAACTCGCAGATGCCCTACAGATGGTAAACTCTTTAATTTGACGCGAATTAAGTTCCTGTCCAAGGTGTACGTGACCTCCGCAAAAAGATCATACGAGGATCTTATTGCGGAGGTCACGTACACTGATGATCTAAGCTTTGCAGCAGATTCTTTGAGTGGCCTGCAAGAGCTTGTAGATAATCTTGACAGAGCCTGTGAAAAATTGGGTTTAAGAATTAATGTTACAAAAACTGAAGTCTTGGCTATGAACACCCTGAATGGTCAGGAGGCATCTGTATCTTATTCGTAAAGAACACAAAGCTCAAGCAGGTTGATAAATTTAAATACTTGGGAAGTACTGTCACGTCTGAGGGTGACTTAGATTCAGAGGTAGGTAAACTTCGATAGAAAGTCTTTCACTCGCATCACCTTTCGCTAAGCACAGAGATCGAAGTATACATGGCGATTGTAATCCCGAATCTTCTTTACTCTGCTGAGACTTGGACGCTTTATCGCAGACACATTCGTACATTAGATAAGTTTCACCTCAAGTGCCTCCGCGATATTCAAAATATCAGGTGGTCAACATTAAAACACCGACCAATTTTACATCGGGCGAATGTTAGTGGCATTGAGGCGTATCTGATGACGACAGTTACGTCGGGGCATGTAGTGAGAATGCCCAACGTTAGGTTAGCTAAATGCTTATTCTACTCGGAACTCCAGAACGGTAAGCGGAAACAAGGCGGACAGTTCCTGAGGTATAAAGATGTGCAGAAGAGGCATTTGGCTAACTGTAACAAAGATTCTTTGCATTGGGAGAGGTTAGCCGCAAACAGAGCAGTGTGGAGGTCCTTAGTTGCAGAGTACCTCTAATTTCGAGAGCAAGCGGAGGGCTGATCTATACCTATTTACGTCATGAACATCTTGAAGCGAAACTACTCTCAAACATCACGTATAATTACACTAACAGTACCCTAACGTGTCCTCAATGCGCTAGGACATTCCGCTCGAAAATAGGGTACATAAGTCACATGAGGGCGCACAACCGAAACCACAGTGCGCATTAACAGAGAATCCAGTCGCTGTTGCCGAACACGGCAGAGAAGTAATGATGATGAAGCGAGAATGCAGCCTACGGTGGAACGTGCTTGTCTAGAAGGTGCTCATTTAATCTTGACTTGAAGACAAATTGTAAGTGGTAAGGAAAACGAGAGCTGAAAGGGCATCCCATAATTTCGCAGTTCGAATCAGGAACGAGGAACCAAAACGTTTTGTACGCATCATAATCCTATTACTATTATAAAGGCGAAAGTTTGTATGGATGTATGGATGTATGGATGTATGGATGTATGGATGTATGGATGTTTGTTACTCTTTCACGTAAAAACTACTGAATGGATTTGAATGAAACTTTACCACAATATAGCTTATACATCAGAATAACACATAGGCTACATTTTATACCGAAATTCCCACGGGAACGAGAACTACGCGGGTGAAACCGCGGGCGTCCTCTAGTACATACATAATATTATGTATAAGTACATATATTATACTGTTAGAGTAAATATAAAGCATTTCACGATTTCTTAGCCATGAATTTGTTTCATACATCTTAGAATATTGTTATAAAAACATCCGTTTCCTTTGTATAATATTATTTCAGGGAGTATATTTATATAACATACAATGTAGTCTTTGTAAATACAGGTTTGAGGTTTAGAATAATATAATGGGTACTATGAATATTCTCTGCTACATACTGGAATTTTTATAAGACATTTTAACATAAGAAAACCTATTTTAATTTGAAAGTAGTCTTTTACTTTAGGGCTTAAAATACTGTAAAACGTAAACTAATTTTGTCTAAGCTGTAATATGTCAAATAAAAAACGCTAAATCTACACATCATCCTTCGTTACATTCAGACTAGTAACTATCAAAGAAACGAGGTATTATCAGCGTTGAAAGATCGTTATTAATAAATATGGAGTTACTTCCGACTAATTACGTATACCTATTAACCTAAAAACTCGCCGAGGTTCAACATTTTCCCCTACTACCCTTAACCTTTAAGTACTTTTCTAGACATAGATCCCTAGTATTAAATTTCATAATGATGATGGTGATGATTATTTTTCAAGTGCTCAAGCATTCCTAATGAATAGAATAAACGCTTTGTCATTTACATAATATTTAAAAATATACCACACAGTACACTACATTGTAATTACAGCGCACTGCGAGTGCATCGATGAGTGGGTGGCACTCCACAGCGACGTCACGTCTGTGTGCAAGTGTACATACCAACCAAAAGTCTAATGTCACTGTCATCAAACTATCGAATGTATGCTTTATGGGTTTAGGTTAGGGTTTAAATTTGAAGGGACATAAGATGTAGTTAGTGCTTTTTGTTGAATTAAAGGTTGTAAATGTAGTTGCCAGTTTCGCCGGCAACACGTGGTGCCAACACGCACGCTAGTTCGAAGTCCTATGTAGTAATGTACCTAAGGGTGTATTGTTACAGCGTGTTATTTACATCAGTTTATTCGAGAACGGGTTGTACTTAAATAACATTGAAAAGTTAGTCTTGGGCACATTAAACTCTATAGATTGTTATGCTTGGACTAAGGATCATTTGAATGACGCAGTTATAAATTGCATACTTGTCAGCACAATCGCTTTTTAGCTTTTTTGGTCAAAGTAGTCGCCATTATCAGCCTTTTAACGGTCTATTACAGGTCAAAGAAGGGAAGGTTATAGCTTTCCCAGCTCTTTTCTTTCTTGTGAGCGCTGCGGCAAGTTGTGTCGTTCTCGAATTGGCTTTTATAGCCATCAATCTAGGTGTAACCCAAAAGATGCTACTTAAATCGTCTGTCACAGACGAATAGGCCATGACTGACAGGTCTAAGAGATTTATATCCATCACGACACTTCAATGCAGGTCGCAGGACTAAGAGAAATACTGTTTGATTATTTAAGTAAAGATCACCATCAGACGTTAATGATAAAATTTTAATAGATAGGTGTAATTTGATGTATGAGTATGTTCAGGAGCTACGCAGTCTTCTGCCTGTTAGCTTTTATACCACAAAATAGCCATGAACAGTAGCATCCTACCTATACTAAAGCCAAACTCGATTGAGAATGCTTGTCAACAAACAAATTTAAAATGAAGGTAGAAAATGCAACACGTTTTATGCCTAATAAATTTAAAATTATGTTTTGTTATTTTAAAAATTTTAATTGAAGGATATTGAATATATTAATTAGTTTTATGCTTACTAATCTAATTTATTGTCATGAATTCGTCTTTAACACGTTATTAAAAAAAAAAAGGTATAAAATGACTAGTGATTTATACCTTCATTTTTAATTTGTTTGTTGACAAGCATTCTCAATCGAGTTTGGCTTTAGTATAGTTGCATTTTCAAATCTGTCTAAAGTTGGAAATATTAATAACTGATTTGGAAACAACTTTATTATAAAATTTTATTGACAATACAGACAGTCAAATCTTACTATCTTAATATAGATAGAAAGATCAGATAGTAATTAAATCTCTTGTCTGGTCACTTTAATTATATTGCCATTTATTGGTCAACAGAGTTTTCCTTAATCAACGAAAGCAAGATGCGAGCGACCACGAGCAAGTATTGATTTTAAAGTGAGGGGAGTCTACAACCCTTTGCCTTTATTAAGAAATTGAAGCCATTTTCTTATTTGAAATTATTGGCCATTTGTCGGTCAAGAGAGACTTTCTCGTTAATCAACGATTGCAAGGAGCTAGCGACACGAGCAGGTGAGGTATTGATTATGAAATGGGGGTCACCTACACCCTTTGCCATTGTTAAGAAACTGAAGCTATTTTGCTTGTAACAAGATACTTTCATTATGATATAGGTATAAGAATACCCAATATTATAAGCACTTTGTCTGCGGAAAATTAAAAAAACTAAGATTACTGAAATACATTTATGAACGGATTTTGACGCGATTTTTATATTATGCAAATTAAGCTTCGTTAAGAAAGAAAGACTGACATAATAGTTGTTGTTCTAGCAAACTGATTTATGACTGTTGGGGGATTCTTAAATTTAAATTCATTTTTAAAGGTGAGAGTCTCAATGAGAGTGACTCTACCACCAGTACGCAAGGCAAATTCTGCCGAGAAGACCCAGCAGTTTTTATAATATTAGCTTTTTTCCGGGGTTTTTCAAAATCCCTCCTCTTTTGACTTTTTAGTCAGCACGGCACCGTATGGCATTTTATCTCATAGCAAATTTTAAGTAATATTTAGTGGTATACTATTTTCGTTGTAGGTTAATTTCATCTTTAGTTACGAGTCGTGGATAGGCGGTAATGCGTTTGAGTACTTAGACACTTAATACCATGATAGTAGGTAGTTAGCTACTAGTCGATGTTTATCAAGCATGATTATTATGGTCACGTTGCGTCCCATGCACTAGCTATGGACTCGAATTTACTATTGCACGTAGTAAGTATTATATGAATATTATAAGTACTTAAGGAGTTACTTTTATTTATATAAGTTACGAGTACGTACTTCTTTGGTAAGTTGGAAAGAGAAGAACAAAGCGAATGTTCCTGAATCAAACTCAGGACATTCTGATTAAAGGCCACATCAAAAGTACCCTAAACCGACGCACTTGTAAGGTTGAATGAAATTGGAAGAAGCGAGATACATATGCAAAGATCGTGGCAAGTGGAAGGATGTGGTCTCTGCTTACCCGTGGAGCTATAGGAATAAAGCGTGGTGGTGTGCTTGTATGTATATATTAGCTACTTCATCATCATCATCATTATCAGCCTATTGACGGCCCACTACAGGGCCAGGCCTGCCTCCTTACAAGACGCTTCACTGCGGATTGGTGGGCTTAGGGTGATAATGTTTCATTTATTAACGATCACTATCAGATGTTAACGACAGTGACCGGGACCGACGGCTTAACGTGCTCTCCGAGGCACGGGGGTGTAACACCACCAACTTCCCGACTCCGGGCTTGGAATGTCCTGAAAATTTCATAGAAACTGAACTGAACATAGAGCTGTACTCGGCAAACGTTGTTTTGCCATGTATATTATTTCAAGAAAACATTTTATTTACATAAGGGTTGATCGTGTAGGGATGAAAATTTAAGGTTGTATGTATTTTTTAATGCTACATTATAAAAAAATTGTCCAAAAAATTAAAATACAATGTTAGAGGTGGACAACCCGTATCACTTAGGGGTATGAAAAATAGATAGTAGCCGATTCTCAGACTAAAAATCGATCAAGCCGTTCCGGTGGAGTATGGTAACTAACACTGTGACCCGAGAATTTTATATATAAGATGAAAAGTCAGAATTATTCCGTGATCCGACTCAGGATTCGAACCCAGGACCTCGTGATCGAAGCCACATAGGCTAACCGCTAGACCAACGAGGCAGTTAGCTACTTGGACTCGGAATATACAATTAGTGTTAATTTTCGTCGGTATTACCTATATGAACATAGTATCAATTTGCAACTTGAAAAAAAATAAAAATATTGGCTTGGAAAATAAACAGTACATATTTTATCTTTACTCAATATTATTTTTTCTACATATTTGTTATTAATAGAATACCGTTGGGCTTATTATTTGAGTAATTTTGGAGCTATCTTATTCAATTGAATTAGCAACGTGACTAATAAAGATTGTTTAGGCTTTTCATAGATAATTCTAACACTTTAGGGCCCACATATAATTATGGGCCCTACCCATAATAATGTGAAACTAGTGTGTTGATCACTGTGTCCTGTACGTGCACGTACGTGCGTGGGTATCAAGGAGTTTTATTGAGTCTACTTAATTTAAATTAAAGTTTATTTTTTATTTTAGTTTAAAATAAATTGTAGTTCTAATTTAAATAAATAAAATAGGTCTCTATGTAATTCAAAAATAGCTCAGGCTTTCCAAAAATGTTTCTTAACTTGTCCTTAAGTAAGTTTGTAATAATTATTTTTTTTAAAGTAAAATTATTTTTAATACAATATAATTCTACCTTTGTGAAAAAGTTCTAATCGATGAAGTTTTAAAATACACTGCGGAATTTATTGCAGTTTCCGTCAGAAAATAGAGCAATACAAGATGAACGTTTTTTATATATAAATAATTTAATAAAGAATATCGTGGGATCAGGATTTTCAAGCGGAAGAAATCGCCGGCGATCGTTAGTAATTTACATAATTTGTAACTGATAGAATTAGTTGTAATGTTTTTAACTTGCATATAGATCATTTAAATACATGTGCTATAAATAATTGTGTAATTACTCCAAGCTGTATTTATATATTTTGAATGCAGCTCGAAATGCCCGCATGGCGTGCAGACGGATGCACTTCGGGCCCCCCGACTCTTTTGTAGTCGCCCCTTACTTCCAGCTCCCCTACGCCCCAGTGCATTTAAGGGTTAAAGGAAAAGCCACACTTATATGTTCACTGTTCGGTTATGTTCGTGTGTGTACAGTTTTCGGTCAGGGTAGGGACTGGTTAAGAAGACGATACAAGTTTAAAGAAATGTCTCACAAATTTGTTTGTAGCTGTGTTGAGTTCAGTTTAGTTTGCAGTCAAAATAAACTGGGTAAAAGGGAGATACATGTTAAAGGAAAAGTCACACCACTGAGTTTATTGTTGCGTTCATGTGTCATCAGTTTTTAGTCAGGGAAGGGACTTGGTAAGGAGACGATACATGTTAAAGGAAAATCCACTCCAATGTGTTTGTTGCTGCGTTCATTTATGTTCAGTTTTCAGTCAGGGTAGGGACTAGTTAAAATATAATTTCCGGAAAGGACGATATATGTTGAAGGAAAAGCTACACTAATGTGTTCGAGGCTGTGTTCTTGTACTTTCGGTATTCAATCAGGGAAGGGACTTGGTGAGAAGACGATACATGTTAAAAGAAAATTCACACCAATGTATTTGTCGCTGCATTCATATATGATCTGTTTTCAGTTAGGGAAGGGACTTGGTAAGGAACTAAGGTGACGATACATGTTAAAGGAAAATTCACACCAATGTATTTGTTGCTGCATTCATATATGATCTGTTTTCAGTTAGGGAAGACACTTGGTAAGGAACTAAGGTGACGATACATGTAAAAGGAAAATTCACACCAATGTATTTGTTGCTGCATTCATATATGATCTGTTTTCAGTTAGGGAAGGGACTTGGTAAGGTACTAAGTAGGGGATACAAGTTAAAGGGAAAGGCACACCAATGTGTGTGGGGCTGCGTTAATGTATGCTCGATTTTTGGTTAAGCAAAAAGACGTGTCAAGAAGACTATATATTATAAAGGAAAATCCATACCAATTTATTCGTGACTGCAATCTTACCTACATTAGATTTGTATTTACTCAGAAGGGACTAATTTTATACGAGATCTTTATGTAGTTTCTGAATGTATCAGGAACGCACAAGTGTGGCCATCCCTTTACTTCTATTGTAGGAGTATAATTATATGTAAGTATGTGCTACGTATAAATTGCCTATAAGCTTAAAAAAAATTTTGACCTTTGGTTAATACTTAACTTTTTAGTGAAATTCGATTTGTTGTCGTTTTAAAGCCTAACGAGTTAAAAGAATAAAGCCAAATAACGTGTTTAAAGAAAGATTTTATGACTGATTTCAGAAAACTAAACCCTAAAACTTAATCACTACTTACATGTTAAAGGTTTTATTTTCATACTAACAAACAAAAGCGAAAATTTTTAGGAATATAAACATTTTTCCATTACATTGAACATGAGGGAAAGAAAAATGTAATTTACAAGAAAAAACAATTCTTTTTTGTTGACTTGCGTTATTAAACATTCATCCAATCTACATTTCACATCAAATAAGATATCTCTTCGCACGTCGCAATCTAAAACATATCTATACACGAAGGTGTATGTATCTATATATTGTAATTTATGAAGTTCAGCCAACGGGACTGCAACATAGTATGTAATGCATGCGAGCCGGTGCGCGTCGCCTCGCCGCCGCATTAGCATGCAGAAATAACGCGGAATTGGAAATAGAACTCCTGTTTACAGTGATGGCATTTTCAGGATTCCCTTGTCACATACACAATCTTTAATCAATATAATTAACCTTCCTAATATTAAAAGCGAATAAAATACTGATACAGTAAAGCGAAAGCGAGCGAAGGCGAAAGTTTGTTTATATGGATGAAAAGTATGGATGTTTGTTACTCTTTCACGCAAAAACTACTGAATGGATTTTGATGAAACTTCATATAAATATAGCTCACTTATCAGAATAATACATAGGATACATATTTTCCCGAAATTCCCACCGGAACGAGAAATACGCGGCAGAAAACGCGGGCGTCCACTAGTGTGGTATATTCACTAATCTTTATGTAAGTTATAACTTACATAAACGAAATATTTGATTTGATTAACCTGTTCTTTCAGATGACTAAAAGTTATACACTTTATTAAACTCAAAATTAGTTATTCATTTTGCGATAGAGACAATCAGTAAAAATAGATTACATGATGATAAACCTACGGGAAGGGGATCAACACAATATACATAGATAGTAATATAATTATGCGAAAACGGGGTTGTTTGTGCCGCTTTCACGCTCTAAATATTCCATAGATTACCACGAAATTTTGCAAACACCTTGGAATATAAAATAATTTATATTATCCACTATCCACATCATACAAAATAAAGTACTTCCGATGGCTGACCTGATGCTAAATGGAAAACCTGCGCCTTTATCAGACCAATACTTTGAATACAAACAAATAACGTCTTCTACAATGCACTGTCCTGCGCCCATTTGACTAGCAGGCCTAAAAGTAATTATATGCCTGTAAAAACCCTGACAACTACGTCTTTTAGACCGATACAAAAGTCCTGTAAAATAATAAAAAAACATATTTAGAGCGGTCGATTCTTTTTCGAGTTTTAACGAGCCTAATAAAACAGGAATTAACGTAAATGAAGTTGACAAAAAATTATTTTTTTTTATTGGCAGAGCTACGGAACCTTACGTTTTGTATTTTCTAACACGCAATTGACCTGTTACCAATTTAAATCACCACCCAGGGGCCTCAAATGTTGATTTCGTTCCGTAAAATCTGAAATCAAATTCTAGTTTTGCGAATTAGAATGAGCTGCTTGCCCCATAAATAAGATTGCCTGATAAATTTGCGTGGTGCCTGTTTTGCTCCGAGAGCTGCTAGGCAGTTTTGGGTTGGTATTTTGAGGTAAGCTAAAAACTTCTGTGAAATTGATATAATACTCTGACAGGGGCCTGACTGGAGAGTATTGGGGCAAAATGAAATCGTATGCGTAGAAAATGTTATCTTAATAGCCTGGCAGACAGAATGACCCAGCGAAACGATCTTTTGAGTAAATTTTTTATTTCATCATCATCATCATCATTATCAGCCTATTAACGGCCCACTACAGGGCCAGGTCTTTCTCATTATATGAGAGGGGATATGGAGCGTAGACCCACCACGCTGCTCCAATGCGGGTTGGCGGACTTGGTTGATAATGTTTCATTTACTAACGATCACTATCAGATGTTTATGATAGTGACCGGGACCGACGGCTTAACGTGCTCTCCGAGGCACGGGGGTGTAACACCGCCAACTTTCAGACTCCAGGCTTGGAATGTACTGAACATTTCATAGAAGAATGAAAAAACTCAGAATTATGCCGTGTCCCAACCCAGGAATCGAACCCAGGACCTCGTGATCGACGCCGTATGGAGATGCTAGGGGGGATAAAATACTTTATTTCTGCGGGGAAAGAAAGATCTACCAAAACCACGTTTGTCCCCGCCAGCAGCACCATAAAATATTTAGAATTTTATACAGATATAGTGATCCTTGTTTTTTTACTTTTCAGTTCATAACTTCTAAGCAGTCAGGTTTTTTGTTTTTATAATAATAATTTTATTTGAGACTTTTTAGTTTTAATTTGTGGTATAGAAATGAGACTGTACGCTCGGTACACTTTTTGCCATTTTTTGTTAAAACGGCAATATAAACATGATAATTATGATATTTATATTTTTGAAATGGTCTTTTTACGATCTTTCATTTGACATCCATACTGCTAAGATAAAAGAAAGAAATATACACGTCCTCCCTTTTTCCCTCATTTACAGCCGCCATTTTGAAAATTTATATAGTCTATGTCACTACCACAATTTTTACAAATTCAATGACACCTCACCTGTCAAAATCCGTTCAGCCGTTTAGGCTGTAGCGCGTGCCGAAGAAATGGACATACATACATACATACGCTCGAAAAACATAACCCTCCTTCTGACGCAGTCGGGTAAAAACTATAAATTATTTCAAGAACATTTTTTCTACATTTTGGAAATTTAGAGGTTGGTCTGCCCCTATTTGGTTCTCCCCAATCAGGTCTGCAATTCTGAGTTAGGGAATATGGTTACAGGACAAGTTTTACCTTGCCTTAAATACCTATCCAGAAATGTTTATCGGCTTTCCAGATATTTTACGAAAGAGGTGCAGCTTATCATACTTATTGATTTAAGAAAACGTTGCTTAGGAACCGATTGTTGAAATACATGCATCTGTGGATAATGTTAATGAATAAGGGATTTAAGTAAAAGTGCCTTTCCAATTTACAGAGAAAACATACTCGTTATAACAATAATATAAGTAAGATAGGTATATACCTCACCTGGTATGTTTTTGTGAAAATAAATTTTAAAAAATGATAGCAAAGGTGAAAACATTTAAGATTTTATAGGAAGTTAATTTTGTTTAAAGATCTCTAAAGATATATATGCCTTGTAAAGTTTTAATTTAAGTCATAATAAAAATTCTTTACTATAACAGTGCCTACTATTTATAAAATAGAAGTTTCGTTTCCTGCTGCTATGGTCTTTTAAATAAGTGGCAAAAATTGCCGGCAGTAGAATTAACACCTAATTACATACATAATTATGCTAATTTTATACTTCTTTATAACTCTAAAACAAGTTAAGTGAGTACGTTCTAGTGATGTAAGGAATGTTAGCTTCCTCGACGAGTGCGAATGCGAATGGAGATTTTCAATTATGGAAATAAAAAATATCAGTTTTGGCTTTGACAAGTTTTATGAAAAAAGTAATATTTCATTCATTCGATGGTAATTGATTTGAGATTGGTACATTATTTATGTATCTATTTATCTGATTTAAATCATATCAAGTAATATAAAAACATGAAAGCGAAATTTGAGCTTCTTATTTCTTGAAAATAGCAGTGCGTTACTCTACTGAGATCGAACGATTATTACTGATATATTGTAGCCGATAGACCTGATATAGTGATAATTGATCGAACAACGCACCGTTCAATGATTGTTGATATTACTGTTGCACATGACGATAATCTGGTGAAAGCTGAAAAGGAAAAAGTATCAAAATATTTGAACCTTGCTCATGAGATTACCGCCATGTGGAATGTTGAGTCAACGATGATTGTTCCTATAGTCGTTTCAGTGAAGCGAAAAGCTTTGACCAACATCTTAAAAAACTTTCGCTTAAACGGCGCGTGTTGTGAGGGGGTTCCTCACTCTAGAGCCCTGACCACTGGTTGCTTGAACCCCCGCGCCCCGCAGTAGGTGGATTGGAAGCATTGTGGAAAATTTAGAAAAGAATTGTAAATAAATAAGTGAAAGATAACGTAAATGTACTAAAAGTGTGGCATGCAAGTGTCACAAATATCGTCTCTAAAAGGAAGGATTATTGGCTATCATTTGCAATTAAAATCCATTCCATCCATTTGCATATGCGAATATTGGATATGAATATTTCGCATTCGCTAATGTGAGAAATCCAACATTCGCTACATCACTACATTAGTACCTACGGTCATTACGTTTGGTAATCTTTTTGCTATATTTTATCACTAACCTTGTACTTTAAAACCGTCGACTAAATTGCTACGATATACGATAATGGTCCAGGTAGACTTTCGTCATTAATTTAGGCATTTCGTCGTGAATGTTGCGGCAGTAGGTATATTATCAATGTGTGCCTATAATGAACGAGACTTGATGAATAAATGTGGGTTTAAACTGAGTATTAAAGTTAACAATAGTATGATAAGAGATGAGTAAGAGAAGACGTTGTATCTAAAATAGAGAAAGGGATGCTTAGATGGTTTGAGCATGTAGAGAGAATGGATTAAAGAATATTAACATAAGAGATTTATGAGGCGAGGGTGAATGGAAATATTTAAAGGGAAATGCCTAGAATGTTCTTGGATCAAATTCAAGTAAAGGTCAAGAGTACCCTAAACCAACGAACTTGTATAACAGGGATTAATGAGAGTGGAAGAAGCTAAGGAAGTATGGAAGGACTAGGCAATTGGAAGAACGTAGTCTCTGCCTACCCCTATGGGAATGAGGCGTGATGTTTTGTATGTACGTATGCCTTGATTCACAGCTCTTAATCGATTCTATAATATAGTAGGCAATTATGAAGCTTGTACTATGGCGGGAGGTAGCACGTGTCAAAAGTCCAGAACAAGAATCATTCACATATGCGTGATTTTATTTTAATTTTCTTCAATATCATCGTCATCGTTACCATTATCAGCTACCATAGGCCTCTATGAGGGCGAAGACTCATTTTATAAATCAAACTCCAGTCGTTAAACGTACGTAGACGTATACAAATTTTTATAATATCAAGACGGTGATAATCAGTGAAGTGTATTACTACCGGTTGGCTACAACTCGCGAGTGGCGACCTTGTGCGCGTAACGTGCGAGCGACGTAGCCGCTATCGCTGACGAAAGCCACGTTACGCGCACAATGCGATAGCGAATGAACTCGTCAAACTATGACCAACGACCAGTGCGCCTAGTATGAGTTTTTTTTTTAAATATATCGAGTCACTGCGAAAAATTGTAACCCCTAGTTTCGTCAATTTATGTGAAATTAAAGCGACGCCACCTATTATTAATCTGCTGATTCAATTGTACATATTATAAATTGACGTTATACAAATGGTAACGTTTTTTCGCGGCAACTCCGTGGATAGCTCACACCACGCCACTGTATACCTAATACAAGTTTATAAAGTATCCTAACACGTAACAATACGTCAAGCTTTATTTAGTTTATATTATTGATAGATATTTTTTAATGTCCACTACAATAATAAATATGAATTGTGAATATATTTATTTATTTTGTTATTTTCCTTTTTTTAGAAAAAAAATTGACAAAGTATTCATTAGCAGCGCTAACTCTGTAACGATGTCTTTATAACTGGACTGTCTGAGTAAAACTTCATATCTATCTTTCTTTCTCTGTAATATGGCGATAAAGAAAGAGAGATATGTAGGTATAATCGTAAACTATAACTTTTCTATTCTATAGTCAAAGCCTCTCTTTTGCTATAATAAGAAACAAATTTGAAATTCGTGATGTTTTAAAAATATCGTTACAGAATCGTGCCAAGTATCAAAATCCTCTACGTATCTACGTTTTACTTCAAAACCGGAGCGTCCTCAGAAGATGTTGACTCTACAATGTTCAATTGTAAAGAATTATCCTCTAATATCAAATTCGAATCTGGGTGACTTTGAAAACTTTAAAGGATCATTTTTCTCGAATAACATACCTACTCGATACTATTGATACAGTAAAAAATCGATTTCGAAATATGGTAACTCGTATTAGAACATCTTTGTTAGTGTGAGAGCGATAACCATTCCACCTAAACCAACAACGCTACCAGAGAATCCGATATGCAAATAGAAAAAAAAACCGTAGTAAAAATTGCGTATTGTTGTCGACTAGAAGGTTCCGTCCACTTACCTACTATCAAATTATCAGAAAATTCATTAAACTAGGTACTTGTTCTTAAGTGGGAACTTCTCTGATCAGAGAGTAAACCCGATTCTTCGAAAACTCACAGCAGACTAATCGTATTTGGGTTCAAATGCAGGTTGCAAGTTATGATCTTGTTAAGGGTTGTTCCTTAGACTATAAATGTTTTTGCATAGATTTTATAATTTTTTTGCATTGTTTAATAATCAACAGGTTCTTTAAAGGGTTTTAACAACAACAGACAACGAAGTAACTTGGACTTCCCTGTACACGAGTACAATTTTTAAAATTTCCGTTTTTCCTTTGGGAGGATTGAACTGAACTCTAAAAATTATTTAAAATTAGAGTGAAGTTAAGCTTGGTTTTAAAACAAAACATTGTGAAAAATGTAATTATAATGTACATTTATAAGACCGGTCGCATATTGTAAGAAAAATTCTGACGCCCGTTGATACCACGCCACACACCATCACTCATCAGAGTTCTGATAGTATGCGTGATCAACAACAAATATATGTACCGAGTGAGTCTGGCGAGCGTCAAAATTTTTCTGATAGAAAAATTCTTACATTGTGCGGCCGATTTTATACTGAGTAATATATCTTTTTTGACGCGACGTCTTATAATTCGATAGAGCCGGCTGCACGCACGAAAAAACATGACGTCATGCGTCGTTACCTCGATTTGAAGCGTTCCATGTAAGTTAATATATAGAGCAGAGAAGAAAAATTCCTTTACATGTTCGGCCGGTCTAATACATCTATTAAATATAATTATTAAATATATTAATTAAAAATTAAAAATTAATATATTTATAAATTAATATATTTAATATAAATTTATAAAATCAAAATCAATTATTTTATTAATTTAAATTAATATTTATAAAAATATACTTAAATTAAAAATTTTAATAACCAATTAAATGCTACCATTCCATCAGTATTTTCTTAAGACATTGTCACGTTCAACTATCGTCAGTAACCGACTTTACAGACAACCAATTTTTTTGGTAGATAGGCTTGCGTTTGACTACAATCACGCCTGATGGAAAGCAGTGATGAGGTCTAAGACGGAACGCGCTTACCTAGAAGATGCCTAGACTCCCTCGACTTGAAGGTACCCAAATAGAAGGAAGGGAAACGAAGGCTGGAAGGGCAATCCATATCTTAGCAGTGCGAATAAGGAAGTATGTATGTATGTCCATTTTCGAGGAACCAACGATTTTACTGCTTAGTATTTGATAAAATTGTGGTAGTGACATAGGCTATATAAATTTTCGCCTCCAAGGTATTTTTTGCTATCGACTACAAGTTGACTGCTATCACACCTGATGTTAAGTGATGATGCAATCTAAGAAGGAAGCGGGCTAACTTGTTAGGAGTAGGATGAAATCCACACCCCTTTCGGTTTCTACACGATATTATACCGGAACGCTTAATCGCTTGGCGGTACGTCTTTGTCGGCAGGGTGGTAACTAGCCAAGGTGAAGGCCTCCCACCAGCCAGACCAAAACAAATTCAGACAAATCTCAGTCTGCCCCGCCGGGGATCGAACTCTGAACCTATATCTTATAAATCCACCGCGCATACCACTGAGCCACGGAGGTCGTCAAAACGATATCAACAACGTAGCGGTAGTGTTGTTCATCGAAGGCTACAGTATACTTATGTACTCGGGGGCTTTTAAAATGATTTCAAAATAAATGGCAACACAATAAATTGCTTTCTCGGCCGTAGGTTGTTTTTGTTGGTATAAAATAATTGTTTCAATCAGCCGTCCATCATCGACACGAAGTAATTGAAAGGTCAGTACAATAGGTATTTTCTAGAGATGAATTCACTAACAAATGTTGCGTGTCTTTGCCGCGATCGCACAGGTAGTTAGTATTGTTTGCAAATTTATTCTAGACCTTCCTATCGAGTAATGTAAAAAGGTGGAAGTTACCATCATGATATAATATTTATGTTTTACTTATCGTAAAGCGGAAGAGTTTGTCTGTTTGTTTAAGCGCGATTATCTCACGTATTATACAGCACGTCATCACCATCAGCCTATTACAGGGCCAGGCCTCCGTCCTTACAGGAGAGGGGATTTGGAGCGTACACCCACCACGCTGCTCCAATGCGATGAGATGTGATCATGTTACATTTATTACCGATCACTATCAGATATTTATGATAGTGACCGGGACCGACGGCTTAACGTGCTCTCCGGGGCACGGGGGTGTAACACCATCAACATCCCGACTCCAGGCTGGTATGTACTGACAATTACATAAAAAAATTAAAAACTTAGAATTTTATTGTGACCCGAACCAGGATTCGAACTCAAGACCTCAAGATCGAAGCCACATAGGTAAACCACTAGACCAACGAGGCACATTAGATATACGGCTAGTTCACAAATCAGTATCAATCATTTTGTATCAAAAACCCTATGATCCAAAAGCCGATTTTTTCGATCAGCAATTAGCAGGTAAGGTAATCATTGCTAATTAGTATATATATACTCATTAGTACTGAGGTATCAAATAGACGATTATCCCATGCTTCTGTTTATATTCTCGTCTATATAGGATTCAGTCGAACCTACCTGTGGCGTATTGAGATTATGTCAGTTAACTGTGATAAAACTAACAGTATAAATAAATCGTTGTTCTACTCTGTGTTATATAATCCGAAATCTCATTCTTACCTCAAAGAGAAATTTTCGTTCCTGGCGTGCAATCTAAACTTAGATCATATCGTGCACTTAGAACATGCCGCTTCAATAATAATCAATAATCTTTATTGATCCAAAACATTTTACAATATTAATTAAAACTAATTTCGTGGTTATTCGATATATTAATAAATTTTAGAGTACGTCGTAACCACGGTCCATGCAACTGGACAAATATCGACAAAATTAAAAAACTGTTGTTTATCATGGTACTTATCCGTTTAAATCCTACTACTATTATAAAGGCGAAAGTTTGTATGGATGTATGGATGTTTGTTACTCTTTCACGTAAAAACTACTGAATGGATTTGAATGAAACTTTACCACAATATAGCTTATACATCAGAATAACACATAGGCTACATTTTATACCGAAATTCCCACGGGAACGAGAACTACGCGGGTGAAACCGCGGGCGTCCTCTAGTATAATATTATTTAAAAGTGACCCCGGATCCCCAAACTAGGTATCCCGTGAGATGGAACCATAAGAGTAAGTTTTATAAACAATCGTTTACAGTGGACGCTACTTTGTTCTGGAATGCACTCCCAGTAGAGATTCAATTATCTAAATCTCTGTATGTCAATACATCGCACGAACATCTCGTTTACATCTCGTCATTCATCCCACCTTCAGTTAGACTTTCAGTTTCATTGAAGAATACAGTTTCTGTTACATCCGCTGAGCTACCGTTGTACATCGACTCCAAAACTGACGATTTTTTTTCAAGAATCGACATACTGTACATATTTAAGAAGGCTGTCGATTCGTTTTATTTATCGGAATAGCAACTATTTATCATAGGTACATATTATCTACTGTATTGACATCCAATGTTTTATACATGTTTAGTATTTGTAATTGTATGTATGTATGTTTATTTGCACTACCTACAATCTCTTGTTTCGGTTTTCCTAATCCTAAGGTTGCGTGGAAGATGAGACCACCTTTTATATCCTACATTTCCTGTCCTGTTCTTGTGTTTTTATTTCTTACATGTATTGTGATGTACTAATAAAGAACATAAATAAATAAATTCAACATTGCCATTCAACTATTATTACTGCTTTTTCAAATTGTTTTATATTATACATACATTACGTTATTGTAGTGTTTAATCATTTACTTTTTTATGTATTTAATTGTAACTGTAAATATTTAACTGTATAGCGGAGAGCACGTTAAGGCGTCGGCTCCGGTAATTATTATCAACATCTGATAGTGATCGTTAATATATGAAACATTATCACCCTAAGCCCGCCAACCCGCTCTGGAGCAGCGTGGTGGGTGTACGCTCCATATTCCCTCTCATATAAGGAGGGATGCCTGGCGCTGTAGTGGCCCGTTAATAGGCTGATAATGATGAATTGTAAATAAAATAAAATAAATAAATTAGTTAGTCAGTATATCTCAACAAAGCCCTGATTTATCCCAACATTGTCCTTGTGCCCCCGTCGAGTCCTGTGACCTATGGCATGTGGAGGCGCCGTTGCACGTGGTGCGGCGCGGGGTTGTTTACCTCTACCGCCCGCTATGCAATGGAAGCAATTTATTCAGCGATGCCTCGTGTAAGTTTCGCTTATATGGATCATTGGCGGGAACTGGAGGGGGGAATGTAACGGGTGGTTAGTGCGCCCGAAGAGGATAAATGCCCCCCCGGTGCATATACTGCAATAGTACATAGTAAGTACATATTTTTATAAAACTGCCGAGACTTCCGTCGAGTCTGTCTGTCTTTGTTTTAATGATAAACTCGAAAATTACTGAACGGATCTTTATGGGGTTTTTTGTTCAATATTTATAGAAAAGTTTATAGGGAAGGTTTGTCAAGGATTAGTTTAAATTAAGTCAAATATGATGATCATAAATACTTTTTTTTAATAAGTTAGCCTTTGATTTCAATCTCACCTGGTAAGTGATGATGCAATCAAAGATGGAAGTGGGTTAACTTGTTAGAAGTAGGATGAATTCCTCACCCCTTTCTACCATTTTTTCGTGACATCGTACCGGAAAAGTGTGTGTGAAAAAATGGTCACGTACTTATCTATAGTTTTTGGTGTTGATGCAATACACAGATATTCTCGCGGGCAAGGTAGAAGGCGACCGTTTGTTGCCAATAAAGTAAAGTATCGCTGCTTTAACTCGTACCTACCCCATAGAAAATAGAACCGTTAATCGCCGAGTATTTATATAAACTGTATGTGTATTGAGTAAAACTGTCCAACTTTGTAGTGTTTCGTGTTTGGCGATAGTAGGTACAGTATTATGACCTTACAAATCATCTAACAAAAAATAGTTATTGCGTTAGTTTATATGCAGTAGAAGTGAGTGCGAGTCAGTAGAGGTATACCAGCAAAATCCCTCTACAGCCTGCTCAAAGACCTAGTCCTGAATAGAACGCCCTCCAGCCCGATGGTTCGACGACCTTACAAAGGTAGTGGGAAGTGGCTGGATGAGGAAGGCAGAGGATCGTGTGTGGTGGCGTAGCGCGCTCTCGGGAAGACCTATGTCCAGCAGTGGACGGATACAGGCTGATGATGATGATGAAGCTCTATTCCACATATACCGGCATATTTAGCGGAACATCGACTTTGGAACGCGGACCAATGCAGTAAGGTATTGTTTAGTGATGAGTACAGAATTCTTTTAAATCAAATTGACGGCAGGCAAAGAATATTCAAAGAAAAAGACGCAAACGAGAGTGATACATTCAGACAATTTGTTCCGCTAAATATGCCGGTGTGTTTAGAACTAGTGTCCAAAGCTGCTCTAGCAGGATCCTATGAGATATGGTTAGGGAGAATGGGCAGGGAGAATAATTCGAGCAGAGAAGGCGAGCGTCGACTGGTCACAAAGAGTACTCTACATCCGTGCCACAAGTCTCCGACTCTGTTCGACGTTTGTCTCTCTGCTACACGATGGACCCGGCACCCGCACTGTGAATCCATGGAAGGCTAAGATAGTCTTCTCTTTAGAAAAAATCGATTTTCATTTTATTGGAACGAAGTTCCTTATCGCGCGTTGTGAAAGGGGGCTAGACGGAAAAAATTCGTACGAAAGTTGTCACGACACTTTTTGATCAAAGGATCTTGCCGCCGCCTTTGATGTGTGTGCGCGTGAGCGGCGGGGGGCGCCCGCGCTGTATGCTGTCTCGAGCTCTCGTGGCGCCCTCTGGTGTTTCGGTGTACAACAACAAATATTATTATTACTTAAAAAAAATAAAATTTTATTACAATTCCTTCACTAATTAATCGAAAGGAACTTCGTTCCATCCGGGTGTCCCTCGACACCTCTCAACTTTTTTTTATTTCAACCAAGTCGTGTATAACATAGTGAGTATGTTTGTAGGTATATTTTGTTGTGTTGGATAATTGGATTGCTTCCAAATCACAGTGCAATAATTTGAGTGAGTTGGAAACGACACACACATACACAACATAACAGCCATAGAATTGCATGCGATATATCTGTGTGTGCATATTAATAATATTTTATGTTGCTACCTACTTATTATTATCGTTCTTTCCACATATCTACGGATTTTTCCGGATTTCCACGGATTGCCATGCATTTCTAGATATTACCACGGCTAATAAGTGTTCTATAATTAATGGACCAAACGAAATTGGAGATATGTCACCTAACTATCTAAAATATCATAACTGTATATATTTTGTAATTGTTTTAGCCTGTTGTTAGATATTTTTTATTACGTTCGTATTTTTCTTGTTATGTTTACTGTAAATTATTTAATCCAACAGTGTGCGTGTGCTTTTTAAGTCATTTTTGTAAGTGTCTGTAAAAATATCTAGTAAACAAATAAATAATAAATTCAAAACGCCTAAATGTATAAGATGAAAATCCGAAATAATGTACCCTAAGTCACTCCCATAACTGGGACGATTTATTGTACACAATAGTACCTATATTTCTGCCCTAAAGTGTGCCAAATATTGGAACACATTCATACTTGTATATAAATACTGTGAATAGGACAGTGTAGATAGCTTTAAAAATAATAAAAAGTATAAAAAATGGGTTTAAAAAATTTAATACTTTTGTATTTAAAAACCTACTTTTTGTTTTTTTGTTTTTGTTTTTATCTTTTTCAAATAAAATTTTATGTTTACGATATGTGGTGAAAATTCACCTTTTTATGTCCCAAATACGTTAAAATTTATTTAATTTGAAATATTTATTTTTTCACCTTATTTTGAATGAATATCGAAAAAAAACCTAATTTTCAACCGAAAATTTAGCCGTCCAAATATTACTTTTTTTCAAAAATTTGGTGTGCTTTGTATTCGTTCGTTCGTATAACCCCTTCCCGACCTCAGATCGCCCACAATTTATTTTTCCTTTCATTTTTATGATATTCTCTTCCGTTTGCAATGGGTTTCATCCTACTGCGATTTTTTTTGGTTTGAAAAATTATCGGCACTAGTCGAATAGGTATGGCAGTCGAGAAAAAAGTCAATTCAGTACCTATAATAGTGTAACTTTACGACTTCGTACGCCGTTGGTGATATTAGCATAGAGACTGAACAATTGTGTAATAATAATAAGTATTAAATTCAAGATAACAACTGACGTTCATAATTTACGTGCGTAGCATTTTGTTACTTTTATACACACTTCGCTTATGTGCCGCGATAACGTACGAACGTAAAGAAATTGCGATTGCTACGGTTCTTGGTTCTTTTAAGTGTAAAGATTTATTTTTAATAATCTAAGTTAATATGTACTTAATAAGAAAGAGAAAGTAATTTTCTAAGTCGCACTTTTTCTAGCAATGACGAACTTGTATATCTGAGCAGGCGGGCGGTACCAATTTTCAGCGCTATACATACCTATCTAGTATTTTGAAAGTCACAATTTTTAGTAGATGATGAATTTTTTATAAATGAAAATGAGAAAATCTATTTTTATGGATTTATTTCTATTTTCATAACTTGGTTTTGTTTTATTTATTAACATTGTTGCAATTCTGGCCTACAGAAGAGTAGTTTTGCACAGTAGGATTCTTTCCATTTTTACGATTTTTCCACTAAAATGATTCCATGAAAATTCGTCATGGCCAGGCGAACGTCGGAGAAGGGATCTGTAGCTTAGACCCACCGCGCTCCAATGAGGATTGGGGTGCTTAGGGTGATAATGTTTTATTTATTATTTAACATTTCGTTAAATAATATCAATTCAACATTGTAATGGTAAATTCTTAACCGAACATCATGATTCGAGAAATATGTCCCCAGGGGGTCAAATATTACCTCCCTTGCAAGTTTCAAAATATATGATTAAACTAGCGGACCAAAAAATATTGTTTTAAAAAAAACAAAAATTGTCATTGTAAATTAAATTGTTTGTATTTTGAATACTTATTGACATTATAATTAATGTAAATGATAAATTATGAAATAGATAGTTGTCAGGGCTGTTGGCATACATTAGATATAATATACGTACGAGCAGGGTTGAAGTTGAGATGATTTGGCTATGTTTTGATTTGCAGTATGCACTGCTATTTGTGTCGACTAATAACAGAGCGAGAGTGATGGTCAAACCTACGTTATTATATGGTAGGTGAAAGTTTATTACCCTATGCTTGAAGATTGATTGGCTTGAAGGCCCAAATAAAATCTAATAAAACCAAACATTTACATACATACATCTCGCTTTATTCCAGGGAAGCCAGAGACTACATTTGCTACCTACATTTGAAACACCACCAACTTGGTTGACCCGACCGAATTCGAACGCAAGACCTCGTGATCGAAGCCAAATATGCTATCAACGAGGTAGTCTATTAAAATTAAATGAATAAGAGATGAGAAATATATTTGTTAGGCTTGTAATGAAAATAGCATTAAATAAAACATTATATATTATAGGATGTTATAGAGACAATAAACATAATTGATTGATTGATTTTGTGCCAGAAAAGCTCAAGTACAATATAAATGATAATGATGATAGCACTATCATTTGGTGCTATTTATTTAATTTCTAATATTATTTTGTACAAATGTTATGTTGATATATTATACAAATGATAGTGCCATTAATTATTTAATTACTGGGGATTTATTGTGGTATGCGCAGTGTATTTATAAGACGGAAGTTCCGGACGTATAATATATATGCATTGGTTAAAAAATAAATTTATAAATTTTATTTATTTGTCTAAAAGAACTACTACTGAGTTTTTTCTGACTCTTCTCGGCAGAATTTTTTTTATTAATTGGCCCTTGAATACAATCACACCTGGTGAAAAGTGATGATGCAGTCTAAGACGGAAGCAGGCTAACTTGTTAGGAGTAAGGTATCCTCACCCCTCTCTGTTGTGTAATACCTCGGAAATGATGATAAATGAAACCTCGCTTGTGTAATAGTATACTTGTAATACCTACTTGAATGGATTTTGATTAGATTCCAATACAAATACACGTTCAGAGGATGGAAGACATTGGGAACTTGCGTATGAGAAAGGTAGTCATCAATATCAAGTACTTTGGCTATAATAACATTATGAACGTGGCCCAAAAAACACAATGGCGAGCAAATTGGAGCAATTTCGCAATTCTACTAAAAAACATACAGAAATACTCCGTCTCAAATTAGATCTGCGGCATGCGTAAAACGTATCAACGTATTCACAATTACTTATCATTATAATACGCTAGCAGATGACCGCGACTTCGCCCGCGAGGACAAAAATATACGTGGCGTAATCCTTTTTTTTAACGCTGGGAAATGTATTGAAGCATCCCTTCCGGGAGCAAAGCCAAAGATCGAATCTGTTTCCGAAATGATATGTGGGACTTTAGTGGGTGTTTTGGCATAGCCCCCGCTATGTCTGTCTCTGTCACTAAAACCAAGCGAACACGTCTGTATAGACAAATCCAAAATAGACAGAAGACCTTCCATAATTACCAAAAAAATTTTTAACAAAAAATAGAACCGACTCAAAACGCACTATAAAGTAAAAAATAACTGTGTCATTTAGTTGCTTTAATTTACTTAAGCACATCTATGAAGTCGGTGCCAGCCAAGTTTAAGGAACATTTATTTTACGTAGTAAAGCATTTTGTGGGTTCTAGGTAACGTCCTTAAAGTAGAAATCTTGGCCGGCACCGACTCCTAGATATGCTTAAGTAAATTAAAGCAACTAAATGACACAGTTATTTTTTACTTTTTAGTGCGTTTTGAGTCGGTTCTATTTTTTGTTAAAAAAATTTATTTCTTACGTTTTAGTGATTTATCGCCTCGTAGCGTACTCGTACTATACTGTCATAGTATATTATACTAGTAGCCAAAAAGCTACCGATACCAAGACGAAGACTGAAATCGCTGTAAGCGTGCCTCCAAAATTTGAAGAGTTCCTTCAATTTCCCCAGGATATCATCATCAGATCCTAACATGATGACAATGGGACCACGACAAGAATTATCAGAATCGGACAACTCTGTAAAAAGTTATGCTTGGTCATACATAAAAAAAAAGAAATATACGTGTCGAATTGAGAACCTCCGTTTTTTTTCGTCTGTTAAAAATATTTTATCCTTTCTTTTTAAAGAAAAAAATGGATATACAAAATAGATATATGCCAGCGTGGACTTTATTGTTGTTCTAATAAAGAGGAACAGTTCTTCCATACATTGTTTTATTATAGCTCAAAGGGGCTCAAAGGCAGCGTTTTGTATGAACGACGAGCTAAGCACCTTAAGTAGTGCTTTGCTTCTATGCACACACTTCTAGCAACCAAGTAGTGTGATATTTCAGCCAATTTCCAAGAACCTTAATAAATTATATACTGAAATCTGCCTCAGGAATCACTCCTGAAAATCCGTTTGACGGTCTTTATTCGTTTATCACGAACAGACTTACAAACAGACGCGGCGACTTATATATACTGTGATGATACGTGATTGCTTGCGGATTCATGCGATATAAAGATTTCACGTGTATTCATAATTGGGAGGTCAGATCGCGATAAAAGTATCTATAAATAGTATACCAGTACCTTACATTTTTAGGGTTTACCTATAGGTTTTTAATTTAAATTTTTAATTCTTTATTGCTCACAATGAACGAACACAATTGAATATTTATTGCACAAAATAAACTAATTTAAACAATATCATACAAAGGCGGTTTTATCGGTAAAGCGATCACTGACAGACAACCTCTTAAAATCCTTGCTAACACCATAAAGGCGAAATTTTGTATGTATGGATTGATGGGAGTATTTTACTATTTCACGCAAAAAATATTAAATGAATTTTTATGAAACTTTATTATAATCATTACATAGTATAGAAGAAGGTCGCCTTTTTTGTGTGTCCGGATGTATGCTTTAATCTTTAAAACTACGCAACCGATTTTCATGAAATTTTTTTTTATCAGATAGAGTGGTTCAACAGGAAGGTTTATGTGTATAATACATGCACAATGTAGTAGAGAAAAACTGATAATTTTAGAGGTTTCTGATGTAATGTCGTAAATTATCTACCACATTTTTTGCGCTTACATTGCAAACGCTGGCTAAACCCTTGGAGATATATCAAAATAATGTTTTACAGTATTGCACAACTTAAAAAGGTCAACAAAAAAGTACGCGATGGTATATGTCTATCTCTTAGGGATAACCCAAAATAACCATTTTTTAACTTTTCCTTTCAACCAAAAGTAATGTCTTATATACGAAGCGATATTAAGCAATACTGTATGAACCCTTATCCAATTAAGTATCTTAAATACTTTGTGCATGAGATATAGATCACTATTGCCCTTTACAGTATGTAACTTAAGTGGATATTTTCCAAGATATGTAAGATTTGAAATGCAGGGACGAACGTTTGGGGGTGGCGCGAGCGTGCATGCGTCGCCGTTGGTACCAGCATTGCACCCGTGCGAAGCTGGAGCGGGCCGCTAGTCTATATCTATACTGATATTAGTTTGTAAGTTTGTAAATAAAGTTCTGTCGGGGCTAATTTTCGGAACTACTGATCCGATTTTAAAAATTTATTCACCAGTAGAATGCTACGTTATCGGTGAGTGTCATAGGCTATATTTTATATTTGTATTGTATATATTACCCGAGTTACCACAGTTTTTGTCGCGAGAGTTGGACCGTGAAATTTATATTGTCCAAATTATATTGATCTCCTTCGTGTTATGTTATACGTACTGAATAGGGGTCAACATTTTGGCTAATCTCTAGATTTGTGTGTCACTCAAAAGTGAAATAGACTATTTAATACAAGCTATACACATCAGGTAAGAGCACACTTTATATGAAAGTCTGTCTTAAAAATGAAAAGGGTACCTAAAAGGTTTTCACGCGGACGAAGTCGCGGGCCGCTAGTATATCATAAAACGCATTGTGAAACAACATTTTATTCTGAAATTCCTACGGGTACGAGAACTACGCTACATAATACAAGTGTTCTATTGATCATCACTGGCCTCTTCAGCGATGTCGCTCTCGACCTCAATCACTTCAGATTCATCGGTAAAATCTCAGATAGATGCTTCATTATCTGTTTTAATTTTGTACTATGTGATTATACTCGTATAAATCAACATAAAAAAAGAATTATATTTTCATCTTTTATTGATCTGATAACACAAAATTTTTAACAAAAAATAGAACCGATTCAAAACGCACTAAAAAGTATGAAATAACTGCGTCACTTAGTTGCTTTGATTTACTTAAGTATATCTATGACGTCGGTGTCTAGCCTAATTAAGGGACATTTATTGAAAGTAGTAAAGCAGTTTGTGAGTTTTAGGTAACGTCCTTAAAGTAGAAACCTTGGCTGGCACCGACTCATAGATACGCTTAAGTAAATTAAAACAACTAAACGACGCAGTTATTTCTTACTTTTTAGTGATTTATCGACACGTAACCTACTCGTACTATACTCTTATAGTATATTATACGGCACTTGTAGCCAAAAAGCTACTGATACTGATACTTACACAAAAACCGAAATCGCTGCAAGTATCTATGCCTATAAAATTTGAAGACTTCCTTCAATTTTCCCAGGATATCATCATCAGATCCTAACATGATGACTATGGGACCATATTGGAAGTGTGCCCTTTCTAATAAAAAAAGAAATTTTAAAATCGGACAACTCTGCAAAAAGTTATACGTGGTCATACATAAAAAAATATATACGTGTCCAACTGAAAACCTTCTCCGTTTTTTTTCGTCGGTTAAAAATAGTCTCAACTCTTCCTCCTTTTTTTGGAAATGGGGATAAAGACTGTGACGGATAACCAACAAGCTGCTACAATGTGGGTTAGCGTGCTAAAGGTGATCTTAAAAGGTAAGATGTCTCGCCTGGCCATTTAATAGGCCACAATGATTTTACTATGGTACTTTAGGCTTCAAGGATTGTAGTGGCAGCCGGATGCCACTTCAATTTATTTTACGTACCTACGATTCAGTCACGCCTAATCCGTGAGGGACGGACTAGTAATGATGATGATCATCATTATCAGCCTATTTAACCGCCTACTACTTAGCCAGACATCCCTTTTAGTAAGAGAGGGGATATGGAGCGTAGACCCGCCACTCTGCTTCAATGCGAAGCAGAGTGGAAGGCGAAATTAGGATGATAATGTTTTGTTCATTAATGATAACTAAGTATCAAATGTTGATAGTGACCGGGACCTACGGCTTAACATGCTTATCGAAGTACGGGGTTGTAACACCACAAAATTCCCGACTCCGGGCTAGGATTGTACTGAAAATTACATGGAATAATGAAAAACTCAGAATTATCCGCGACCTGACCCAGGATGTGAACCCATAGTGATCGTAGTCACATAGACCAACGAAACAGCAATAATTTTTTTTAATCAATAAATAAATATCATAGGACAATTACACGCATCGCTATATAGCCCCAATGTAAGATTAGGTAGCTTGTGTTACGGGTACTATGTTAACTGATGAATATTTTTATATATATTATACATAAATACTTATAATATAAAGATAAACACCCAGAAAATGGAAAACATCTGTGCTCATCACACAAACTTTTCCAGATGTGGGAATCGGATCCACAGCCTAGGACGCAGAAGCAAGGTCACTGCCCACAGCGCCACTGCCATAATGATGATGATAATGATTTAGCCATTTACCGAGTGCTTAACGTTTTGCAATCAGACCACAACACACACATACAATGTGCCTGCGTGTGTGTGTGTACGTATAGATATGATATCTATATACGTACCCACATCCGTAGCACGACCATGACAAGGAAGCCATGTATTAACGGATCAACTCGACTCCAACGTGTATACTCTGTTGCGGAAGGTCAGTGAATACGTTTTGTAGTTTTTCCGGCCAAAGCAGCTGTCGTGATATGTCCGTAGGTGTGAAATGTGGGCTGCCAGATTTAAAAATAGTCTCTATCGATTTAGCCCAATCGTGTTGGTACTGAACTTTGTGATTTCTTATTATTAGTACCTAAATGCTCAATAGAATAATTGATTTAAATGTTGTTTTTCCTTGGAAGTTTCCAACTGTCCAATTGATATTTTTAAGTATAAGTTCGTTCTTCAAGTTAAAGTAAGCTATAGATAATATACGGCAAAGTTCAGGCTAAAGACGAAAATATTATTGGGTTTATTTTAAAAAATATTAGTAGCAGCCACAACTAGTCTCGTGATGCCCGACAGAAGTGATAATATGAATACGGCTACCTGTGGTTTAGAGTATGAGAGGAGTAGCCTCCGCCCTTGTGGCGGTAGTGGGGTCTGAACTCTCGTTGCCCACCGTCGTTCACGCCATGGTGAGCAGTGAAAGGTCTTGGACTGCCGTTGCCTCCTTCTGTGAGGAGGTTATGACGCTGAAGGAGGCGGCGGAACGTCGGCGGGAGAAAAATGTAGCCGCGGACCCGATTCGCCGCCGAAGGGCGGGGCGCAGACGTCGCGCACACGATCGTCGCCTGCCTCCCTAACGAGATGCTCCGGGCAGTGGGCTTGAGGAACCCATCGCCTGTTGAGACTCATCCTCGGGTCGGCGATCGTATGTCCCTGGTGCGTCCCAGACGGATTTTAGGGAATCCATTGATTCCCCAGTTGAGGGTCTGCTTCGGTGGACACCGCTCGCTGGGTTGCGGAAGATTTATGATGCTCCCGGGACCCAGTCACCAGGCGGCGCGATGGAACATCGCTGGGTTTTAGTGGGTATTTCAGCTGATACTCGGTCGGGGAGTCCCACATACCCCTCTGTTTCCGGAGGGGATGCGTAAACGCATTTCCCAGCGTAAAAAAAAAATGAGAGGAGTAGCCTGGCTACCGCTGCCGAATGCATGAGTGAAAGGGAAGCCAGACTGGCCCCGTACCGCGTTACGTAACGAAGCTGTCCGTCGATTCTTGAACTAAATACATCGTACAAACATCTCGCTTGCATCTCGTCGATCATGCCACCTTCAGTTCGACTGTCAGTCTAATACGGCAAAATGTCATTCGAGAATACCGATTTCTGTTACATCTGTTTTGCAACCGTCGGACATCGGCTTCAAAACTGACGTTTTTTCAAGAATCGACATACTGTTTATCCTCCCTGTGAAAGAGGTTTTTCAAAATATCGGCGGATTTAGTTGATACCTCTAACTCTCGGGGAAAAGTTACCGTGAATTTGTGTCAGATTGAGGAGCCTCCTCGCGCTGTTTCTAGTACTATTGCATTCTGTATCCAAATGTTATCTGCCCACTCACAAGTCCGTATAAAGGGTGTAAGAGGCACGATAACGAAACCTCTTCACGAAGCTTTCGTTATTATGCCTCTTACAATTATTATCTAGAAAGATATAATAAAAAACACTTATGTCAGGAGATTTTGAATTTTTTGAGCGTGCAATGTATTGCAGACAATGCGATAACAACCTTAATGTGTATTTAGGAGAAGGTTTATTGATAATGTTGACAATTGACAAAACACATGTAATGTAGATAAATATAACAAAAAATAGAACTGACTCAAAACGCACTAAAAAGTGAAAAATAACTGTGTCATTTAGTTGCTTTAATTTACTTAAGCGTATCTATGAAGTCGGTGCCAGCAAGTTTAAGGAACATTTTTTTAACGTAGTAAAGCAGTTTATGGGTTCTGGGTAATGTCCTTAAAGTAGAAACCTTGGCTGGCACCGACTCCTAGATATGCTAAAGTAAATTAAAGCAACTAATTGACAGTTATTTTTTTAACCGACGAAAAAAAACGGAGGAGGTTCTCAATTCGACACGTATTTTTTTTTTTTTTTTTTTTTTTTTTATATGTATGACCACGCATAACTTTTTACAGTGTTGTCCGATTTTGATAATTCTTTTTTTATTAGAAAGGGCATACATCCAAGGTGGTCCCATTGTCCGCATGTTAGGATCTGATGACGATATCCTGGGGAAATTGAAGGAACTCTTCAAATTTTGGAGGCACGCTTACAGCGATTTCGGTTTTTGTCTCGGTATCAGTAGCTTTTTGGCTACTAGTGCCGTATAATATACTATGACAGTATAGCACGAGTACGTTACGTGGCGATAAATCACTAAACAGTAAGAAATAAAATTTTTTAACAAAAAATAGAACCGACTCAAAGCGCACTAAAAAGTAAAAAATAACTGTGTCATTTAGTTGCTTCAATTTACTTAAGCATATCTAGGAGTCGGTGCCAGCCAAGGTTTCTACTTTCAAGGACGTAACCTAGAACCCACAAACTTCTTTACTACGTAAAATAAATGTTCCTTAAAATTGCTGGCACCGACTTCATAGATATGCTTAAGTAAATTAAAGCAACTAAATGACACAGTTATTTTTTACTTTTTAGTGCGCTTTGAGTCGGTTCTATTTTTTGTTAAAAATTTTTTTACTTTTTAGTGCGTTTTGAGTCGGTTTTATTTTTAGTTGAAAATTTTTATTTCTTACTTTTTAGTAATTTATCGCCTCGTAACGTACTCGTACTATCATAGTATATTATACGGCACTTGTAGCCAAAAAGCTACCGATACTTACAAAAAAACCGAAATCGCTGCAAGCGTGCCTATAAAATTTGAAGAGTTCCTTCAATTCACTCAGGATATCATCATCAGATTCTAACATGATGACAATGGGACCACCTTGGAAGTGTGCCCTTTCTAATAAAAAAAGAATTATCAAAATCGGACAACTTTGTAAAAAGTTATGCGTGGTCATACATAAAAAAAAATATACGTGTCGAATTGAGAACCTCTTCCGTTTTTTTTCGTCGGTTAAAAATTTAAATAAATCATTATTACAAAAACAAGATAATTAATCAACGAAAAGCTGCTCTAATATAATTATTACCTACACATAACCTGACTCAACAGTAGGTATTGTACGCTAGGAACATTCTACGCTACAATTATAATCAGGTTTGCAATAATCTTCGTATCACACTGAGTCTTTAATTATATTTACAACTCGTCAAACGGAAAAAAACTGACCGACAACCGATGGAGTTATAATTTAATGCTATTATGGCCTTTAATCTCATTATATAAATACTCTACCTACATAATCAGAGCACATTTTATATTAACTTTAGCGAACGCCCGCAGTTTTGTCCGCGTGAAAATTTTCATCTATTCCCTTTTTCAGCCCGTTACTATTTACATTTTAACGCTATATAAAGTTTCTGTTTCTGTAAATATAAGTTGATAAATGCCAGATTTGTATAAAATATTTCAACCCGTATTATATTCCATAGGTTGAAAATATCAAAAGTATTGAATCGCCGGAAAATAAGGTTAGGTTAATGCAATTTATTTATCTGTAATATATTATGTTCTTCTTTATTATGGTGCACAAATAAAGAGTTTATAATAAATAATCGCATTATGTTTTATTTAACCAATAATCCGTATACAAATTTTCAAAAAAAGGATAAATTTATACTTTTTTCACAATTTTCAACCCCTATTTAATGCAGTATTAAAAAGAGTACAAATTTTTGCAATTAATAAGCACTAATTTTAATAAGCGCATCTGTAAAATTGAAGAACTTTTACTACTTGTATTATTATGTATTCTGTGCTTTTACACTTTAAAACTTGCAACCCATATTTCACCCCTTGTTTGTTGTTTGTTTGTTTTTTAACCGACGAAAAAAAACGGAGGAGGTTCTCAATTCGACACGTATATTTTTTTTTTTTATGTATGACCACGCATAACTTTTTACAGTGTTGTCCGATTTTGATAATTCTTTTTTTATTAGAAAGGGCATACATCCAAGGTGGTCCCATTGTCCGCTTGTTAGGATCTGCTGATGATATCCTGGGGAAATTGAAGGAACTTTTCAAATTTTGGAGGCACGCTTATAGCAATTTCGGTTTTTGACTCGGTATCGGTAGCTTTTTGGCTACTAGTGCTATATAATATACTATGAGAGTATAATACGAGTACGATACGTGGCGATAAATCACTAAAAAGTAAGAAATAAAAATTTTTAACAAAAAATAGAACCGACTCCAAACGCACTAAAAAGTAAAAAATAACTGTGTAATTTAGTTGCTTTAATTTACTTAAGCATATCTAGAAGTCGGTGCCAGCCAAGGTTTCTACTTTCAAGGACGTTACCTAGAACCCACAAACTGCTTTACTACGTAAAATAATTGTTCCTTAAACTTGGCTGGCACCGACTTCATAGATATGCTTCAGTAAATTAAAGCAACTAAATTACACAGTTATTTTTAACCGAACAGGTTCTCAATTCGACACGTATATTTGTTTTTTTTTTTTTTTTTTTTTTTTTTTTTTTTTTTTTTTTTTTATGTATGACCACGCATAACTTTTTACAGTGTTGTCCGATTTTGATAATTCTTTTTTTATTAGAAAGGGCATACATCCAAGGTGGTCCCATTGTCCGCTTGTTAGGATCTGCTGATGATATCCTGGGGAAATTGAAGGAACTTTTCAAATTTTGGAGGCACGCTTATAGCAATTTCGGTTTTTGACTCGGTATCGGTAGCTTTTTGGCTACTAGTGCTATATAATATACTATGAGAGTATAATACGAGTACGATACGTGGCGATAAATCACTAAAAAGTAAGAAATAAAAATTTTTAACAAAAAATAGAACCGACTCCAAACGCACTAAAAAGTAAAAAATAACTGTGTAATTTAGTTGCTTTAATTTACTTAAGCATATCTAGAAGTCGGTGCCAGCCAAGGTTTCTACTTTCAAGGACGTTACCTAGAACCCACAAACTGCTTTACTACGTAAAATAATTGTTCCTTAAACTTGGCTGGCACCGACTTCATAGATATGCTTCAGTAAATTAAAGCAACTAAATTACACAGTTATTTTTAACCGACGAAAAAAAACAGAGGTTCTCAATTCGACACGTATATTTGTTTTTTTTTTTTTTTTTTTTTTATGTATGACCACGCATAACTTTTTACAGTGTTGTCCGATTTTGATAATTCTTTTTTTATTAGAAAGGGCATACATCCAAGGTGGTCCCATTGTCCTCATGTTAGGATCTGCTGATGATATCCTGGGGAAATTGAAGGAACTCTTCAAATTTTGGAGGCACGCTTACAGCGATTTCGGTTTTTGACTCAGTATCGGTAGCTACTAGTGCCATATAATATACTATGACAGTATAGTACGACTACGGTACGTGGCGATAAATCACTAAAAAGTAAGAAATAAAAATTTTTAACAAAAAATAGAACCGACTCAAAACGCACTAAAAAATAAAAAATAACTGTGTCATTTAGTTGCTTTAATTTACTTAAGCATATCTAGGAGTCGGTGCCAGCCAAGGTTTCTACTTTCAAGGACGTTACCTAGAACCCATAAACTGCTTTACTACGTAAAATACGTTCCTTAAACTTGGCTGGCACCGAATTCATAGATATGCTTAAGTAAATTAAAGCAACTAAATGACACAGTTATTTTTTATTTTTTAGTGCGTTTTGAGTCGGTTCTATTTTTTGTTAAAAATTTTTTTTACTTTTTAGTGCGTTTGGAGTCGGTTCTATTTTTTGTTAAAAATTTTTATTGTTTTAGTGCTCCAAGGTCCGATTTATTACGGCTTCAAAAAGCCTGTATTCAATCGAGGACATTTGTTGTTTTGTATGTTTATAGACCAGGTCAAAAGTAACCTAAACCGACGTACTTGTATGAAAGGTTTAATCAAGTAGGAAGAAGCCTAGGATCGTGCCAGGATCGTGGCAAGTGGAACGACGGTGTCTTTGCTGTTACCCCTATAGGAATGAAGGGTGATGGTGTGTATGTAAAATGCATCTTGCAATGTTTGTGACAGACAGACAGACTTACTTATGTATGCTTCTGTTGCGTCCACGTGCAATTTGAAAAAGAAATGAAGTAAACAACTTTATTTATATTGTGTATAAATAAGTTTTGCTATAAATACACCATTCCATACTAAGATTGCAATGTGCAAAAATCTGTTACATATTTTTACGTCTTTTGTTAACCGATTTTGATGAATTTTGCTACAGGACAAATTTTACTTTGCAGAAGAAAACAGGTAATTGATTATCGCGAATTT
Organism: Mycalesis mineus; assembly: GCA_034621355.1. Taxonomy (NCBI): domain Eukaryota; kingdom Metazoa; phylum Arthropoda; class Insecta; order Lepidoptera; family Nymphalidae; genus Mycalesis; species Mycalesis mineus. The sequence goes on along the minus strand of CM067894.1, from coordinate 9,831,286 downwards.
CGCTTGATCTTACACAAAATGCATATTAAGTAAGTTGTTCAGTTTGGGTATTTAAAACAAAAAAAAATTTTGTAATTTTTGTGTGTCTGCCTGTCTGTTTGTTCCAGCTTATCTTCAAAACGACTGAACCGAATTTTTACGGGACTTTGACTCGCAGATAATAAAATATTAAGGCTTAGGCTTAATAGGATTTTATAATTTTGAAAATGTAATTTTTTAAAATTTTAAATTAAGCGGACGAAGTCGCGGACTTTTGCTAGTCGATTTGAGAAAGCGTTTTCTAACATGTAGATCTACTAGATGTAGTTAAACTATATAGAAACTAATAATAATAATGGATAACGTTGTGGTCTTTATACCTGTTGACCTGACCTTTAATATCAATTTATTATCTGTACTATGATGAAACGTGTCATCCAATGCAGATAAAGCTAATGAGAGCGATCGCAAATAACATCTCTATTTTGTTGCAATGCCAACTTCTTACCTACTTATCTATTAATACTTACGAGTATGTAACAGTAATGACTGATTCATGTAAGATTCATCATTATCATTATCACCCTATCAGCTTGGGTTGGCGGGCTTAGGATGATAATGTTTAATTCATTGCGATCACTATCAGATGCTGATGATAAAGAACGGGACTGACGGTTTAACGTGCTCTCCGAGGCACGAGGATTTAACACCACCAACTTTCTGACTGCTTAGAATTTACTGGAAATCTGAGAAAGAAAATCCTCAGAATTAATCTGCAACCTCGATACAGGATTCGCACCCATCACAACCACTTGCTGCGACCCTTGTATAAAAATTAAGGACTTTTAAGCAAACTTTCAATCCTTACTCTTTTCTATTAAATATATTTGCGCGCTTATGTTCTACATCAAGGTCCCATTTCTCTACACCAAAATCATCAAAATCGATTCACCGATTTAGCCCTGAAAAGATAGCAGAAACACCGACTTATTTTTGCATTTATATAAGAAGTATCGATAGGTGCGGTCTTAAGCTCAAGAAGTTTACCTGTCTCTGTATCTATGGTATTCAGGGTTCCTTACGTAAGGTGTAGAAACAGATTCCTCTGAGTTTACACGTGTTTCCGTCTGTGCATCTAGTACAGAATGTTTACCTACGGTACAGATTTTAGTAATACTATGGAAATTTAAAATCAATTATGAATTAGAAGCCCATCATTTAAATCACAGAACACATAAAAGCTATAGCTAACGATAGTAGCTCTATGGCATTGATTGTATTTTTTCCTAGAATAGTCTGTAATTTTTTAAGCCACAAAGGATATCGATTATTTCGTGTAACACGTACCTAGCCTAGGCAGGTAGCTTTGTCCGCCTTTCAAATGACCTTTGATGTAACGAGCTGCAACTAAGTTGCACATTAGATTACTTAAGCCGCGTATTCATCGGCTAATAAAGTAGCTGTTGTAATTATGAAAGGTCACAAACTGGTATTATTTTAATTATGCTGCATTCAAATTTATAATTATAATTAAGCAGTCCTAAGTACTGTAAAGTAAGCGCTGTAAGATTAATTAGTAAAGGTGCTGCATTTATTGGTGTAACTTTCCCAAATGGTAAAAATAAAACCCTATTACTAAGATTGTCTATATATCACTCATGAACCGTGACGGCTAAGCAGTATTTTATTAGCTGTTCTACGTTTATGCTCTATGGGTACGGAACCCTTCTTGCGCGAACACGACTCACATTTGGCCGATTGTGTATATTAGTGCTTTCCTATTTATTGTAGTTTATAAGATACTCGCTGACTTCGCACGTTCGCCATAAAATGTTGTGTAAACATCCAAGAACACCAACAATAATTTGAAGTCAAACTTATTTTATATAGAAAGACTGCGTATAGCATATCATACTGCCATAAAAAAGATATATCTAACCGCGGATATTATTGTAATTCTAATAAAGTGGAGTAATTGTTTTCTTTTTTTCTAATTGCTCAAACGGCAGTATTTTTAAAGAAAGCTTCCGATGGCCTTCGTCATATTCGAGTCAATTTACGTAAAACCTTAACAATTTATATCGTAAAACCTTCCTCAAAAATCACTCTATCTATTGGTGACAACCAGACGAAATTCGTTCAATAGTCTTTGTGTTTATTGCGAATAGACAAAATCACAGACAGACAAACGCTACGAATTTATACTTAGTAACGTTATAAAGGAGAAAGTTACTCTACTAAGTTTTGTTACTCTTTCACGCAAAAACTACTAAATGGATTTTGATGAAATTTCACAATAATATAGTTTACTTATCAGATTTACACATAGGGTACATTTTATCTCAAAATTTCCACGGAAACGAGAACTACGCGGGTGAAACCTCGGGCGTCCTCTAGTTTCAAAATATGTACTGATTATCTATCGAATATCTCTTACAAATGTATCTTGTAACTATTTCTTTCGTTTTGTTATACGTACTTAGTGGTAGTATACGTACTTAGTGGTAGTAATAAACCTCGTGAAAGCCGAAAAGGAAAAAGTATCAAAATACTTGGACCTTGCTCACGAGATTACCGCCATGTGGAATGTTGAGTCAACTATTATTGTTCCGATAGTCATTTCAGTCAATGGTCTTTTTGCGAAAAGTTTCGACCAACACCTTAGCTTTTGCTTAATTGTTGGATCAAGGGTCGGATACAGAAGTCCTTGAAACGGCGCGTATTGTGTGGAGGTTCCTCACTCTGGAGTCCTGACCACCGGTTGCTTGGGCCCGCAAAGGCCCCGTAAATGGAGGAGAAAATTTTTTTTATAAATTTTTAATAGTGTTTTATTATATATGTTTGTATTATATACCTATAACTTTGTTAAAAATTAAAAAAAATATATGTAAATAAAAATAAATGAGAGATTAAATACATATATGTATAATTTTTAACAGATAAGAATTCTCTCCATCTGTTCTAGCATGTATGATTATGATTCAACACACTATTGAATCCGAGGCTTTACACTTGTTGTGATTTTTAATTAGTATCTATTCGCATTTTTATCCTTATTTGTTTTATCCATTTTAAGCTATATAGGCAATATATGTATAAAATGTTTAATAAAAAAAATTCAACAGTCTTAATAAAACAAGATTAAGGTACATAGAAATGCGAAAAATACATCATAGCAATACCTATATGATATTTTTAAATCATTTAAAAGGAGGTACCGAGCCAGAGATTATATTTAATTTTATTTTTTTTTCCACTTGAATTTACGTCGACATGTCAATGTGGTAGTTTTAAGTTATGTATTTAGAAAATATAATGAGTTTTTTTTATCAAAAAGAACATATCAAGTTTTCCTTTTTCATTAATAAAAATTAATAGTTTTGATACTGAATAACTAATAACGCCTTCTGGGGCAATGTGAGACGGAATGCGCGCGGTCGCACGGTGATCCCGTACCTGGGGCACGCCAGCGAGCGTAGGATGGGGCAAATCACACGGCCTTTTGCGTTCTTCAGCGCGTGGGCTGTGTTGCGACCGTCGCGTATATTGACCATACCCACAAAAATAAAACTTACCCCACACCTGGACCTAGTATATATTGTGTTAATCTATGCATCGAACTATTCGATTTTCCTATGTGTAGAACCAACCAGAGCCGAAACAGTTAAATATAATTGCAGGTAGGTAATTTTTAAAACATACAAGCATTGAAGGTTTGATGTTTATTGCCGTCACCAAGTCAGAACTGTATTGCAATGTTTTGATCAGAAATTCATGGTTGCCGGTCTGATTACAGGCGCATGCAACTTAACACTTACGACTAAGGTTTGACGTACACTGGGTCTATAAGCAATGTTTTCCACTTTCTATTAGGCCATCTATAGATATAATTTACGGACATAAATTATACCTGCCTGGCCGAGTTTGTTGTGAGCTCTTCTCGAACAGGGCGCGTTTGGAACACTCTTAGCTTTAATTTTAAGTTTCCGACTTTAATTATCACCATTACTTTTCATAATCTAAAAATTGACGATTCAAAATAATCATAAAGATTTCATTGAACACAGATATTTTGAGTTTGAGTTTTGAGTTTATAACTATCCTACAAAAATGAGATCTTATTAAAAAAAATAATCCAGTTTTACTTGTTCATAAAAAAATTTAATAATTTGGAAACTTAGTTACTAATAACTAATTATAAAATTAAGAGTTAATTAATTATAACGCCATCTGGGGCAATGGGAGACTGTGTGCGCGCGGTCGCCGGTGGCCCCGCATCTGGGGCAGGCCAGCGAGCGTAGGATGGGGCAAATCACGCGCCCCTTGGCGTCTTTCAGCGCGTGGGTTGTGTACCACACTTCCGACCGGCGGTTGTTGCGACAAAACCCACACTCCTGGAAATTAATTAATATTTAACCTTTTAATAATATGAACAATAAAGGAGAATGCCAGATCCTAACCCAGAAAGAATACAAATTTTAAATATACTAAAAATATCCTATTAAATATATAAATATTTTAAAATAATCCATTTTTACTGTTGGACATCGAAATAAAATTCTGTTAAAAAACTAATTAAACTATTTCCTTTTCATTTACACTCTTTACGCATTTTTAAATCTTTATTATTGCACTGGGTTCTAGCCTTTTAAATCGTTTTTATTATATTTTCACCAAAGTGTGCTCTAAAAGGTCTAGTATCCAGTGTCGTTGTGCCTGTTTAAAGTGTATTTAATGAAGCTTTGCGATTGTCATTTTAGTGTGACAGCTGTGCTATGTGGTTGTTTACGGAAATGGACGATAACCAACGTTAGGCTCGTATCGAATACTCCGACTTCTAGAACTTTTAAATGTTATTTGTATTAAATAATAAAAAAACGATGCATAATACATAGTTGTACAATATGTTTTTATTAGTGGGTTAAAGTCCTATACATTGTCTGGCATTCTCCTTTCCCTCCGGCTGCCACCCCGAGTCCCGTATCCATCAGTCTGAAAAGACTAAGGAGGAGATTTTAAATTTAAAGTATTCTTTACTATAAGTAAAGTATACATTTCAATCGTCAATAATCGACCATGATGCTATGGGTCGCATTTATCTCGGGAGCATCGAAGAGTATATCGGGGATGTTGGAGTATAACATGCTCCGATAAGCTTTTGTATTGGTGGCAACTTGCGGAATATGCGGTATTTAGGGCATCCATTTTCTTGACTAACTTAATGACTAAGGAATAAGCAAAAAATAATATTGTATGGTTGGTGCTGCGTAGGTCGTAGGACAGATTATTTTATGCCATTATCTTTGTCAGACTGACAGTTTTCTAAGGGACATTAATATGACATATAATTTCGTCAATTGGAGCAGTCAAACATGTAGTATTAATGTGCCTAGTGCTCGAAATCCACCGAGTCATCTATCTATCGCTGTACGCTGCTGACGCAGGGTGGCGTCGTATCACAGCAGAATGCTGAACTGGTTCGACTACAGTTTCGACAGCGCAGCAATCTCCATTGACATCTTGTTATACTAATCCTAACTAATATTATAAATGCGACTATCTGTCTGTTTATCTGTCTCAACGATTAAAATGAAATTTGGTACACAGATAGTCTAAAGACGCTTTTTCGGACTCTAGTTAAAAGGGTTGTAAGGAGTTAAAAGGGAGGATGAAATGTTGTATGAAAGTATCGTTATTTTTAAAGCTAGAAACTTAAAACGTACTTTTAGGCGGTTGATTAGAAAAATTAGGCTGCCCTAATAACCAATTCCACGCGAACGGAGTCGCGGGCAAAAGCTGGTATAAAAATAACTTACGATTTGTTTCTGCGCCAACAAGCGCTGCTGGCGCAGGGTGTCGACGTATCTAAGCAGGAGGCTGAACTGGTCCGACGACAGTGACAGCAGCGCAGCACGCTCCATTGCCACCTTGCTATCGAAGTCCAACTGAGGTTTAGCCTCTGACTCTTTACCTGCATGGATAAAATATATCTAGTACTTAGTCATATATAAATACTCTATTTTACCTGCTTAGTCGCTGTTCCCATTGGAATATACGGATGAAAAGCATGGCTATGTGTTGATCCTGGGTATATTATATATCTGCATGCCAAACAGCTTAATCGGATCAATATTTAGAGCGCGAAGGAATATATACACACACGCAAACTTTTCGAATCGAGACTGGAGAATGGATCGTCAAGTCTGAATCGACCACAATTAATTAGTGATTTAGCAACACTAGGAGAGCTTAATAAGACTATAATTTTTTTGATAACGAAAGAAATATCTGACAGACTTCATGGGGAGAAATAGAAAAGCTGATAATGTTTTTACCCGACTGCGTCAGAAGGAGGGTAATATTTTTCGAGCGTATGTATGAATGTATGTATGTATGTATGTATGTATGTCCATTTCTTTGGCACGCGCTACAGCCTAAACAGCTGAACGGATTTTGACATCTGAGGTGTCGTTGACTTAATGGCAAAATTGTGGAATTGATATAGGCTATATGAATTTTCAAAATAGCGACTGTAAATGGGGAAAAAAGGGGGGATATGTGTATTTTTTTCTTTTATCTTAGCAATATGGGTATCAAATGAAACGTCGTAAAAAAACCATTTCAAAAATATAAATATCATATCATGTTTATATTACTGTTTTAACAAAAAAATGTCAAAAAGTGAACCAAGTGTTCCGTCTCATTTCTATTATTTCTATGCCACAAATTAAAACTAAAAAGTCTCAAATAAAATCATTATTATAAAAACAAAAAACCCGACTGCTTAGAAGTTAAGAACTGAAAAGAGAAAAACAAGGATCACTATATCTATATAAAATTCTAAATACTTTATGGTGCTGCAGGCGGGGACAAACGTAGTTTTGATAGATCTTTCTTTCCCAGGTAGTAAAGTATTTTTTATATAGATATAGCGATCCTTGTTTTTCTCTTTTGAGTTCTTAACTTCTAAGCAGTCGGGTTTTTGTTTTTTTTAATAATGATTTTGTTAATAATGACTTGAATCAAGGGCTTTAAAATCATTGAGTAACATCACTGAATTTTCAACTCCGTGTGCTATAGATAAGATTCGAACTCTCCTTATAATCCTTAAAGGTAAGATATAGACTATACCTACGATAGATATACCTACCTCATACCTAGCAAGAGTTAAAGAAACTTGAGTATATATAACTTACGCGGTTTCAGTCCATTGGCCTTTGTAAATTGTAAACTCTTTAGAGAACTTAAGCTTTGAACATTGGCCACCCTTGCATCCAAAACCGCAGGATCTCGTTTCACGGCAATCAAAGCATCTGAAATTTAAAAATATAACGGATTTAATATTTACACAATAGCGTTTTTGGAATATACATAATTATTAATTTCGCTCCTGTACGAATATTGGGACTGCCTCGATCGTCTAGTGGTTCGGCTTATATGGTAGTGATCATTAGGTCCTAGGTTTAAGTCCTAAAAATTATTTCTTCAGTTAAATTTTCAGTACATTCCAAACCCGAAGTTTGTGGCAGCTCCAGCATTGAAACATGAGATTTAGAACTGAGAATTTATTTTTTTATCGACTACAAGTTGGCCCTTGACTGCTATCACTCCTGATGTTAAGTGATGATGCAATCTAAGTTGGATGCGGGCTAATTTGTTAGAAGTAGGATGTAATCCACACCCCTTTCGGTTTCTACACGACATCGTACCGCAACGCTAAATTGCTTGGCGGTACGTCTTTGTCGGTAGGGTGGTAACTAGCCGCGGCGAAAGCCTCCCACCAGCCAGAACAAGACAAATTAAGAAAAATCTCAATCTGCCCCGCCGGGAATCGAACCCAGTACCTCCGTCTTATAAGTCCACCGCGCATTACACTGCGCCACGGAGGTCGTCTGGAAATATCCGTAAAAGTACTAATAACTTGGTCACTGAAAGGTTTTTTAAACTAGTCAAATTAGTTTTATATAATTAGGTGACGTATCTCTTATTTTCGTTTGATCCATTAATAATGGGACATGTGTATGAGATACATTTCTCATTAATAAAGGTCCAATAATGAGCCCAGCTCCAGTAATAAGCAATTTGACTTCGACATCGATTCCCTTATAATGTTGAATAGAAAATATAATAGATAATTTTATCAGAAGAAAAGATTCTTTTAAAGATACAAAAGAGCTTTATAATAAGTAGGTGTCCCTATTAGAAAAATAAGCAGAAATTCCTTTATCGAATTAAAAAGGTAATTTCATCCACGTTCCGTTGAAAACTAGGTCAAGGTTTTTAATTTCCACATGATCCTGTTTACATCAGATATCAGATATTTTTGAATAATGTTTTCATTTTCCAACGAAAATGATTGTAAATGTGAAATAAAAGGTTGGGCTGGTTCTTTTTAACCGACGAAAAAAAACGGAGGAGGTTCTCAATTCGACATGTATATTTTTTTATGTATAACTACGAATAACTTTTTACAGAGTTGTCCGATTTTGATAATTCTTTTTTTATTAGACAGCGCACACTTTCAAGATGGTCCCACTCTCATCATGTTAGGATCTGATGATGGTATACTGGAAAAAATTGAAGGAACTTTTCAAATTTTGTAGGCACATTTGCGGCGATTTCGGTTTTTGTGTAAGTCTAGGTAGCTTTTTGGATACAAGTGCCGTATAATATACTGTGACAGTATAGTACGAGTACGTTACGTGACGATAAATCACTAAAAAGTAAGAAATAAAAATTTTTAACGAAAAATAGAACCGACTCAAAACGCACTAAAATGTAAAAAATAACTGTGTCATTTAGTTGCTTTAATTTACTTAAGCATATCTATGAGTCGGTGCCAGCCAAGGTTTCTACTTCAAGGACATTACCTATAACCCACAAACTGCTTTACTACGTTAAATAAATGTTCCTTAAACTTGGCTGGCACCGACATCATAGATATGCTTAAGTAAATTAAAGCAACTAAATGACGGAGTTATTTTTTACTTTTAAGTGCGTTTTGAGTCGGTATTTTTCATTAAAAATAATTTTACTTAATTTATTAATTACTAGCAGTCGCCCGCGACTTCGTCCGCGTGAAAACCTCTTAGGTACTCTTCTAATTTTAAAGACAGACTTTCATACAATATGTGTAAAGGCACATATAGTGTTTTCATTCCCCGCTCCCCCTCTCAATTTAATTTTTTTATAGTTTCCCGTGAAGCAATATTCTCCGTCCCGTCCCGTGTACTAAAGGTCTACATTTTTGTTAAACATTGTATGACATTTTAGTACATTAACATTAAAAATATATATTTATGGCAAGCTGATGGGTATAAATTGATATTAAATAGTATATTTCACTCTAGCCTTCAGAATAAACAAAAATAATTTTACAATCCGACACGCAGATAGAGATTAGCCCGTTTAAACAAACGAACAAACTCTTCCGTGTATTAAATAGATATTTGAACAAAGATCGAATTCTTAATTCATCATCGTATATATAACATAGATCTAAACACCCCTCCCGCACGCGCACCCCCGCCTTGGTGACGCTCACTTCGCAACGCAGAAATAGTAATATTTTAATTTCGCCATAACTTCAAAACCAAACGTCCAATTTTAATCTTTTAAATACCAAATATTATCTACATAAACTGTACTTCGTGATGAAATAATTTATTTTGATAAGGATTAATAGCATGAGTAAAATAAATGCGTTTAAATGTAGTCCAAAAAAAAATTAAGATTTTTAAATAAAAAAATGGTTGTTGTGCCTCACTCGACATAGATAGGTATAGTGTGTCGCGGACTTTTTTGTAGATATTTATAAGATCTCCAATTAATTAAAACATTTTATGGTTCTATCTTTTATAGTTTACGCAGCGTTCTGTTACCCCGTGAATTGAAATTGGCTTTTTAAAAAAAAAAGATTTATATTTATTAATTGATTATATTGGACAATTACAATAAACTTAACTTATTGGTTAGGATAACCGCTCTTTACGATGATCGGTAGTGGACTGACTGCTAATCCGGTGACGTTGTATTAGTAGCCTACAATATGATGACAGGAGCGTTCAGGGATGATGATTAAGCATTAACACTAACATATCGAGAGGCTAACACCTCCCCCTTTAAAATAGAGGCTTTGGGTAAACCTCAAAGGCTCTTTTCAAATTCTGGTCCGGAGCGGGGCGGCGTGACTAATAATTTCGATTTCAGGATCTTGTCTATCTGTCGTATTGATGTTTTCAGGAATTGTTGGGGCTGAGGACTTTTTGGAATACAGCTTAAATCGGAAAGGGCGATTATTATAGGTTTTACATAGTTTCTTAATACTAAAGCTTAGTAAAAGTAAAATGATTATAATAACTATTACAATAGTACAAATTGAATAATGTGTCCCATATTTTAAAATATGTGGTTGGCTTTGAAATTCTATATTGTTTAAATCTTTTAGGATGGATTCTAAATTAATTTTAGTATTAGAATGGAAATCATCTAAATCTATGTTATGTAGATAAACGGGGGACACATCTTCAGTGACATTGTTAAACTTATCTAACTTATCTAAATTACAGCAAGTATCGTTGGTTAAATCGAAATCTGGAATATGGTTGATAGGTGAAGTAACATTTAAAATGTTATACTTGGGCATAAGTGTAGTACTTTTACAATATCCAATACATTTTTTAGGCACATGTAATATACCAGTTCCTAGAATGTTAGTTTCAAACAATTTGGAGTCGAGACAGTCTACAGATATTCTTTGAGGTTCCGATTGTATATACAACCAATTATTATTTGTTAAAGGTTTCCAAGTGTTTACTTTTCCAAATATAACTCTTGACTCACACTGTGGTGGTTTTTCAGTTATCACTTTGGTTAATAGTTCACTTTCACATATAGGCTTTGCTTCAGTGGAATACACATTTTCAATATCACAGATGAAGTTTCCGGAATCCACGGTTTGACAGATTTTTAAATCGTTAAAGATACAGTAATAAGATTTGTCGATGGTCATTGCAATGTACTTGTTGTCAGGAATAATTAGTGTAAATGAATTCGGTTCTTTATGTTTATGTGGTACTGGAAGAGCTATATTATGGAATAGTACATATTCTTTACTATTGACCAGCGGCACTTGCAAAACAAATACAATCTTATAATTAATATAATAGCAAATTAACTTAGATACACTTAAAATTAGGTGAATAGAGTTAATGTCTAAAGTTACTGGTAATTCCAGTTCACTAGATAGGTGTTTGTAGTTATCGGTAAGTTCTTGGTATAGTTGATCAGGTGTCATTATAGCAGGATGGAGAATATTTTGTCTACCAAACAAGATAGCGTTTGTTACATCTTCCAATTGGGATGACATGGTAAGTATTGATGTTTCTAAGATGTTAAATATCTCGTTAATGTTTACGAGTATTCTCAATCCGTTTGTTTTTTCGTTAATGTTTTGTAAACTGAGTGAGAATTTATCGATAGCTACATTAAGGTTTTCTTCATTTTCTTTTATTTTGAGTAGGGTATCATTATAGTTTCTTAATATGGAGGTAGCGACTAGGATGTTTTCTTTCATAAGTGAGGCCAACTGTTTTTCGTTTTGCTGTAGAGATGATATCGCTTCATCATATTTTATACCGTCATTTTCATCTAAAGAACCAAATATTTGTTTGAGAATCGTTCCTATTCCACCTATCCAGGCACTACGTTTAGCTCTATTGTCAATGAGATGTGAGATGGCAGAAAACTCTTTGCTCAAATCTAGGAATCGCGCTATTAATGGTTGCAATAAGTTATGACATTCTATTTTAATTTCTACAATTTGAGTTTTGTAACACAGATGTTTTAAAGTTTCCAAATTGGTTTCAATATCTTGAATATGTGATTTAAAGTGTGAGATGTCTACTGGAATTAAGATTTGTAATTGAGCGTTATTAATTTTAATGTTTCCCAGGTAATCATAATATAGTCCCGAGCTTGAAGTTATCGGCTGGACAAAATTCTGATGAGGTTCTTCACCAATAGAACTGCAAATAATGATCACAAGCTAAGATGAATAAGTAAACTTAAAATCTATTCTATATCTAGACTTAAAAGATAGGTTTAATTAGGTTAGGCTAGTTAGTTAGTTTGCTCATTAGCTATACTAACATCAGCCGGTTTTATTTGGTCAAAATGATGCGTCACATGACGTCTGTTAATTAGCAAGGTAAGTGTGTTATTACCATTAATTTTAATGACCTTGTAAGGTCCTTTCCAAACAGGTGAGAGTGCTTTACGCATTCTCAAGTGGTTTTTCAAGTATACATAATCTCCTGTTTTGTATCTAGCTGTACGGGTATGATTGTCGTAATAGGATTTCGAAGTCTCTTTAGATTTCCGGATAAGTTCTAGAGCTTTTTCTCGTGAATATTTTAATCTGTTTTGGAGCATGCGGACATAGTCTGGGTAAGTAGCTCCCGGAGCTTCTTCATAAATAGAATTTGGGATTACGGGTTTGCATCCGAACATCAGTTCGTAAGGAGTATAGTGGGTTGTTGAATGGACAGATGTGTTATAAGTGAGCATAGCGGTGTAAACATAACGAGGCCAATTCGATTGATTTTGGTCTACAAAGGACCTTAAATATTCCTTAAGGGTTGAGTGGCTTCGTTCTAGAGCACCTTGAGTCTGCGGGTGATAAGGAGACGCCCAGAGGTTTTTGATTTTCAAGAATTTACAGGTTGTTCTAAATAAGTCTGATGTAAAGTTAGTTCCTTGGTCTGTCAGGATAGTTTTAGGAATACCAAAAATGGAGATGTAATGAAGCAGACACTCGCTTGTCTCTTCAGCTGTTGTACTACGAATCGGATATGCAGAAGAGAACTTCGTAAGATCGTCTTGTATTGTTAATATGTATTTAAGTTTTGCTGTACCTGATTCAGGCAATGGCCCGACAATATCTAAAGAAATTCTTTGAAGAGGTTCGGTTGAGGTACTGGTTATTTGCATAGGGGCACGGTTTATTTGTCTAAGGGCTTTATTAGTTTGGCATTGTGGACATTTCTTTACGAAGTCATCAATATCTCTACGCATATGCTTCCAATAAAATGTTTCCTGGATTCGTCTGAGCATTCTGTCACCACCAAGGTGTCCAGCGATCGGAATATTATGGTTATCCTTCAGTATCTTGGGAATTTCGGAAAGAGATGGATATATGATTTTATCTTTATATATATGTATAGTAATCCCTGAATTATGGAAAAGGAAGAGCAGCATGTTATAAATTTTGACAAACTGATGTGTGTCGAAAGGGTTTTTAAAATCCGTTATTGCTACATCTGAAGTGATATTATTAGCAAGATTCACGATTAATTCATTTCTGAGAGATTTAAGACTTTTATAGATATCTACATAAGAGGATTTATCAAAATGGTGAACCTTGAAGAAAAGGAGATAATAAGTTTTATCGTTATAGTCAAATGAAATAAACGAATTAAGGGATCTTTCTTTGTCTATGATTTCAGCATTATTAGGTATACTGTCGAGAAAGTTTTGAATAAACGGATTGGATTCGTCAAGATCAATTGAAGTTGGTAAGATAATTATTTTATATTTTGATTTGGTTATTTCTTCATTATATTCTAGGATTTTCGTATTGAAGGTTTTATCACCTTTTGTCATTATCTTAAGAAATGAAGGGTAATCATCGTCGGGTGCGTTTAGGTTTAGAGATGTATTTGTAGACGGGGTTAAAGCGGGTGTAGATTGATCAATAAGAGGCTGTATTGACTCGGGCGCGTCTTCAGATATGTTAATTAATTCGTTATCAGTTTCTATTAATGTGTCTGGAATATTTGATGGTGAGTTTATTTTAGGTGATTGTATGGCTTCTTCGCCAAGTAAGAGAGGATCAGGAGTAGCAATGACATCATCAGGGTTAAAAGAAGGAGGCGATATGAGTAGATCCATTAAATCGTTGTCTAGATTCTCAATTGGATTTTCTTCTGCATTAGGATTGAGTTGTGATGAGTTTTCAGGTAGGATTGGATTGATTGGGTATCGTGATAGAGCGTCAGCATTGGTATTGATTTTACCCTTTTTGTATTTAATGTCATATTCGAACTCTTCCAATTTTAGACGCCATCGTATGAGGCGTGAACCTGGATCCTTGCATTTAAATAACCATTCTAAGGGTTTGTGATCTGTCACGACCGTGAAACGATGCCCATAGAGGTAGGGCCTGAAAACTTTGGTGCCAAAGATTACAGCAAGGCATTCCTTTTCTGTGACACTATAATTACACTCGGCTCGATTTAGAGTGCGAGATGCAAAAGCTATAGGACGGTCTTGACCTATAGGACCTTGCGATAATATTGCAGAAATAGCGAAATTAGAAGCGTCACATGTTAGGAGAAAAGGTTGTGTGAAATCTGGATAAGCTAAGATTGGAGCGGAAATAAGTTTGTTTTTGAGAGATTCAAAAGAAAGTTGTTGTTCGTTACGCCATTCGAAAGGGATATCTTTTTTAAGAAGAGTTGTCAATGGTTTAGCAAATTTTGCGAAATCAGGTATGAATCTCCTGTAATATGAGACTAGGCCGAGGAAGGATTTAATGTCTTTAGGAGATTGAGGAATCGGGAACTCGGATACGGCTCTAGTCTTATCGGGATTCGGTCTTACACCGTCTTCACTGATAGTGTGACCTAAATAAACTACCTCTTTTCGTAGAAACTCGCACTTTTCTGGTTGGAGTTTTAGATTGTAATTACGGATTCTATTAAAGACGGCTTCTAGATTGGCGATATGTGAAGTTAGATCATGGGAATAAATGACAATATCATCAAGGTAGACGAAGCAACGAGTGCCTTGGAGGCCAGAAAGGCAAGTATTCATGAGTTTTTGAAACGTGGAAGGGGCATTTTTCAACCCGAATGGCATTCGATTGAATTGATAATGACCTTGAGGGACAGTGAAGGCCGTTTTTGGGGCATCTGTAGAGGAAATAATGATTTGGTGAAAACCAGAGGCAAGGTCTAGAGTAGTAAAATATTTGCTATTACCTAGTTGGTCAAGTATTTCTGAAATTTGTGGGATAGGATAAGTTTCACCTATGGTGACATTGTTTAGTTTTCGATAATCTATGACGATTCGCCACTTACGTTGGCCCTGTGAATTTAATTTTTTAGGTACGACCCAAATTGGCGAGCTCCAGGGAGAGGAGGATGGTTCAATAATTTTCTGATTTAGCATATCGTTAATCTGTTTTTCCACTTCCTTTTTGTGGCATTCTGGAAACCTATACGATTTAGTATGGATGGGGATATCGCTGTTTGTTTTGATGTGATGTTCGATTGCAGGGGTATGAGTTAATTGGTCGTTGGGAAGATGAAAGATATCTGAAAATTTAGAGCAAAGTTCTATGAGGGCTACTCTTTCTTCTTGGTTCAAATGAGTCAAGTTGAGGGAATCAATGACCTTGTTAGTTCTTTCAGATGTCCCTTGGGTTATTACATTTGTCTGATATATGTTAGAATCTAAGGGTTCAATGTTAAGATTTAAATCTCTTTTTACGTTCATAAAAGATTCTGATGTGTTGGCTACCGTTATGTTAACGCGGTTGTTATCCTTTATCTTAACAATACAATTGGATATAAGTAGATTTTCAGAGATAGACCAACATGGTCTAAAATTAAGCCTTCCTGCAAATTGGTTTTTCTTACAGAACATTCAATTACGGCTTCAGTGCGAGGAGGAATTATGAAAAAGGGTTCAGAAAATAATAGTTTGATTTCATGTTTTCCTATTTTTAAAATGTCGTTTGTATAATCTATTTTACATCCGAATTTGGTTAAGAAATCTGTACCTATAATTCCATCATAAGGTAGGTTGATATTTTGAACAACGTGAAATTGGAATGACAAGGAATTGCGATTTTTGATTTCCAATTTTAGTTGGAAGTGACCTAAGGTCTCAGTTGGTTCATCACCTGGATCTATTCCTTTGAGTTTGATGGATTCTTTGACTAGTTTTTGGTTGATTCGGATACTGGATTCTTTGATTAGACATATAGCTGAACCTGAGTCAACTAATAAGGACAAAGGAATATCTGATGATTGTGATTGCAGTAATACATGTGGTAAGAGACGTTTCGTTGTGTCTATGTGTATTTCATAAATTTCCTTATTTTCTGAAAGGGTTTTAATGTTATTATCACTCTTGGACGTTGGATCTGCTGCATTTTCTGTTTGGGCTCTTATTTGGGGCTGGTTACCCGAGTGGTCCCTGTTGGACGTTGGATCTGCAGCATTTTCTATTTGGGCTCTTATTTGGGGCTGGTTACCCGAGTGGTCCCTGTTAGTGTGATGTTTGGGTTGCGGTTTTGTGTCGACTTTTACATCTCGTCTCGAGCGACACTGGGGCGAGACTCGTATGTGTTTAAATGATCGAAGGATTGGTCGACTTCGTCATGACCAACTTCCTCGTAAGGTTGTTGGACAAAGTTTACTCGTGGGGGTGGCCTATAAGAGTTTTGTGTTCGTTGGAATCTACTGTTATTGTATTCCCGTCGTTTACAGTCGGATATTTCGTGGCCAGCCGTTTTACAGTAACGGCAGAATAAGTTGTTCATTGGTTTTTGAATCATCACATGAGGAGGTCTTTGGAATGTCGGATTAGGCGATCTTGGAGACAGAGAAGAATTGAGATTTGGCCTTGGGATGTTCGGCCTGAATCGATTATTATTATAATTAATACTAGGTTTTTGATCGACTTGTGGTCGCTTATATAACGTCTGTTGTATACGTTCTTCCGAAATAGCGAAATTAATCGCCTCATTTAGTGTCTTAGGTGATCTACATCTAACAATATTGGAGATACGGGGTTGAAGACCCATCAAAAAGTGGTGAAGAGCGAGGTCTTCCATGGCTGCTGTACGACCAGGAAGTTCTTTAGGTTTTGTAGTTGATAACGATATCTCAGTCAGCAATTTTGAAAGATAAGTTTCTACGCGCAAAGAGTATTGGTTTACGTTTTCTTGTGGGCCTTGTCTGCTCTCTTGGAGTTCAGTGAGGAGGTGGGAGTAGTGTTTCCTTTCACTGAATTGCGTTTTTAGGAAATCTTTGAGTTGATCCCAATTTACAAATTCTTTTATGGAGCATGCAATTTCCGCTTTTCCATTTAATTGGGAAAGAATGAATTTAAATAGGATGGGTTTCTGTATTTCTGATGCTAAATCATAGGCGTTGTCGCAATTTACTAGAAAAGAGTTAAGAGTTTCCCTACTGCCATCGTAAGGTTTTACAAATTTGAACAAAATATTTAACTCTAATTCAGACATGGTGAGTGCGGCGGCAGTTCTCCTCGTGACGCGGGGAGAAGATAACGGCGATTTAGATGGATTATTTGTACCTTGTTCAGGTTCGGGAATTTCGATACAAAGTTTACTATCCTCGGTTTTTGGCACTTTTGGCATAGTTACATTCCCGAAATAGGAAAACTACAAGAACAAGTTACAAAATATATGTTAAAATTTTATTTACTATTCCATAAGGTTTTTATATGTATTAAAAGGATCCCTAACTCTTAAATTAAACAATGACCAAAGACTTACAGAGAAATTACATGGGCGAATAGTGATAAGAACGCGACGACAGGCAGGAACATTCCGACGAGATAAAGGTGACGTCCGGATCGAATTACAGTTCGAGAATCTCGGATAGGTATATTTGTTAGGTTTTGCTCGAAGTACTAGTGTCAGGAACTTCACGAAGAATGTCTGGATATACTTTTCTCGCAGACAGGAGTTCGAAGTAGATCCAGGCTGGATTTGTAATATTTTGAACAAAACAACCCCCTTCTGGGATTTGGAAGTATTTTCTTCAGGAATTATGGGATGTTGCACTTTGAACACACAGTGAACACTGTTACACAATTTATATCACTTTCACTTCCTTTATTACACAGGTTACGGGAAGGAGTCCACAGAGCGTTGACCGGGGCACTGGGGATTTTCGCATCCCACCGCTGCCACCAAATATGTTACCCCGTGAATTGAAATTGGCTTTTTAAAAAAAAAGATTTATATTTATTAATTGATTATATTGGACAATTACAATAAACTTAACTTATTGGTTAGGATAACCGCTCTTTACGATGATCGGTAGTGGACTGACTGCTAATCCGGTGACGTTGTATTAGTAGCCTACAATATGATGACAGGAGCGTTCAGGGATGATGATTAAGCATTAACACTAACATATCGAGAGGCTAACAGTTCGCAAAATAAGTAACTTTTCTGGTTGATTTTTTACACCTTGTGTCCGAAAAACCTAAATATTTTACGGAACCCTATTTTTTTCCAAAATAAAATTTAGCCTATGTTACTCGTGGATAATGTAGCTTTCGAATGGTGAAAGAATTTTTAAAAACGGTCCAGTAGTTTTTGAGCCTATTCATTACAACCAAACAAACAAACAAACAAACAAAGTTTTCCTCTTTATAATATTAGTATAGATAATATACTAGCGGCCGCCCGCGGTTTCATCCCCGTAGTTTCCGTAGCTGTGGGAATTTTAGGACACAAATTAGCCTATATCACTCCACAAGAGTCTGGCTTTCCTTTGGCTGGGAGGCCTCGGCAGCGGCTAGTTACCACTCTACCGACAAAGACGTACCGCCAAGCGATTTAGCGTTCCGGTACGATGTTGTGTTTCCGAAAGGCGTGTGGATTAAATCCTACTCCAAACAAATTAGCCCACTTCCATCTTAGTTTGCATCATCACTTACCATCAGGTGTGATTGTAGTTTAGGGCTAAATTGTAATACATAAAAAAATAAAACATTTTTTACAATCCGACTGGTTGTTTTAGAGATTAGTCGAAATAAACAGACAAACAGTGGAGTTTTAGCAATAGGGTTTCATTTTTACGCTTTGGGTTGGGAAATATAAAAAGATCATGGGTCGGAGGTATCGTTCGCGTGAAGAACGCAGTGAGTCAACTGGTAACTGTGAACTTGAGCTTGTAATTGAAAAAGATTTGAGTGGTTAGAGAACGGGGTTATGCCGGCGCTCACTGCGTTCTTAACGCGAACGAACTATAGAAAATTATGGAAGGTATATTTAGTTAGTTATTACATATTGAATAACAAATCATCAAAAGAGTCACGGCACATAATAAACTTAAATAAATTGTCTAACCTGATACCGACGCCTACGGGATTTGATCGGAACGTGGCGATTTTATACAGAAGCTATTTTCATAAATTGAATATTTATATCAAGAAATTGAAATTTCTGAAATCTTTGTGTATTATTAATAATAAGCTGCTTTTTTTATTTTTAACAAAAAAGTAATATTTCGTTATTAGGTATATTATAGAGGGCTGTGTCCGGTAGTCCCACAAAGTATATACTATCTTTAAGTGCGAGTAAGTAGGTACTTTTGATGACTTATTGGTTTGTATTTCCTTCGTGTCATATTACGTATGTATTACTTTATCTTATGATATTTATTTAAATGTTTATTGTGTTATTTATGTAATTTATTGTGTATTAGTACGTAATTATTTAAATGTATGTATCTTATTAAATTACACCACCAGCAGCTTAGTACTGATATTTTCCTAAGCCCAAGGTTGCCTGGAAGAAATCGACGATCTACTTCCTCCATAATATTGTTTTTGTATGTTTTTATGTTATCTAATGTGGTGTACAAATATATAGGTATTGGACTGCCTCGTTGGGCAAGTGGTTAGCTTATGTGGCTTTTATCACGAGGTTCTGGGTCGGATTGCGGAATCATTTTGAGTTTCTCATTCTTTTATGTATTTTCCAGTACATTCCAAGCCCTAAATCGGGAAGTTGGTGGTGTTGCACCCTCGTGCCCCGAAAGCACGTTATGCCTTAGGTTCCGATCACTATCATCAACAACAAATAATGTGTAACTTATAGTATATGTAATTTTATGCAAGTATATTTATTTGATATTTTTGAACTATTTTCATTCGTACACCAACCACCTGTTTTCTGTTCAATTCTCCTCAGGCATAACGGTTGCCTGGAAGAGATCACTTTTAGTGATAAGGCCGCCGTTACACCATTGTTTATATTTATACTCTTTATTTTCTGTAATGTTTTGTTCCTTGGTGTAATAAAGAGTTTTTATTATTATTATTATTATTATTAACTAATAATGATCGTTAATAAATGAAACATTATCATCCAAGTCCGCATTAGAGCAGCGTGTTGGGTATCTCCTATAAGGAGGGAGGCCTGGTCC
Organism: Mycalesis mineus; assembly: GCA_034621355.1. Classification (NCBI taxonomy): domain Eukaryota; kingdom Metazoa; phylum Arthropoda; class Insecta; order Lepidoptera; family Nymphalidae; genus Mycalesis; species Mycalesis mineus. Next base: position 9,811,049 of record CM067894.1, on the reverse strand, counting down.
TGAAGTGGGCCGTAAATAAGCTGATATGATGATTTCATAACAACACTCACATAAAAAGCACAAAAATGTATTTTTACTTATATAATATTATAGGAATTTTCACATTTTGACGACCTCCGTGGCGCAGTGGTAAGTGCGGTGGATTTATAAGACGGAAGTCCTGGGTTCGATTCCCGGCGGGGCAGATTGAGATTTTTCTTTGTCTTGGTCTGGCTGGTGGGAGGCTTTCTTAACTTAACTTATAGTCGACAAAATAAAAATGTATTTTGTACAAAACTTACCTTCTTGCAAGTCCACTGTTTTCGTGAGTAAAGCATGCATCCGTGACGTTGATTTCTGAAAAAATATTAATGTTAGACGGTTCCAAAAGAGTCGTTGAGGAAACATCACTTCAAATTTTCAGAAAATTATTAAACCACAGCCGGATGTTAGTGGTGTTACACCCTCATACCGAAGGGCACGGTCACTATCATCAACAACTGATAATGATCGTTAATGAATAAAATGTTATCACCCTAAACCCGCACACCCGCAAAGGAACAGCATGGTGTGTCTTTGCCATATCCCCTCTCCTATAAAGAGGGAGGCCTGGCCCTGTAGACAGCCGCGTTAATAGGCTGATAATGATGGAGGTTACCAAACTAGCTGTGCCCTGTAATTTTACCCGCGTCCTGTTCCCATGGACGTATTGAAAAATTCGTTCTTAGTGACATTCTACATCTCAAAATGAGTACCTAATTATACTAATACTAGCAGTCGCCCGCGTCTTTGTTCGCGCGTTGTGATTATTGAATAATTTATTTTGATAAGGATTTAAGTTTAGTTGTATAAATAATGACGTAAACGTAAGCATATGAATCAAATGATTTTTTAAAACTCAAAAAGTTATATATCTGCTAAAATATAAAAGATAGATATATGGTGTCGCGGACTTTTTTGTAGGACTTTTTAAGATGCATAAAGTTTTCATACAATATTTTCAATTATATCCAATATCTAAGGCACATAAAGTTAAATTTTATAAATTTCACGGTCCGACTCGCGCGATAAAAACTGTGATAACTCGGGTAATATATACAATACAAATATAAAGTATAGCCTATAACACTCACCGATAACATAGCATTCTACTGGTGAAAGAATTTTTAAAATCGGATCAGTAGTTCCGAAGATTAGCCCCGACAGAACTTTATTTACAAACTTACAAACTTTACCTCTTTATAATTTTAGTATAGATTCAATCGAGCGAACACTTTTAGAGATCTCATAATGAGACAGTCCGAGGTATTTCGCTTTTATTTTAAATACAATCAAATGTCAGGAAGTGATTCAAAGCTGACCTTTTGCAATATTGTTAAATTGTAGCTTAATAAAAGAACACCTATCAGATAGTTGCTATGTAATTATGTGCAGTATAATATTATGTTCATTAAGTTAAGGTCATTAACTATTCAATGGGTCACTCAAAGACCTTGAAACACAGAAGAGTATATTTTTAGTGTAACAGATTAGATTTAAAAATATACAAGGTGTTATAAAACTTCATAAGATTATATTTAATTCATTATAAGTTAGCCTTTGACTGCAGTCACACCTGATGTTAAGTGATGAAGCAATCTAAGATGGAAGCGGGCTGTTGGGGGTAGGATCAAATCCACACCTATTTCATTTTCTATACAACATCGTACTAACACTAAATCGCTTGGCGGTACGTCTTTGTCAATCGACTTGCCTATTTCTTACAAGATCAGTGACTAGTGTTTTATTTAAAATCTTTAAACTCACTTTTGGCTTGTCATTATCATTATAATTATAAGCCTATGAATGGGCCAGCACAGGGTCAGTCCCCCCCTTATTCTTTATTCTAGTAGAGGATAAGAGCTATAACCCACGTCCGTAAAAAACTAATCATTAAGACGTATCGACAATCGATTTAGCGTTCCGATACAATTTCGTGCAGAAAGCGAAAGGTGTGTGGGTTTTCATACTTCTCCCAACAAGTTAACCCGCTTTCATCTCAGATTTCATCAGCACTTACCATCAAGTATAATTTCAGTCATGTGCTTAATTGTAGTGAATAAAAAAAATAACAAGCTATCGTAATTTTCCGCGCAAGTTTCCATTTTTTTCTATTATAAGACTTGATAATAATAAATAACAATAATTAAAATACTTGGACCTTGCTCATGAGATTACCGTCATGTGGAATGTTGATTCAACAGTGATTGTTCCTATAGTCGTTTCAGTCAACGGTCTTATAGCGAAAAGCTTTGACGAACATCTTAAAAAGCTTTCGCTTAATTGTTGGATCAAGGGTCGGATACAGAAGGTAGTAATTCTTGAAACAGCGACGAGGTGAGGTATTGTGAGCAGGTTCCTCACTCTGGAGCTCTGACCACCGGTTGCTTAGACCCCCGGGCCTCGCAGCAGGCGGAATTAATTTTTTTATAAATTTTTAATAGTGTTTTTTTTTATAATTTAATAAACATTGTTAAAAATTTTAAAAATAATTGTAAATAAATAAATGAGTGTAGAATAACAATAAAGAATTAGCAAAATCGGTCCGGCAGTTTACGGTTGATGCTATGATCTAGGGAAATAGGGATACATCACACTACTATGATAAAGGCGATAGTTTGTATGTGTGTATGTTTGTTACTTCTGCACGACTAAACGGCTGGAGCGATTTTAATAAATTTTGATATGGAGTTAGCTGACACCCTGGATTAACACATAAGCCAAATTTTAACCCGAAATTCCTACGGGAACGAGAACTACGTAGGTGAAACCGCGGGCATCCTCTAGTTTTATATATAAAAGATATATTTTGCTGATATAGTGAAAAAACTCGGCATACAGTACATGGCAACTCACACAAAGCACAATATTTACTCTATAAACACAGGTTTATGTGTGAATAATTAGAACAAACAAAAACTGAAACACTTTTCGATTTATTGACGTTACAAGTTATTCATTACTTGGGTAAAACAGCTGTAACAATATCTCCTTACCTTATCGAATAGCTCCGTCAATGTTTCTTGTGACGAACTTGTACTCGTATCAAAGTCTTTGATAATCTTGTTAATATCCATGTTAACATACAACACTAAGTTTAACAATGTTACGCTAAGTAATCTCTTACAAAAAGAGTTGCCACTTTGTTGCCACGTAGTTTTAATTTTTTTGCAAAATAAATAATGGTACCCTCATTATACTTATGATGATTTTTTTTGTTAATCTTTTTGTATTCTGACGTAATAGCATAAAAATTCTAAGTTAAGGTTGTAAGATTATTATATTGTCTTGATATTTACGTCATTAGTTACGGTTGGTATATAAGTATCACACAAATTAAATGTAATTATTGTTAGTTAAATAACTTATAACGCCATCTATTTTCATGTTGTACAACTATGTGCTCACCACCAACATTACTAACCCAGCCTAACTGTAAAATCCGTAAAACTTAGTAATGCATGTACAGTTGAAGAGATGGCGCCACTAGGCACAATTATTTAAGTTTTTTAAAATTCTCTTCTGTATTTCAAGTAAAATTAAAAATAACATTATCATTAATATTATTTAATATTTATTAATCATTGTAAAACGCTAACCTCAACTATATAAAAACTTAACGACCTTTATTGAGTAAATAAGAAAATATGAAATTTGACATAAAATAAATTAGAAATGTCCTAAGTCGAAAAATTTACATTTTAAATTATGTAATAATATGTTATGAAGATTAATTGATAAATATAGACTACTAATCTCCCAATAAAGATCAATTAAAACGTCAATAAAATGTATAATTATCGTCCATCAAACGACATTCGCGTGTTTAACTACGTTCCGTATAATCTAGAGGCGTGCGCTTGCGACGTCGACCACAAACCGTACCCTAATCGACGTTCGACAATCGTCATTTCGATGTAACAAAGTGCGGTCGTGTCTCGCAGGGCTCATTGTAGTTCGCACGAAAGCCCTTACCAGTGTTAATTCAAATGTAGTCCCTTCTGTGTGTCCTACGTTAAAGGCAACCTGAAATTCGAGAGGAAAATCGATGCACACGTAAGTTTTCTTTACTTTTTTACAATGACATATTGCACAACTACAGTACATTAAAGATTTTCCTGAAAAACTATGGATTGTTGCCTTGTACCTAATTTTATATTATCTGCGCTATACAATGTTCTCATTTGGAAAACTTTCTCTTACCTTACTGTGCAAAGCCGTGATTTGCAATGCAGATTTCTCTTTGAATAGAAAATAATGCAATAATTGAAAATATTACGTACGCTATACACAATTTTAATACATATTCTTATTATCTGTCTTATACTAAAACGTAAAATGTCATAGGTCTTAAAAGTAATATGGAGGTATACATTTTTGGTATGGTTGTGGTGCCCATGTCTAGACGTGAGGCACTTGACCTCAATCGGATTGTGAACCGAACAATGTCCCCTTCGGTTCGTGAACACGTGGTTCATATATTTAGAACGTTGCGAGGCGGGACATGCCTTTTGATATCGCGAAACGTTCTTTCCAATGATTCAGAATTATCATCATAAGCTTAATTAACTCAACGCAATTACCCAACTTGAGGATGTTTGAGAAAATAAGGAAAATGCACTAAACAATGGTCTTATTTTAACAAAGATATATTTAAGCTTTAAACATACAGATAAGATAGAAATCAAGATTCATGTTAATAAGATAATAACTGCATTCATGAAATAGGTACTCCTGATTGTAAGGAATATGATCCAGCCTATAATTTCTTGTATTCGTAAGCAGTAGAATCTGTAACCCAACATATTGTTTGAAAATACCAATCAACTGTGTGAAAGTTAATTAGTACAAAATAAACAAACAGAATGTAAACTGCCCATAGAATTATCGCACCAGCTGCATTGAAGTAGCGTGGCGTTCCCGTGGGATCAAGAACAACGCGGGTGAAACCGCCGGCGTCCTCTAGTTATTCATAAATTGCAGCACTTAAGCGACAGTATAAAAATTTTATCAAAATAAATTTAACATTGGGAGATAACAATAATAGTTGTATTGTAGCCTCTTTAAATATTTCGCGTACCAAACTGGTAGTCCACCTTGAATTAATGTTAATGAAATTCTATCAAATTGTACTGAGGCCGATTTTCATGTTATTGCAAGTAATTATCACGTTTTATGTCGACTTGATAACTAGAATACATTTTACGTACCTACTTAGTAAAGTCGGGGATTATTTATTTTAAAAATTTCTTTTTAAACTAAAAAAGTGTAGGTATACATACGTCCAATGTATATAGTCTTTTCTAATTGGTCGTCTGGAAGAGATCGTTTATTAGCGGTAAGAACATCAAAACAATTGTTTTTAAGTTATTTTCTCTCTGTAAGTTTGTTTTAATTTGATGTATAAGAATATTTCATTCATTCATTGAGATACTTTATATTTTTCGACTGTAACTACAGGAATTGCTATTATATCTTTATATTTAAAAATAACTATTTCAGTAATTAAGTCATATATCTAGGTTTTTATATCTATCAATAAAGAACTTATTCAACTCCACTTTTCATCTGTTTCGTAATTCTTCTCATTACAAAATCTATTCAATGTAAAGGTACTTATTAAAAATTAAAAATACAATCCATATGCGGGTCTAAACTTAAAAAATATACCTTATGAGGTCGAATCGATTACCCCTTTTTTGAAGTTGGTGGTTATATTAAATTATACCATCGATCTGTACGGTTAGTTACGGCAGTAATATGTTACATGGTATCGTTATCTATTGCCTAACCATTTGAGAGATAACATTGGTTCATGGATTTTCCATGGGGCGTAAGCGTAAATTAGGTGTATGGAAAAGTTTATATTAAATGTTGGTCTGCTGGACTTTCTGATTTAGCTATTCAATCTACAACTTCGAGAATATTCTTAGTAAAATGTTATACTGTTATAATATTATATAGTAGTTTGTTTAATTTTAAATTTAAAACTTTTAGAAGTATGCAAATATCATTAAAATCACTTGTAGATCAGTATCATGTCAATTGTTATTTTAAAACAGGTTAATTAAATACTAAAATGTCGTAATCTATACTAATATTATAAAGAGGAAAACTTTGTTTGTTTGTTTGTTTGTTTGTTTGTTTGTTTGTTTGTTTGGTTGTAATGAATAGGCTCAAAAACTACTGGACCGTTTTTAAAAATTCTTTCACCATTCGAAAGATACATTATCCACGAGTAACATAGGCTATATTTTATTTTGGAAAAAATTAGGGTTCCGTAAAATATTTGGGTTTTTCGGACACAAGGTGTAAAAAATCTGCGAGATAACATTGGTTCATGGATTTTCCATGGGGCATAAGCGTCAATTAGGTGTATGGAAAAGTTTATATTAAATGTTGGTCTGCTGGACTTTCTGATCTATACTAAAGCCAAACCCGATTGAGAATGCTTGTCAACAAACAAATTAAAAATGAAGGTAGAAATCACTAGTCATTTTGCACCTAATTTTTTAAGTTAACTAGTTAATGACGAATTCATGACAATAAATTAGATTAGTAAGCTTAAAACTAATTAATATGTCTAATGACTTTTAAATAAGATTTTTTAAATAACAACACATAATTTTAAAATTATTAGGCATAAAATGTGTTGCATTTTCTACATTAATTTTTAATTTGTTTGTTGACAAGCATTCTCAATTGAATTTGGCTTTAGTATAGCTATTCAATCTACATCTTACTAAAATGTTATACTATTATAATATTATATAATAGTTTGTTTAATTTTAAATTTTAAACTTTTAAAAGTATGCAAGTATCATTAAAATCACTTGTAGATCAGTAACATGTCAATTGTTATTTTAAAACAGGTTAAATAAATATTAAAACGTCGTAAATGTATCATATTTTCTTTTCAATATCTCAAAGGTTCAGACTAAAAATACGTTCATTCTGTTCAGATTTATAAAAGTGCAGTTATTATTGTTATGGTAGAGATATTTGCAGCATGACCTTCTGCAACCGTGTCTCATTAAGTTACGGCTTAACAAAGGAAAAAAGTATTTAAGGTAAAGGTTCTCAACATGGTATTGTTAGAATTTAAGACTAATTAAAGCGACTAATTACCAGTCTCACCTGAAGAATACAAACAATAGCCTTTAATGTGGCTAACTCTGGTAACTTACGGCTCATTTTATTTCTCTGTTTTGTTTCTTTTCATCTTCTTTAACAAAGTAAATAGAAAACACGGTTAGTAGAAACTTATTATTAAAGCATTTTATTAATCCTTAACTTAACAGTAATTTTAATTGACTGCTTAAACCTAATGATTTTCTTTTTAGTAAAAGTACTTGTTGTATATGTGTGTGATAACAGAAAAACCAATTATTGTTTTTAATGTTAGTCAACATATATTTTTATAATACATATTATTTACTAGCTTATTTGGGCTTCACCCCTACAGTATACAGGCGTCCCCAAGTTTCCTCAAATTGTTGTACTTTTGTATTTTGTCCATATTGACTACAATATCCTCTATATATATAAGATTATTGACAATCTGTGTATACTTTTTAACCGACGAAAAAAAACGGAGGAGGTTCTCAATTCGACACGTATATATTTTTTTTTTTTTTATATGTATGACCACGCATAACTTTTTACAGTGTTATCCGATTTTGAAAATTCTTTTTTTATTGGAAAGGGCATACATCCAAGGTGGTCCCATTGTCCGCTTGTTAGGATCTGCTGATGATATCCTGGGGAAATTGAAGGAACTCTTCAAATTTTGGAGGCACGCTTACAGCGATTTCGGTTTTTGACTCGGTATCGGTAGCTTTTTGGCTACTAGTGCCATATAATATACTATGACAGTATAGTACGAGTAAGCTACGTGGCGATAAATCACTAAAAAGTAAAAAATAAAAATTTTTAACAAAAAATAGAACCGACTCAAAACGCACTAAAAAGTAAAAAATAACTGTTTAATTTAGTTGCTTTAATTTACTTAAGCATATCTAGGAGTCGGTGCCAGCCAAGGTTTCTACTTTCAAGGACGTTACCTAGAACCACAAACTGCTTTACTACGTAAAATAAATGTACCTTAAACTTGGCTGGCACCGAGTTCATAGATATGCTTCAGTAAATTAAAGCAACTAAATTAAACAGTTATTTTTTACTTTTTAGTGCGTTTTGAGTCGGTTCTATTTTTTGTTAAAAATTTTTATTTAACCAATGGATCTAATTGTAACTGTTTTCGGTACGCTCCTGTGGGGTAAATGTATCAATGGTTGGTACTTGATTGGATGTGATCAGCCCATCTCCGCTTCAGTTGTACTGCTGGTTAGCTGGTTACAAGGCATCAATTAACACGCATAAATTAACTGTAATTAAATTAACAATTTTATTAAAATGACCACTGAAGTTGATATAGTATGAGTCGGTTATGGAATTTGTGATATGCCATAGTTTTATAAAACTATGATACATCGGACGTTTTAGGAATTTTATCTAAGCTGATAAGATATTGCGTCAGGACAGGCCAGACACTTAAAACTTTTGTGACAAAACAATTCTGGATAAATATAAATTGCTCTTTGATCTTTTTAATTTAAGTAGGTACATCATCACATAAAGATATTCAGACAAAACCTTAATTTTTTACGTTTCCAGTTTTCATTCATTCTACTAAAAAAACGAATGAAGCTTATGCACAAAAGTTAATAAATAGAATTTCGGGTTAATATTACTTAGGTTTATTCCTGGCGTGAAGGCTAGGTTCCGTGTTTATTTTTGTACCAAAACGGGTCCTTTTAATTGATATTAAAAATTTCAAAAAAATAATAGATATTTGTTGCCATGACTTCAATAATTTCATTCCACATAACATTTTCCATTGTTCTCACATACCATTTTCCATTGTTAATTTGTCAGACGCCCAGGCAACACCGGGAGCGGAACATTTAGTGATAGAAGTACTTTTTTCTAACACTAAACTTTTACTTGGCGTGTATTATAACCCTAATCTCACGATTGACTATTTTCCCACGTTTGAAATTATTTTAGATAGATTTATCCCTTTATATTCACATACCATTATTATGGGTGACTTCAATACATGCCTACTTAAAACTGACTCGCGCTCTACGCGATTGAAATCTTTAGTTAGGGCAGCCAATTTACATATTCTCCCCCTTTCAGCTACTCACTCTTTTCCCAATTCTTGCCCATCTCTTCTTGATATTATGTTGGTTTCTTCCCCTGATCACGTTGCTAAACATGGCCAGTGTCCTGCTGATGCTTTTTCATACCACGATTTGGTTTATCTGTCATATAAAAAACGCCCACCAAAAGCTAAATCGAGGGTTCTTCTGCAGCGCAATTTTGGTGGTATGGACATAGATATCCTGTGGAAAGATGCTGTTGGGTTGGATTGGACGAATGTCCTAACTGGAGCTAGCATCGATGATAGAATTGAGAGCTTTAACTCACTTCTTATTCAGTTGTATGACGTGCATGCTCCGATTCGCCCTGTTCGGCTAAAGCACCTTCCCGCTCCCTGGCTTACTCAGGAAATTAGAACGCTTCAGCTTAAAAAAATTTCTGCTAAAGCCAAATATAGAATCAATAATTCCGATCTAAATAAAGACAAATATCATAAAGTTAGGAATCGCTGCAACAGGTTATGTAGAGATATGCAACGACGCCACATTCATAAATTCATACTCGAGGAAGAAGATTCAGGTCGAGTGTGGAAATTTCTTCAGTCTCTTGGAGTTGGGAAAGCACGACAAAATAATCACTCCTGCAATTTTAATTTAGATCAGCTTAATAGCCATTTTTCCTCTTCTTGCGGCATTGATGATGCTACAAAGTTAAACACTAAAAATCAATTATTAGCTTTACCCACTTCTGACGATCCTGCTTTCATTTTCTGTCAAATCACTGATAGTGATGTTGTGAGAAGCATTCGTGAGGTCAATTCTGATGCCGTAGGTACGGATTGCATTAGTCGTAAGATGATCATTCCTATCATTAACCTCCTAGCTCCTATAATTAAATCCTTATTTAATTTCTCTATTTCTTCCGGAAGCTTTCCTTCTTCTTGGAAGGAAGCTCAAGTGGTTCCGATTCCCAAAAAAATAAATCCCTCCAGTTTTTCGGACTATAGGCCAATATCCATTCTCCCATTTCTCTCAAAAGTTTTTGAGCGTATAGTCCATCGTCAGTTCAGCCTTTTCCTGACCCGTCAGAACCTTTTCAATCCTTTCCAATCCGGTTTCCGTACTGGTCATAGTACGACTACCACATTAGTTAAAATTACCGAGTATATTCGTCACGGCATGGATAACCAGTGTGTTACAGTGTTGGCCTTACTAGATTTCAGTAATGCTTTTAATAACGTTGATTTTGATTTATTATTAGCTAAACTAGGTTCTCTCAACATATCTCCTGAAGTGATGGACTGGTTTCACAGTTACTTGTTTGGTCGCCGACAACGTGTGCGGGTTGATGACAACGTGTCCAATTGGTGCGCGTTAACTGCCGGTGTACCACAAGGTGGCGTGTTGTCTCCTCTTCTTTTTTCTATTTTCATTAGTTCTATTACACATCAGCTAACTTCTCTCTATCACCTGTATGCAGATGATCTCCAAATTTATGTTCAGTCCAAACTTTGTGATTTGCCTAGTGCGATCGAATCACTAAACAAAGATTTAGATTCTGTTGTGCAGTGGAGTAGCTCGTACGGCCTAAAAGTGAACCCATCTAAAACACAAGCTACAATTATCGGCAGTCATAATTTGGTTGCACGCATTGACTGGGCTAATATTCCTGATGTAGTATTTGATGGAACGCGTGTGCCATTTTGTGACTCGGTTAGAAATTTAGGAGTCACTTTTGATAAATATTTTACTTGGGCCCCACAGGTCAGTGAAGTTAGTAGGAAGGTGTATGCATCTATAGGGTCTCTGCGTAGATTGCGCAATTTTCTTCCTTTATCTACCAAAATTGTGCTTGCACAATCTCTGCTTTTACCAATTCTCGATTACGCTGACACTTGTTATCTTAATTTGAGTGAAGAGTTGCTAGATAAACTTGAGCGCATCCAGAACATTTGTATAAGGTTCATATTTGGTCTTCGCAAATATGACCATATTTCCGAGTTTCGCAAACTCAAGTGGCCTTCGATTCGCCTTCGCAGGAATACTCACATTCTTTCCCTATTGTATAATGTTCTCTTCAACCCTACTGCTCCCATATATCTAAAAGAGCGATTCCACTTCCTCCATCTAACTCATTGTCACTCTCTTAGATCAGAGGACAACCTACTCCTAAAAATTCCTTCTCATCATTCGTCCTTCTACTCTAAATCCTTCTCTGTCAAAGCTGCTCGGCTTTGGAACTCCTTACCTCTAGACATTCGGCGTGCGCAATCACTAGTCACTTTTAAACGACTGGTGAATGCTCACTTCTATCCTCCATAGCCTAGTATCTCTTTCTTTCCTTTCTCTCCTGGATTTCGTCTAGTCTGTATTATTTTCATTTATTTATTTATTTCACTATTATCATGTATTTATGTATGTATGTATGTATTTATGTATGTTTGTATGTATGTATGTATGTATGTATATATGAATTTGTGTATGTATTTAAATAATTATATTATATAAGTAAATTTTTATTTTATTTCAGTAAGATTCGTTCTTTATTTTTGTGTACGTACACCTGAGCCTACTCCAATATATACACTTTTCCTTAAATATAATTGGTTGTCTGGAAGAGATCGCTCATTAGCGATAAGACCGCCAATTGTACATTAGTTTTTAAGGTATTTTCTCTTTGTTTGTTTTTGTTTTTGGTGTACAATAAAGAATATTTCATTCATTCATTCATTCATTATTCTAAAAGTTTAAAATGGTAGTTATGTAGCTTTGTTAAAATTCTTTGTTTACAATGCTGACTTTTGTTTAGCATCCTAATTGTAAGCTACAAGATTCAATTTAAATGGAGTTCGTATTTGTAATTGTACGCAAAATATTACAGTGCACGTAATATTTGTTGGCCCTATTGATCAACATTAAACGCGGAAATGCAGCCAGTATTCTTGCCATCATTCCACGTGGTCATAATTTTATATCGTTATTAAGATAAGTCAGCTCCTTTATGTGTTCTTATTCAAAAAATAATTGTTCATTATACCAAATACTCGTATGTTCAGTCGTCGTAAAGTCTCTTTTTACTGTTGTTTTTATAAATTTTTAAGGTTACATTGCTACTTGAATTGAATGCGAGGCCGTAGGCGGTCGCTGACATTACCGTGTCCATAAGCTTGCCAGGAAGCAGAGCAAAGTACACAATTTCAATCACCAGCGTATGTTTATTCGTCACCTCTATCTTCAATAGTATTTCAACTTCGATTCAAATTGGAAGTTCGAATTCTCTAAATACTAAAACTTGGAATTTTTTTATTCATTACAAGTGATCCCTTGACTGCAATCACACTTGATGGTAAGTGATGACGCAATCTAAGTTGGAAGTGGGCTAACTTGTTAGGAGTAGGATGAAATCCACACCCCTTTCGGTTTCTACACGTTGGGTGGTAATCGGCCAAGGCCGATGTGTCCCACCAGACTGACTTGGAAAAATTTTGAAAAACTTGATTATAGTATTGTTACTTATCAAATGTGATACAAGGTCGTACAACATAAATATTGGCAGACATTTGGCAATGTCACGCTACAGGGATAAGTTGTGAGGAAATCTATACTGATACAGTATCAGGCAGCAAATGATAACTTCTACGCGACGCGACTTCTACGTCCACGCTGTTATCAGTCAAGCTACAAGGTAAAGAGATAATCGTCACTCACACAGCACGCTTTCATGAGGTTATCATATTAAGTTAGCTGAGATTGTACTGTATGGTGAGATTGTATTGTTGGACTGTATGGTCATTTTACTTTCCATATTAATTGATGCTTTGTCTAATTGTCGATATTTTGTACTATACTAAAACCAAACTCGATTGAGAATGCTTGTTAATAAACAAATTTAAAATGAAGGTAGAAAATGCAACACATTTTATGCCTTATAAATTTAAAATTATGTTTTGTTATTATAAAAAAAATTATTTCAATTATATTGAATATATAAATTAATTTTAAGCTTACTAATCAAATTTATTGTCGTGAGCTCGTGATTAACTAGTTAATTAAAAATAATAGGTGTAAAATGACTACTGATTTCTACCTTCATTTTTAATTTGTTTGTTGACAAGCATTCTCAATCGAGTTGGGCTTTAGTATAGTTGTAACAATTTGGCACAATCTTCATATATGACTCACAGTTATTAACCACAATTCCAATACGTAGTTAGATTAGAATTGCCAATCGTCCTGTTTTCGCAGGACATGTCTTAGTTTTTATAGTGTCCTAGGATACTTTTAAGCAATATCCTGGGTTTTTAGCACCCTGATAAAGTATTTTAAAATTCTCTTTTCCTCAGATTCTAATAAAATCTCTGCTGTTCAGGATACCTGTGGTTTGCGTGTGTGTGTAGTGCTGCTTCAAACCCGTATGAAGTTTTTACCCAACGATTATATATCTAATGGCTATGATATCAAAACGAAAGGAAATATATCTGTATTCGACGTATACCAATATATCTGTAACGACTTGGAAAAAAATCACCTCCACACTCCGTATACGTCAGGCGTTCCATTAGGTCATTAATATCACTATTATCAGTATCCACTGACGTTAACCAGTTTATCTAATACTACTACGTAGTTGACGAGTTTGATTGATGTACTTTCTCAGTGTTCCACATTCGTAACTGTGTATAATTACGGTGCGACTTGTTTTTTTCTTTAAAATATACATTTCATATAGTTATTTATCATAATTATTAAGTAAAAGAGGACGCCCGCGGTTTCACATAAAATGTGGCCTATGTTCAACTTATATTAATTTTTTTTCAGTAGTTTTTGCGTGAAAGAGTAACAACACCCGTCATTTCATAATTACATATAACATACAAATATATATAACATACAAAATCGTTTTTATAATATTAATAAGGATATTAGCAACGCGTCACGGCTACCTGTGCGGTATTATTTATGACGGGTTGGAATATAAATACTTGAATCTAAGTGAACTAAAATGTTATAAGTATTACTTACAACAAATCTGCCTCGTTGGTCTAGTGGTTAATCTATGTGGCTTCGATCACGAGGTCCTGAGTTCGATTCCTGGGTCGGGTCACGGAATAATAAATAAATGTTCAGTACATTCCAAACCCGGAGTCTGGAAGTTGGCGGTGTTACACCCCCGTGCCTCGGAGAGCACGTTAACCCGTCGGTCGCGGTCACTATCATAAACATCTGATAGTGATCGTTAGTAAATGAAACATTATCACCCTAAGCCCGCCAACCCGCATTGGAACAGCGTAGTGGGAATACGCTCCATATCCCCTCCTCTATAAGGAGGGAGGCCTGGCCCTGTAGTGGGCCTTTAATAGGCTGATGATCGTGATGATGATTACCTACACTCAGCTTCAAATAGGATTAGAATTGAATAAAGGTGAATATTAGGTAGTGAGAGTTGGGTATGACAGAGGAAGCATGAAATTAAAATAAATAAAATAGAAATTAGAGCGTTGAGAAGAGAAGTATGAGGGGAGCAAAACTGGCTGACAGGTTTAAGAATAGTGTCGTAAGAGAGTAGTGTGGCATAAAAGATGATGCAGGGTCTTAAATCGAGAGACGTATGCTGAGATGGTTAGGTTCCTGGATCAAATTCAGGACATTCTGATTAAAGGCCATGTGAAAAGTACACTAAACCGACGTACTTGTATGAAAGATTTATTGAAATTGGAAGAAGTAAGAGAGATATACAAGGATCGTGGCAAGTGGAAGGATGTAGTATTTGCCTACTCGCGTGGGAATGAGGCGTGATGGTATGTATTATATGTATGTAAACATACCACTATGGACTTTTCTGAAGCATTTGATAGCATTAATGATACAATTTTATTGGGTACAAGGTTTCCACGTTTTTCTTAATGATAGTAAATAAATTATTACAATACGGTAAGGAGTCTTCATGTGCTCACACTTAATTTGAAAGTGGCTTTGTCCTACACTACTTAAAGGTTAGAAAGACATTAATTTTTAATTTCAGTCCAGACAGATGGAGTTTTTATTCTGCAAAACACAAAAGGAGTATGTCATACATAATTAATATTTGAAATGACTCAATTTGTGCTACAAATAGCAGAATTTACATTAATTTTGTATTAATTATGCTTACCGCAGTCGCCGGGCATTAAAGTATGTTAATTATTATACATTAGGTGCTATATAGCGGCAATCATTCATCGATCATGTGAAGAGTGACAAGTTTGAATGATGTGTTCTGTGATTTATTTTTATAACCAGTTTTCCTATAGTTTCGCGAGTGAGTTCCAAGACTTCTTAATGTCCACGACTAATTTACCTACAATTCATTGTAGATTCGAATTACATAACGACTTCCACGAAAACCAATAATAGATTGCAGCACTTCAACTCTGTTGTTTTTCCTTGTATACCTACTAGTATTGTTATACCTAAAAGGAGAAAAATTTTCCCAGTTTAGATAATAACCTAACTGCTAGTCGAACTCGTCTGTCTGTTTTTCTGAAATGAAACTTACCACAGCTTTTCCGAAAACTAGTACCTATTTATTATTCAATTTTCTATACTTTACTAACATATTTTTTATTTTGTTCTTGCTTATTGGTTTTTATTTTTTGTTTCTTCTTTTTGTACATTTTTACTGTTATTATACTAATTATTAATGTTATTTGTAACCTAAATTAATTACTATAAATAAATAATACTTAGTATACGTTTTACGATTATCTTTCGATAGAAGATGCTTAAAAATATTGTCTCGCAAATCTTAGTTAAGTAGTAGATATTAAGACATTAATTTCTATTCAAGAATAAGCCGCAAGTAATATTATACTGAAAATTATCACTTTTGTTTTAAAAGGGAAATATTAGTCATGAGTCGTAATTTCATTTTGTATTACAAAATATTGCTCAACATTGCAACTGATTTATCTATCTACTTACTATATAAATGCAAAGTATATGTTTATGTATATATCGTATATGTGAGATATAAGTATATATCGTATATGTGAGATGCATTCGGATGATAGCAACGTGATAGTCACATCAAATTCAGTGCTAGTGCACTCGGCATGAACCTGGTCACCTACTCGTCATGTAAAGAAGCGACCACCTCGGAGGGCCCGCGCCGCTAATTGTTCGACTTATCTCGCAGACTAATTATTTGTTTATAGACGTTGATCGTTCGCGATCTTTGTTTTATTAGTTAAAGGTTTCAAGTGACGATTGTGATGTCTGCGCCTAAACGACAATCTTTTAAGTTCATTATTTAGTTCATTCCTTTAAAGGTCGAATACTGAAAATGCACTTAAATATATTTCTTACATTATAAACATCTTAATTCCAAATTAGTGTAGGTACTTAATTACGACTCGAACATCGTATTTGAGCGATACTGAAATTTGGAAAGGCTTCAACTGGAAACAAAAATCAAAATTTGTTAGGCTTAAAACACTTTTGAAACGTGTATAGTGAGGTGGTGGATTAACTTTACAGTATTCCGGCATGAGACTTGTACGATCCTTTTCATACATAAGCATAACACCATAACGGGTAGTGATATACGTTCGTAATTTTGTACATAACTTAATTAAATCATACTCGTGTGTATTAAATTAACCGAGGTAGATTATTATAATTTTTAATAAACTTTTTCTATTGTGCGATCAGCCACGTCATCTATAACCAAATTGGTTGAGAGACTAATGACGTTTTCAGCTGACCCTACATTTAAGACTATGCCAGTTTATATATTTATTACTTCAGTTTGATGTGTAATTAATTTATTTATTTACTAGCTTTTGCCCGCGACTTCGTCCGCGTGGAATTAGTTATTACGGCAGCCTAATTTTTCTAAGCTTTGAATATCATATTATTAATATCTAATCAACTGCCTAAGAAATAGGTCTTAAGCTTTCAAAATGACGATACTTTCATACAGCATTTCATCCCCCCTTTAACCCCTTACAACCCTATTTTCTTAATTAAAAGTAGCCTATGTCCTTTTCTAGGCTCTAGACCTACTGTGTACCAAATTTCATTTAAATCGGTTCAGTAGTTGTAGAGTGAAAGCAAGACAGACAGACAGACAGAGTTACTTTCGCATTTATAATATTAGTTAGGATATAGAGGTGCGCTTTACCCGAGGTAGATTATAAAATAATTTTATTACTACCTACGCTTGTACCTAGAGTACCTATAAAAGAAAATGTGAGAGAAAAAACGTTTGTTAATTCAATCCTTGCGTTTCAATAATAAAGGTTAGCGGCTGATAGAACCCGACGATATGGATTCCATCCTACTCCTAACAAGTTAGCCCACTTCCATAATTACCATTCGGGTTAGTAAGACTTGACTTAGTCAGTCAAGGGCTAAATGTAGTTAAAAAAAATAAAACAGTTACAGACACTGTCAACAGGGAATTAGTAGAAATTTCGTTACTTAACAAATTATTTTCGTTGTTCACAGATCAGTAGCGGTCTAAATCAGTCTATCGACCAACTAGACCGTTGTAGCCAGGTCCATCCCGATGGGTTGAGAACGCCGACATTCTGTGTTTGTGGGTACACCACCGACGCTGTAAGTACCAATATTTTAAGCATAAAGGCACCAGTGTGATGCTCAAAACAAATACATCATACGAACATTGAAAAAAAAACCTCATCGATCATCTCACCTTCATATCGACTGTCAGTGCAATATAATAAAATGTCTTTGTTGAACTCCGATTTCTGTTGCATCCACTTTGCAACCTTTGTACATCGGCTTCAATACTTTCAACAATAGATATACAGAACAGCCATCAGCATCATTTGGTAGCATCATCACATCATTGCGTGTGGATAAAGTGACTAATATAAGGAAAATCATAATGGTCTAAGATTCCATTGCTCGATTCTGTTGGTATATATTTTATTATAAAATCATTTTTAAATGAATATTAAGAGAGTATGCAATGGATTAGGATTAGATATTAGATTAGGTTACCTATCAAAAGTATCCTCAACTACTTGTCTATTGTTAAGTAGCTTTTCTACTTGACAATTATAGATGGTGTTGTTATGTAATTTGTATTTAAGCATAATTTCCAAAAAAAAATACTGAGCACAGCTCGGTCTACCAGGTACCTACTATATTTTTATATGCCCAATTCACTTCTATGGATTTTTATTAAAAGTTAACAAACGACTTATAAAGTTGATTCTCTGTTGCGTGAAAAATAAATCATATTTTTATTATTTTTATAATTTCTAGATTTCTCTAAATCTTTTATAATAAATCTAAACCAAGGACATGCTGGTTTATTTCTTGGTTACACCGTAAAATAATATGAGATTAATAATATAACTATATTTTTTTCTAAGAAGAGTACCAAATGCTATGTTCAAATTAGTAGGTGGGTAAGTAGCTACCTTAATACATTTTTATTGAGTCCACCAATTAAGGTTAATTTGACAAAATTGTTAATTGCTCAACGATAATATTCGTATTTATTGAATACCAGTGCCAATCAATATCTTTATCAACCCATTTTAACGGCCCACTATAGGGTCAACAGGCCTATTCTCTATTTACTGTGTATTAACCACCTTATATTACGCAGTTAATATAAAATCAATGGCATTTTTTTATATTCTGTAGAACCTGTTATTAAGGAAAACTACGACGTCACAGTGGCTAATTACTGATTTCGAAACTGACTTAAAATTGCTAAAATAAAGCTTGTTAATAATGTTCGTGTCTATATGCTTAAGAAAGCGTATAGGCCAGCTGGCTTCGCTCCTTATAGGAGAGGGAATATGATGCTTAGACCCATCATGTTTCTCTTTGGCTGGCTTAGAATGATAACTTTCGACTTTGGAACTAATAATGACCGACACCTACATAGAGTAATAGACCTCCCAGGGAAGGGACTACCGCCGTGCTTTGGCATACTTGTATATGTACAAAGACCGAGCTAAATACGTAATGAGTACGTTTTTAGTTCAGAGAGTACAGGCGAAAAGTTTTTAGAAGTATTAAAAAACAACACTTATTTTTTTTATAATATATTTAGGATATTAGTATCTGTATTTAGGATATTAGTATCTGTATACTACCTACCAGTTTAGTTATTTGGTCCCTTATTCAAATCATAAGTAGGTAGTTATGACTACGATATATTATTTATTCTATAGCAAGTACCCATTGAATGTTTCTTCTGTCTTATTAAAAATTTTTTCACCAATTCATTAGTGTTTACCGACATTCCTATTAATTGTATCACACTTTTATAAGCTCTTTCAATGTTGAACTAACTATTATTATTTAGCGACGGTTATCCAGGCGGGGTCCTCGACCCCCTATGGTGTTCCGTTCACCGATGGGGTCATTCACTGCATACGCACACAAGTGCATTCACCTATGCAACTTTTTTAATCCGTTGCATCGACTATGAATGACTGTGAAAGTCCGCATTTGAAGCTATCGCAAATAAAACTTTGAGCTTGCAGGATTGCTCATAATTTAAATTCATAACTCATCTTTTGTATATTTTTTAGATTAAATATTTTTACTCGTATGTAAACAAGAATGGTTTGAATATTTAGTGCCGATAAACGTCTTTGCTCTTAATATATTTTTTTATGATGTCATTGCATGTATTTAAATATTACAGTGAAACAATTGTTCAAAAACATTCGTAATTATTATTTCAAAATTAAAAAACAGATAAATTATAAGAAAATAAAAAAGAAGTTTTAAATCTTCCTAACTTATGTCCGCTCTGAAGTTGCAGGTATCTATCTGTTTTGGAACACTGAGCTAATTTAGACCCTTGATATACGTATTTTATTTTTGTACACTGCGCAGCCTTACATCTAGTTTCAAGAGCGGTCTACAAGTTTGGCGTGATTAACATTCATTCGCGTTAAGAACGCAGTGAACGAATTGTATAGCTTGGGTGGCGCCTAGGGTTGCCAATTCTCAAAGGATTAGCCCGGGAGAATAGTACATGTAAGAAATTTTTCGGGTTGGGATTGAAAAAAAATAGTTAATTAATATTTATTTCGTTCTCGAGCAAAATAAAATATATATATCAGCTTTTTACCACAAAATCAAAAGTTATTAAGTGTAAAATATGTATATGTATTTTGTAAGTACTTGTAACTCTACTTTTATTAAGGAATGGACACGCGCTCGAATGAAGTATTAGAGACAGGAATGGAAAGAACAAATGTAACAATTTTTTTCAATTCAGGATAGGGATTCCTGTTTTTCGACTTCGTAAAAAAGTCTACCTAATGTAATATAGATCCATTCGATTTTCTTCAAAGACGTGGTTGCATCTCACGTAAAAGTCCAACCTCATCAAACAAAGTCAACGGCGTGACGAAAAGGTTTGGACCGGCAGCGGGGCCGCATGCGGTGTTATGGCCGCAAAGTGAGTAAATAGTGACGAGCGAGCGAGGGATGCATTAGATTTAAAGAAAAACCGGAGAAATTTTTGCTCTCCGTGAGGTCAGGAGATTAACTATTATTACTAGAGTCTCCCGGGCAATCCGGGAGGGTTGGGAACCCTAGTGGCGCCTTATATTTTTCAACTCTTAACGCGTTATAAAAGTGAAACGGATAACATTGACTCTGCGCTCATTCGGAATGCAGCCGCCCTTTACATTATTTTGCTGTTGCTGTTAGCTTATGAATTGTTTGTCACAACAATAAAGTATAACACGGTAAAGTGTTATCCTTGAAATGACAACTAGGGAGCAAGCAACCCCTTTTCAAAACAGGATGATTCATAATATGATTATAGATTGTTCAATCCACGAAGGCTCGTCGTTTTTTGTTTTTTAAACGCTACCACTACTACTACGTGACGAGTAGCAATGTGTAATAGCACTCACATTATTGTAGTTTTTATTGCACACTTGCACTGTAAGCGTTTGAAAAACAAAAAGCGGCGAGCCTTCGTGGATTGAACGATCTATACACTAGAGACTTTTGTCTGGATGCAAAAAAAACATTTTGTATATGATAGCCAGACTCATGAGGTGTGACTCCTCGTGTGTTGGAATATCTGGATAGATATTCCCAGGAACTACGCGGGTGAATTCTCCGGCTTTAATAATATTTAATATCCTTGATAACTTTAAAAATGAATAAAACGTTCCATTTGCTTAAAAATATTAAAATCGATTCAATATCATGGCCACTTGAAATACCACATTCCTTTATTACTTTTTGAGTGCCGCTCACCTACTTGTATCAGGAATGCATCCGCATAAAACTTGCACTATATCTATTACTTAAAGAAAAATAATAATGAGATTATGCAAGCTAGTAAAAGCATTACTTAGTTGAAATGGTGGCGATTGTAATCCCTTTAAGTACTGAACATCGGGGTTTAGTCTTATTTTTAAGATATCTACCTATATTCGGCATAAAGACGAAGACAACCTCCGTGGCGCAGTGGTACGCACGGTGGTTTTTTAAGACGGAGGTCCTGGGTTCGATTCCCGGTGGGGCAGATTGAGATTTTCCTTAGTTTGTCTTGGTCTGGCTAGTGGAAGGCTTACGCCGTGGCTACTTACCACCCTACTGACAAAGACGTACCGCCAAGCGATTTAGCGTTCCGGTATGATGTCCTGTAGAAACCGATAGGAGTGTGGATTTCATCCTGCTCCTAACAAGTTAATCCGCTTCCATCTTAGATTGCATCATCACTTAACATCAGGTGTGATAGCAGTCAAGGGCCAACTTGTAGTTAATTAAAAAAAAAAAACAGCTTTTAATATATCATTAATAAAAATTTTAAATTGTTGTATGTCGGTTTGTCTTTATGTTTGCTTTAGCTAATCTCTCAAACTATCTGTCGGATTATAAAAATATTTTTTTCTATATGATAGCCGGACTAATTTGTATACTGACATTCCCTCGGTATTACTGCGTAATCCCGTTAACACAGGATACCGCGTCCGCCAGTCAGTTATAAATCAAGACTCAATCTCTAAAGACAACTAAAAAGGAATGTCGGTACGTCTACCTGAGTCCTTCTACGAACTGCCTTTTACGAAACTGTTAAAATTGTGTTCATATGTTTTTATCACAAAAATTTACAGATTGTCGGTATTCATAGAACAAAAAGCGCTAGCTGACGATTTATGCGTGTTGGTATTAATGGGGTTGGTAAACATGACTTCCGATCTATACTCGTAAAATTAAATCAATAAAAAATTACCAGAAATACCATGTTGCAGATAAAATTTTTTAACAAAACATAGAACCGACTCAAAACGCACTTAAAAGTAAAAAATAACTGTGTCATTTACTTACTTTAATTTACTTAAGCATATCTATAAAGTTGGTGCCAGCAACGCAGTTTGCTGTTTAATGTTCTTTATTTAGCGGAGCTGGTACCTTAAGGATAAATACTAAGGCGTATTTACCAAATACAAAGAATTACACTTACGAGTGACCAACCTAATGGCTTACTTGACGTATTACGTAAAGCAAATATCGAGGTAAATACATCGTTTATTCTGCAGATATGAGCAAATAGGTACCTACGCTTATGTGAATTCCCAATAACTAATGTACTTTGCGTTACAGACGGCGCCAAAGCCATATTACATACTTAAAGTACTAAGGACTTATCTGCTACTAAAATAACACCGCCTGCGCATATCATCGATACAGCTATCATTCAACTGGAGCACACGATTTATGTTTTTGTTTGACGCCATCGTTTACATGTTATATTCATAGAAAAATGATTTTTATTAAATTGTGTTCTGGGCAAAGGGTTCTAGCACTTTTAGGATTAACAAGACCAATATAGTCTAAGCGCCTATGATGGCAGGAGACCCTGGCATGGCGGCTTTTGGCTATGTTTTGTAATAAAATTTAAATATAAAGAGTTTTATTTTAAAATTTAAGTAAGTGGCAGATATTTCAATCTATATACTTATCTAACTATAATAGGTAATATTGTAAAGAGGGAACTCAATAGTAATATATTTAATCTACTAATTATTCAGAACGAAATGATTTTATTATTTTGTAGTAGTGTGCAAACTTTACCTAAAACCCGTCACATTTGGCATAGCATAGATACCTTACCTACCGTAAATCGAGTAATAATTATAAACGATATAATGTACGCAGTAGTAAATAGTATTTTATTCAATTCAATGTATTTATTTGCTCAGGTCGCCGTCGTACATTCCCCCCAATTCCATCGCATACTACTTTTGACAGCAAAACAAGTGTCAGTTCGTCGACCCCTGTGCTGACCTAGGGCTAAATTAAAATAAAAATTCTAAAGATATCGTTGCTGTTATATTCACGAATTCAGATTGAACTTATGCAATTGTAATAATCAGGTTGTTTGATTTCATAGTTGTGTATATTGACAATTGCATAAGAGATAAAACTGCAAATAATCAAAATGTGTACAGAAAAATGCAAAAGTTTACCTTCAACAGTTTTACGCCAAACGATAAAAGAAAATATTTTTTTTTATCTACTACAAGTTGGCCCTTGACTGCTATCACATCTGATGTTAAGTGATGATGCAATCTAAGATGGAAGCGGGCTAACTTGTTAGGAGTAGGATGAAATCCACACCACCTTCGGTTTCTACACGACATCGTACCGGAACGCTAAATCACTTGGCGGTACGTCTTTGTCGGTAGGGTGGTAACCACGGCGATAACCTCCCACCAGCCAGACCAAGACAAATTAAGAAAAGTCTCAATCTGCCCCGCCGGGAATCGACCCCAGGACCTCCGTCTTATAAATCCACCGCGCATACCACTGCGTCACGGAGGCCGCCAAAAGATGAATTCAATTCATACTTCGTATATTTTTAAGAGGAGAAAATATTGGGTAAATGAGCACCCAGCCGCCAAAGACGTCAAAAATTGAGCAAGCTTCAATTCGGGGTTGGCAGACGCTGATAATTAGGAGGTAAAAAAGCAGTACGCTTTATTTAACCAATAAATTCTCTGTATTCACTTAACAGTCGGAGTGTTAGTTAAATCGTGAATCGAAGTACACGAAGGGGAGCTTAGGCTGATAATAATTAACTCTATTACTATCACTATCACTATCAGACCACAGACAAGATGTTGATGATAGTGACCAGAACCAGCGGTTAAGTAATCTCCTATGGACGGACTTTAAACACCTACTTAATGGTTTTCAACTAGCAGTTGCAATATTGTATCATTTGGGCGGATGTGTAACACCACCAACTTTGCAACTAGCGTTTGCCCGACTCAAACACGAACCCGAAACTCCTATATCCGATATCGCGTATATACAACCTGAACTATATTCCACGTTTGTACATTACACGTGATATTCAAAAATATACATTACCACGAGAACATCATCATAAAATTTATAAAACCAAATGTATGATCTGGCTCCAGACGTATTGATTTACTTCAGAACTGTTTACGCATCCGACGGACGTCCTTTGAAATTTCTTTTTGATATTTATATATAACGCACACGTACATTGAAAGTATATCAAGTGCTTCCATGGATCGACGCTGCAGGCGGGATTTATTTGTAAACAAATACACCAGGTAATTCTATTAGATTATTTCTCTACGAAGTCATTCAATTGCAATGCAATTCTTTATCTATAATTAATAATTAATTTGTTTCTGTTTATTGATAAGAATCCTATAAGTAACTAACCTTAATAAAGTTACAAATCATATCCGAGAATGGTGCCTACTGGCTGCATTTCCACGTTACACAGGCAGATCTTCTGCGCAAAAGCGTGCAAGAGTAGCTGTTCTGTTACCAGTCGAGGCAATTAGCCGCCGTGAAATAACCTTTTTTACTATATTTACTATATAGTTTAATAACCCAGTTGATTAATTGAT
The DNA here is from genome assembly GCA_034621355.1 of Mycalesis mineus. Taxonomy (NCBI): domain Eukaryota; kingdom Metazoa; phylum Arthropoda; class Insecta; order Lepidoptera; family Nymphalidae; genus Mycalesis; species Mycalesis mineus. The sequence goes on along the minus strand of CM067894.1, from coordinate 9,785,968 downwards.
TTGTTTTGTTATTAAACCATTAAGTCCTAGTGTTTTGGACATGGTCCGTTTAGGACCGACCAAAAGCTTTATATGTTTCTCTCAGTATCCCGAGCATTTTTAAGTATAACCCAAGCTTTCTACTTTAAGAACGTAAAATAAAACCACAAAGTGCTTTGCCATTAAATAAAATTTCCTTAAACTTGGATGAAACCGACTTCACAGTTATGCTCAAGTAAATTAAAGTAACTAAATGCTCCAAATATTTTTTACATTTCAGTGCATTCTGACGTCGGTTTTATTTTTTGTATTAATTTTATTATCTTATCTTATTATAACATTATCATTTTCCTCCTGGTGAGATCGCAATACAAATATGGATTTCCTTGTATCTATATTTAGATAGTCTTTGATATAATATTTCACCCTTGATAATGAGCTTCAAGTAGCGTTTATAATCACTGCACACATCACATCGCCTTATCTGTAAGGCGAGCCTCAGCGGAATATACTTTTTGTTGTATTGGCAAATATCATATATTTAAATACCTATATTTACTTGTTGAACATTTATCAAAGACTTATACAAATCGTAATTTAAAAAAAAACCGGCCAAGTTCGTGTCGTGCCATGCACAGTGTAGAGTTCCACAGTTGCACTTAGTGTAATGTCATCTATATTGTTTCTGAAAGCCCTATCCAACGATATTATACTTACTGCTTCTGAGCTAAGTCCCGGACAGACGAATGTTATGAAAACCTAAAAAGAGCTCTTGAAGGAACAGAGGGCATAACCCACAGCTTGAATTTAGAAAAAAATTAAACCGACTCAAAACGCACTAAAAAGTAAAAAATAACTGCGTCATTCAGTTGCTTTAATTTACTTAAGCATATCTATAAAGTCGGTGCCAGCCAAGTTTAAGGAACACTTATTTAAAGTAGTAAAGCAGTTTGTGGGTTCTAGGTTCCTAAAGTAGAACATTCGTAAAGTTGAAACCTGGACTATGGAACCATTTTGGAAGTGTGCCCTTTCTAATAAAAAAAAATTACCATAATCGGATGACTCTGTAAAAAGTAATGCCTTGGTCATACATAAAAAAAAACAAGAAATATACGTGTTGAATTGAAAACCTCCTCCGTTTTTTTTCGTCGGTTAAAAATGAATTTTGATTTGAAGCCTGATTGAAAACACTGTAATTTCAGTCTTTATGACCGGAATACTTCCACAAAGTAGTTCAGTCACAAAGAGCTACCACTAGTCTCTACGATAAGATTGACTGGTTTATTATGTTAGGTGACGAGGCTCGTTTGCAGTACACATACAGTCATATTTAATAATCAAGCTATTACGCGCAGCTTCGCTTACTTAAAAAGGTGATTTTGTCAGCAGTCTATCTATGAATGTAATAGGAAGTTCGTAATCAGATATCGCCTACTGCTGCTCGTTGCCATGGCGCCTAGCGACGGCATCACAGAGACCGCGTCGGGTTGCAGCCAGCTCTCGCGCCGGTGCATTTGCACTTTACATGATCCTTGATAGGCTCGGATAAAGTGCAACAACATACTACGAGGAATATTGGATTTAAATAATCAAAAATCCGCCAACTGTTACGGAGCTAACTACAAATGACGACTCTATGATACTAAAAAATCTATGCTATCATTCGATTGGCTTAACGAATTTTTATTAAGTATATATAATTAGGAACCATCTCCACCACTACAGCTTTTAAACATTCCAGTCCATTCATTTCCGTTTCACTCGTTTAAAAGCTACAAAACACTAGACAGACACATCTCTAAATAAACGAATTTTTTTATTTTTTTATCTCTATCACTCCATAACTACATATAGGTAATAAAATAATGTTCCCCTGGCGCCTTTATGGAAAATGCTACTTTATCCGTTTGATATATAACAAAACAACGTATAGAAAGATTGTTCTTCTGTATTAGGACTACAAAAAACACACTCATTTTTTTTTCAAAAAGGCTACATCTTTTTGTTTTCTTGGAAGGTTTCAATTAACTATTTTGTTCGCGGGTGAAGAGGCGGGCTAGTAGATACTATAATCAGCTATAACAAGAGAAACCTGGCCAAAAGGCTGGTACCTAACGTATTACTGCAATAATAGCCTTTACTTTACGTTTTATATAGGTACTTTACATTTTAAAATTTCAATTTCATACTCAGTATGACATGTGACATTAGTAATGTGACAGTTATGACATTATTAAATTGTTTGGTTTTTAGCATAGAGCATATTTAAGACATTCATACTTTGCTATCATGAACATTTCTCTGCCAAAGTTTTCACGCAATTTGCCATTTTTTTAAGCTAGCCCTATTTTTCGGCTTTGACAATAATATTAACAAATTCAACATGTAACTTATTTTAGTCAGTTTGCCGAAGTTGTAAATTATCGCGTTGTAAATTTATATTTAAACAGTATGTTTGGTTAAATAGGTATTTCCTCCTACAGGTAATACAAAAACTTGTGATAAGTCACGTCGTGGTAATGAGTTCACGGATTGTTTTGATTTTTCATCATAATAATACGAGCAACATGATTTTCCGTAAAGTATTTCATACCTATTCGTAACTACATTGTTTTAAATAACTCTAGCGAACGCCCGTGACTTTGTCAGCGTGGGAAGCCTTAACCACGACATTCTTTATAGAACTGTACATATAAATCTTCTGGTACTTCACTTATTTGTTATTGACAACTGCATTAAATACGATGCGTAGTTTAACAAACTGAAATGTAATGCATACATACACATACACATATAACATCACGCCTCGTTCCCATTGGGGTAGTCAGAGACTACATCCTTCCATTTGCCACGATCCTTGCATAAGTACTTCCTTGGCTTTTTTCACTCTAGTCATTATTTAAAATGTCCTGAATTTGGTCCAGGAACATTCGCTTAAGCCTTTCCCTTCCAACATTTCCATTCACCCTCGTAAAATCTCTTCTGTCATCCATTTTCTTTACAATTAAATGAAATAAGGGCTAAAAACCATTTTGTTATACATTATGTTGAGATCTCCTCGACAAAAAACCCTTGCCTATTATTGGTAACAGTCGGAAGACAGATTAAAATAAATTGTAAAACAGCTACTTTATTGTATTGCATTTGTTATTAATCAGCTTACATGATATTACTTAAGAGTTTAATGATGAATTTAAAAAATCTTGTGACGCAAAATATAAGACATATCAGATTAGGTTTTCAGGTCACGATGCATTTTGCTGAACTTTTTTTTGCATTTATATCAATTATTCATACGAATCAGCGTAATTTAAATGAAGTTTTCATCACAAACAACAAAGTTTTCTTATATAACTATCGAATGATGCAAATATCTATAAAGTCCATGATTGAACCTTTCATCTGATATTTCGTTTGATCGGTTGGGGTTGATAATAATCCCCTTCACATAATTATCCCTTCTTGAAGTAGTATCATGGTTCTAAATTGTATTTCTATAAATGTTTATGATAATCGTTCAAGGAAAATTTCGGAAAAACTTGCTTATTTATGCCAACAACTAACATTAATGTGATTCCAGTATACTTTGATTTTAGTTTAGCTGAAGTTTATGGTTACCGATTTACCGATTTTGACGACCTCCCTGGCGCAGTGCTATGCGCGGTGGATTTATAAGACGGAGATCCTGGGTTCGATTCCCGGTCGGGCAGATTAAGATTTTTCTTAATCTGTCTTGGTCTGGCTGGTGGGAGGCTTTCGCCGTGGCTAGTTACCACCCTACCGACAACGACGTACCGCCAAGCGATTTTGCGTTCCGGTACGATGTCGGGTATAAACCGATAGGGGTGTGGATTTCATCCTACTCCTAACAAGTTAGCCCGCTTCCATCTTAGATTGCATCATCACTTAACATCAGGTGTGATAGTAGTCAAGGGCCAACTTGTAGTCGATAAAAAAAACTACAGTTACCTCAACTTCGGGATATTGTTCATAGGTAACCGCATTGAAGGTCGTGTTCTTGCTTAGTATTGCTTTATTGTAAGTTTATCACTTATCAAAAAGTGGGTCATCTGTTAAAAATACCTAAATTTTAGAATACGCAAAAATGAAAGCGGTTATCCAAGTACGTCTTTGTTTTAGCTTCCGAAAAGCTCGTATTTTGAATTTTCCCATTTCACATTAAGGCCCTTAGATCCTCGGATGGTAACAGGGTGGTTATTATTAGGCGATTGTTTCTTTACACGTGTAAAATCGTAGGTAGTGTACGGTTACAGCTCAGCTACGGATAGACCTATCACAGAGCTAGTTCATACGTTAGGCTTGCTCTAGTTCAGCCGCCTTGGCGCTTAGGTTCGCTGAAAATTAAAGTGATAATGTGATTCGAGAAACTCGAAAAATTATTTTTAATTATTTTTAATTTTATTTTTTTGTTACTTGGATATTTATAATTGTAGCTTTGGGAAATGTAGTGTTTTTGAAGTGGAAGCCTGAAGGTAGGTTTCTTTTTTTAATAAAGTTTTAAAAATTGAAATAAATGTCATGGTTTTTCTGACTCTAACTGCATAGATTACTTATAAAAAGGATTACTTGGATTAGTTACAAAGTTCAACTGTTTAAATCTGTATTTTTCATAAAATATAGATTCCCTATCCAAGAAGATTCTAATTATTTAAAAAAAAAAATTGTCACATTAGGTTTGGAATCTATGCTTCGCAGGGAAGAAATAATGGACATATTAAAAATAACACACATCATATTTCTTTCTTAAGAATTAAAATTACAATTTGCAATGATTAATCTGACACGGCACGATAATTGTGTATTATTAACTTTTCTCTATTATTATAAATCAGCAATTCGAACGTCACGGAAGATTTACTTGTAACACTTATAGAAAAATATAGAACAATTAGAATTCTTTTGTTCACTGACAAATAATAATTAACGTTTAACTGCGATTCCATCTCATGTTGAGAGACGTTGCAGCCAACTTGGTGTTATTACAGTTTTGCTATTTTACTCTATCATTTATTTGTTTACAATTTTTTTTTAATTTTTAACAATGTCATACAAAAACATATAAAAACACTATTAAAAATTTATAAAAAAAAATTTGCTCCTCTACTTGCGGGGCTTTTGAGGGCCCAAGCAACCGGTGGTCAGGACTCCAGAGTGAGGAACCTCCTCACAATACGCGCCTTCTCAAGAATCACCGCCTTCTGTTTGATCGAACAAGCCAAGCGAAAGCTTCTTAAGCTTTCGCGTGGCTGTTATTGTTCGAAGCTTTTCGCAATAAGACCATTGACTGAAACAACTATAGGAACAATAATCGTCGACTCAACAATCCACATGGCGGTAATCTCATGAGTAAGGTCCAAGTATTTTGATACTTTTTCCTTTTCCTTTACAGCATATACTCCCCCGTGCCTTGGAGAGCACGTTAAGCCGTCGGTGCCGGTCACTATCATCAACATCTGATAGTGATCGTTAATAAATTAAACATTATCACCCTAAGCCCGCCAACCCGCATTGGAGCAGCGTGGTGGGTGTACACTCCATATCCCCTCTCCTATAAGGAGGGAAGCCTGGCCCTGTAGTGGGCCGTTAATAGGCTGATAATGATATACTCTTTACCAGTTTTTAAAGGGCATCCTACCAGGTAATTTGTCATCATCTAGGTACTACCACAGTAAACTGGTAGTCCACGCACAATTTCGCTATAATCAGATGAGCGTAAGGTGAAAAATGTATCCAATATTCAGTATTTTTCTATTTTACAATAATTCTTGTAATAATGAAACAGCCAAGCCATATATATTGACTAAACTGTAGAGTTTGTGAAGTTAGGCGTGTAGAGTTAAGGTTTGAATTAGAAGCTATAACAGAATTTCATTTCTTATACCTCCTCTTCTAGTCGTTTTCCTCATTGCTGAGGGTCATGATCACCTCCATCTTTGATTCAACTTGAGATGTGACGCCACTTTGCTCTCTCCTCTGCTGTCCGAAGAGCATCGTAGACCGTGGAGTCGAGTGTGGTGCGAATCTGATCAGACCAACGTATGGGGCTTCGGCCACGCGGCCTTTTTCGTTTTACTTTGCCAGTAACTATTAGTTTCTCGAGACTATCTCCATGTTTCCCGGCAATGTGTCCGAATTAATAATAAAATTAATATAATAAGAAGTTCATTTCTTAATTTAATACCTTTTTTTATATTTGGGGTGTATTTCTGTCAAATCAGAAGCGCCTTTTTTATAGCCCTCCATCGTCTAATTTTAATTGCGTCAAAATTACGGAAATGTCCGTGGAATTAATTCCCTAGGACCCGTCCTTTAAATCAAGCATTAGGTAAATACCAACTACGTCATATGACGTCACACGATAAATAGTAAATACAAATGTAAAACTTTTATGTTCGAAAGGCTACATAGTAAGTAATGACATTTAATTCCTGTTTTAGTAACATTTAATTGATAAGAAGAGCAATCCGACACAGTAGTATCTTTTGTTGATACTGTGATAACCAACTGATGTTCAGTATCTGTTAGTTGAATACGCGGGGACAAACGAACATAACACTCGAACGATTAAAAACAAATGAAAGTGTGTAATAATAAACTTTACAAGTGCTTCTGTGTCATTTCAAACCATTGTTTGTGAAATATTGTGCCTAGTTAAAAGATAGAAAAGACCTTGGTGAAACTGTTTCAGGATTTCAATATATATTATATCTATTTGGATTTGTTTAGGTAGGTAAGAGAATGATGTGGTGTAAAAGAAGATGTAGTGGCTAAAATTAAGAAAGAGATGCCTAGATGGTTTGGGCATGTAGAGAGAATGCATGAAAGAAGATTAACAAAAGATAATTTTGAGGTGAACTTGTATGAAAGGATTAATGAAAGTTGAAGAAGCTAAGGAAGTATTCAAGGACCGTGGTTTGTTTTGACCTGTATGTGTATAGTTTAATAATTTAAAATAGTAAACGATCGGTATGTGAAAACAGACGAGTGTTATTTCTATCCTTATCTCTTGTAACCTTTTTCAAGAAGGATTTATATGTTTTTGTCATTTTTATGGCACAACTATAGATCTAATCTAAGAAGCTTTATGTTGTAAAATTACTGTCTTTTTAGCGATTTTAGTTTTTGAATGCGTAGCGGATTTATTCATTGTTCAAAATTGGCAACCTCTCGGGAAAATTACTACTTATTTTCTGGACCAAAAGATTTCCTTCTAAACAAAGTGTATGCCAAATTGTATAACGAGTAATAAAGACGAATGCGTAACAAACAAAGATATAGTCACATTTATTATATTGAGCTTAAAAAAATCTTAGAGAACCTTCAGAAGACAATGCTTTTTGCTGGATAATAGATAAGTACAAAGGACATTGCCAAAATATGCCCCAGGCTGTCCAAACTTATGCTCATATTTAACTGTTTTATTTAAATACACAATGAATTTTAAACAACTACCCATGTTTCATAACAATCACTTGAAAATATATCAAAAAAATAAAAATTTCAATCGATTTTTTGTGTTCTGAATCACGTGACCGCGTTCGTAATATGAAAAGTCAACTTTTTCAACCTTCATAACTTTTTCCTGCGACTGCATAGCTCATACAACTTTGTTTTTCTGTAAATAGAAAATCTGCACTATTTAATGACATATATATCATTACTGGGCAGTCTGGGGTACACTTCCATACAATTTTTGGCAATGTCCTTTTTAGGTTGACTAGTTTAGCTTCTTTAGAATCTATAGGAAAAAAAAAATTTGAAATGAAAATTTTTCCTGAGTGTGAGAATTTTTCCAGTAATAACAGAATTAGGATGTTGGATGTGTTTGTTACCTATACTTTTGTGCGTTGGAAAGCGTGCACCAATCATACCTTTAGATGATGAATTTGAGCTCCATCTTCTTTGCTACAAGAGGCTGACCCTGCAACGGGAGAACAAAAATAGACTGATGATGATAGACAACTAACTTGAGGGCGTTCGTGGCGCAGCGGTTGATTTATAAAACGGAGGGCTTGAGTTCAATTCCTGGCAGGCAAATTAAGATTTACTTAATGATCCGGATCTGGCTGGTAGAAGGTTCGGCTGTGGGCTACCACTCTGCCGACAAAAATTACCGATAGATGATTTAGCGTTCCGGTACGTGTAGAAACCGAAAGGAGTGTAAATTTCATCCTAATCATTACATTATTCCGCTACCATCTTAGATTGCATCATCCCTTACCGCAGCCGTATGCGTGAGAGAAAAGGAATCCAGATACTAATGCATTATAATATAAAATCACTTTAAAATAATATATGAATATTAATGGAAGTCTCTATTGTTTCAGGGTTGACGGATAACAGTCAAAAATTCAGGTGTGAAGATACACCACATCGTTGCAACATCCTCCAATGCCGAACGCGTTCGGAGAGCTCCTAACGCCGTGAACGCAGGGCGACACAACATCTTTGATGCTCGCTCTCCCATTGGAAAAAGTCATCTACACGCACTGTCACTTCATTATTATTAAATTCCTAAACATCTTCTTCATATTATAATATATAGTTTATTACCTTTTTGATATAAGAAAGGCAAAATGAGCAAAATCTTGAAAGTAGTTGGCGCATCTTGGATGCAGACCAAAATAAGCTCGTACGTCTTGGGTTTTCTTGGAGTACTTGCGATCTTGGCGCTCTTCGTTGGACAGATAGAAAGGTTGGTAAATCATATTCCTTTATATAATCTTTTATATTTTTATATAGTCTATTTAATTCTGGTGTGACGATTTTTGTCCGGGTTGAACTCTCAAACAATTAAACCGATCTTGACTTAATTATGTATTAGGTGCAGCTCAACCAATTATAGACCTGAATATGTATCATACATAAATAGATTGATCTAGACTCTAGACAGTACAAAGTGTGTTCACTAATAACCTATAACCTAAACATAGTACAGAACCCTGACCCGTGCAATAAAAGCTAAGATGAAATAGTATATTTGCTCAACCTTATATATTCGAAAATAACTTCACCATACACTTTAGTTCACAGACATCGTAAAATATGTATTGCCCTGTAAAAAATTTTAGATGATAAAGAAGGAATTGGTTGTGGCATAGAAGATAGGCACAATAGGCTGTATTCCCTCCATGATATGTGTTTTGTATCCTGTGATTATTTGATTTGTATATTAGTATCAGTAATGACAGTATAATTATGTATTGTGGACATACAACACAACCTTCAACGTTTAGTTGGTTTCATTATACATACTTAGCTTTGTCTTGCGGTTTCAATCGCTAATATACCGTTTTTGAGAAAACATTGGAATAAAAGGGAACCTTAGTAGGTATTCGTTCACATAATAATTTAACTGTAGGTTAATATCACCCAGATCTATTTAGGCTTTTCTGTAACAGGCAATCATCTATACATTCGACATAGATGTCAGTTAGATGGTACTTTGATGAATAGAACTGCATAAGTTCTAGGTGAAATAAAAATTTAAAAATCGCGTTCAGTTAAGGCCGTTGTTTTGTTATGTTATGCGATGTTAAAAAGCTTTTTCCTTAAAATAGGTCCACTATTTAATTAAAAATAATATCTAGTACGTAATCAAAATTGTAAAAATTTATAAGTATTGTTTCTGTCGTCAAAAATCCGTAAAAAAATTTTATCTGTCGTCAAAAATCCGTAAAAAAAAATTGGTTGTCTGTAAAGTCGGTTTACTGACGATAGTTGAACGTGACAACGTCTTAAGAAACATTTATGGAATGGTAGCAGTTAATTGGTTATTAAAATTTTTAATTTTAAAATATTTTTATAAATATTAATTAAATTAGTAAAATAATTAATTTTGATTTTATAAATTTATATTTTAAATTTTTAATAAATATATTAATTTTTAATTTAAAATTAATATACTTAATAATTATATTTAATAGACGAATGCCGAACGCTACCGAACGCAAAAATCGAAATGCTGTAGCTTCCAAATTTTAGAGTTCGCTTCATTCCGCGATCTCGCTTGCACTTCAAGCCGACATGGAACGCCTCAAAGCGAGGTAACGCCGCATGTAAAAAGTTATGTGTGGCATACAGACGGCTCTATCGAATTATAAGACGTTGTCACGTCAAAAAAAAAAAATATCTGAAAAGGGAATACCAGTTTTAATGATCGCAAAACATAAAAAATGGAAATAAAATAACACAAGATAATTATACTCGTATTACAAGGATTGCTAGTTTAAATGTTATAAAATGGATATTGATATAACTTTTACATATTTTTCGATTATGTGCGTATTCGTATTTGTTATTTTGGGAGCTTTTAAATCGTATGAGATTCATTGCGATGATAGAATGTTGTGTTTTAAAATACTTGCTAGTAAATATTTTTGTATGAAACTAAAATATAATAAATCATTTTCCACATTTACGCTTCCTTCCACAGATGAATTGAAATAGTTAATACTATAGATAAATTTTATCAATTATATGGTATAAACTTGAACAAATATAATAACGTACAGATATAAATAAATTAAAATCCGACACATATAGGTAGTTACTGGTGCTAAAATTTTAAGTAAATACGTCAACATTTTAGAAAGGGACGGAAGAATTTTTCCACCTCTACGACTACGCTATTTCGTTACTTAGGCATGACGTCACACTATTGTTAGGCCGTCTGTGTCTAACTATTAACATTTAAAGTTTTAAAACATTTTTAAAGTTTTTTTATAAATTTAAATTATAAAAAAGTATTTTAAACTCCAGTATTTTGATATTAGTCATTTAGCTAACTGAGATTAGGAACAGCCGATTTAGGTTAGATTAATAAAGTTTGTATTAAAAATATACCTAGCACTTCATTTGTATCATCATATAGGATATTGTCAGACCGGAAACAAGACAATTCACGGCTGAGGAATGTGTAAATCCTTCCGAAGTGATTTTAAAAGGACGAGGCTTCAGCCGAGGCCGTTTTAAATTATTATTGCTCTTTCGGTCAAAAAGAGAAGTTATTTTTCTCCTTAGATGCAAGAAAACTATAAAATATGGCAGGCAAACAGCATCAGAAAATTAATTTTATTGTTCACAAAGGGATCTTGTTGACTTCGATCAAAAAAGACTCTCGTGTATATGCGGAAAAAGGAAAAAAATTACTTATTCTTTAGACGAAAGCAGATATGCTAACAACTGCACATCGGCGTCGTCACCGATTGCACCTCAATTAATATGAATCACGCTGTGATATCACTATAATAGATACAATCTAAGTAAATGAAACGGTATCAGATTTAATTATTATTTGTTTTACAACATAAGTCTCGTTTGTTCTAGAATCCAGGAAGACGGAAACTACGCAGCGACTGTCTTCTATTCAGAGAAAACCGGATATCGCATTGAGTACTGGGGTCAGAGCAACGATCTAAAGGATATCGCGAAGGGAGTGGCCCGGGCCTACTTCAAAGAAGGCATTGACACTACCGGGTCAGTTACTTAATTGATCTACTTTACATTAAAAAGTTAACACAATAATAAAGTAAAAATTCTATTTCTGATAATTTATATTAGACGATTATTAATCATTATATTTAGTGCAAAATAACATGCAGCTTGCATAATTTATTCTAATATTGTAAATTATAATGTTAATCATTCTTTCACAATAAAAAAACATCGTAATGGACAGGAGTTTTTTAACATTAGATGAAAGTAGCCGCTCATTCATTTTTAAATCCTTCTTCATCGTTTAATAAATCTAACTTCTGTTAATTGATCTATTTAAGTTTCTTATAGTGATGATAAAATGAATATAGATAGATTACTCTTTCTACTCGTAGGTGGTCGCTTCTAGAAATAGAAACGGATGGATCATATCCTGACGAAATACAAGCATACGCAGCGGGTATAGTGGAAGGAGCACTGACTTGGTATCTGATTCATACGCACTTGGAGAACACCATTCGAGCAAAATGCGAAGACCAGCCATTGGAGAAGCAATGCGATAAACTAAGGGATGCGTTGGATAAATCTGTTAATATTTGGAAGACCTACGCCGCGGAACGAGCAGCTACAGATTCATTTTGGCATCATGTAAGTTAATAAAAATATGTGATTTGTAAATGTGTATATTTATATAAGTTGTCGTCGTCACTATCAGACCAGTAAATAGGGCCTTACATATAGTTTTACAGAGCATCAGATGTTAGTGATAATGTCCAGGACCGACGACTATGGTGCTCTTTGAAGGTTGAGGGTGTAATACCACCTAAATCTCATCTCCGTGAATTTATAGAAGAAAATAAGCTCAATATACATCGAGATCCTGAGCCACATAGATCAACGAGGTAGTCAATAATCTTTGCTTATAAAAAATGATATAAATCTTCAACAGGTTTCATTACATTACACACAAATCGGAGGAATATACACCGGATGGAATCATGGAGTAGTTAGAAGTAACAATGAATACGAGACAGACATATCCGATCTTTACTGGTTAAACTCGGTAGCAGAGGTAATCGAAATACAGCACAAACTAAACATCTCCATAGAAGAAACAGACTTCAACACCATGCCAGGGTTATCAAGCGCTTTCTTGAGAATCGCCAACGAAACAACAGATGATGGACAGGAAATTAAGAAACTGTTCTTAGCGCAAGATGTGGCTGGAAGGTAAGTGATTGACGGAGTAAACAAATTTTAGAACTATGAAGGACTTTTTACCGACAAAAAAAAACGGAGGAGGTTCTCAATTCGACACGTATATATTTTTTTTTATATGTATGACCACGGATAACTTTTTACAGAGTTGTCCGATTTTGATAATTATTTTTTTATTAGAAAGGACACACTTCCAAGAAGGTCTCATTGTCATCATGTTAGGATCTGATGATGATATCCTGGGAAAATTGAAGGAACTCTTCAAATTTCGATTTCGATCGAGATGCGATTTCGCCAAAAAGCTACTGATACTTACTATCGGTATTTTTTTGGCTACAAGTGCCGTATAATATACTATGACAGTATAGTACGAGTACGTAGCGATAAATCACTAAGAAATATTAATTTTTAACAAAAAATAGAACCGACTCAAAACGCACTAAAAAGTACATAAAACAAAACACCGACTTCATATATATGTTTAAGTAAATTAAAGCAACTAAATGACAGTTATATTTTTACTGTTTAGTGCGTTTTGAGTCGGTTCTATTTTTTGTTAAAAATTTTTATTTTACCTATCCATCCTTTATATTAAGATTTAAAAATGCAAATTATCAACATCACCAAAAAGTATTACTTCGCGTGATTTTATTGAAGTCTTCAATTACGTCGACGATAGTCGAAATCACCTTTCATTTCTTTTATAACAGGTAGAGTAATTAGGCACGGCTGTAGCCTCCAAAAACCAGATCTGGACCAATTTACAAAATCTTAATCGGCCGTCAATCGGACCTAGAACCTGCGTCTTATAAATGCGCATACCACTGCACAAAGGAGGTCGTCAAAAACACAGATAAACCCTAAATGAGAAGGGCTTTAGGATCTTTGATCTATCACACGACTCAGTGGATTGTAGAAAGAGAAACAATGGAAGTGATATCTCTCTTTACCAATCGTATGTAATAGGAAGACTTATAATAACTTAATATATGATTTCAGCTACTCATCAATGACACGGATCTTGAAGAAATACAAACTGAACTATCATCAAACATCTAAAGACACTGCTTCCGCGCCGGGAGCTTCAATAGAATTCGCCGGGTACCCAGGTTCGATTACAAGTCAGGACGAGTTCTACATAGCGAGGGGCGACAACCATAGACTAGCAATTACCGGAACATCGCTCAGGAATTACAATGACAAACTGTGGAAGAATGTTAATATAACTGAACAGGTGAGGTCGTTTGTTTATCGTAAACGTCTTGATATTTACAAGTATATTATACTAGTTACATAGAATATAAGTACATATAAAGAATTTCTTATATACTAGATACTTACAATAGAAGTAATATAACTAAAAGATCAAGAAAAAAAAGAAAAGAAAAATTCTCAAGAAATAATTCAGGGCTATTATATTTTCCGTTGCCAAATATAGCTATTTATTCACAATGAGAGCAAAATTAATTTTAGTTGCAAATCCCTTTGAAGCTTAAGAATGAGAAAGAGTTCTAAAAACAAATGTTTTTTCTCTTGTCTCTCTTTGTCTGTTGGCACCAATCTTTTAAAGCTTTTAGAACTAGTAAACGGATTTCAATGCGATTTCCGAATTTAGATAAGCAAATTCTAGACTCTGGAGTAACCTAATTAGGCATTGTTACATCAAAATCAAATGTCACCGAAAAAGGAATTTCATCAAAACCCAAATACTAGTGTTAAAAATATCCTGCGCACACTGCATATAGACAAATCAAATATTTTAACGTAGATTATTATCTATTTACGTGCCTCATATTTGCATAAACTGCTTGTAAAGTGATGTAGATATTTACTGGGCGCTTATATGAACGTAAATATCTCCGATGCATGCCAACAGGCGAACATATTACTATTCCACCTGTAGGTAACACATATTCCTAGGTACGTACGTTATGTACGGAAACTATTTTTGCTATAAGAAGATTATTGTGCAATTGATTGACAAGTATTTAAATATCAATTAAATAGTTATTTACATTTTCGTTTGTGTGTAGTTTATTGCCTCGTTGATCCAGTGCTTAGTCTGTTTAGCTTTAGATAATGAGGTTTAAGAATTTGATCGGACCGGAAATTATCCATCATCATTCAATTTATTATAGAAATACTTCTAGATATAGATTATAATAAAGTGTTTTTGCACGCACAATAAAACAACATAACAGTAAAAGCAACACTCGTATAGGCTATATTGACGCCAAAAGCTACCAGAATTTCGCTGTAAAAAATCACTGGGCGATATTAATCGTGTATTACATAGGCGGCGCTATTACATTTACCGTACAAAAGACTCATGGCCATTAGTTATTATTCTGATGATAAAGAATTATTTCTTATATATATTATTATTATTATTATTTCAGGTACCCCTTGGGCCTCGTATATCAGCCGCCAACCACCTCGCGTCTAACGTCAGTAGCTGGGGCCACATCCTCGCTCGCAGCAACTCGGGCACTGGCTGCAAACAGTGGCTTGTCGTTGATTATAACAAATTCAACCAACTTCTGGACTCGAGCGAAGTTGCCACGCAGAAGACAGAGAAGAAGGAAATCGTGACAGAGAGCATGGTAAACAAGTGAGTGTCGTCCTGAGCTCTGTAGTATTTTTAATTGATTAACTTGGTGGTGTTTTTTATTACTTTTATAGAAAATGTCTAGACGAAAAGTTTTGCTTTTACTCGGAAAATTCTAAATAAAAAGGTTTTAATGTTTGTAATCGCGCAGATCGCAGGCTTCGCTATCCGACTACCTGCTATTTGCAATGCGTAGAACGCGTTCTAAGTTTACTCAGAACGCTGAGTTCAGGTCGTATGAACACTATCTATGCTCTAAACCACCCCGAGAGATAAACAAAAAACAAATCTTGTATAGAAGCAGGCGTACTTTGAAGAAGTTCATCGTAAACATTGAACAAATGATTTTGCTATGTTTCTCGAGAAAACGTGGAATCCATACAATTACTTCGTCCCGAAAAAAATGAAAATTTAAATTGCCTATTTCAATTAAAAATTGTAGAGAGTAAAGTTGCGGAGTTACCTGCATATAGTTTCAACGTACCATTACTACGAGTATGTAAACATTTTATGAGATTGTCAGGTCAGAAAATAGCAAAATAAATAAAAACTGAGTCGTTCGTGACTTTTGGCGAGCCTTGACTAGACAAAACATGCAATAAAGAAATATCGCTAAGCATCGTCATCATTTTTGGTAAATGTAATAATGATCCATCCATCGAATGGGAATTTTCACCTAAGTGGAAATTTTCTAAAACAATCAGCCGCTCTCTCCAATCAACATCAACGTATCAACAGCGTGTTTACGTCGCGTTATCAATCACAATCATCTCTGTTGTGACAACACAGGGCGCACACGAGTAATCAATGGACGCGCGAAATGCGTGTCATAATAAACAGAGACAATTCACGCCGGGAACTGCGCCGTGTTGATATTAATTTACGATGTTTAAACTACTGAATGTATATAAACGGCAATTTGTATCGATTTCTATGTACCTACTTTTCCTATTTCATATTTACATCTTCATAACGTGACAACGTATCTGACGCAGTAAGCAGAGTTTAATCAAAACAGTCGCCTATTCAAGCTTGAGTCAATTTAGGATTTTATGATATAATATGAAGATCGCAGTTAGTTAAGGTTAAACTAAGTCCCCGAGGTTCGATAATAATTTGAGTTTTTATATTATCTGGGTTAAATTTTAGTTTATTTTGGCAAGCTCTTTATGGGCAAGAATGTACCGTCAACAGCATTTTTTAATTTTCAATATAAAGTATGGATTTTACTTTAAATTGCTTTAATATAGCTGGATTAGAATTAAGTATGTAAAAGCCCGCGCAGACAGAAGGACTTCAGGCGTTCTGAGTTTTGCGTTTCACGTTCTTTATTAAATAACCTAATAATTAATAATATTTATTGCGCCGCATAGATAACAGGCAACCTACTCTGCTATTTGCGCAGTGATATAAAGCTACAAACTTTGCACTAAACTACTGAAGGCTGAACGCGGATTTTAGAACGCCTGGCCTATTTGTTTGCACTCTGAGTAAAAACTTAAATGTAGATAAATTTTTGAGGATGTCAATTGTTTTCTTTCAACAGTGACATAAAGCATACAATAGTGCACCGTGCGGGCAGTGGCCGTGCGAAGGGTCTACTCTGGCTGATAGAACAAGTTCCTGGCAGAACGCACTCCGCAGATATCTCCGACGCTTTCCTGGAGAAGACGTACTGGGCTTCTTACGGTCTACCCTTCTTTCTTGTGAGTATTTCTACTAGTCTCTTCATTAGTACTCACATAAGCATAAACTAAAGAGGCAGCAACTTCGCACCTCCTGCTGCCTTTGAGAATTTCTTTGAAGTAAGAAACCCACAATAATAGTAGATCCTTAACTTTAACCTTAAAGATCTGATGCCGTATAGGCTAACTCCTGGTATATGAAGATGTCCTATAATACATTCCTTTACGTCCGACAGTTCATCAACTTCGATTTGTTATAACTCTTTAGAGCGGAACACAGCAATACTGCTTAGCTACAATAATAAATGTGACATCTATAATTTATTTGATTCTCATTCTCTTCCAGGATATAGCTAACATAACACATGTCACAAAAATGGAAGAAACGCACGGAAAAATATTCTCAGAGTCCGAATCACCGCGAGCAGTAATATTCCAACGAGGCCACAAGAACGCAACTACTATAAAGAGTATATTTCAACTGATGCGATTCAACAACTTGTCCGCAATAAATCTCTCTAACGATAACAACTGCAAGGATACCGAAGACTGTTACAAACTAATTGCAGAATATTGGTCTGGTCTAGGATACCGAGGAGACATTGTTAAAGAAAATAAGAAAGCTTATGGAATTATTGATACAAAAATTATTAGTGGTAAGTGATGGCTTAAATTTTTCCTTTAACGAAGCTCATCAGTGAAAGTTTCGACTTTCGTCTCTACGATAAGTAATAAGATATTAGAGATAAAGGCGAATTAGAAGCTCATACTGTTAGACAGTTTTTTTTTTTAATTTTATTCTGTTAATTTTAACGATAGCAGTATCCGATGGAATTTTATTTTTTATGGTAAATGTGGCTTGCATCTGGCTTCAATCATGACTGATGAAAGCAATGACGATGGTATTAGTTGAAGCAAGGTTGATGCAAAGTAGCTTCGAAATGAATACCGGATAACAAATCTTCAAAGGCTGATAATGATATTCTAATTAATTTTTTCAGGCTCCCTTGGCGACACATCATTAGACTTCATTGCGATATCCAGCCCACCATTCACGGAACCTCCAAAACTGAACACCACTAAAATAAATAAAGGAAACGTAGCATCTACCTACACTGATCAATTTGACGACGTGCCGATGATCAACGGTCTAGAAATAAGGGATCTAGTGAAACAACAACAAGAAGAGGCTGAAAGGGGGTCATTAGAGATACTGAATAAGGATGTCATACAGCCATTCAGATGGTCGGAAAGCGATTTTAAAGAAGTAGCGCATGAAGGTCTCCCAGATTTATGGAATTTTGGTCCTTTTAGACCGGCATGGTCGTGGTGAATTCATTCGCAATAGAATTAATACCATTCCTATCTAGTTAATGAATTCAATATACATATATTCTTGTCAAATCATACATAATATTGCTTTAAACATTTTAAAAGATTCATAATAATTTAATTTTAATAACCTAATTTATTTGTAGCCAAAATAATAAAAATATCCGTCCCTGATTTATTTCAATATTTTGACTGTCGCATTTTTTGTTAAAAAATAAAACCGACTAAAAAAATTTTTGACTTACCTAGTACTTATCTTCCTAGGTACTTAATTTATTTATATGTTAAGTATAATATTTTACTTTTGGATGCAATCATTTATAAACTAAGATGTCGTACTTATTTATTGTTTTCTGTTTGTACTGTCCTCAATTTGATTTTAGTGCTTTTTACACTCCTGATTTTATTTCTTAATATAATGACTACACACGTTTTGTGTTTCTAGAAATAATTTAACGCATAAAAATACGAAATATAAAAAAATTATTGCCTTCTTAGCACTATTGTTTTGTGTTTAATGAATGTATTTAAATATTTATGTTTAGGAATATTAATTTTAATACAATATTGTCTATAATGGGGTATTTAATAATGAAGTGACTGAAGTGTAAGTTTATTTCGATTTTGCTCTCGAAAATAAAAGTTTCATTTACGAAGTGTTTTATTTTAGAATACAAAGATATCTTTGTATTCTAGAAGATTTCTCTTTTGCTCAGAACTCCTTCTGCAATGCAATTTTTAATCTATTATGAACAACGAAGAAAGTTCATAGCCTTAATAAACTAAGTTGGAATACTTGGAGTTGTAACAGCAAAAATAGAATACTTAATATATTAATCTATACTAAAGCCAAACTCGATTGAGAATGCTTGTCAACAAACAAATTAAGAATGAAGGTGGATATCACTACTCATTTTACACCTATTGTTTTAATTAACTAGTTAATGACGAATTCATGACAATAAATTAGATTAGTAAGCTTAAAACTTATTAACATATTCAACATCTTTTTAATAAGATTTTTTAAAATAACAAAACATAATTTTAAACTTATTAGGCATAAAATGTGTTGCATTTTCTACTTTCATTTTAAATTTGTTTGTTGACAAGCATTCTCAATCGAGTTTGGCTTTAGTATTTAATAATTTAATAGTGATTTTTATTTAATATAAAACTATATGGAAGTTAATAAGTACGAAATAAGAGCTACGAGCCACAAATATTTTCATGACCAACACCCTCCTGGCCCAAAACTAGTATGGTGCTTGACACTGTTGTTTTATGCAACTCAAAATTAGTCAGGTGCGATTCAGGTGGCGGGTTGAGAAGCACCAGCCTCTACAACACGTAAAAAACTAAATCTAAATTAATTTCCAGTCATTTCCATCCTATTAAAATTTTGGCCGATTATTAAAGTTAACCCATTAAATTAAAAAATGAAGCTTAGCTGACTATAGAGTGGTGGAATGATCACGTCAGCCGTGGTATGCAGGTGGTAAACAAAGTTGTAAAGTACCTAACAAAACAAACTGCGTGAGCACGCTTGAACGTTATAATTATATTTATGGCATAAAGATGAAGCGCCATCTATTATTGTGCTATGTAAAAGATAACTAATATTCTTATGAGCTTTTACCTAGTCTAAGGCACTTTTTAAAATTACCACTTCCGCTACACGCGGTCACATTTTGTTCTTATTCCTTAGATTTATTTTATGAAAAGCAGATATATTGTGAAATTAAAAATTTTGATCAAAGGTTGTTTTTTTTATTGTGATAAATGACTGTTACTATTCCTACATAAATATTTTGTAATGTATGAGTGTTAGTAATCTATCATATCTTATCTATAGTCACAAGAAACCAGTCCAGTAGGTCGGTAAAAAAATCTATTGTCGTTGGCAATGATTGTCAAATCAAATGTCAATATATCGTGAGCGTAGAAGTGAGTGATATTTTTTGACTGATAAGGAAATAATAACAACAAAATTAGTCATCGCTTACTTGTACATAATAATTACTTTAAAAAAAGTTTTAACAAGATAATATACAATTAGCACGCTACTGTAAACTCCATAAGGTCTAAAAATGAATTTCTTCAGGAAAGAGCCCACTGTTAAAGGTAATTAAGTAAATATTTATTAGTGTTCATAGATTTACCTTAATCGAATATAAAATTGATATATTTTGTCTTAATTTAAAAGCCCTGCCTCAGTAATAGGCCTAAAGTGTAATAAATTTTATTTTTAGACATCATAGTATGACCTCATCGTTTAATCTAACAAAATTATATATTACGACATACCTCTTCAAAGTTATAAGATAAATAATCTATAATGTTATTTTAATAGCAAACTACCTCTTTTTTGAAATCATTGATCATTTAGCTCATTAGTAATAAAATCAAAACCTCCGATTATTTTACAAAGACTTTATTGTTAAAGCTTGTGTTCATTTCTTGTTAAATTATTGAGATACAAGTTAAATTTTTATAACTATACATCATCTGTAAAAATGTGAAAAAATAAACTATCTTGCTGTCATGGTTCATGAATTACAGCCATGACAGATAGACAGATAGTGGAATCTTGGTAATAGGATTCTGTTTTTACCCTTTGACCATTTACGCCTATAAAAGGTTCTGTGTTCTAACTATGAGTCTGATTGAGTAGAATTTTTGATAGTTTACAATTTTAAGGTTTGGAAGTTTACACTAGTTTTTCAGTTTGTGTGAGAGATTACTGAATAGAAAATTTTAAATTTTCAGAACAGCAAAGACAAAATGATCGAGAGCTGCGTAAGGCTGGAAGAGACTTAGAGCGGGATAAGTTAGCATTAGAGAGAGAAGAAAAGAAACTGGTTTGTTCAAATAATATTTATATTAAGAATCTCTGACTGACTAACTCACACACCTAAAACTACTGAAGCAAGCGCTATATGATTTGGGTACATCAACATTGATGTGGAAAAATGGGAGAAGGATGTTCTTTTCTGTTTAAAAATCTTAGTTGTTTTTAGTATCTATGAAATTTTAAGCAGGATTAAGAGATCTTTTTCTGGCAGAGCTTATGTTTGGAAGAACACACCTGAACTATTATTTACCACATGTCGTTTAACATGCCTTGATTTTTTGGACATAGGGCAACACTGTGCACACAGCAATGTTAATCTGATGACCCAGTGAAATGGTTAAATAAGGTTTTCCACTTTTAACCTAGTGGGGTAACTGCTTGGTCTGTCAATAATTATTGCAAAAAGTAAAATGTTGTTTGGTTCTACACTAACAGGAATCATGGAATAGAAAACAAAGCTATGTTTCATGAGTATTTAATATGTAATTTGTTTTTAACTATTAGGAGATGGAGATTAAAAAGATGGCGAAAGAAGGAAACAATGAGGGATGTAAAATGCTAGCTAAGCAACTTGTTCTAATGAGAAAACAAAAAACAAGGTTATACACAGCTAATAGTAAGGTAAGGAAATTAATAGTTTTTTTTTATTTTGTTATCTTATAGAGAGAATTGAGACGAATATCTTAGCATTCCATGGATTCACCGTGCGGGTGCCGGGTCCATCGCGTGGCTGAGAGAAAAACTCCGAACAGAGCCCGAGACTTGTGACACGGGTGTAGGTTTAAGGGTACCCTTTGTGACGCGCGTCAACACTCACCTCCTCTGTTCAAGTTATTCTCCCTGCCCAACCATATTCGGAAGGACCCTACTAGTGCAGCTTTGGACACTCGTTCCAATATGGAGCTTACTGCACTTCTAGTAAGGCCAAGGTCTTTTAGCAGGTTGTAGAGAGACTTTGCTGGTATACCCCTCGCACCCAATTCTACCGCGTATAAACTAACCACATAGCCATTTTTGGTTAGTTCATTAGTAAGGTCATAGTATTTATTCACTTTGAATACATGATCTTTAGGGATGTTTGTTTCCCACGGCACTATAAGCTCAACAAGTACTATACGTTTGATTTGTTTGGAAAAAAGAAATATATCCGGTCTAGATGTCGTAATAGCTAAGTCTTCCGGGATTTTATAGTGCTTTTCATACGTGTCCATTAATATAGTCCAATCAGGAGCAGAGCCCAGAATTGAATAAGGCTTGCTGGTGGAATTTGTACTTGAGCCTGCTTTAACGAAGTTAGTTTGTCTTTTATTCGTCGTCAACCCTTTTTGAGCCCTAGCTACTGAAAGGCTAATAGCTTCACGTATGATTTCTAGTACTCTGTCGTGGCGGCGTGAGTAGAGACCCCTGTCCAGGAGCACCTTGCATCCTACCAATAAGTGCCTTGCAGTGCCCACTGCCTCACCACAGGTATAGCAAGATTTTTCCGAGGCTTTTCCCCATCTTACTAGGTTACTCTGATCTGGGAGAGTCAGTTGAAAGGCATTAAGATAAAATTTCAATAAGGCAGGAGACCAATCGTACAGCAAGGCGCGCCACTTCAGAGCCAGAGGGATGCAGAACTCGCCTAAGTTTAACCACTCGTTTTGCATTTCTAGGTTCATGGCATGCACTTTGTAGTTGTCGTCCTCATCTTGTTTAAGAAAAGATTTTATTATGTCTTGGTCTTCCTTTTTACGTCTTGCACCCAACCCGGTTCTATTTACCTGAGCCCCTGCCATAAATTGTTTGTAAAATTGAAGCCTAGAGTCAAGTTTTCCGGCACCCTCGTCTTTAGGAAGTGATGCAACTAGTTCGTCCTGGGACTTAACTAGAATGTGCGTTCTGGTAACCCTGAGGTGTTTATAGAGTTCCGATGGCCTTTTTAGTTTTAACCCAAAATTATTGTAATCTCTGAATAGAGTTGAAGGGTCAGCCGAGAGTGCTAGACCAAACCAAGACTTCAATGTTTTTATGACATTTGCATCTAGTTTTGCCAGATGGGTTCTGCCAATATCATAAACGAGGAATGGCCAAGTCAGACGTGAAGTGAGATAGTTGTCATAGACCCACGTTTTTTTATATTGTTAATGGGCTGTTGGTCTACCCTATTGAGGTCATTTATGAAGTTATCGACGACTACCTCAAGGGATGGTGAGCGTCCTTTGTAATCAATCTTTCTACCGAGGAACTTAAAAGGCAATGCTTCAGCAATGGTGGTTACACTTTGGCCACTAATAGAGAGACCCGGATCATAAGATGTAAATTTAGTATTTCGTCTCCCCAGACATAGACAGTGACATTTGCTTGGCTTTACCCTCAGCCCACCAGTCCATGAGCAGAACTCATCCACTACATTCAATAGCTCCTGACAATGTTTTGGGTTTCGTGTCAGTAAAGCAAGGTCATCTGCAAAAGCTAAGATGGACTCTGTATATTTATTGTTAATTTTAAACCGATAGCCCCATTTCTTTTCTTGAACAATTAATTTATCTATTAAAATATTGATGACTACATTAAAAGCTATTGGGGATAAGCAGCAACCTTGAAACAGCCCCACATTGTAATGTAGGGGTTTTGAGTACTCATTGTTTACTGCTATGGTGAATTTCAATTTTGAATAGTAAGAAGTGATTAAATCAATAACTAGATCAGGAAAATTGTACCACCTCAAGGCGAAAGTCAATAGATCATGCTGGACAGAACCAAACGCATTTTCTAGGTCTATCCAGCAGATCGTAATTTGCCTTTCATATTTTCTAGCATCCTTGAGACTTTCGCCTAGAAGTGAATTGTGTTCCAGGCCACCAGAAATTCCGGGCAAAAACCCTTTCTGGTGATAAGGCCTGAAATACCTATTGTTTATCATGTGCTTTGTCATTTTTGTTTGCAATATACTGAAGAATAATTTAGAAATAGTATTAGTTAGAGCTATCGGTCTAGTGTCCTTTGGATGAGTTACTTCGACTTTTTTTGGGATGAGGACAAAAATCGCTTCGCCAAATGTCGCTGGTATTTGTTGTCCTAGCCAGATCTTATTAAATATGTTTAAGAGATGTTTACGGACTGAAGCACATTTTTTGTACACAATATAGGGGATGCCATCAGGGCCTGGTGCAGATTTAGATGTTTTCTTCCTGATAGTATTGTTTATTTCCTCTATGGTGGGTGGAATACTTTGAAAGTTTGCTAGAGGATTGTTAGGTCTTAGTGTATGAGGATCTGAATATATCCTCCCCTGTCTTGGTACCTCATATGTGCTTTTAAAGTGGTCGTAAATCTGCTCATTGGTTAGGACAAGTTTTCCCTTTTTTTCCTTGAAAATGCTTTTTGAGTACTCAAAGGGGTTTTTATCAAAATTGACTTCGTGTTTAGCCCTGTATAAGTTATCGCGGCTTTCTGATATTTGAAGAGATATTCCTTGAATGAGTTTAAGGATTGATCGTAAAGCTCTGGACAGTTGATGACTAAGATGGTTGTCGCCCATAGACTTTGCTTTACGAAGCTTCTTTATTAACTCCCTTTTCTTCCTCCGCATTCTCAATTTAAACGTGTTTTCCTTAGGTTTTTGAGCATAACAAGTCGGTGGTGGGTAGTATTCCGAAAAGTACGCGTGAATTGTATTTTGAAATGTGGAAACTTGGTCGTTCAGATCTTGTTTGTGTCCTGGGTGTTCCAGTAGGACCGCCAAGTTTTGGTCATGTTCTTTCCAGGTGGTATTTTTCAAGCTGGGAATGCTAAGACGTGTCCTGATGTTAATGGACTCCTGGTAACTGTCGCACAATGGCTCACCAAGGGATTTGTGAGGGTAAACTCTATCCGTGGTGATCGTTGAAGAACTGACTGACCGACGGCTGTCGTGCTTCAACACCATGTGTTTTAAGATGTTTTTGGTACCAGGCTCGTCTCTTGTAAGTTTTCCCGGACGAAGGGCATCTTAAGTCCGAATTCGCGCCAGAGTCGTCATTGTTATCAACCGATGGGCAGATCTTTCGCCCCCCCCTCTCGGACTGCCCCAGGGGTATTTTTCTTTTTTGGACTTTTAGCGATATGATACAGGGATATGGCTTGCTAGGCCGGTACCCCCGGCTGTCTTTCCAGCAGTCCGGCGACTTTCCACCAGTCAGATGTCTTTCCACCAGTCAGCTGTCTTTCCAGCGTCATCCCGACTCTCCGGGAAGTCATATTATGTTGAGACGAATATCTTAGCATTCCATGGATTCACCGTGCGGGTGCCGGGTCCATCGCGTGGCTGAGAGAAAAATCCGAACAGAGCCCGAGACTTGTGACACGGGTGTAGGTTTAAGGGTACCCTTTGTGACGCGCGTCAACACTCACCTCCTCTGTTCAAGTTATTCTCCCTGCCCAACCATATTCGGAAGGACCCTACTAGTGCAGCTTTGGACACTCGTTCCAATATGGAGCTTACTGCACTTCTAGTAAGGCCAAGGTCTTTTAGCAGGTTGTAGAGAGACTTTGCTGGTATACCCCTCGCACCCACTTCTACCGCGTATAAACTAACCACATAGCCATTTTTGGTTAGTTCATTAGTAAGGTCATAGTATTTATTCACTTTGAATACATGATCTTTAGGGATGTTTGTTTCCCACGGCACTGTAAGCTCAACAAGTACTATACGTTTAATTTGTTTGGAAAAAAGAAATATATCCGGTCTAGATGTCGTAATAGCTAAGTCTTCCGGGATTTTATAGTGCTTTTCATACGTGTCCATTAATATAGTCCAATCAGGAGCAGAGCCCAGAATTGAATAAGGCTTGCTGGTGGAATTTGTACTTGAGCCTGCTTTAACGAAGTTAGTTTGTCTTTTATTCGTCGTCAACCCTTTTTGAGCCCTAGCTACTGAAAGGCTAATAGCTTCACGTATGATTTCTAGTACTCTGTCGTGGCGGCGTGAGTAGAGACCCCTGTCCAGGAGCACCTTGCATCCTACCAATAAGTGCCTTGCAGTGCCCACTGCCTCACCACAGGTATAGCAAGATTTTTCCGAGGCTTTTCCCCATCTTACTAGGTTACTCTGATCTGGGAGAGTCAGTTGAAAGGCATTAAGATAAAATTTCAATAAGGCAGGAGACCAATCGTACAGCAAGGCGCGCCACTTCAGAGCCAGAGGGAAAGTCATACATTTTATACGAGTATTATTTAATTGTTATGTCTTTAACCCCTGGTAAAGGAAAGCCTTGATGTGGAAGAGACTTTAGGATTATTAAAAAATAGGCTTTCATATCATATTTGCTGACTCATCCTTACACTGATGTATGACTACAGATATCCACGACTTTGCTTGTGAGCCAAGTAGTGCTGTGTTATTATTTTTAAAAATCTGAAATGTAATTTTATTTAAGCGAAATACAAAATAAGTTTGAAAACTCAAAGGAGCAGTTGAATGAATGAATGAATGAGAATATAAACACAGCCAGTCTTGGATGCAGCCATATTGGTGTCAACTTCTCTGCATCGCTTTACATTTTACATTTGATCCTTGGCTGGTTATAATGTAACATTCCATAGATGAACAAGTTTCTTATTAAAAAGTTTCTCATTAAAACAGATGTATAGGTCGCGCGAAAAGTCGAGTCTCCATCTAAACACTTAGGTGTTGTTAGTAATGAACTGCTTAGGTGAAATGGTGGTTTTTAGGAATAATATGTACTGCAAAATCACTTTGTATGGTGTTAAGGCATATTCCTCGTGTTTAGAGTGAACTCAAATATTGGCACAACCTATGCCTATTATAGTGCTGTTGTTTTGCCCATTATGTAAATATTGTACATTAGGTATTAAGAGGTAACAGTAAAGTGCCTCATTAGCAGCATTGCCAGATTATTTTTTGCCAATTCAGAATTTTATACCTTTTTTAAGCAAATAAAGCAGGATTCTGTAGTCAAATGTAGAAATAAAAAAAAACAGAAATCAAAGTAAAAAAAGTTTCATCCATTAGAAAATTGTGGCATTTAAACAGTAGTCTGAGGGGCGAAAGACTAAAAGTAGGACTTAAATTTTATTTAAAATTCGGGACATGTGTCAATCCCGCTCATTTATCTCATTAACTTGCAGGTATCAAGTATACAGATACACAACAAGGCGATGGGCGCCAACATAGCGATAGCGGGCGCGATGGGCACCACGGCCAAGACCATGGGCAGCATGAACAAGATCATGAACCCGCACCAGATCGCCAAGGACATGGAGGCGTTCAAACAGGCCAACTTGAAGATGGACATGACGGACGACATGAGTAAGTTTTACTTCAAATTGTTTTTATATTCTACTAACAAAAAAACGCCACCTTTCTCACATTTTTGACAGCCTCAATGGCACATTGGTATTTATAATATCGATGTCCTGGGTTCAATTCCCAGGGCTAGCAGAGGCCTACAAATTCCAAGACATACTGCCTAACAATTTAGTGTTCTGGTATGATGATGTGAAGAAACCAAAAGGGTTTGGATATTGTCGTACACCAAAAAAGTTAGGCGGATTACAATCAACTTGAAAATAAATTAAAAAAGAAAAATTTTCTTCATCACTAATTTCCAAAAATGTTTATAGGATATTAAAAGAAACAGATTGAATTTCTTATACTGCTTATAATTTATTGTATCTATTAAATATTTCATTAACTTAGTTTCAGATACTTTAGATGACATCATGACGGAGTCTGGCGACGAAGAGGAGACTGAAGGAATTGTCAACCAGGTCCTGGATGAAATTGGCATCGAAGTTAGCGGGAAGGTAAGTTCAGTAAATACTTCTTATTTCAATAAACAATTATTTATTTAGATGAATACTGATATGAAAAAGTAAAAATCAAGTTTTCTGTTGGAGAAGATTTTTGGACGATGTCACACAGTTCCCAGAACCCTCTTCAAAGAACTTGTAATAGGTGGTGGTTTACCTTGTTGCAGTTTGATAGTGTTAAGAGAATTTCCTGGCATATTTTCGTCCAAAATTCTTTTCTAAAGTCAAAATTCAAAAGACTCACAACAAATCACAGTGAAGTTGGATACTTGTAATTATTTTAGCGCAAGGTTCCTGCGAGAGTATGAAGGAATTCTAGAAATTCATTTGGTTTTACAATGAAATATTTTAAAACTCATTCACTCAACACACTTCATCATTACATTTTAGAGGTTTCTGATGTGATGTCGAAAATAAACGCATTTTTGCACTTACATTGCAAACGCTGGCTAAACCCTACGAGATATATCAAAATAATGTACTATATATATATGTCTATCTTATGTATATGTCTATCTCTAAGGAATAACCCATAATAACCATTTTTTATCTTATACTTTCAACCAAAAGTAATGGCTTTTTTCGAAGCGATTTTAAGCAATACTACATTAATCGTTATCCCAATAAGTCTCTTAAATACTTTGTGCATTCAATATAGATCACCATTGCCCTTTACAACATGTAATTTAAGTGAATATTTTCCAAGATATATAAGATTCAAAATGCAGGGACATAGTGAGCGGTTGGGGGTCGCGCAGAGCGTGGGTTCTTTTGTATACTTTAGTACCAGCATTGTACCCGTGCGAAGCTGGGGCGGGTCGCTAGTAAATAATAAAAAACTATGTAAGGCATACATTTCATCGTATATTTACTAGTAATAACTGCATATATGCTATAAGTTTCGCATTTTTATATCTATAAGTGACCTCTCAAGTACAAACGTATTTTAATTTTCAGATGGCCAACGCACCTTCGGTGTCGAGGAACAAAGTCGGCGAGTCCACTTCTGATATTGACAAGGAGTTAATGGCGCAGTTAACTAAACTTAAGTCGTAGGGTTCAAATTAAACATGGCTTAATTATAAGTATTACATATTTATTGCTTATACAAAATACAGTTTTTAATCGGAGTTTACTCCTTAGTGAAATCAAATAATTTTTTTTATGACAAGTGAAATTCGTTAAATGGTATCAAAAAGCGTTATGTTAAAAGGAAAAAGAAGAACTGTTTATTAATAAAATAGTAGCAATATATTTTAAAATATTGGTCATATTTTCAAATACTATATTCCCCTTTTTCCAATTGGGTATTTGGTTCAAAAATTTTTTTTTACTTTATTATAAATGTTAACAAACAGCCAGATGGGGATAAAACTGAAAACACCAAAAGACAAACTTAATCGGAACAATTTGTTTACAAAGCCATCAAAATGAAACATAATCACTTAATTAAACATTACACACACAGATTCTTACAATAGTCAAACAGCATAACTGCACAAGACTCAGACACTAAGGTGAATGACAACAATTTTCCAAAGGGGCATATTTTATAGCCTACCGCCCGCCATTTTTGTTCGACGAGTACCGTCCCTAGTCTATTATCTATAGTTTAAACGCGGTACCACAATACAGCAAATAAGGCCACTATATGGTCTATAGTCTTTTCAAACAGAGTATACAATGCTGCCAACATAAACTACAATTAATATAAAATTAAAATTTGACAAAAATATGCAAAGTTTCGGGCACCTCAAATCTTGACGTAGGGGTCGAATGTCCCCCTCTCGCAAAACTAAAGCTCTTACCGAGTTAATGCGTTGTTACAGAAGCGTGACGTCACGTTTAACTAATGCCGTCTGTTTCTAATAGGAAAAGTTTGTAACTTTTTTTTATCTACTTCGTTTTTACAATTTTATTTGTTATGGAATAAAATTTCAAAAAATAATTTAAAAGTTTAATATTTAGATTAGTGTCAAATACCCGATTAATTGTAAAATCTGTGCCAGAAGTGGGATGAAATGTCCAACGCACGGGGGTCGAACCCATTACCTTTCGTTGATGAATCCGCCCTCTTGCACGTGGAGCTACTAACGCTTAGGAATTTTCTTTTATTTTATTTCGATAATGCTACTTTTCTATTTTGTATTTATTTATAGAACATACTATAAAGCTAAATGTTATAATTAGGGATAATCTGTTAATTAATTATTTATATATGGCAACCTTAATTTATTGTAAATAGTAGTAATGTTTTAGATGCTATTTATTTTGTTAAAAATTTAACTAACTGTGTCTGTAATAACTAAAAAATTAAGTGTACTTTTCAACTTACAAGTAACAGTAATATTACTAATTAGTATTTTTAACCGGTTTCCATATTAAGTGTTTTGCGATATCTTTAAAGTTTTGGCGAAAGTAAGACAAAAATATATGATGTACAAAATATTATGATGAATGTATTATTTCTTATAATTCTGTTATTGATAAGTTAGATATACTTATTAATTATTATTATTATTTCGTTCATCGTTAAAACCAAGTTATACCTGAATCATTAAAATCTATACATATAATAAAATAAGTAACTAAGTCAATTCTGTACATTAAATATTTTTTGAAAAAGCTCTGGGCAGGCTGTAGAAAAAAGTTATTCCAAAAAAACTAAACTTCACTAAGGACGTAGCCGCGATGAAAGTACTGAATGAATTCAAATGAAACATGGCACGACTAGAGTTCATACGACGAGGGAGGATATAGGATACTGAGTATCCCGAAAATCTGTACAATTCCCATAGAAGAATATCTACGCGGGTGAAGTCCCGGGCGTCCACTAGTAATGTTATAAAACTGTGATATCTTTATATTTTGAATAAATGGCATCTTAAAGTTATAACTTTGGGCTTTTTATTTTTTTTAATTCTCCTTATGACTGCAGAATACCTAAAGTAAAGTCGCTATTATAGTTGATGGTATCCACTATAATAGCGACTCAACCGTAGACCAAAACCGCCCAGTGTGGCTAGTGTAAGATTTTACCGCGTCGATATCGAGAACGGTAAACGCAAATTTTATATGACACTGACACTCACCAATTTGAGTTTTCTCTCGATACTGCCAGGGGCGCTGCTTCAATTCCATATAAAATTTGCCTTTACGCGAATGTGAAGTCTTCGATTTGTTTTGGTGAAAGCTCACACTAGGCACTCAGCTGACGTTATTGCAATTCAGTTTGGATCTACAGTTGAGTCGCTATTATAGTTGATGGTAGGTATGCAGGTCCAAATCAGGCGGTACATGTAACAACGGAGATGCTTAATGATTTGTTATTTTTTTAATCATAAAGAAATTACATTGATTTTAAAATGTTTTAATTTTGGACGACTTGGCTGTCGTACAAACTAGGCGCAGTAGGTAGTAACACGGCTTGAACATCCAAGGCCATGCGTTCGATTCCCACATCTGGAAAATCTTTGTGCGTTTTCCAATATCTGGGTGTACATCTATGTATTACAAGTATCTATGTATGTCATACTACTAAACAAACCGGCATATTTAGCGGAACATAAAAAAGGTCCATAATTAAAAAAATATGGTTTTATTTAAAAATCTACTTACTACACTTCTATTGTTGTTAAAAGTTTCATTTGTTTTACTTAAAATGAGATCACATTAAGAACAGATTTTGCGAGTAAAGGGTTGCGTGTTTCCTCCACGTGCTCTTATTAAAGTTTCTACCCGTCCAGGCATACTGAGAATGATGATATCGATGGTCTCCTGGGATAGTCTCCGCCATTCCTCAGCTACGGCGATTCGCAGTTCACCCACGTTGGCAGGAGCTGGATTTCTGGCTTTTCTTTTCAGCAAATCCCAAACGTGCTCTATTGGGTACATATCCGGAATTCTGCACTCATCACTGAACAATACCTGAGTCCGAGTTCCAAAGTTGATGTTCCGCTAAATATGCCGGTTTGTGTATTATAAAAACGGAAGTTTGTGAGTGTGTTTGTTACTTCTTCACGACTAAATGATGATGAAGCGATTTTAATAAAATTTGGTAGCTGACACCCTGGATAAATATATATAAAAAATCAGTTATCCTAGTACTCATATATATTTCTAGAGGGGACGTCAGTCAAAGCCAGACGGGTGATCAGTCCTCACTAGAACCATTCCACTCAATTCCTGTGATCTGAGACACAGGTTCACTGGTGTTTCGACAGTGCCCCCCCTCAAACCTACCTGTAGCCTTTGTGAACCTAACTATACTAAAGCCAAACTCGATTGAGAATGCTTGTCAAGAAACAAATTAAAAATGAAGGTAGAAATCACTAGTCATTTTACACATATTTTTTTAAATTAACTAGTTAATGACGAATTCATGGCAATAAATTGGATTAGTAAGCTTAAAAGTAATTAATATTTTCAATATCTTTTAAATAAGATTTTTTAAAATAACAAAACATAATTTTAAATTTATTAGGCATAAAATGTGTTGTATTTTCTACCTTCGTTTTAAATTTGTTTGTTGACAAGCATTCTCCATCGAGTTTGGCTTTAGTATAGGTGTACCCTCTATGGTAAGGTTCGTCAGGTTGCTTCATTAATTCTATCCTTACCAGCATCTCATAGTACCCATAACAGAAGCCACGCTTACTATGAAACTACTAGACAGCGATGTGTGTATTGTCCTATTATAATTTTCATATTACATCAATTACCTACCTAGCTACATGACTCCACTATTAACATTTTGAATTCATCAAACCCATCTACTATTTAGGCGATCCCATATTACTCCAATAGTCATTATCCAAACACGTTCGTTACCATTAAAATTCAAAGCGTTTGCCATCGTTTGTTTTCAAATTTAATGAAATAGCATTCGCGCTTTGTTTGCCTTTTCGATAATGCCTTTCTACCTAGAATATTTAAGGGCTGTTCATCTATTACGCCCTGACAGTTTGCCTTAGCCACTACGTTTTTCATTATAATCTAGGTTACAGAACGGAACGACAGTTTCCTGATCGGGAAAAATGATACCAGATCATATGTTTGACGAAGGTATAAATAATTCCTTATTGAGGAAAGATATGAAGCATTTGCAACTGAATAGGGTGGTTTACGGTAAAACGCAAAGGGATTATGTAAGTATTTACCTAAATTTTTCCCATTACCTGAGTATGTTATAATTATTAATGTATGTTAAGCTGAGTGGCACATATTACCGCTTTCAGAATCGTATGGAGGGTTGATACTATTGAAAAGACGAAGGCCCGGCAAACTCAGTAGTTGCTCTTTTATGTAAAGTTAATCATCATTTCATCATATCCATAAGGTTGAAGCAGATTCAATTAAGTACTTCCACGAAACGTTAAGAAAATAAGAAGTTAGACGTTAGTGAGTCAGAATTCGAGAGGCGACCGGGTAATGTTTTCTGGAAGGTACCTATATTTCACCCACGCCTGCTGAATAAGGGATTTATAAGTAATCTCTTTGAGGAATTAATATCTCAGTAGGTGTTGTCTTTTAATAAGTGGTTTCAAGTTTTGCACTGAAAAATCTATAGTTAAAAATCTTTTACTAAGTAAAGGTTACTATAAAATTAATGACTTTATTAACGACAAAGATACCTGGAAGCAATCAGCTGGTCGTTCTACACACAAGACGGGATAACCAAAATTGTAATTTATGGAATACAAATTGTAACATTGATTTTTAAAAGAGCAACTGCTAAGTTTCTTGCCGGCTCTTCTCCGCAGGATCTACCTTCCGAACCGGTAGTAGAGTCATGTACTGACAGACTTGACGATTTTTTAAAATTGTTAACTTCCGGTGGTAAACGAGAGCACGTACATACGGTCAACTCTACGAAAGATTTCTATACTTTCAGAATAACGTCAAAGAATAAAGGATAGCTT
The DNA here is from genome assembly GCA_034621355.1 of Mycalesis mineus. NCBI lineage: Eukaryota > Metazoa > Arthropoda > Insecta > Lepidoptera > Nymphalidae > Mycalesis > Mycalesis mineus. The sequence continues at coordinate 9,752,122 of CM067894.1, read as the reverse complement.
AACTACCAGTTTAAAATCTAGATGTGAAAGCAGTCACGCGCTGATTCGTTAATATACCTAAATGAAAAAGTCCAACTCTATGTTTTGTGCTTTAGGAGCGTGAGCAGCGTAATCTGCTGTCATCTCAAGATGGCGATACTTGCGAGATTCATGATCAGTTCTACAGAGACCACAAGCTTCTGCTTGTTTTGTTCCGAGCTTTAGCTGTTATGCCCATCACTCGATCGCGGCCTGGTAGGTAGTTATAATTTACAGTCTGTATCAATTTACAGCTTCAAATATTAAGCTTTTATACACCTTTCCAGTAGCGCTGTAACGAAATACTATTACGTGTATACTATAACGAAACTCGACAGTGTGATTTGCGATTTCATCTTTGTCTTTCTCAGTTTAACACAATGCTATAGAGATAGAAAAATAGAGACGAATTCAAAACTCACAAAGTCGACTTACAGAATAGTGCTACTGAAACCGCAGTCCCAAGCTAACCACTAGAGTCACTAGACCATTGAGGTTTTAAAATACGCTTGTAACAAATTTTTCAGGTACAATAACATTCAGCTGGAAATCTCGAGCGACAACATACGCCATATTCTTTTACATAGTATCAACAATCGTCGTCTTGGTCGTGGGCTATGAACGCATCATGATTCTGCGTTCGACGAAGAAGTTCGACGACTACATATATTCCATACTATTCGTCGCGTTCCTCGTGCCGCATTTTTGGATCCCGTTCGTCGGGTGGGGCGTGGCACATCAAGTGGCCATTTATAAAACGAATTGGGGAAAGTTTCAAGTAAGGGTTCAATTTGTTAAAGTTACTAAAGGACTTAGTTATTACTAAATAAACTTACTCGACTTAAATTCGTCGTAGTCTAGTGAATACTAGATACTAGATACCTATCACGGATTCTGTGCCTAGTCTAAGAGACTGCGATAAAAATACCTTCGTCATTTTATAAAAATTGAAAGTTTTTCAACACATGTTTTTAGCTTTTCGTAGGCAAGTTGCACAAAACGGAACCCTTATAGATTGGTGAAGTCTGTCTGTCCGTCCGTCTGTATCACAGCCACGTTTTTTTATTCTGTGTAGGCTAGCGCTTGGCAACGGTCACGAATGATGGTAAGCGAAGATACGCAGCCTACGGTGGAACGTGCTAGCCCAGAAGAAGAAGAACAAAAAATAATAAGAATAAAATATTTTATTTAGCTGAAAGTAGTTGTGGTACAACATATAGCTTAAAAATAAACCAAAAACTAAAAATAAATCAAAAATATCATTAAAAATTAAAATAAAGCTAAATTAAAAAATTTATGCATATTTTACATCTCAGCTTAGGTTACTGCCTCAGCATGTTGCTATAATGTTCTCCACTGCAGCGCTGGTTTACGGCATAACCTTAGATTTCTACTCCCTCCTGAAGATACTTACATTGTAGATGGTGGGGAAAATGGTAACTGGAATTTATTCGCAATTCGAGTCAGGAATAAAGAACCAAAACGTTTTATACGCGCATCCATGGTATATCGACTACTTATGGGTAAATACTACTGCGATTATAAGTAACAGTAGGCACCTATAGGGTTTGCACTATGGTGGTTTTAGAAATATTAGATTTTAAAGAAGCATTTCATGCTCTAAGTATAAGCTTAGTACGTTTTATTTACTGATTTAACTAGCTATTACCTGCGACGTGAGCCTCCTCTTTTTTTTCTATTTTTAGTTTTTTAATACCATTTCACAACTTGTTTAAAAAAGTATACATTTAAAAATCCTTCATATATACTAAATTCAGGTAAAAAATAAAGGTTTTTTTTAATTTGTTAAAATCACGTCTGGGTGGTTTAATTGCCTTAACTATAAAGTACTTTTAATTACAGGTAAGATATTATCGCATAACGGGCGAAAATTTGAAGTTTCCCAACCTGAAAACATCTATAGTAATAATAAGCGCTGGCTGTTTGCTGTTGGCGGTGGGGTTTCTTCTTAGTCTGTGCGCTTTATTGGATGGATTCCTTCTACGGCACACCTCGGCGTATTATCATATTATAACAATGATCAATATGAATTGCGCTCTGTGGTACATTAATTGCAGAGGCATCAAGATAGCTTCGCTGAGTCTTTCAAAATGTTTCCAAAGGGTAAGCATTTTTCAAACCGCAATTCGTCAGTCATGTCCACAGTCGCCATAAAGGTATTTTTCTGACACCTAAAAATTTTGAAGAAATTAAAAACAATCGCTTGGCATACTGACTATTTACCACTGTAAACTACAGTCTCCTACCATTTTTACCTAAAGCAGTACGAAATGATGGACAAACTTTCAGGTTTTATAAAATGACGAAGATCTGACCATTACAGGCTCTTAGACTAATCGATTGTAGATGGATTGTAGCCATTAGTGGCTACAATCATCATCACTCTATCGGGTGAGATTGGATTGGCATACATCATACGCATAAAAAGAAACGATTACGTATCTACTCCTTATGGAGATACTTAGAACCGGCCACCAGATTACGCTTAAATATATTATTTTTTTATAGTTGAACGAACAAGCACATTGCAGTCACATTTACTCTCTGTTCCATTAAAATCAGATGTAGGTTTCGACGACCTCCGTGGCGCAGTGGTATGCGCGGTGGATTTATAAGACGGTGGTTCTCGGTTCGATTCACGGCACAGCCAATTGAGATTTTCTGAATTGCTCCAGGTCTGGGTGACCGACAATGAGGTACCGCCAGGCGCCAAGCAATATTATCGTTTCGGTAGGATTTCGAGTAGAAACCGAAAGGGGAGTTGATTTCATCCTAGTCCTAGTCCTGCTTCCTTCTTAGATTGCATCATCACTTACTATCAGTTGTGGATTGTTTAATTTTGAAACTTCAAGTTCGACTGTTTGTATTAACCACAAAAGACAAAAGCGCCGGCAATTATATCAGTTGGCAATATGTTGAAAAAGTTTGCCTCTAAGGGAGACATTGCCATAATGCCCAGTACGATTTACACCGTGGTATGACAAGGAAACCTTACCCTATGTACCTATTGTCAATATTATTGACAATGTTATAGACTAACTTCATGTTTCCAGGACGTAAACGTTGAGTGCACAGCGAGTCTGATATCTAGTTATAGATATCTCTGGCTCAACTTATCCGAGCTGCTTCAATCACTGGGCAATGCGTACGCGCGAACTTACTCCACCTACTGCCTGTTCATGTGAGTGAACTTTCATAGGAGAAGCAAAGAAGAAGAAATGAGAATCTGAGATCTTGTTCTTGCTTTTCCCTTACCATAGCACAGTATCGCCGGTAACGCTGACATGCAGACAATTCAAAAATGTTTCGCTTCAATGTTTCTAATCCCAACATCTTAAGTGTGGGGTACTCTTTTCAGCTTCCATCTTATTTCAATCAATCAATCAGGAGTCAAAGGTTAGCTTGTCATGAATAAAAAAATAAAAAATGCTCTTCCGGTGTCTTGCAGTGTTAAAATAAGTGATGATGGTAAAACAATGGTTCATCATTATCAACCTATTAATGGTTTACTACAGGGCCATGCATCCCTGCTTGTAGGAGAGGGAATATGGAGCCGAGACCCACCACGCTGCTCCAAAGTGGTTTGACGGGCTTAGGGTGATAATGTTTTATTCATTAACAATTACTATCAGATGTTGATGATAGTGACGGGGACCGGCAGCTTAATGTGCTCGCCGAGGTAAGGAGTTGTATCGCCACCAACTTCCCGCCGACGGGTTTGGAATGGACTAAAAATTTCATTGAAGAATTATTCCGTGGCCCGACCTGGGATTCGATCCCAGGACCTCGTGATAGAAGCCACAAAAGCTAACCGCTACCCAACGAGGCAGTCCAACAACAACAATAATGAAAGTAACAATGGATACTTCAATTAAAAAAAATACACGACTCCCGATAAGTCAAGCGAAAGCATCGGTCCAATGGCGTAGCCAGGATTCTATACAAAGCATTACCAGCGTCCGACTGCTTTTCTAGCTGTCCAAGATCAAAGAGTAGGTAGGTAGGTTTTTTGCTTATAATGATGCCTGATGATAAATTACATCTCTATCATTTATTTATTTACATTTTTTTTTAAATTTTAACAATGTCATACAAAAGCATATAAAAACACTATTAAAAATTTATAAAAACAAATTTGCTCCTTCCACTAGCAAGTAAAAAATAACCGTCATTTAGTTTTAAACTATACATCTATGAAGTCGATGCCCCAAGTTTAGGTAAAGTCTGCATGAAAGCTGGCACCGACATAGTGTTTTAAGTAAATGTCATCTTAGTTATTTTTTATGTTTAGTGCGTTTTGAAGGCGTTTTCATTTTTTGTTAAAAAATTTTTATTTCATACTTTTTCGTGATTTATCAACAACGAAAATACTAATTACACAAACCAAACTCTTCACTAAGTTATAACTTACATCCCAATTATAAAGTTTAAAGAGTTTTTCAATATAATCAGATAGCGGTATAATGGAATCTTCCCAAATCTCTGAAATATTGGACCACAAGGTTCTACTTAAGTTTAAGGAGATGGGCTTCTTCGTCATCACCAGAACCCTCAATACTGTCACGCTCATCTATTAAAGTTCTCATTGACTGACTCAAACATAAGGTACTCTACACGTAACTGCAGTTCTTTTTATGACAGTCACAGCCCATCTAAATGTAAAGTTCTACTATTAAGGACACAAGGTAGCTACTGTAAACGCTACAAAGTCCTTTGTACTTTCGTAAATAAACTTCTCCCAACCCTCAATGACAGTCACTGTATCTAATGTAAATTTCTTAAGAAAATTAATAGTAGCTACTGTAAGCCATTATTCTTTTAACTGTACTTCGTCTTCATCACCGACCCTCAATGACAGTCAGTCCATGTATTTTTCTCATCGAGACAAATTAATCAAGCCCAAACACAAGGTAGCTACTCTAATTCGTTACGGAGCTCCCTTAACTGTACTTTGTCTTTTTAAATGTAAAGTGCTTATCAAGACAAATTAATCGAGACCACACAAGGACAGTAACTTTCTCTTATAGTGTTGTCCATCATCAGATCACTTTCATCAAATTGTATTTTTAAATACTTATGAAAAATTAACAAACAATGTGTGTCCCTAAATTTTTGAAGTCCCCTGTTTCTCCAGGATTCCATCATCAGATCCTGGGTTCCTGATATGGTACCACCACCGGACTATCTACTTTCCAAAAAAAAATTTTGGAGATCGCTTATAAATGACGAATTTGCGGATTTTTACGGTCGAATTGAGAAACGCCTTTTTTTTTGAAGTCGTTTAAAAACAAATTTGCTCCTCCACTTGCGAACACCCGGAAACTATATGTCTGAGGGATTCCCCAGGATGATGACACGCTCGACATATGTCTAGAGTGTCATCTTTCATAATATGTTTCCGGTAGTTTCTCGTCTTGACAACCTCGTCCATAATTGCACAGACAAAACTCTCGGTAATTATATTATTATCATTAGGTTTTTCAATATAACAATAGCGGTATATGGTGCACTGTCTGAGATCGTGGACCACGGGTTTAAGTTCAGTTTCAAGGAGATGGGCCTGTTCGTGGATGCTGCGTACTGTTCCACGCTGCTCTTTATATTTGCTGACTGCTCTCACAAGGCTACTCTACAGGTAACTACAGTTCTTTATGATTCTTTCTACTTTAAGGACGTTACCTAATCTCCACAAAGTATTTTGCTACATTCGTTAAATAAACTTTTCTTAAACTAACATGTCACCGATTTTGTATGTGCTTAAGTAAATTAAAATAACTAAATAATGCAATAATTTTTTTTACTTTGTAGTGCGTTTTGTAGTCGATTGTATTTTATTATTAAAATTCTTTTTACATGCGTAGGATGCCTACGAATGGTCTATCTAATGGTAAGTAGAAAACGACCGCCTATAAACAGAGTTACACTTCGTACTTACTACGTTCTAGAAATTGATGCCTTGTCCATCAAACTAAAGCGCAATAAAGTGTAGCGAAACCTCAAGTACCACCACCAAGTAACAAGTAGAAGTAAGTAGTAGTAAATAAGTAAGAGTCTTATATTCTTTCAAAAAAGTTCTCATTATATCTCATTCCTTTTTCAAATGTTATTCCTCACAGGTAGCAGCTGGTGTTCAAGACACATTGCTTTCGATTGATGTTCTATCAGTTGACCGACCGACCCAGAAAGAGGTATTGTCTGAACTTTAAATTTCTTCTTTAGAACTCATTTCCATAAAGATACGAGCATACTGTAATAATATACTGTCATAAATGCATTACAGTTTAACTGCCGTTTTGGTTGTAGTGAATGAATGAAAGGACGAATTACGAAAGGGATTTGTAAGATGAGAAAGAATACGAATGTTGGAAGGGGAAAATCAAGGCAAGGGTTGGAACAAATCCAGGATATTCTAATTAAAGGCAAGGTCAAAAGAACCCTAAAGAGACGTAATTGTATGAAAGCTTTAATGAAATTGGATGAAGCGGGTGAGATACGCAAGGATTGTGGCAAATGGAAGGACGTGGTCTCGGTCTACACCTATGACAATGATGAGTTATGGTATATATGTATGTATGTTTGGCTAAAGGTCTACAAATCTTTAGCTATTTGAGTTTCTGACATGATCATAAACCTTTAATGATGCTTTTATTACAGATTGATCATTTCATCCAAGCCATAGAAATGAATCCTGCAGTCGTAAGCCTAAAAGGTTACGCTCATGTGAATAGAGAACTTCTTACATCGGTCAGTATAACCTTATCCAATATAATAAATAAAATGTTAGAAATAAGTACAAAGAGCAGTTTACCAATAGCAAACTAGTTTACATCATGGTTTGTCCTTATACACCAGAAGTAGTTCTTCCTCGCTGCGTAAAAACGTAGTCACTATAACGTCAATTTAATTTACTCTCGTTAGAACTAGATGGCGCACAAAAAAAAAATTTAAAAAGAAAGCTTTTTACTTCTCCTAAAGTGTTTACAATTTTACTAACTAAAATAAATATACTATAATAATATAATAAATGTACTATAAATTGCTTTATAACAAAATTTAATTTTATTCATTTTTGTGTGAGTACTTACATTTTTAATTAAAAGAATCCTTTACGTTCACCGTAAAGCATTCTTCTTTTAAGTTTTGCATAGGCCTCCTCCATGTTTTGCCAAAGTGAGCGGTCCTTGGTCATCTGCACTCAGTTTGGACTTGCAAAGTGCGTAATGTCATCGGCCCACCTATATATAACTTGCATCTGCCTCGACATCCTTTTGGTCCCGCAGATCCTTTCCGCATATAAAGAGTTTAAAATCTGAGCAGATCCAAGTTCTATAGGAAAATTGACACTTGAAAAAAAAATTGTTGAAGTTCTTTTTAATATTTAGTAGCCTATGAGCTCATCGAAACTATAATATATCGCTGTATCTTTTATTGAGATCTATTTAGCCGTTTTGACGTGATCAAGAAATAAACAAGCTCTTGTATTTATAGATAACATTGTCACAAAATACTTAATATATTAAATTTGTTTATATAGACCACAAAACACTTAACAATGCAGCTTTACAACTTCTTTATAAAGCTCTGTTTTTATCGTTACTAAATGACACTCAACGGTGTCATGTCGTAACGGATACCTGTAATAAAGTGTAACACAATCTACAAGTGCGGCGATATCCGATGTTGGCTCCGTCTTATGGCAGTTTTTAGCCAAATTGTTTTCGAAGTTTGAAGTTTGAAGCGTTTGTTGCAAAATTATATTTTTAATAACCTGAAAAATCGCTATATTTTAAATTGTAGGTCATCGTCTTATTTTTTTGCCGAGTACATTTTAGATCAAGGAGCCATTTAACCTCCCTCGTTGTGATTTGTCATAGTTTTGTCACCAGATAATTAAAGATGTACGAACATGAGGACTCTAAATAATTACAAAAAAGACACCGATTCCGCCATTTGTTTTCTCTAAAACTCAAGGACAAAGTATTTTAAAAGAAAGAAACTTGAAGATTGAAGCAAATTATTGTACATATATTCCCTCAGGATTCTGTTTATTTTCTTTTTCTAGGCATGTATTCTCTCTCCCTCTCCTGTTTGACGGCTTGTAGAGATTTAAGTAACTAACACGTTGTATATTATAGATACGTACAATATCTAATGTATAATGGTGATTGGTAAACATTTGGGAGTTCCATATTATTTAAAAAAATACAATTTCAGTGTACTTATTATATTTTATTTAAGTATTTCCCGGTAACACAAACTTACGTAAGTAGGAAGCTTAACGTTCAACGCATCGATTTTGATGAATGAGGTATCAATCAACATGCTATTGTGGCTCACCTTACATAACTAGGCGGTCCAAGTCAATGAGATTGATGTGACATCTAACCATTCGGCATCCGGTAGATTCGGCTACTAATGTCTTAGTCAAATGAAGTCTGATCTAATCAGTTAGTTAGGCGGGACGTAGTTAGTCTACCCGCTTTACTAAGGCCTGTGTGCACCAAGATTTCGGATATCATAACCAACATTTAACATAAGCTAAACGTAAAATTTACTGTTTACGACAACCCGTACACCGGTTGAGGACGTAAGCTCGGTTAAGATAACCGCCCGTTTTACGTACTTAACCGGCTTACGGGTTTATTATAAATAGTAAATTTATAGTAAAGTTATGTTAACCGTTGGTTATGTTAACCGAAATCTTGGTGCACACAGGCCTAACTATGCGAATTGTATATGTGGTATTGCGTCACCGAATATAAAAGCTATTGCCCTTGATTGCAGCTTTAATAACAGAAAAAGTTTTGATGTAGGGACAACGGCTGCGTTTTATAGCAATCGTGTGGGTATCATATATTTGGCACGTACGTTATTCTAAATAATCTGCACTTTATTGTATCCAATGTCATTGCTACGAGTACTTATTATGAACGCTTCACCACTTAATATATTTTTAAGTTACTTCACTTTAGAAAAATACTACTGAGAATATCTATTTCCTTAAAAAATAAAGTTTTTGAATTTTGAAACTGACGGTCAATGACCTTGTAAATGGCCAGTTCCCACCCTACTGACAAAGATGCGCCGCCAAATTAGTGATACGATGTCGTTTAGAAACCAAAAGGGGTTGGATTTCATCCTACTCCCAACAAGTTAGCTCGCTTCCATCTAATGTTGCATCATCACTTAAAATCAGGTGTGATTGCAGTCCAGGGCTAACTTGTAATTAATAAAAACATAATACTTTTTACAGAGTTTTTAACAATTATGTGTATATTGTAAGCAAACGTAATGTTATAGCTTAAAAGCAACAATATTAGCAATAATATTAAGTACTTCTACAGACAATATATCACCTGATATACTAAACGATGCCCGCGGCTTTGTCTGTGTAAATTTAAATTTTTCACTCCAGCGGAAAGGTTTCCGATTACCCGTGTGTTTATCCAGAATGTAATCTATTCCTATTCTAAATTTCACCTAAATCGGTCTAGCAGTTGCGAGGTGAAACAATAACAAACAAACTACGCCTTTGCAATAATGTGATTTTAACCCCTTAATAGATCAATAGATTTCAATGGGTCCTGATTTTGTGTTCCAGGCAGTGAGCATGATTGCTATATATCTCATCGTTTTGCTGCAGTTCAAGATTTCGCTGCCCAAGGATCTACCTACGGCCACTTAATCTTAAGGAAAGACCTTTAAACACATCTGTATAAGTCGCGTCAATTTTCCAGTCCCCTCTGAAGTTGTAACACGCAAAAATGCGCACTTACGTCGAAACGGACTCGAAGATTGGCACGAGTTGTAGCTACTTCTAGTCTTAACGAAATATAAATTACCATAAGGAACTTAAGCTAACTTATTCTAATAACTATACAAATTATGAATCGTGTCAATTTTCCAGTTCCCTCTGAAGTTGTAACATGCAAAAATGCGCACTTACGTCAAAGCGGACTCGAAGATTGGCACGAGTTGTAGCTACTTCTAGTCTTAACGAAATATAAATTGCCATAAAGAATAACCTACTTATATGTTTTGCACTAAATATATTTAAAATCATCACCCATGTATGTTCTAAAAATGTGTAATTTACCTAGATCGATATACATATAATATGATGATGATGAAAGATGATTATATTTCATATTCAATACAATAAGGAATCTTAAATGAATTGATGAAGTAGAATTTGGAATTCCGAACGCTAAACGATGAGTGCCGGTGTACGGACAAACTCAGATGAGATTTTGTTGCACTATTTTAACAATTTTCTGAAATTGTATTAAAATGTATATTATTCTTAAATAAATAAAATATGTGTTCCCACCTGTATTGTGAGTTTTTAATAAAATGTTTATTTGTCGCCATGTAGATTACAAATTAAAAAAGGATCATTAGAAAGAGATTAATTTGATCCTCCCTACACATACTTTAAGCTGGCCGCATACCTATTATGAGAAATATTCTGTCACAAAAATTCTGACGCCCGCCGATCTGACATTGCTTATAAATGGTTTCGGCCTCGAATACCTACTATCAGAATGCTGATAAGTAATTACAGAAATTAATAAATGCCGTGTTGTGATCAAAATTATTTTTTGATCTAAATATAACATTTCGATGAATTGTAATTTACTATCCGTACATAAAAAAAAACTTATAAATTTACAACTGTTGTCAAGCGATTGTCATGTAAGATGTTTTGCAAATAAATTCATACGTTATGTAGGATATTTCCGATACGATGTGATATGTCGTGCTTCTGATATGATGTGAGACCTAATATAGGATGTTCGAAGGATGGCGCCGGAGAGCGTCAGAAATTTCCTAACAGAAAAATTCTTGTAATATACAGCCGGCTTTACAGTAATTTAATATTCTCTGCGGTATTCCGAACATGTGAGCATCTTAATTTGAAAATAGAATTGAGAGCATTGAGTATAAAGTATAGCACTTTTAACACCCGGAATACTTAAACGCAAATCATATGTACCTAGTACCTAAGTCTGGCATTCGGTTGGTGGGAAGTTTTTGACTTGTGGGAGGCTTTCGCCGTAGCTAGTTACCACCCTACCGACAAAGACGTGCCGCCAAGCGATTTAGCGTTCCGGTACGATGTCGTGTAGAAGCCGAATGGATTTCATCCTACTCCTAACAAGTTAGCCCGCTTCCATCTTAGATTGCATCATCACTTAATCATCAGGTTTGATAGCAGTCAACGCCCACGATAGCCAACTTGTAATCTAAAAAAAATCCTTATGTTCCGGTCATTGTCATTAATATACCTTATTGTTATCTTTTGACGGCCGAGTGGCGCAGTGGGTAGTGATCCTGCTTCTGCGTCCTAGGCTGTGGGTTCGATTCCCACATCTGGAAAAACGTTTGTGTGATGAGCATGGATGTTTTCCAGTGTCTGGGTGTTTATCTATATATTATAAGTATTTATGTATAATATATATTAAAATATTCATTAGTTCTCATAGTACACATAACACAAGCTACCTAAGCTTACTTTGGGGCTATATAGCGATGTGTGTAATTGTCCTATAATATTTATTTATTTGCCGATTGACTCGCATTGAAACAGCGTGGTGGGTCTAAGCTCCATCTCCTCTCTCCTATAAAGAACCCTGATTGTGGGTCCTTAAAATAGGCTAATAATGCTGAAAAGACCAAGATGCTAGTAACACAAACGCTGTTTACTATATACTAAAGAACAAACACCTCTTGGCTAAGTTGTGTATACTTACCAGTGCAAGCAAAACACAATAGAGCTACTGAGGTTTAGTTTCATAACAGAACAATGTAATGGATATTGTAATCGTGGAGTTAAATTACTTCTATAAGTTTGAATACCCTCTAATCCTAACTCTATATTATATATACCTATGTTCATTGTTGAGTATAAATCATTTTGTTTTCTTTTCTTTTAACATCCGTACCCAATATTATAAACGCGAAAGTATGTATGAATGTATGGACGTTTGTTACTCATTCACGCAAAAATAATTAAATGATAAATTTGTTTGTCAAACTTTATGTTTTCATCAAACAAAAGCGCATACGATCAAACCAATACATCAAATAAATTTGTTAAACTTGCCCATATTTCAGTTTTCTCCTTGCCCGATTCTTCCTCTAATTTGTCTTGTAGAAATTCAAGCTCTTAGTAGTATCATAATGAAGGTACATACAGTTTATCGGTACCAGATCCAGAAAGCATAGATTTTTTTACCTTATTATTTAGGTATATAATATAGGTAATTTTCAAGTTGTTCGTAAAATATTATTTTTTTAACATCTTCAGTGATGTTCCAGCGAGACACTTTCAATAAATCCTTATTTTTTTGATCGCATTCATTCTCTTGTATTTATCCATATAGTCTTTTGATTTTATTCTCCACAGCATCGGCATGTCGCGATATACGGAGATAAATTCCAAAAGAAATTCTTTTTCAGAGATGTTGCCATTATTGTGGTTTTTATCGCAGTTGTGTTCTCCATGGTTTTAAGTTGATAACTGAGATCTTATTTGACAAACACCGTTGCACACTATAAAAACAGGTTTGTCAACACACACACACCGTCAATCAAAATTTCCATCAAACAGGTCAAACATTTACATTGTTTGACAAACACGTCAAACAAGCTCCCACACTTTCAAAAAATATGATAAACATGTTTGTCCAACAAATATTTGACAAATAATTTGACCATGTACAAGGCCCTTTACAGGAAAAATAAGTTTGACAGCCTCCGTGGCGTAATGCTATGCGCAGTGGATTTATAAGACGGAGATCGTAGGTTCGAATCCCGACGAGGCCGATTAAGTTTTTCTTAATTAGTCCAAGTCTGGTTGGTAGTAGGCCGTGGCTAGTTACCACCCTGCAGGCAAAGACGTACCGCCAAGTGATTTAGCGTTCCGGTGCGATGTCGTGCATAAACCGAAAGGGGTGTGAATTTTTGCTTCCATCTTAGATTGTATCAACAGTTACCATCAGGTGTGATTGCAGCCAAGGAAATTAGTACATAAATAAAAAATAAATAAACACATCAGGATAATATATACTACATTTTCCCGAAATACCCACGGGAATGGAAAATCTGCTTATTTCGTGATTCATAACTGTAAAAATAAATAATACGAGTAGCTAGGTATTGGATCATCAATAAATATCTACAAGAAAACGAATTACTTGCAAATGTCGTCATTTCAGTAATATTTGAATGTCATAACGCTTCCCGTCGGTGTCACCAATCTCGTCATCGACGATCAGTCCTCGATCCTCTGGCATTGACAATGGGAACTCATTAATCAACTTTTCCAATTTTCAAATCACTAAATCTTATGCTCTAAGATCCCACTGCTCGATTATGCAGGTAGCTGTTTTATTTAATAAATGAGTGTTAAGGGAGTGTACAATATAATTATTGTAAAATTTTTTGCTGCTTTTTCAATTCTTTACATTTTACGCCTGGAGACTCCTTTCGTAAATAAAAAAGACATGTAATTGCAATTGATATCAGCAAATTAATGTGACAAGAATTTAATTAGGTATATAATATAGATAATTGCGGCAAATTTTTGATATCACTAATCCATTGCATACTCCATCATTAAATGGAAAAACGATATATTGACTATTAAAAATTGGCTGCAGTTACCTGTACTTATTTATGTAAAATTCATTTCTTAATTTTCACTTTTGTACATAATTTTCTTTAAAATGGCGTAAAATTTATCAGGAAGACATGTTATTGCAATTTATATCAGTAAATTATTTATACCAAAATATTATTCTTAGTAGGTAATTGCGGCCAATTTTTGATATCACTAATTCATTCATCCATCAATATTCATTTAAAATTATTTTTATCAAAAAGCTGCAGAATCGGGCAGTGGGATCCCTTACTAGATCTTATCTCGCATTTAAATTATTCGAAGTTCGGATCTCCCGAAGTTGTGATAATTTAACGCAAATCTGTCATTAGCAGTTTGCTGTGTTTTCTACGTACTAATTTTTAATTAAGATATTGTCGGTGACAATCTCAGATCAGTAGTTGAGAATAAAATTGAAAAGAATTTAAATAGGTTTAATTAAAAAGAGAAAATTCTTGAATTCTTATTTAATACATGAAGATTGTTTGGTTGGTTAGTTGATTACTGTTCTATTGTTTACGTTCTGGCTATTTAAATCCTTATATTAGATAAATTGGAATTATTTTTATTAAGTTTTATATTATTTTACCCGAAGTAATCAGCAATATTCACGTTTCACATTAAATGTAGATATTTTACATACAGCTTTTGAGTAGTAAGAAAAAGTTAACACGAAATTTTGAAATAAATTAAAAAAAAAAAAAATAGAATCTTAAAAAGTAAAAAATTACTCTCTAAGTCTATTACATATAGGTATTTTACATATAGCTTTTGACTAGTAAGAAAAAGTTAACTCGAAATTTGGAAATTAAAGCAACTAAATGACACAGTTATTTTTTACTTTTTATAATGTGTTTTATTTAAAAAAAAAATAATTTCTTACTTTTTAGTGATTTATCCCACGTAAAGTACGAACTAATCTGTCACAGTACATTTAGGTGCTTGTAGCAAAAATCTACTGTACTTATCAAAAACGAAATCGCTGCAAGTGTGCCCTTTCTAATAAAAAAAGAATTATCAAAATCGGACAACTCTGTAAAAAGTTATGCGTGGTCATACATAAAAAAAATATACGTGTCGAATTGAGAACCTCCTCCATTTTTCTTCGTCGGTTAAAAATAGTCAACTAGCTATACCTACCTAATGAATGAATTTAAATCCAGAAAAAGCCAAAAAAGAATTTTTTGTTACGCGTATTATTAAAAAGTGCAGATTGTATTTGCTTTTATATTCCCAACAGATGTGAAGTAATTAAATATCGAAGTGTAATTGTATTGAAACTGGAATTCACTATTAGAATGAGTAAAGTGAGACTTTTAGGAGAACTTTAATCAGTTTTAATGAGAACCAGGAAAGTTGTAAATGGATGAAATTTAATTCAATGTTAGGTACGAGTGCTTCCACCTCTGTTTCGTTAATGGTTTGAGTTTGAAATTGAACTTAGTTTAAATGCGGTTTCGACGTTCAATGTAGGTTACTGTGATGGCTGACCCCAAGGAATAATGTTTTTGTCGACGGGCGTCTCGCTAGAGGAAGTAATGGAGTTAGAAAACAAACTGAAATAGGAATCTGTTGCCAAAATATAGAGGTGTTAAAAAATGTAACTTAATTTTTTGGAACAAGTTTCATTCGTAAAATGAAAATAAGTAATGAAATGATTAAAGATTTCCACAAATTAAAAAAAATTGTGATATTCTTTATAAGAAAAAACGTGAATAAGTGAATGGATGCAAGACCGAAGTTATATTAAGGTTTTTTTACAATTTGTGCTAATGGTATTATTGTACTAATAGCATTAAGTAAAATATTCACATACTCGTTCAATAAAAACTCGAATTAATAAAAAATGAATGAATGACCGAATTTAAATTAAATTCTTTTTTTACATTTAACGTATCAATAGTTTCGAAGTCAGGTCAGACAAATAAGTATACCATATATATAAGTGTATGCTTTCAATAATCAAAATTTTGATTCGATTTGAATAATGTTAAAAAATATTATTAAATAATAGATATAAAATAATTTAAAAACTATTATTTATCTCAAATAGGATACAAACTTCGTACCAACCTTATCTTTCGCTAGAGTAATTGTATTCAATTACCTAGCTCAGTCGCTTTACAAATATTTATATTAGAAATTTCGATTAAATTTGCCTCCGTTATCTAGATTATTAATGTTATTGCTAAGTTTCTTCGAAGTTGGTCTTGGTAGATTAAGTAGACAGACATAGTTCGTTGCATGTAAAAAGCGCATTTTGAACAGCTTAAACAGTAAATCGCCTATGGTATCTATATCTTTTATAAATATTACGATTATCGTATAAACTTTCATGCAAAGCAGATCATACAATGTATGAAAGAATGTAATTTAGATGGCTTGTTGCACAAAATCATCCTATCCCAGCTCTCTTATAATATGACACGATTTATGTAAGGGTCTGAAACTTCATAATGACTTTAATAATGTGCAAACGGATCATAGACCTTCACCAACTGATTCTATGAAGATAGATGGACTATTTATTATGTACCTACCTTTACTGTAAGTCGTTAATGTAGAGTCGTAGACAGATATCCATTAAATCAACCCGCATTAGAGCAGCGTGGCGGGAGCAAGCTACATATCTCCTTTCCTAATAAAGAGTCTCCTGGCCCTGTTGTAGACTAATAATGATGATGATGTATCCATGAAAAGATTCCCACGGGAAATAGAAAACTGTCTTGTTGTTCCAATAGTTAGTTTACTTTGAAAACGAGGTCTTGAATTACCTATTCGAAATTCCTAGGTTGAGCTATGGAATGATAATACTGAGTTTTTCTTTCTTCCTTGAAATTTCCAATAAAATCTCATAGCACGGAGTTAGGTGTTACCTCTGTAAATTAATTATTAAGTGCTAGTTGTCTTTGTTGTCAAATTAATCACATTTTGCATTCACTACTCGTATGATATCTCTATGAATGACATAATCTATATATATAAAAGAAAGTCGTGTTAGTTACACCACTTATAACTCAAGAACGGCAGAACAGATTTGGCTGAAAATTGGTAGGGAGGTAGCTTAGAGCCAGGAGACGGACATAGGATACTTTTTATCCCGTTCGACAGCGTTCCCGTGTGACTTGACATGAAACGTCAGTCACTATAAAACGTGGTATAACAAAAAAGAATCAGACTTGGAATAACAAAACGCAAATGACAGCTATGTAATGACGTATGGATGACAATTTGATATTTGTAAGAAATCAACATTAAAACTATTTCTATTAAATAAATAATTAACAAGTGGATTGAAGTAAAGTGAAGTTTAATTAATAATGCCGCGACCAAGACGATCGAATCTTTCCCGACAAAGCCGTAATGCAAGAAGAATACAAAATACTGCAAATGAAAGGACTGAAGAAGAACAAGAAATTGCACGTGAACAGCGCCGCGATAGTATGGCTCGACTTCGTGCTTCTCAATCACGAGAGCAAAGTGAAGCAGCCCGTGAAACAGCTCGGTTGGGAATGCAGAATCGTCGAGCGAACAACAGAAGTCAACAAATAGATAATTTGCGACGCAGAACAAGATATTTAGGTGATTTGAATCGAGTAGCGTTTCGATACGATTGCAGCAATGATTACAGCTTGCATCCTAGCGTTTGCATTGGGCAAATGGACGTTGTTTGCGAGTATTGTGGTGCATTAAAGTTTTCCGGAGAAACGCCTGGATTATGCTGCCTTAATGGTAAAGTGAAATTGCCAGTGTTGACTCCGCCACATGAGCCATTGTATTCATTGCTTTGTGGCGAAACACAAGAATCACGCCACTTTCTTGCAAATACTCGAAAATACAATAGTTGTTTCCAAATGACGTCATTTGGGGCAGACATTATCGAAGAAGGAGGATTTAATCCGACATTTAAGGTATTTATTTTTGTACTTACATAGAATGTAGTTAAAGAATAACTTACTTTATCTATTGGTATGTATTATATTTGCTAATACTGAACTCTACTCTCCCACAGAAAAAGTGTTTATAACCCAGTTAATACTGTCTGGTTTTTATTTTGTAGATATAAGGACAGATTCACCATCGAATTGGATCATTACTACCTTTCGAAGATACACAGAATAAATTTTTACAAATATATTTCATGGGCAACATGGAAGAACAACTTGATCGACGCCTAGGGATCAATGCAGGAATGAAGCGAGCAATTCTTCAAGACTTGCAGTGTCTGCTTCATGAACATCATGCGTTGGTCAGGTTGTTTAAGAGTGCATGCCAAATGATGACTATAAAGTTGTCATCAAAGCAGATAAACGACCATCTGGAACACACGAACGCACATTTAATGCTCCAACAGTAGACGAAGTTGCCATCATGTTTTCCATCAAACCCATGTAACCTGTGGCACAAATACAAGGATAGTATGTCAGAAGATATTTTACATCAAAGTCGTGTCAGTTCCAGAAATCACGATATTGAGATGAATGAGGAGATACATAATCGTGCTTTACTTTTGATCGAAGATATGTGTTACCTCATGTGCGGTAATTTATTAATCAGGTTAGGAATGCCAGCGCCAAATCGTGAAATGAATGACGCATTTAATCGAGAATTGGAACGGGAACGTGAATATGATCACCAGGAATTAGATTTAGTAGTTCAAAGGAATGTACCCCTGTTGAATTACCAACAAAAGGAAGTTTATGATACTTTAATGAAGGCAATCGCTGATGAAAATGGTGGTTTATATTTCCTAGATGCCCCTGGTGGAACTGGCAAGACATTCCTTATGTCATTAGTTTTAGCAACTGTTCGGGCGAGATCCAACATAGCGGTTGCAGTTGCTTCTTCTGGAATAGCAGCCACATTGTTAGAAGGATGCCGTACAACTCATTCAGCATTCAAATTACCGTTAAATCTTCAAACTATTGAAGAACCAACGTGTAATATTGCAAAACACTCAGCAATGGCCAAAGTTTTAGCGGCATCGAAAATCATCATCTGGGACGAATGCACAATGGCGCATAAACGTGCATTAGAAGCACTTAACCGAACATTAAAAGATTTACGCAATGACTCGAGATGTTTTGGAGGAGCAATGATTTTACTGTCTGGCGATTTCCGCCAAATACTGCCAGTAATTCCAAGATCTACGGCTGCCGACGAAATAAACGCTTGCCTCAAATCGTCAAATCTATGGCGCTATGTGAAGAAACTGCAGCTGACAACAAACATGAGAGTTACATTGCTTAATGATACATCTGCTGAAGATTTCTCGGAGCAATTGCTGACTATCGGTAATGGTCAAGTACCTGTCGATGAATCGAGCGGATTAATTTCATTTCCAAATAATTTCTGTAATTTTGTCTCATCAAAAGACGAACTTATCAACAATGTATTTCCAAATATTATTTCTAACTACAAAAATAATGAATGGTTGAGTGAGCGAGCAATTTTAGCGGCTAAGAATAAAGATGTAGATGACCTGAACTACATAATTCAAAATAAGATCATTGGAACAATGCATTCATTCAAATCTATTGACTGCGTCACAAATGAAGATGAAGCCACCAACTATCCAATTGAATTTTTAAACTCTTTGGACGTGCCTAGCTTACCACCGCACAATTTACGCCTAAAGGTTGGCTCCGTAGTAATCATTCTTCGAAACATAAACCAACCAAAACTGTGCAACGGTACGCGTTTGGTGGTTAGTAAATTGATGAACAATGTAATTTACGCTACGATAATGATAGGAAAATTCAAAGGTGAGGAAGTTCTCATTCCGAGGATCCCGATGATCCCAACCGATATGCCGTTTGAATTTAAAAGACTTCAATTTCCGATACGTCTTGCATTTGCCATGACCATCAACAAATCACAAGGCCAATCCTTAAAAGTTTGTGGTTTAAATCTAGAACATTCATGTTTTTCCCATGGTCAATTATACGTGGCATGTTCACGGGTCGGAAGACCATCTGCGTTGGTTGTTTTTGCCCCTGATAATAAAACAAAAAATGTCGTGTATCACAAGGTGCTTAAGTGAAGAGCAACCTATGTACCTACTAAAATACAGAAATAATAATGAATGATTAATGTAGTTATTAAATTTTTTTTTTGGATTTTTTTTCCAATAAAATAAATCTGCTTCTTTATTGCCATTAAGACGGAACAAAGTTCGCCGGGTCAGCTAGTATGTGAATAAATGATGAACGATGACTGGAACTTTGGCTTTAAAAATAAAACAAGAAAAGTAATACATACCCGTCGAAGTCAATTACGTGGGATGTGACAAATAAAATTGGCGATCTTTACTGCGAATCCGCTCACATAATTGGCTTCATGTTATACGAATGTCTTTATAGGCTCTAAATGGCGATATTTGTGCGATATTCACTTGCTCTTTCTGTTCGAACTTCGAAATATGATAACCAATTCATGTAAACTTTGAACTTAAAGAACGTCTAAGAGCTTGGTGACTTGGTCCGTCATTTTGTAAATGCTAAAAGTTTTTAAGTCTACACTTCTGCCATAAGTAAGTTCGGCAGTAACAAAGGTCCAAATTGATAGACATCTATGCAGAGCATGCATAAGGAAGGAAGAAAACCGATATACGTATCGTATCAAAACACCACGCGACATACATTTAATCCATAGCTACACTCCATGAGTCGATCGGCGACCTGGGCTATCTACTAACCTTCTGGATAGAGTTCAATTGGCTAACGGAACCATCATAGGAAGACGCACGTACAATGGTGAATATCGTGATCAAGTGCGGAAAATCCCCAGAGTTAGAGAAGAGAAGAGAAGAGAGAACAAAGGTCCAGGGGGCTTTTTGAATTCCTTAAAGTAAAAAACATCCTTATTTAACTCGCGAATCGGTTAATAATTTTTGGTATCAATATAACGGCTAAAATGTATATTGTGTAGTGCTGACGAGTTCGTGCTTAGACAGACAGGCAGAAATTAAAAAAAAAAATTTGGTTGCAGTAAATGTCTGTCTAAGCGCGAGCACATCAAGACTGAACATTTTACCATTATATACGCCCTCGAATAAAATGTTATTGTTCATGTTTGTGATTTTTTTTTCTACGTCAATCTAATATGTATAGAATTAGATCTGTTACTGTTTTATTACAGGCTGGCATACATATAGAGAATTTTTTAAAATATAAAAGAGACGAATATCTTAGCATTCCATGGATTCAAAGAGCGGGTGCCGGGTCCATAGTGCATCAAGGAAAAGCCCCCAACAGAGTCCAAGACTTGCGGCACCGATGTAACCTTAAGGGTATCCTTTGTGAACGGACAGCGCACGCCTTCTTTGCTCGCATTATTCTCCCTGACCAACCGCATCTGCTAGGATACTGCTAAGGCAGCTATGGAAACTTATTCTAGAAAGGAGCTTACTGCAATAGTCTAGTCAGGCTGAGGTCTTTGGGCAGGTAGATAATAAGTCATAACAAAAAAAGTAAAAGCGTGTTTGTGGTATTTTAACACCACAGAACTTATCATCTATAGAGAAAAGAGATTATTTTCCAATACACTATGCGGTGTAATACAAAGTAAGCTTATTGATACAAACGGAAATGCATTTCCACATTGCAACCATAGATAAGCCGATTTTTAAAAAATCCTAAAAGCGTAATACGTGATACTATCTATGCCAGTAAGATACAAGTTTTACTCTAACCAAAATCACGTTCATGAGAACTTTTGGTGATAAAGTAATTAAAGTTAAGCTGAAGTTACATGTATTTGTAACATTTGTACATTCTGGTATATAATTTTTGCCTTAAGCAAGGCAGAACAGTTAAAGCAAATACAATTTTTAATTGAAGATACCGATAAAAAAATATAAGACTACCGCCTCGTTGGTCAAGTGGTTTCTCAGTTGCGAATATTGATGTAAAACTTTGGTTTTTTTTTCATTTTCCAGCCTCGTTCATTTAATTAACATCTGATAGTAATCTTTAGAACTTCAAACATTATTAATCCAAACCAAACAACCTGCATTGGGGCAGTGCAGTCAGCTTGTGCAAAAATGCATTATATTTTAACCACAATAGTTCTACAATTAAGTGATCGAGCTCAAGACCAGGAAGTTTCCAGACCAACTTATAATGAATAAAAAAATCTAAACTTTATAAAGGGGAAAGATTTGATTGGAAAATTCTTTCATTGTTGCAAAGCTACGCTATCTCCAGGTAACATAGGCTATAATACATTTTCAATTAAATTAAGTAAGAGAAAGGAATGAAGTCACTGGCGACTGCTAATTTATTAATAAAAATTCCTCTCTCTTACAGACTATGCCATAACCGGTCTGAAAATCTCATTTTTAATAGAATACGGACTTTACCCTGTAGTTGACCTACGGCTTGATGAAGATGGATAGGAAACTTTTCTCTCGATATCAGTCCAGTTGATATCCGTTGACGCAATAGTGCCCATGACATCATTCGGTGGCACGTACAGTCGAATGAACAACAGATTTGTATCGCACTCCGTGTCGAGTGCGGTTATTAAATCTCAAGAGCACTCTAGATAATGGGATTAACTCTAACAATACGCTTAACAGGTGGTTCGTCATAGAACTGTTTTGTTGATGAACTTTATGTTTAACGGAAAAACATATACGATATCAAGATAACGTCCTACACGTCACGTGTGAATGAGTTGTTTTGTACAAATCTATACTACTACTATGCGAAATGCATAATAATGCGAAAGTAGTTCGGTCTCTTTGTTACTAAAAGCCTAAATTACTAAACCGCTTTAAATGCAATTTGTTACAGTTATAGTCTAAAGCCTGAGAAAGGACATGGGCCATTTTCTTTTAACTATCATAAATAGAATTTTTTGCGGACAGAGTCGCGGGCGTCCCATAGTCCTAAATATTTATGCAGCATAATTTCGCGAATAAAATTCTGATTTCTCTGAATAAGCAAAAAGCAAGTTAATTAAATAAATAGTTTGAACTATTTCAATGGGCTAAAGTTTTATGATTTTTATTTTAGCCCATTGGAATGTTGGACAATAAATTTATATACTATATATTTTTGGATTATTGCAGGAGAAAACAAATATTATTTGAATATCACCAGAGGACTATGGATATGACTATGTCAATAGCAAAATTAATTAGTTATTATTTACTAATCATAATGAACTTCCTCAAAGTATTATTTATTTATGCCAAAATACTTATCTACTATTATTTGTAAAAAATATTAAATCCCAAAAAAGATTTCTGTTGGTTATCGAAAACCATTTAGAAGATTTTTGCAGTTTCTTAAAATCAAAAGAAATTGTCGAAATCATCTTGAACTGAAATTTATTATTTATTAATTTATAACCAATCATATTGTTAGCAATTTCATGGCAGTATAGTGATTCCAGAGATACGATGTACTTATTTACCTAAGATTATAAGTCGTACAGTCAAAGGTCAATGCAAATTAAAAAGGCGGATACTACGGCACAACACTCCGAATCTAAATAACTTCGTAGCATTCGTAGCATTCGTAGCATCGTAGGATCTCGTAGTATAACTACGAGTACGTAGAGAATCGTTATGAACGCCGTTACCTTTAGCGGCAAAATATAATGCTACGCGGAATGTTAGTTATTATTATTATCACTTTATTTATATTTGAATACAAGTACTATTGTTGAGTAGTTATACTTATGTAGTCGTTTATTCCTACAATTTACCTTAATAAATAATTAAATAATTTTCGGTCACAAAATGAAGCCTTATAATTAAAGCATAATAAAAATATATTAAAGTTATTTTTTTATATTTATAGCTAAGGAAAGAAAATAAATAGCCATTCCTTTTTATAACTCTAAAGAATTAAAAGAACCTGAAAAAGTAAGTAAAACAACTGAAAAGTAGAGAGAGTAGAGAAAAGATATAGATAATCAACTTTCGCAAGACAGTTCGTGTGTAGACAGACATTTGATAGGTGCGCTTATGAGAACTGAAAGAGGGTCAGAAAAATAGAAGCATGTTAATAAATGATCATTTGTCAGTGAGTTGTTGCTAAGCAACGGTTTTCTGGTAAATGGATCTCGAGGACGGCTACCCCTGTATAATAATTTAACAATTTGTTTCTGCCATGCTGACGTTCACACATACGTTTATATGAAAAATAATATATTTCATCCTTATCGCAACTAATAACACCAAAAAAGATACACGTTCCTTTTTAAATAAAAAGGCAGCATTTTCAATCAAAGCTCGCAGGTGGAGCAACTCCTCTAACAAATTACTATTAATTATGTCTCAGCCAATATACACAAAACTAAAACTTTTTACTCCATTGATAATTGTGAACCATAGACATCTTTGAGTTAATCGAGTACACACAGACGCGGTGGGGATTAAACTTTATTATAAAAATTATAACCATATGTTAGGCCGCTTTTATCATCATTGCTTACCATTAGGTATTATTGTAGTTAAGAACAAACTGGTAGAGAATGAAACGTTTTATACTAATGTTTCTAATCCACACTAATATTATAAAGAGGAAAACTTTGTTTGTTTGGTTGTATTGAATAGGCTCAAAAAGTACTAGACCGTTTTTAAAAATTCGTCACTATCAGGTATTATTGTAGTTAATAACAAACTGGTAGAGAATGAAACGTTTTATAGTAATGTTTCTAATAGAATATATTTTACAGTTACCAGGACTCGTATTCGAAATAAATAACGGAACGAAAGCTTGACGTATTTTTCGCCCACTTTTAAATAATAATAGGTGTCGCATTTTTCGTACGACCATGATCAATGGAGGCCGAGGGATTTAAAAGCGCCAACAGAGCTAACAATGTCCCATAAATTACTACCTTGTTGTAGGCATTAATTTCAGAGGTCTTCGCTAAAGGGTAATTTTCAATTATTTTTAGAATAATGTTTAAATACGACACCCTCCAGCTAACTGGACAAACGAGAAGGTAGTGGGAAGTCGTCGAAAGATAGACGAAGACGGAGTATAGTGTGCCGTGGCGCACTTTTACAAATATAGGCTGATTATGATTATGATGATGAGGATATGACATGTAACTATATATTCGTAGAACCTGAAGAATATAAAATTTTGAAGGAATTTGTATAATTCTTACAATTCTACAAATTCCTTAATACAATTACATATTAATTAATTTTTTTACCAGCAGATGCTAGTACCTTTGTCCGCGATATAAAGTCCCATACCCGTCCAAGAACCTTCACCTTCTAAGAACATCAAAATCACCTGACCTTTTTTTTCAAAGAAAGATTGGATGTAGCAAGCTATCCTT
Organism: Mycalesis mineus; assembly: GCA_034621355.1. NCBI lineage: Eukaryota > Metazoa > Arthropoda > Insecta > Lepidoptera > Nymphalidae > Mycalesis > Mycalesis mineus. The sequence continues at coordinate 9,727,110 of CM067894.1, read as the reverse complement.
AAAAGTTAGATATAAGCTACCGCCTGCTTTTTTGTAGTCCTAATAATGACGAACAATTCGTACATACATTGTTATGTCATATCTCAAACAGATAAAACAGTGTTTTCAATGAAAACTTGAACTCTTCCGACATTTTTCAAATATTATTCACAAAACTTTAGCTTAAATTATAAGCAAAAACCTTTCTCAGAAACCTCTCTATTTATCGCACTTAAATCTGTTCAGTAGTCTTTGAGTTTATTGCAAACAGACATGAAGTACTTTGTCTTATAATATGTAGTGATAATTACTCGTAGACATGTTTCTTAAACGTTAACTTAACTTCACGAGTCGGGTGGTATTGACCACGACGTCAAAGCTCGTATTAGTGCTGCCTGGGCCAAATGGCGGGACTTAACAGGGGTTTTATGTGATATATTCGCAGAACCTGAAAAGATAAAGGGACTTTGTACAAATCTGTCATCCGGCCGGTTCTTATATGCAGTGACACTTGACCAGCCTTATACGAGGCAGGTGCAGGAACTCTGAGTCACGGAGATGAAAATGCTACGGTGGATGTGTCCCAACATCACTCACGTGACCGTTTTCAACGTAACGATCACATCGCAGTAAGCTATTCCGTGACAGTCGGAGATAAGCTGCAACCCGCTCTTAGATAGTATGGTCATGTCGCACGTCGTCCGCAGAGTTACGTCATGAAACAGGTATTAACATCGCAGTCCCTGAAACTTAAACTTTTCCGACATTTTTCAATTATTATTCACAAAACTTTAGCTTAAATTATAAGCCTAAACCTTCCCAGGCCGCCCCATACGCACTAAAGCGCTGGCTTGACATTCTGAGCAATGATTGAGAGCCAATAAACTTAAGAAATCGGATGCCCAAGAAGGGCAAAGTGGGTAGTTATACCTAGTGGGATAACGCTAGGAAGAAGAAGAAGATGTTTCTTAAACGTTACCAGACGTTACGTTACGTACGTTACCATTCCCTCCAAGCAAAAATATGGGCACAGTAAAGTACTGCAAACTCATTAACCTCGGAGCTATGGAGAATTTTCACATCTATGAATTATTTGAATCAATTTCCAGATATTTCTAAAAGATAATTTCAATAATATATCTTATTACTTTTTCACAAACAATACAATTAGTTTTTACCTTTACAAACGCTACTTAATTAATAGTTTCCTCGAAAACGTCTTTCATATTTCAGCGTGGCCAATGTAAAGATACTTCAATTTAATTTATTTCTATTCATTTATATTATTTTTAGAAATAGCTTTAAATTTTATTTGACAAAATTAGGAGAATAATTTTACTCTAGAACTCAAAAATGTTAATTTGTTTTACAACAATATTAATTTGACCGATTTTTCAATTAGAGTATTTAGTCTACTCGTACAAGCGTACTGTGTATCTAAGATTTAATGCGCTTAGTTAGAAAATGCTTTTTCACTCTTATTTTAAAGATACCTAGTTACATAGTTGTAGGAATAAGGAAAACTGACGTAATCTATATAGTTTAATTTAAAATTTCCTCTATAATTTATTTTATTTTTAATGACAGACTGAAGCGAAGAATCATAATGAGAGATCTCATAAAAAAAAAAATTTAGTAATTAAGAAACATTGTTTAAAAATAGTGAATGACGAATATCTTTAATATTTCCAACGATGTCCTCAGGCGCCAAGCAATAATTAAGAAAGACCGCCGCAATAATGAAGTAGCAGTTATAATTATAAAAATGGTGCTAACGTGATGGGAATGGATAAGGAGAAAATCAAGAGTAAACACATCCCAATACTTCGTTGACCTTTACATTATAAGGGCACAGAGGTTATATATTTACATACGCATTATATCGAATACAGTTTAATATCTTTTGTTTATATTTGGCCATATATTTGAGATTTTGGGAGGCTGGAGGGCTCCGGCCATGGCTAGTTACCACCCTACCGACACAGACGTACTGCCAAGCGATTTAGCGTTCCGGTACGATGTCGTGTAGAAACCGAAAGAGATGTGGATTTCATCCTACTCATATAAGCTCCATCTTAGTTTACATCATAACTTACTACTCGGTGATATTTCAGTCAAGGTGTTCTGCTTCAAGGTTGTTCTGATTTTAAAAAAATATGATCAAAATTTCCAACGTTCCTAGACAAAAACCAGGACTTTCTAGTTAAAGGTCAGGTGAAGAGTACCCTAAGCCGAACTTGTATGAAAGGATTAATGAAATTGGAGGAAGCGAGAGAAAGAGAGTACGATTGTGCATTCGTGGCAAGAAGAAAAACGTGGTCTCTGCCTAACCCTATGGGAATCAGACGTATGTATGTATGTGAAATTTATATTATGTTGTAAAAACTTTGTTAGTAGTGAATACAACGAGTCGAAATTTAACGCATGACCTCTCTATGTTAAGTCCGCTGACTAATCTGTCTCTTTACTCCGCTGGTCTACTTTGCTATTTAAAAATTTAACATAAATTTCAAATTCAAGCAATCAAATTAACATTAACTGCGAAGAGTTAATTTTATATTGATTGCGTAGTGATTAATTAGTCAGTGTTCAGAAACTTTCCGTAAAAGATTCTTTGAAAGTTTTAACGAAGTATTGAACATTTTAAAACGCTGGTACGGTAAATAAATTATAAGATCATATTTTTACCTCTGCTTCTGAACTGCCTCGTTTATCGAGTGCTTTCATATCACATGGATCCAGGGTTTTGGATCTGTTAAATTTCTTTCTTCCAAAGAAATTTCAGTAAAAATTTTAATTTACCAGCACGTTAAGCCGTCTACCATAGTAAATATTATTAACATCTGATAGAGATTTAAAAAGCAAACAGTATTCCTTATCCTAACCTGTCCATCTGCATTGGAGTAAGTTGGTCCTGAAATGTGTGTGTGTGTGTGGTCTTCTCTCTCAGAGATAGTACATATAAGCTTCATATCCCCACACCAGTACGTTAGAAAAGAGGAATGGCCTATTATCACCATTATTATTATCAGACTGCATCGTTGGTCTAGTGTCTGCTTCGTTGGTCTAGTGGTTAAGCCTATGTGACTTCGATTACGAGCTGATTCAGTTCATTCTTCTACGAAATGTTCAGTACATTCCAAGCCCGGAGTTTGGAAGTTGGTGGTGTTATGTGTTAGGCCTCCCTCCTTCCACAAGAAGGAGTCCGCTCCACAAGAAGGAGCCCGGCGTCTCTACGCGGGGGTAGTTCGATCGATTGCTCTATACGGTGCACCAGTATGGTCACAGAGACTTTCTGGGGTGCAACGGCTAAGGGCAAAGCTCAACAGCGTGCAACGGAAGATCGCAATCCGGGTAGCAAGAGGGTATCGCACAATATCGTTCGAGGCAGCAACCGTGTTACCTCGTTTTCCGCCCCTTGACCTACTGGCGGACATGGATGCAAAGATCTATACCCAAAATCGCATACTCATTGAAAAATCGGGTCACAAAACAGATCTTAACGTGATTAGGCAACGAGCGCGCCAACAAGTGTTGATTGCTTGGCGGAAGCGTCTTGAAGAAGATAGGAGTATACGCCAACGAGTGGTTAAAGCAATCTTGCCAAACTTCCATATGTGGCTAACCAGAGAGAGCGGACACGTCAGGTTTAGACTCACTCAGGTACTCACCGGGCATGGTTGTTTCGGGGAGTACCTGTTCAGAATTGGACGTGAGGTGACACCGCAGTGCCACCACTGTGATTATACCGATGACACCGCTCAACATACACTCGAGCAATGCCCAGCTTGGGAGCTAGAGCGACGTGCCTTAGTTCGTCACGTTGGTAGAGATCTCTCTCTAGCTGCTGTGGTGACTGCAATGCTGTCCGAAAGAACAGCCTGGGAGGCGGCAGTTACCTTTTGCGACGTGGTGATGGCAAAAAAGGAGGCCGCCGAGCGAGATCGCGAACGGAATGATCCCGCTCGAAGGCGCAATCGCCGAAGGGCCCACAACCTTCCATACAATTTTCCCGTCCGTAGGGGACATGGAGGTCGCAAGCTGCCTGATCGAGGGCTCGGGTAGCTTACTTATTACCACCTCAAGAGCGACCTAGAGAGGAGAGATGTTGAGAGCTGAGATGAACCTTACTGGTAAAGTGTAAGGAGACACCGGTATGTATTTCTCACGAGAGCCCGGGGTCTCTAAAAATACACTGAGGATGGCCACCGAGGGGGTTTTGGTGGGTAAAAATCCCACATAACCCGACCTCTCCCTCAAGAGTTAAAAAAAAAAAAAAGGCCTCCCTCCTTATAGGAGAGGGGATATGGAGCATACACCCACCACGCTGCTCCAATGCGGGTTGGCGGGTTTAGGGTCATAATGTTTCATTTATTAACGATAATGTTTATGATAGTGACCGGGACCGACGGCTTATCGTGTTCTCTGAGTCACGGGGGTGTAACACCATCAACTTCCCTAAATGCATATGATATTATACACGGTACTTTCATCAAAGAATCTTTTTTTTTACATTTTTGTCTGTCATTGTAACATTCCCATAGGAACGCGATCTACACTGGCACCGTTAGTAGTATAGTAAAAGTGGTCCTCATAAATAAACGTTATTGAATTTCTTATTGAACTCTCAAACTTAATTGAAATAAAGGCTTATATTTACAGCCGTGCACTCCATACCTAGAAAGCTCCGCCTACAGGCATCGTTTGAAATTACTTTCTCACAAAAGTAATATCAAAGAAGCCATAGTTTGATTATCCTGGTAAAACCGATAAATGATTTTTTTCATTTCGTGCTTTTACAACTGATCAAAGAAGCATTTTATGTAACGCCTACATATAAAACCTTACTTGCAATTTCAGAGGAAGAACTTTTAATCACAATTAGATTGATTATACAACGTGTTAGGTAAATACCTTATCCCTATCCCCTATCAAACAGGAGTTAGGGAGATAGAATTTTTTTTTATTGACTACAAGTTTGCCTTTGACTGCTATTAAACCTGATGTTAAGTGATGATGCAACAATCTAAGATGAAAGCCGGCTAACTTGTTAGGAGTAGGATGAAATCCACACCCCTTTCGGTTTCTCCACGACATCTTACCGGAACGTTAAATCGCTTTGCGGTACGTCTTTGTCGATAGGGTGGTAACTAGCCACGGCGAAAACCCGCCCACAAGCCAGACCAAGACAAATTAAGAAAAATTTCAATCTGCCCCGCCTGGAATCGAACCCAGAACCTCCGTCTTCAACCGCGCATACCACTGCGCCTCGGAGGTCGTCGAAAATACAATCAATATACATCTCTAGAAAATAAAATGAACTGAGGGAGATATGTCGACATGAGTTTACTTAAATCTTCAACGATCTTCTTCTCTTTACAAATCAGTGAGTCAATGTCTAGATGTAAGGTAATAATTGTTCTATACACAGAATTGTTGTTAACAAGATTAAAATATACCAGTATGGTTCGGTATGTTAACCATTTGTATACTTAATTATATCTTATCTATACTACACTGGGAAACGCTCGCGTCTTACCGTGGAAACCCTTGACTACATTCTTTGTTAAATTATACGTATGAACGTTCTTTATTATTTAATCTACCTATTGACGCAATTAAATCTTTTGCGCAACTTAAAAGATCTAAGTTTACTAACGTGGAAAGCGACTTTGTTATATACTGTGAACATTCTTTTTAAAGCATTTGTAGGCGAAAATTGAATATAAAAGTTTGGAATTTTCAAAATATGTTTGGAAAACAATTTGAAATAGCCTAATTAAAAAGTCGACCAAAAATGGTTACACAAAATGAAAAATGATAAATACATATTTCCTGTTATTCTCTTAATTCAAAATCAGAAGCGTAACCAGCAATTTATGCGCCCTGTGCCAGCGTGCAAAAATGCGCCCTACAGACTTGCAACTGACTCTAAATAAGGTATTGTTTGTATATGGTCTGGTCATTTCTGCGCGCTGTGCCTGGGCACCGCTGGCACTGCCCTAGTTACGACACTGTTCAAACTGTCCTTTAAAAAAACAAATTATTATTCAGAGCAATATTTTATCACTTCGCATATTTTTCTTAGGTCGCCAACCCGCATTGGAGCAACGTGGTGAATCTAAACTTTATATGTGCCTATGTTCTCTCTCCTGTAAGAAGGGAGGTTAGCCGTTAATATAAGATAATAATAATTGATAATATTGCTATTTTTCCTTCTAAGTAGGTCCCTTGTATCGTATACATACTCTAATAGATTCATACTAATCAAGATATAATAATATTGGGCATTAATAAAATGTCAATTATTTTTACCGGAAGACAATATTAATTCAATAAATTAGGAAAAAAGGTAAAAAATTTAATATTTCAAGCGAAATAAAAATGAAGCGAAGTGACGGACACGTAATTAAATTTAACGAATCAATTACTGCTTTTGTAAATAAAAAACGATAACTAAAATTTTTAAAGGTCTTCTTTCTGTAGCTAAGCGGTTTTTATTAACCGATATTGTACTTTTTTATACAAATTTCCCTCCTATTTTCCTCCTATAAAATTATTTTGTCCAAAAATCCTAACTTAGTTTCAGTATTAATTAAAAGCAATAGATTAGGAATTAATTTATATATAGACCATTCAATTTATTTCATCATGCCAGCCTGTATCTCTCCACTGCTGGACATAAGCCTTGACCAGAGCGCACTACCACTTTCCACTACCTTTTTGAGGTTGTCGGACCATCGGGTTGGGGGGCATCCTCCGCTGCGCTTAGTGCTGCGTGGTCTCCAATCCAGAATACGCCGGCCAAAGCGACCATCTCATTTGATACTCACATGGCCTACCCACTGACACTTCTACGTGCTCTTGTAAGCTACGTCCACTACTTTAGTTTTCCTTCGGATTTAATTATATATTATTTTTATTATTCAATATATCATTAATTATTATATATCAAGACAATTAATTTCATATCATCTATAGTTCAACTAGCTGTGTCCCGCGGTTTCACCCGCGTAGATATTGTTTCTGTAGGAACTCCGTTCTTAGTGGGCCTCTATATAGCTAAATATGTAACTATGCTAAATTTATTTATTGCAGCATTCATGTACATACACATGAGACCCTGTTAGTGTATCGCTGTAGTATAAAACATTTTACATTATTAATTTAAAGTAAATCGAGTGTATAGTTTTAGATAAATCGGGACAAATCAGTGAATCAATGTTCTTTCGCTTAAATAGGTAGGTGTGTCTTAGCTCTATATTAAGCTCTCGCTTAGGAAGAAGTCATGTTTGTTTTGTTTTATTTACTGTAAGGTAGCCCTTGACTGCAATCACACCAGACGGTAAGTGATGATGTGATAAGATGGACGCACTCAAACTTGTTAAGGGAAGAATGTGTCTATATAATTGGTCGTTCTATGCCACAGAACTGACCTAAGACCTTGCCAGGAATGACATGTTTAAATTAATGGCGACACAATCCTGAGACGAATGCAATATGCAATGTAATAACGCGATGGTATGTTGGGTGCGAGCATAACTACAGTATTAAATTTGTTACGACCTCTATCGTGCAAAGGCATGAATTCTTTAAGTGAATAATACTTTGTTCGATTCCTAGGATAGGTTTATTTCAATCTGGTTCACACGATGTTAAGTGACTGTGCATCGTAATCGTAATGCATCTTCATGAAAACATAAAAGTGGGATTCACTTAAATGGCAAATAATCTTAATTAAAACTATGAAACTCTTTATTCAAGTAATCAATATAACATTTTGACGTATTACTTTTTGTTCACTTAATATTTCAGATCTCTATCTTTATTCTTTATATAACTTGTCTAATTATAATTATGTCTTTAGTATTTTTGGTGAAGGAAGCTGCTTCGATGATGGACTTGGAAGGTGGTTAAAGAAATTCCCGTACTAGGGATGGCTCATCCAATTTGCTTTTGTCAAATCCTTTGGTACTACATAATATCCAGGGCGTATTGAGATGGTCCTTGTTCTTATCATCATAGAAACTTAACCGACTCAGTTATCTTAAAGGTTTTCTTTAATAAGAATTATTACAAATACTAATACTTTTAATGTTTTACAATAATTTGATATATGATTTATATAGAAACTTGAACTGACTTCTTATGGGGTAAGATTCTACTGCCCGATTCTGCAGGTATCTGTTACTTTGAAGAAAACTAATTTTAAATGAATGTTGAATGAATGAGAGTATGCATATTAGCCTAATAGGTTGCCTATCATAAATTAGCCACAGCTACCTGCAATTAATTTTTTTTTAATTAAATTGTTGATATTAATTGAGATTACATGTTTTTAAATAAATTTTCTGAGTACTTTGGACGAAATGCGAAATTCAAAATCATTTATGTTAAGTAGGCTGTATTACAAGGACTTTTGTCACGTCTGCCAGTACGTAGTGACTCCACCACCGGTTCGGAAGGCAGATCCTGCCGAGAAGAACCGGCAAGAAACTCAGCAGAAATGCCAGGAAAGAAATAAGCTAGGTAAACTAGTAGTCACTGGCAAAGTGCAAAAATAACGCAGGGGCGCAGCCCGATGCGTTGATCTGACCAGATCTGCACCACTCTAGATCCTCAGTATACGATGCGCTCCAAGTAACATAATAGGAGTAATTGGCGTAACATTGTAAGGACAAATATCATAAATGTAGGTGATCTCGATCAAACCTGATTAAGGAATACGACTCACAGGATGGAGAATGATTTTCAAGAATCGAGTAATGGGATATATTTATATTTAATATTTTAAATATTTATTATTTTTATGTACACGAAATTGGTTTCCATTTGTCACACTTCCTCTGTAAAGAAAACACGCAAGGTATTGTAACGGAGGCATATTTTGACACAAATAATGAAATAAATGTCAGCCGCAATCCCATTGCGGATTGCGTGGGTTTGACGGGACAGGAATAAAGCTCTATGTCTTTGATGAATGTTTATAAATTTGACTTACTTACAAAATAAAAAGATACACAACTACATCAACTACTGGTTCAGTTAGCAGGTGGCTAGCATCGACCGTGGCTAGCTATCAACCCAAGACGTACAGCCAAGCGATTTAGTACCCGTTCGATGTCGTGTAGAAACCGAATAAAAATGTTTAACAAAAAATAGAACCGACTCAAAACGTACTAAAAAGTAAAAAAGAACTGTGTCATTTAGTTACTTTAATTTACTTCTATCATATCTACGAAGTCGGTGCCAGCAAGTTTAAGAAACATTTATTTAACGTAGTAAAGCAGTTTGTGGGTTCTAGGTAAAAACCTTGGCTGGCACCTACTCCTAGATATGCTTAAGTAAATTAAAGCAACTAAATGACACAGTTATTTTTTACTTTTTATATTTTTTGTAAATTTAAATTATAAATTTCTCAATGATCTAACGCCATCAATTATTTTACTAATTTAAATTAATATTTACAAACCGAAATCATAATAAAATTAAAAATTTTAATTTCCAATTAAATCCTACCATTACAGCCAAGTTTATTTTCTTTAACGTTGTAAAGCAGTTTGTGGGTTCTACTATCGTCCTTGAAAGTAGAAACCTTGGCTGGCACCGACTCCTAGATATGCTTAAGTAAATTAAAGCAACCAAATCCAGTTATTTTTTTTTTAGTGCGTTTTGAGTCGGTTCTATTTTTTGTTAAAAAATTTTATTTCTCACTTTTTATCGCCACGTAACGTACTCGTACTATACGGCACTTGTAGCCAAAAAGCTACCGATACTTACACAAAAACTGAAATCACTGCGAGGGTTCCTATAAAATTTTAAGAGTTCTTTCAATTTTCCCAGGATATCCTCATGAGATCCTAACATGATGACAATGGGACCATCTTGGAAGTGTGCCCTTTCTAATAAAAAAGAATAATCAAAATCGGATAACTCTGTAAAAAGTTATGCGTGGTCATTCACAAAAAAAAGAAAAAAAATGTACGTGTCGAATAGAGAACCTCCTCCGTTTTTTGTCGTTGGTTAAAAAGGTGTAGATTTTTTCCTACGGCTAAAAAGTCAGCCCGCTTCCATCGTAATTGCATTATCACTCATCATCAAGTGTGATGATAAGTGATGAGGGTTAATTTTTTGTAAATAAAAAACTCACTCAAGATGTTTCTAGAAAGCAGAATTCCCCGACAACAATAACAAATTCTTTCGCTTTTTCTTATCCTAAGGTCGCCTGCCTTTACTTTTTTTTCTTACATATAAATGAAGCAACAGTTTTTAACCGACGAAAAAAACGGAGGAGGTTCTCAATTCGACACGTATATATTTTTTTTTTTTTTTATGTGTGACCACGCATAACTTTTTACAGTGTTGTCCGATTTTGATAAGTCTTTTTTTATTAGAAAGGGCATACATCCAAGGTGGTCCCATTGTCCGCTTGTTAGGATCTGCTGATGATATCCTGGGGAAATTGAAGGAACTCTTCAAATTTTGGAGGCACGCTTACAGCGATTTCGGTTTTTGACTCGGTATCGGTAGCTTTTTGGCTACTAGTGCTATATAATATACTATGACAGTATAGTACGAGTACGCTACGTGGCGATAAATCACTAAAAAGTAAGAAATAAAAATTTTTAACAAAAAATAGACCTCCAAACCACTAAAAAGTAAATAACTGTGTAATTTAGTTGCTTTAATTTACTTAAGCATACTGCTTTACTACGTAAAATAAATGTTCCTTAAACTTGGCTGGCACCGACTTCATAGATATGCTTCAGTAAATTAAAGCAACTAAATTACACAGTTATTTTTTACTTTTTAGTTTTTTTAATATATTTTGTCTCATCTAACAGGTTCAAATTCTGAATCAGATATCTATTTTATTGTTCGTACATTTCAGTGTTCAAAAATTATTAAGTTTTCAAATTCAGTATTGGCTCAAAATTATTAAATGTTTATTTTTTTATTAAATATTTTTTAACGCAAAATATTGGATAATTTATTTCATGTAAAAACTTTTAATGTCATGTCGATTGTATAAAATGCATTATTTTAGAAATAATCTCTAAATCGTTTAATAAAAATAACTACAAAAGCTTGAATACTGTATAAACCGTAAATTAGCTCCGAAATAGATTATAGAATACATAAATAGAGTTATACATGATAAACGAAATATAAAACAATAGATTACATGATTTAAGGTATTCCATATTCCAACCTACGTTTCTGCTACTATATTTTACGGAGTTAAACTTTTAAATCTCAATTTTAATAATTTTATAAACAATCTCTAAATCCTTTAATAAAGTTACTGTAAAAATCTTGTATCCTGTAAAAAGCTGTAAGCTAGTTCCGAAATAACAGTAAAAACAATAGAATACATGATATAAGATGACAAAAGTTTAGTATCATTGTATTATGTATGATGCGCCTAACAAGGCGGAGGGCGGATTCTGCCCGCCCAGCGCCGTATATAAGCGCGCGTTGGGACCGAATCGCCACAAAGCACACCGGCCTCTCAACTTAGCACCACCGACACAAACAACTGAGGTAAGCTTCATAGAACATTTTTAAAATATATTTTTATATTTCAAAATATTTTATTAAAAGCGTCAATAATATCCAGTTGAAAATTTTTCGTTTTAATTTTCATATAAAATTTAAATTTTAAAAATAAAATAAAAATAAAATATGTGCTATTTATGTTTTATCCAATAGTTCTATTACATGTAATTATTTTGAAAATATGTTAAAAAAAAATTAGTTATTTTTCTTCAAGCAATATTTTTAACTACATTTTAACAACAAATAATACTTATGTGATAATTTACAATTTTATGTATGTAAAGTAATTAATTTATTCAAAAAATCTTTTATCAAATTGTTTTTGCAAAAAGGTTGCAAATATTTTATCAAATTGTTGAAAAAAAATTAATGAGATTTATTAACGCCTTCTTAATTTTAAGTGAATTTTATTTTGTTACTTTTATAAAAGTGAAAAGACAGAAATAAATGTAAAAATAACAAGATTAAATAGAATGTTTTCCAAAATAATATACACGTATATAACCAACCATTATATATGCATTTTAAACACGGTTGCGATTGTAAACATTTTAATAATATTTACAGTGAACTTAATAATACTTCAACTACGTAGTTATCAATGAATAAATACATCTTCCCCGTTAAGAGAGCTATGGCGTAAAATGTGCAAGGAAGTTAGAAGATATGTGAGTGTGGAGTGCAAAATCATGTCATATAGCTCATAATATTGAATATTAATAGTTTAAATATTCTGTGAATTTTTACTCTGTCTCACATTCTAAACATGACAACGATAAATCCGACGTCATGACAATTTAATTTTTAACTGCGATCTCACTTGACTTTAAATTCAGTTTGTAAAATATAAAGACTTCTAAATAAGATCTAGCTGCGATTTCAACCGGAGCTAAGCAAGGCATTTCCAACATTGCCAGACATAGTTTCAATCTATAAAAATATTATAAAGCTGAAGAGTTTATTTGTTTGCTTAAATGCGTTGATCTAAGAAACCACTGGTTCTAATTGAAAAAATATTTTGTGTTGGATAGTCCATTTATTGAGGAAGGCTTTAACATCACCAATAGGAGCTAAGAATCAATGAAAAATGTAAATAAAACTGGGAAAATCATTCGTCTTTGAAGGCTTATATAATTTAAAAATCATAACGAGGAACTTAGGCTATTTTTACTATCGTAATCTTATTTATTTTAATTCTAAAGTCATAATTATTAAAATTGATGCTTAAACTTGTATTTCTTGTGCTAAAAAAGTTACTTGTTTTTCGGTTTCAATTTTTACAAATAAATATTTTTTCAGTAATGCTGAATTCTTAAAAAATAAAGCTTTTTTTTTCAGTAATTCTAAATTTTAAACAACAAAGCTAAGGTTACTTTAATATAATAACTTGCACCATCACGTATTCTTAATTAACAATTAGAATACCTATTAACCTTATACAATAGTGTCGGATAGTATAATTAAGAGCATAATAAAGCTTCCAACTCAATTAAATGCGTTTGTATTCAGTCTTCAGAGGCACGCATTCTGGTATAGTAAAATATTATCTTACTATATACACGGTCGACGGTCGTACACAACTGCAGTCTAGTTCGTCACTTAACGTCTGACTTAATCATATGTTTAAAAAAATTCAATTCATTTAATTCAAGTAGGCTAATTATAAGCACTTTTGAAACGTCAAATTAGAATATTTGTAGTGACCCTACCACCAGCTCGGAAGGCAGGTCCTGCTGAAAAGAGCCGGCAAAAAACTCAACAATGTTTTAAAATCATTAATTTTTACAATATTAACTATATTGTTACATAAAATTAATTATTCCACTTCTTATGTGAAGTTGAAAGCCGATCCAAATGCCTCTTAACATCTTTATCATTTAAAAATTCATCAATTGTATAATATTCTCAGAACAAAATTATTTGTTATAAGTTACGTCGGAAATCGACGCTCGCGACTTAGCCCACGTGAAAAATATATGCAACAGTCATAGAACATAAAAAAAAATTACGTGACCCTTACTTTTAAAAATGGATATAGCAAGTGACCCTGAAACGATATGACATCCTGGATTTTTTTTGTGGTACTAACAAAAAGGAACAATCCTTTCAAACATTGTTTTGTTCTATTATAAAGGAATAAGGCAGTGACGGCATTGCCACTATAATCGTCATATTGAGCCAGTTTACAGAAAATCTTCACAAATTATATTTGAAAACCTTCCTCAGGAATCACTCTATCTATTGGTGAAAACAGCAGGAAAATCCGTTCAGTATTATTTGAATTAATTGTGAACTAACATAGACAGACGCGACGGGGACTCTAGTTATAATAATATATATATTCGTAGTGAATATATTGTTAACTTGATATTCGCCCTGATAATAAAATTTAGAAATTATAACAACTATAGTGTATTGTACCTTCTTTTTATTTTGTATGCAATAAAGTTGTTTAAAAAAATCTAATTATATCCACGAGTATAATTAAAATTTTTGAAAAAAAAGTCAAAATTCCTTTCATCTTATCTGTGTATCATCGCACATCGCACAAAATAGCAACACATTGTACGTAATTGGCATAACAAGACATTTGTATTACAAAATGTAACAACTTCGCGCAGTTTCACATTCTCAAACTGTTTTCAAATTGATCCATCCATTTTGGAGTTTCGATGTTCCCATCGGGGTTTGAAAATAACAAGACATAAAATCTGCATTGCTAATAACGTAATGTTTTTAATAAAATGTACCTCGTCTAAATTTCGTCAAAGTATGAATAGGTATTCAGTAAAAATAAATACGATGTTTGTTAAAAAAATAGATTTTTTCGATAAACCTACTCTAAAGTATACAGCTACTAGAGTACGCCCGTATTTTTACCTACGTTACCGTAAATATATATTTTTTTTTATGTATGACCACGCATAACTTTTTACAGAGTTGACCGATTTTGATAAATCTTTTTTTATTAGAAAGGGCATACTTCCAAGGTGCCTTGGTATTTTGATATGTAAGTTATATTATTATGTAGTTTCATCAAAATAGTAGCAGTAGTAAAGTAGTTTTTGCTTAAATTACTTAAGCAAGAGTCGGTGCCAGCCAAGTTTCTAAACATTCATCCATAGATACAAACTTTCGATTTAAAAATATTTATTTTTTACTTTTTAGAAAGGATATAATTACATATGTTTAATCATTATACAGTTATAGAAAAGTAGTTTTTGCATGTAAGAGTAAGAAACATTCATCCATATATACAAACTTTCGATTTAAAAATATTATAAAGGATATAATTACATATGTTTAATCATTATACAATTATACAAAAAAAATCTTAATAACTTCATAACTTTTGACCCGATAATATTAAGAACACGCGTAAAACGTAAATTTTCGTCTATATTTAGATTAAAAACGGCAAGCAAACATATTATGATCGGTCGCGCGTGTAACATTTCTATAATTCGCGTATTGATGAACGAATTAAGGTGGACTACATTCACAAGTTAATCCGTACACGTGGAGAGGTTTTTTCGAGTTTATTTTAAAATCGACATATTTTATAACAGACATCCAAAGTTATAAAATAAAGTTAAAAAATAAAATTGATTTCAAAACGATAAACCTTTTAGATATTTACAACTAGCTGATGCACCTGACTTTGTACGCGTGAATTTCAAAATTTTATCTTTTTCTCTTCTAAGTATTATCTTACTGTAATCCTTATTTTTTTTAACTAAGAAAGAATACAATAAGGAACTTAAGCTAACTTATCCTAATAACTATACAAATCATGCCCACGTGGAATGGTGGCAAGAATACTGGCTGCATTTCCGCGTTGGATAGCCAGGCTAATCCTTTGCGCAAAAAATGAGCCAGCCCTTCGGTCACCAGTTGAGGCAATTAGACGCGGTGAAATATTACGGAAAAATTTTTTGGCACTGCGTCTCCACGGCAAAAGGAACAAATATGTAACTCTCTGTCAGAGAGGAATACTTGTGCCACTTACCGGTTTCAGCCTTTTCTGCTGCGGCTCCCGGTAATCCTTATGTATTATATCAAATAATTAGTCATCACCTTAACGTGCTTTCTTAGTTAGATCCTTAAAAGAATATATAGAATTTCATGAAGTTTTCAACTATAGGTAGAGTGATTCAAGAGGAATATTAGAAATAAAGTTTATATTTTTAGTAGGTATATCGCATCTAACTGTTTATTGTGCCAAGAAATGAATATTACAATTTACAAAAAACCTATCCACCTCTAAGGTTGTTTCAAGTAGGTATAATTTGCTCGGGTGATCAAGTGAATTGACTTCCTTCATTATCCTTCATTACCGAGGCTGCGAATGCAGTTTAGATTACCTTATTTCACAAGAAATGCTAAGATGATCAAACCCCCAAGATGCCGATTATAACATGTAATTAGATGCTTTGAACAATCATAAAGAAAGTCAACCCTAAAGAAATGTATATTTTTTTATTAAAATTATTAATCGGTCGATGGTACGCTTACAATATTGTAACCATCGAACTCTAATGCTGATTGTAGTACATTTTTCACAGTCGTAGTGCTTTACAATTTTCACAGTTAATATAAACTGTAAAACAGTCTCCACTAACACAGTTATTAACGTTTCCCTACCTAACCTAAGCCAAATAAAGTTTTTTTTTAGTATTAGAGCCTAAATAACAGAGAATCACCATTCTCCTCCTCCTCCAGTAAATTTCCTCATTTATGAGAGTAGTAATTTTGTCGACCTCCGTGGCGCAATCGTTTGTGCAGTGAATTTATATGGCGGAGGTCCTGGGTTCCATTCACGTCGGGGCAGATTGATATTTTCTTAGCTGATCCTGGTCTGGCTGATGGGAGGCTTTAGTGGCTAGCAACATTATCGTATTCCAGTCATTAGGCTTAGGACATGTTGTAACAACAGAAACATTTAGCTAACATCTACCCTCGGGTTGGAGGACACCGTACAGCACCTTGTAGGAGGTGTTGCATTCATACCGAACTGAGAGTTGCTTTGTCTATAGGCAATAGTTACTTACTTCCCATCAGATGTGCCACCTGCTTGGTCGATCCATAATTACTTCAAAATAAACTACTTCCCCAGAGGAGCTCTATCACAAAGAATTCTACTAATAATATTAATTGCCGGTTGATTTATAAGAGAAAGGCCCTGGGTTCGATTCCCATCGATCGATATTTTCTTAATTGGTCTAGGTCACTCTACTAAACTAGCTACGGCCATGACTAGTTTCCTCCCTTTCGCCCTGTGGATGTCAAGCAAGAACCAAAAGTAGTGTGGATTTTCATTCTAAAGAGCTCGCTTCTATATTAGATTGCATGAACATTTACCATCGAGTGTGATTGTAGTGTAAAGGCTTACTTGTTTAAAAATATTTATTTATATAAATTGTAAATATTGCCAGTGGCCATGATACGAGCTGGAGCTGCTGTGGCTATGGCCGTAGTCACGCTGCTGGTCTACTGCAGCGCTGATCCTCATCAGGTAAATATCTTTACTGTTCTTAACCCATCATACCCTGAACACGATTCAGCACCCTCAGTAGCTGATCCTAGAGGACGCAACAGGTCGGGAAACTCCATCAATAAAAAAAAGAGTTATAGAATTAAATATTAAGAAAATGTTAACTCAAATATATACCTAAAACACATTTAAATATAAAAAATAATTAAAAGTCCTTATAGGTTCGTAGGTTCATCTTAAGATTAAAATTCCATTTATTTTTTTATGTAAAAATGTAACGAACAAATAAAAACCTAATGAAAAAAAATGTTAAGGGTCGGGTGTTTGCGATATAGTATTTCATACTAAGGGGGTCGTGTCATAAAAAAATTTGAAGTACACTGTACCAAACCATCCACCTCTAAGTATCATACCGAATGTATGATGAACTGCATTTAGCGTAACACAGAGCTACACCTTCACGAAGTCGATATCCTTTATACGCGTATGGTTTCTCATTCCTTATATGCACTGTTAAGATATGGAGTTCCCATCCAGCTTTTGTTTTCTCTACTACATACAATATGGGTAACTTCTGTCTGCATTATCGCTCACCATCAGACGTAATTGCAGTTAAACTTAACCTATACCATAAAAACAACGTTTCATCTAAACTGTTTAATGCCTCTATCTAAACTTTAACTTACTCGTTAATCCAGTGGTTAGCTTATAAGCTTTGCTTGTCGGTCCAGTTTTTATCTTCCAAGAAATACTCAGGAGTAGCCCGAAGCTTGGAACTTCCGTACCTCGGAAAACACGCCGTCGGTCCCAGTTATAATTATTAACATAAATAATGATCTTAACAGGGTGTAACATTATACCTAGCCTAAGTTTTAGCAGCGTAGCATGTTAAGTTTTAAATTTCCTCTCCTAAAAAAGGGAAATCTGGCCCTATAATACCTTTTCATAATTTATTTAATGTAAGATAATGATCTAAGCTTTGATTTAGAATAATATTGACAATACAAACACATACGTATATATTTAAATGTGTATTGAATGGGACTTTCAAATACATAAAATACATTGTTAGATTGTTTATGTTTAATAAATAAAGCAGAAAGAGTATCAATTGTGGGTGCTTAATCCTCGAACCTGACCATTGTATCTCAATTTGTGAATTGTTATAAAAAACAATCATTTCACTATTGTTGTTGATCTCATTGTTAGAATTCTATAATTTAATTGTTTATAGTCAAACAATATCCGATTGCTAACAAAACCATTACGTTGTCTGCCAAAATCAATTAAAAATGATGAATGTTGGCCAAATTAATCGACCTAAGTAAATGCAATACCAACTTAAGCTTCCAATCAGATACTAATCACAGTTCCCCAAAACGAAATTAGAATGTAAATAACGAAATGATAGTGAGAAATTTTAATAAAGCCCCAGCTTATTAAAGTTTTCTCTCCATTTACCATTTTTACCTATTTTTCATTTAGCCTTTTAAGTAACAAGTTCTATTGTCTCAAAGAAATTCTTCGATTACTAAGTGCTGCAAATATCCTTTTATCACTATGAAATATATTTAGTCCTACTTAGGTACAATCTCTTACTATATCCACATAAATAATAAACTAAACTAAATTAGTAAAGTTTATATACAATATTTAAGAAAATAAAAATAGGGTCTAAAAATAAAGTCCTGAATTATATTATTTAATAATAAGTGTAACTCGGGGCTAAAAAGCCTTTATACTATTTTTGTACTTTTAAACACCTACTATTTTAACTGCCTCGATCTCATAACTGCTCGTGTTTGAGTCGCAGATGTTGGGTCTAAAAAGCTATTGGATTTTTTGTGTCCATCAATACATTCTTAATGGCAGCTGGCAAGTGGGCAATCCCCACATTAGGCCATCGTCACCACTTTATTGTATAAAAAAAGATGAGAAGCATCTCATCAATCATCCGAACTCCGATTTCAGATGCACCTTTTTTTTTACTTCGCAAACTTTGTACAACTGCTTCAATACTGACGTTTTTCGACATACTGGAGTCACGTAACATCATTTAGTCCGTCAATGCGCTTTGGATACAGGAGATGGGCCAATCTCTAATTATTTATGAAATCGGAGGCTTGATGATGATGAAGATGATAAATTGTTTTAATTTGACTTTCTTTGTAAAGTATCGTTGATTTATTTTTAACAGGAACAAGATCTAAGAGTTGGCGGACATAATACCGGGGATCGTTATGACGGTAAGTTTCAAAAAATAGCTCGAAGTTGCACCAAATTGGACCTAAATGTATTTGCCCGGTTTATATCATAATTGCACATTAAAACATTATCGATCCTTAAGCACGTATATCAAAATTTTCTTTATCAAAATTTTTAATAAACAAATTCTTTATTTTTAAAATGAAACTTAAGGCGTCAAATATAAATGTAATGTAACCACAATATTATCGTCACTCCCTTTTGTAACACCTTTTTTATTAACACTATATGCACTTATGACTATTATTATTATATGGTTCGCACAAAATATTTTTAATACATTTCTGCACCAGTTCAAAAAACTTTCCCCAAACACTTTGCATTCACGGTGATGGATTCGCACTTCACAGAACTCCCCAGCACATAACAGATGCACTGCACAACACCAATTGTGCACTTGATACCTCAGCACTGTCCTGGGTGAGTACACAAATTAATTTAATAAAGCTTTATCCATAACAGTAAGCCTCATCCAGACATGCGGGTTTCGCCTATAATGTCGAATGATTGTTGAATCTCGAGTTGCTTGTATGGATTGCAAATTGTATATTTTGGAGAGCATTTGTCAAATATTTAGCCAAGGAAATGGCTTGCTATTCTCCAAATACTGAGTACGTATATTTGTTACGCTTTCCTAATGTTTAAAATGCATTCGTTGCATAGTGGATTACGAGAATCCATCCAAAGTACTGTAATGCGCGCAACATTCGGCATTTGACGAATTCGGAATAACTGGATGCTGCTTTTTAATTGCTTTTTGACAATATTAAAACTTGTTCCAGATTTTAGGCAGAAAGAAGATCTTGAGGATCTTTTGAGGTTACTCAATCAATACGATGGAATTAAAATGGAAAATAGAAATTTTGGCAATGGAAGAAATCTTAACACATACGAAAACAAGTTTCTTGGACGAGGTTCGCCAGTTTTAGAAAGAGATATGGAGGATAAAATGCAATACGCAAGATATATTGACTCTCTTGGGGGTGGTAATTTTGTTCGCACTCTTGATTCCATAGGAGGAGGGAATTTTGTAAGGAATTTGGATCCACTCGGTGGGGCTAACTTCGTAAAGCGAACATTGGATTCCATCGGTGGAGCTAACTTTGTCAAGAGGACTTTGGATTCTATCGGCGGTGCTAATTTCGTTAAGAAGAACCTGGATCAAATCGGCGGACCTAATTTAGTAAAGAGATATTTGGACACATTAGGCGGTGGCAATTTTGTCCGACGCCAGGTTGATTCTTTGGGTGGTGGAAACTTTGTTTAAGCTATACCCCTACTTACATAATACATAGTTCTATTCTATTCATAAAACTGTACTTTGTCACCAATTGTTTTGTACACAAATACTTATAAATCAAATAAGTACACCCGTAATGTATCTCTTTGGACAATCAGCAAACCTTGGTAAAGTTTTGTGTACGTATCACAGTTTGTAACAACGTACGTAATATAAGCAAGTTCAATATTTTTGGTGTGGTTTACCTTTACGTGTTTTATGAAATAAGATTGTGAAATAAATTTGAAGCAATTTAGAAACCGTCTCAGCTGTATTTTTATACTCCAATTTCACCTATATCCCATAATCCACTTAGCAGAAATCCCCAAGTCGTGCTTTCTCGTAAAACTACTACGGTAACGCTGTCGTAATTTCCTCATGTTATTTAGCGATATTTCATAACAACACGTCGTGAGATGTACGTACTCGTATATTATAATTTGCTTCGTAAATGAAAAGAGGTAAGATCTTTTATTATATTGTTTAAAATTGTTGAACTCTGCCGTGCTATGACAAAACACTGTAACTTTACATATAGAATATATATAAAGATACAGTGTTTTATTATTGCACAGCAGAACTGTGGTTGATTTAGTTTTAAGGCAATGTTTATGGTGTAGGTCACAAGCAACGGAATTTAGACCCCCTGGGCGGAGGGAACTTGGTACGTGAGGTGAGGGAACTACGGCACTTTCCTTATTTCATGGGTCGAAGATTTGAATACAACAGGTATGCAATTTATTTTTATATTAACTCATATTTCTCCTGTTAAGCTATAGTAAAGCATAAATAAAGTTGAACTAAAAGGAATTGAATTTTCTTGCTGCTTTTTTACTGTTAACTTAACGCATTTGTTCCACTAATTTTCTAATTGAAAATTAAATAAATGGTAAAATAATAATGAGAAATGTCAACATTTGTTTATATTTACTTTTTGTAAATTAGGTAAAACTAAATTCTATAAGTAAAATCAAAATTAAGTGTCTTGTCTGAAATGGTGCCTTTAAATCATTATTATTATGTAACTCTTCGACAATTAAGTAATTTCTGCCCACTAATTTATTGACGTTTGACCAAATATGATAATGACACTTGTCCCTTTTGATCTCTCATATGTTTAGCTTTTAAAAAAAACTATGATATTAAAAATGTCTAAGCCTTGCTGATGATGTCAGACATCTATTAGTTAATAGAACTTATGAAACATTACTGATGTAACCTTTAACGTATCACTGATTTTGATAAATTACAAAGACAGAAAAAGCTATGAGTATCCCCGAAAGCAAGTAATGAGCCTACGGGGAATTGTAAATTGGATTTTTTACCAAGCTTTCTATTTTATTAAATGCCATACGTACTTATGTACTAGCTACTGGTACAACTTAGTTCTCGTTTATTTGATTATAAACATATACCTTTAAAAACAAAGTAAGGTCAAGAATGGTTTTGTTTTATTGTTGATCGCAGTTAAATAAACAAATAATTGTAAACTCAAATCATAACTTAAGGGTCTAAATTTTTAACTGTAGCTGTATTCTGTAACGATGTTCTTACAACTAGACAGTGCGAATTGGCCCTTCTCTCTATTTTCTCCGACACACGACGACTCCAAATTTGTTTCTATTTTTCTTTAGACAGACATTTTGTCGTGTTACAAAAACATTGCAGACTTCAGTCAAAATATTTGACTCTCAGTTAACAAATTCACTACAAACTATTCAGATAATAACAACATATTTTTGGAAAACTACATTGTACAAACTTTTACTGACTGTGGGTATAAAATATTCAAACATGTACCAAAATATACATTTTATAAGTAAGAGTAACAAAGTGGCTATACCACGTTCGACCTAACCGAGCAGCTTTGAATTATTCAATCTGAAAAAACAAGTTAAGCTCCGCGATGAATATTATACAAATCCGATCTAAATATCTGTTGTATTACGTAACCTTTATGTCTTTATTAGAAAGCTGATATTTATTGCTCACTGGGCTGTGAAAGCTTGTTTTCCAGACAACTCGGGTTTTTAAATCTCTTATTAGGGTACCGTAATCAGTATACTACCTAATTTTAATACCTATTTTGCCATGCGTCGATATGACCGTCCACAGCTTAGCTTAGACTTAGTACTATAAAGTTGTATTCTGACAAAAGCATACATATTACAAATTAAAAATAAAATCTTGATAAATATAATAAAAATAATCAGCGTCAAATGAGCTCCATCTGTCAGCAAAACGGTTGTTTGTATATCGGTTTAAACTTCCCGATAGTACTTAACAAACTTAAAATTATCACTCGGTAAACTTTATTCTGATTTACTGTTTTACTAATTCGGCTTAAGAATTCACTGATTCTGACCGAATATATCGCGGATTTACTACGTATAATAGTCGACCAAAAATAATGGAAACTACAGAACCCGTGACATAGCTCATCACGCACTTGGCCAATCTTTTCATTGTTTTACTCTATGTGAAATTCAACAAGTTTATAGTGGAATACAAAGATACAAACGGTGTTTTTTTTTCTCTTCTTTTTCCTTGTCTCTTCTCGCGGGTAAAATAACTGAGTCGGACTGCTTTTATTCGCTTTATTTATACTTTCAAAGGAGCTTTCCACACATTATATTCGCCTAATCATATTAATGTTTCATTATGTTTGTGAAAGCTAACACTGACACAGGCTAATGGTTTTATAAGGGCTTTTATTCCAAGTTTTTAATAATGATATATTTGGAATTGTAAGATGCAAATTAACATGAAACTGTGCTTTTAATTAGACAACTTTTTCAACGTGATGTAGTACGGTGTTATTGTATGTAGTACTCATTGGTGGAACAATAATGTTATTTTTATAACCGTTTAAATTTTACGTTTCATTTAGTGAAAAATCCAAATACGATGTTTAGATATATCCGGGGCTGAAAGTTCCCTAAATTCCATCATAAAATAATTCCGTAAATTTGTCTGAAATATGGAATGACTCGTGGGTTCAAATTGATTTATTATTTGCTGTTTAAGCTAGATTAAAAATATACCAATAGGTAGCATATTTTTACTTTCGATTATGCTAAATACGAACCTGTGACGGCCAGATGCTTGTCATATCGTAAAATAAGAAAGCTTGTTAGCAAATTAAGTTAAATCTTAAACGATGTCTGATTACTTACCTTTGGTATAATCTTAGGCTGTCAAACTTTCAGCTTTTGTCTACCTCCGTGGTGCAGTGGTATGCGCGGTGGATTTATAAGACGGAGGTCCTGAGTTCGATTCCCGGCGGGGCAGATTGAGATTTTTCTTAATTTGTCTTGGTCTGGCTGGTGGGAGGCTTTCGCCGTGGCTAGTTACCACCCTACCGACAAAGACGTACCGCCAAGCGATTTAGCGTTCCGTTACGATGTCGTGTAGAAACCGAAAGGGGTGTGGATTTCATCCTACTCCTAACAAGCTAGCCCGCTTCTATCTTAGATTGCATCATCACTTAACATCAGGTGTGATAGCAGTTAAGGGCTTTTAACGATAACGAACCACCATCTCAGGATCTTGCTCTATAACCAAACGCATAGAGTGCCATATTTTGTCTCTATACAAGTATGGATAGGTAGTATAGGTTCTACTTATTCGCAAGTTTGCTTCGATTGGAAGTAAAGAAGGTAGACTTGCATTTAACAGGCGCGTTGGTATGGGAAAATGATATGTCAACTTCAATACAAAAATTACCTTTTTAAATTGATATCTGTCTGTCAGTGTATTAATTTCAGCTAATCTCTGAAACCACCCGTCGTATTATTCTTTTACTATATGATAACCAGACTCACAAGAAGTGACATTGGCTAAACCGCGAGCGAGCCAATCCTTACTAATATTATAACGGACGAAAGCTTGTATGTATGGATGGATTTTTTTTTTATCGACTACAAGTTGGCCCTTGACTGCTATCACACCTGATGTTAAGTGACGATGGAATCTAAGATGAAAGCGGGCTAACTTGTTAAGAGTAGGACGAAATTCACTCCCCTTTCGGTTACACACATCCTACACGACATCGTACCGGAACGCTAAATCGCTTGGCGGTACGTCTTTGTCGGTAGGCCACGGCGAAAGCCTCCCACCAGCCAGACCAAGACAAATTAAGAAAAACCTCAATCTGCCCCGCCGGGAATCGAACCCTGGACCTCCATCTCATAAATCTACTGCGCATACCACTGCGCCACGGAGGTCGTCGAACTACGCAAAAGCTACTGGAATGATCTTAATGGAACTTCACAATAATATAGCTTACATATCAGAATAACACATAGGCCATATTTAATCCCGAAATTCCCACGGGAACGGGATCTACGCGGGTTAAACCGCGAGCGTCTGGTAGTAAGCTATATTATATGTGCTATAAGTTCAGATAATGGAGATATAACGGATATTTGCTCACAGTCCGTACGGCGGCAAGCGCGACACGTGGCCGCTCGTGATGCCGTACGAGTACGGATATTACGGCGACGGCCTACCCAAGCGCAATTTCGACGAGATTGACCGGTAAGTAATTACGCGTATTGGCATTTTAAATTGAAACTTCAAGCTACATATTTCCTTGAAACTTTTATTTTAAACGAATCCAATTTCATTTTAAATTGCATAATTTAAAACATAAACTTATTCACATTTTTTCCAAACTTAAAAATGATTTTTTTATATTACATAAATTTTTCGTTACAGAATAGTACAAAATATACTGGTATTTTACTGAAAGCAAAATATTTAATTGTTCTATAGTTCTTAGGTATAGTATATTTCTATTTATCTACAATTTTTTATGGACTGTGACAGATTCTGCTAATCACCAACATTTTGTATTTTTAAGAGTAGTTGTGGTAGAAATGGTAGTACTATCGCTACCCTACACAATTCGTCCGTCCAATCAACATCATTTTTATCAGTATTTATGGTAAAAAGATGAGACAATTCTTGAGATTTTGAAGGCTCAGATTGAAAGAAGGCATAAAGGAGAAGCAACGAGTGAGCAACGTTTTGGTGGAAATACCTATTTATAACGGGTGAATTCTCGTAAACTTCAGTCATAGGCAGATAAATAATTTTTCAGTTAACTTTTACATAACTTTGCCTGTTACTACCAAAATATATTAGCCCAAACGTTTTAGGTCTGAAGTTTGGAACAACTTAACTTAATTAGTCGCCGTAAACTTCTTATAATACCACAAGACATAACACTTTTAACCATGAATTCTAAATGTCGGTCCTAACCATACGAGTATCGAGGGAAATCTACTAACTTCAGCAAAACTTTGACCCCTCATTCTGTTAGAGGTTAATAATGCATGTCCTTATAATAAAAACTATTTGAGTGTTAAATATTAAAGTTTTTTGAAGGTAAAAATATATTTTCGCGCGGCGCTACGAAAAATACAATCTTAAATCATTATCGCGAAATGTGTAAATGGAAATCGAAACTCAGTCAGCCAAATAATTAAGTGTTATACGAATATGTGACGTATTTAGGCGTTATACTTTTTTCCTTGGCTTAGTGGTTAGCCTGTTTTGGCTGCGAATTTTGATGTTTTGGATTCGAGATCGAGTCGTGAAAAAAAACTTTAATGGGTATTTTTTCGTTGAAATATTTGATAACAATATTTGAGAACTTCTCTTTTGCATATATTGGCATTGTTGTAGATATCAATATTTACACAATAGAAGTCCTAAAGTTGATTCTGCTCTGAGCAATTTAGTATTTTTTTTTACTAAATTGGGTCAAGCCTGGTCTGTAACTTTAGGCTTCCTACATAGCTAACTCCATACTGGCAAAGTTAGCCTACCTACTCGGATTGTAGTAGAGAGGGCCCAAACTTCAAATCCCTTCCTAATATAATTATAGAGTCCTATATTATCTATACTAATATTATAAAGAGGAAAACTTTGTTTGTTTGTTTGTTTGTTTGTTTGTTTGTAATGAATAGGCTCAAAAACTACTGGACCGTTTTTAAAAATTCTTTCACCGTTCGAAAGCTACACTATCCACGAGTAACATAGGCTAAATTTTATTTTGGAAAAAAATAGGGTTCCGTAAAATATTTGGGTTTTTCGGACACAAGGTGTAAAAAATCAACCAGAAAAGTTACTTATTTTGCGTACGCTGCCTAAACTATAAAAGATAGAACCATAAAATGTTCTAATTAATTGGAGATCTTATAAATATCTACAAAAAAGTCCGCGACACACTATACCTATCTATGTCGAGTGAGGCACAACAACCATTTTTTTATTTAAAAAATCTTAATTTTTTTTGGACTACATTTAAACGCATTTATTTTACTCATGCTATTAATCCTTATCAAAATAAATTATTTCATCACTAAGTACAGTTTATGTAGATAATATTTGGTATGTAAAAGATTAAAATTGGACTTTTGGTTTTGAAGTTATGGCGAAATTAAAATATTACTATTTCTGCGTTGCGAAGTGAGCGTCACCAAGGCGGGGGCGCGCGTGCGGGAGGGGAGTTTAGATCTATGTTAGATATATATACGATGATGAATTAAGAATTCGATCTTTGTTCAAATATTTATTTAGTACACGGAAGAGTTTGTTCGTTTGTTTAAGCGGGCTAATCTCTATCTGCGTGTCGGATTGTAAAATTATTTTTGTTTATTCTGAAGGCTAGACTCAAGAGTGAAATATACTATTTAATATCAATTTATACCCATCAGCTTGCCATAAATATATATTTTTAATGTTAATGTACTGAAATGTCATACAATGTTTAACAAAAATGTAGACCTTTAGTACACGGGACGGGACGGAGAATATTGCTTCACGGGAAACTATAAAAAAATTAAATTGAGAGGGGGAGCGGGGAATGAGCACACTATATGTGCCTTTACACATTTTGTATGAAAGTCTGTCTTTAAAATTAGAAGGGTACCTAAGAGGTTTTCACGCGGACGAAGTCGCGGGCGACTGCTAGTCTATGATATAACTAGGCTGGTGATAGGCTTATCAAAGATTTTTTATAAATCTCGTATTACATTTTTTGTAAGGTGATAAATCTAAATAAAAATTCTTAATTTTAATCTTAGGTTTAATTTCATTAAGAAAAACGAAGCGGCCTTGCCAGGGAATTGGGATATAGTAATATCTTAAAAGATTTATAGGATGAACCCGCAACGAAAATTAATTAAAAAAAGCGATTGTATCTCCGCTGTTGTTACTTGAATACAAAGGAGATTGATGGATTTAGATCATTCCTTGTTCTGAAGTGGGCTTACGAGTACGGTGCTTAAATAATAATTAGTCGCTCAAGTATCTAATAAAGATATTGGACCCGGACTTAATTATTTTGTAATAGTTACTTTTGTTCATCATTGCGTGTTTAGTCATAATATAATTATGTCTAGAATCACTTAATTTCTTATCGAAATTCATAAATTTAAATGCCAATGTTTAGAGCTGAAACTCGTATAAATAGTGAACCAGTTTTTCCAATCTATCCCTATTATTCACAGCATAATAACACATAATTCATCAGAATGGACCAAAAGTTGATTCGTGGAATGTATTGATAAAAGTTTATTTTTTTGTGATAAAGTAAACCAGCAAACAATTAAAAAATAATCGCTAACCTTTGGTTATTGGTTGCCCAACCAAGAGTGTCGACCGCAGGCGACAACCGCTGGCATTTATTAGAAATAACTTTCGTTACTAATAGTGTCAATACGCCACGTTACCTGCAGCTGTCGTCTGCTACGAACCGGCACCCTTAGGAACTCCGGAACTTCTTAAGCAAATAAAGTAGCTTTACAACTATATCGTCATCAATCAATCCACCACAAACTACCGAATTCTATATCGATAGTGTAATTCACGATACTTCTCACTTAGCAAGTTCTGGCTACGAAAAGTTGTCCGTAGAGCAGCTACGAAAAATTTTCGTATAGCTACACCGTAGACCAGTTACAAGGCAGTTTTACATTAAATTCGAGATGCATATTTATCTGATTGAAGAAATAAAAAGAGAAGATATCTCGTGATAATTTAGTAGCAGTAGAGTTTTTGTGATAGATGTGACAATGTACTAACTGGTAACTGTCTATCGTTGCTGATATAATTTCAAGCACATAAGACTTCACTGCCTTCTGAACCGGCGGTAGAGTCATTACAAACTGTCAACAGACGTTTCAAAAGTATTTGTATAAAGAGCCTACTTGAAATAAACGAATTTTGAATTTCAATTAGAATAAAATCTATGTCTACGATTAAAAAGTGCAAGTCAGTTTTTTCTCATTGGGTGCACTGCAAGTGACGAACTCCACGTGACCCAAAACTGTGAACGCGACGAATGTGATCAAAACTCTCATTCTCTACTTGCGTTCTATGTAGCAGTCTGTGGCGGGACGCGACGTAATGATCGCGTAGCATTGCGACGCGTTTGTCGTTTACGTACGACGCCTGCATCAGTTATAGTTGTAGGTATATATAATATATGTATAGGTATTTCACAAAATATCCCACATTCTGTGGCAATCGTTTTATACGGAATAATAAATATAAAAACAATAAAAGCGATTCCTGTTATACCCTTTGTTATTGTTACGTTTAATCATACAACCGCTGTATAATTCCCTAATATAATTGAATCACGGGTTACTGTTATGACTAAACCTTAACCCAAATGAATACGCTTATTATTGAAATATTTTAACCCTTGGTGTTCTTATTCAATATTACTTTTGTTTTTAGGAATATAAGAATAATCCGTGAATGGTCCTGAAAGTTAATAATTATAAAAGTGGCTTTATGTAATTAGGACTAACCATAATTATTAAATCTAACTTTTTAGTACTCTATTTAACTATTTTAAATATTTTCTTGGAGTTTACCTAAATCAATAATATTGTTCAAAATACTTAGAAAAATTTAATTATTACTACCACAAAATCAAACCGTTACAATATTTTTGTTTTTTTTCTATACAAACAGATTAATCAATTGAAAGATCTATTAATAACAAATAAATACTTACATACACACCATCACCCATTCCCAAAGAGGTAGGTAGAGATCACGTCCTTCTTTTATTTGCCACTGTCCTTGCATATTTCTCTCTCTCTCTCGCTTCTACTAATTTCATAGAAATAAATAAATAAGCTTGTATTTTTCTGTTCAGTGTTAAAAGAGAATACATGTACTTAGTTCTATATGAACTAGTAGGTATATTACAACGATTCACGTCGCGCCAATGTCAAGTCGCCGTCTCTGCACATCCGCTGTTTAGAGATGAAAATCTATTTTCATCTTTAAACATAGTCCATCTTAGATGATTAATTACTAAGACCATGCAATAATCTGCGGCGTCGCATATGATCCAATCCCCCTTTTGATTAAACTATGTTAAAACTCAACAGGTCCCCGGATTTAACTTTTAGTAACATTTCGGTAATACTGTTATACGCTACAGGGGTAACATTATCTTGACTTTGGGTTTATTTCAGTTCGCAAGTAACAAGTGCGCCGTAAGGTGTAACTTTCCCGTATGGCCAGAGGGAGTTGCTTGTGTTTAACAGGAACTTTCTCTGTACATCTTGACTTGTTATCCCGCTGGTTATGACGCCTTGTTATTGTTTGTACGTTGCAAGTGTTTGGTTGATATTAATCTTTGGACGTAATAACTAAGTAACTAAAATTTACTAAATTTCTAACAAGTAATACAAATATCAATATTCATGCCAACCGAACTTCGCGGTTCCACAAATTCATATGTGTAGATGTCTTTTTATTTTTCCCTTAATTATTGGGATAAAATGTCGCCTAAATGGTATGTGTACCATTATAATCTATGTTTATTTGCTTTTATAAAGCAGTTTCAAACGTTTTCTTCTACATATATAGGGTGTAGCGTCATTTTAGTCGGCAACCAATTTATCCTTACGCTATTGGTACCTATTATAAGGGTGCACATTGCGAATTTTATATTACCACACACACACACACACCCTGGGTGCACATAGCGAACTTGTACTCTTATAATACACTGACCGAGGACGACAACCTCAGGAGTGAAATATTACAGCGAAACGAGTGATTTGTATGTAATCAAATAAGTTTCGTAGCCAGCGGCACATTGTTTTCATACCACTACATATTATGATAAAAGGTCCCCCGGTTGTTCGGGTTAAACTCTGAATTAAATGGAACGATGTTAGAGTAATTCTCGAATATGGTTTTAGTAAATAATTAGTAAGATATTGTATAAATCGGCTTACATGACGATAATTATTGTAAGAAGTGTTGTGACACCTGGTAACTTTAAATTAAAACGCTGCCCAACCCCTTTAAGATATAACAAAACAATATATGGAAGGATTGTTACTTTTTATTAGAACTAAAAAAATCGCAATGGCATATAAGAGACACGTACGAAACTTTTTTCGCTGCTATTTTAATTGCGCGTCTGCTAGTAAATAAATACAAATCAGTAGTGTTCGTCACCTGCTGCTGTCGTCAGCTGTCGGCTACGAACCGGCACCTTTATTTAGATTGTTGAAGAGAGTTCTACATTTAATGTAGTTGTAGTGTAATAAGTTCATTAAACATCCGTAACGTTGACTTGTGCTAATGCTGCATTGAAACATTTTGTGTCACAAGTTATAATGTATACACACAATTTCCCTTTAGCTCAAAGTTTTGCATTTAAACTTGCATACGACCTTGCACATGGAGATATTTTTACATTAACGTATATTATGCTAAGGAGATTACTAGAACGAATCTCACAACACATCCGGCTTAAGTTTGTGTCAGAAATCGTAAGAGTTAGTGCCATAGTTTTTGATAGGGAATTTTTCCAGAAAATGCATTAATATGAAATTAGAATAGAATTGACATTGAATCCTCTGCTACAATGAGGAAGGTTTGGCCCTATAGTGGACCGATAATAGGCTGATAATGATGACAAAACCTAACTACCTTGTTGGCCCAGTGGTTAACCTATGTAGCTTTGGAGTATGACGTCCTAGATTCCAGTTCTGGGTCAGAATATGAAATATGGAGCTTTTCTTTTTACGAAAAAATTCTCAATAAAAATTTTCGGTGCAGATTTCAGTAGTGAGAAATTGGAGTTGTTTGAGGTGTGAACCTTGTGCCTCGGAAAGCTCGTTAAGCCATCAGTCCCGGTCATTATCATTAATATTTGCATATGTTCTCAACATAAAGGCAGTGGCATGCACTCCATAGATCCAAAATTTCGCTACCTACCCTTGAGACTGGTTATAAACTCTTATAATTATAAACAACAAAGGGCATTGCCATAATTTGCCCCAGGCCTCATATTTAACTATTTTATTTAAATACACAATGAATTTTAAACAACTACCCATGTTTCATAGCAATCACTTGAAAATATATCAAAAATATAAGAATTTCAATCGATTTTTCGTGTTCCGAATCACGTAACCGTCGTTGTAGTATGAAATGTCAACATTTATAAACCTTCATAAATTTTATCAGCGACTGCTTAGCAAGAAGTAACTTTATTACTATTTAAATAGAAGATCTGTACTATTTGATGACATATATATCATCTCTGGGCACCTCTGGGGCAGACTTCCATACATTTTTTCCTATGTCCTTTTCCAGTTTATATAACTTTTACGTTTAGTGCCGACCCTAGTTAAAAATGTTGTGCACGTCACTACATAACGGAATTTTAACCCTAAGCTTTGAACCGTAACCTTTGCAAATAGACAGATAATGATAAAGAAATACTTGAAGTGTTATAAATAGACGCTAGCAAAAGCACATTCTATAACGCATTCATAGGTTTCATGATTGATGACCCATCGATACGGTATTGTGTGACAACATTTCTATATACGCAACCGGCTCACGCATTTGTCATGAATTGTTGCTTGTAAAACGAGCAATATAAATTCATGACTCAATTCATTTATTGTTCCTTATTAGCTCGTTTGTAGCCGTACATTTCTTTTAATATCAATTTATTCCCTTAATATGCTGTATATTACAAATTTATTTATTTTCTATTTGGTACTCTAAAAATATCGCTTTCAAACTTCATGCCTCATATCGATTATAAGAACGTATTCGTAGTTTTGTGAGTAGAACTTTTAGAATGCCTCTTGGAACTTTACAAATATTATCGAAAGTGAAGTCATGTCTGTTTATTTACTGGATCTCTTCTACTCTAAAGTAGCTTTTATTTATTGAAGCATTTTTATTTATTATTTTATTTAGTGAAGCAGCTTCAGAATTTGATTTTGCCTCGAAGGCAATACCACCAAATGCTGAAAAGAGCACGTTAAGCCCTCCGTTCCGGTCACTGTCATCAACATCTAGATCATCTGATAGTAATCGTTAATACATGAAATATAATCACCCTAAGCCTGCCAGCCCGCATTGGAGCAGCGTGGTGGGTCTAGGCTCTATATCCCCTCTTCTATAACGGGAGAAATTCGGCACAGTAGAAGGCCGTCAATTTGCTGGTAATGATGACGATAAAAGCAGTTTCCTCTTAGTAGAGCTGGGAGGAGCTCAGCTGTTGCTCGTTTCAATTAAATCGGTAATTTTCAATTTAAACGCACATTCTATTGATGTCATGTAAATAAATGAATCTCCGACGCAATTCCCATAAGCCTACAGTTGAGTTGATATGCCAATATATTCATTTTTTTCGTAAAATAGACGTTTGCAAGAATTATGAATAAATAATAAATAGGAACGTGCTATTCCGAATACATTGGAAACCCCGTCCACGTCCCAACTTATAAGCCAAACGAAAGAAAATCCTCAAAAACATCTGGAATATTTTAGTAACCATAAATATACACGAATATTTACATAAAAACGTTCTTTGCACAAAGTTTCTTTAACAATGTATTTCAAATATTTTTTTTTCGTAGATCGAATCTGGATAACTTTGTGAAGAAGCGCAACTTCGATGAAATCGACCAGACTTCGATGCCGTTCCCCTTCAAACGCTTCTACCACTTCGTCCGACCGAACTACTTGGACTCAGTGTAAGTATAAAGAGTTTAAGAAGTATAAAATAATCTTTAAATTTTTGCATAATCTTAGATTATTTGGTATGTATAGTGTATTTACTGTTTGTAAAGCTGATTGTCTGAGATAATTTTGTTGATAAAACTTATCATAGAATTTTGTCTCATTTATTTTTATTTGTTTTTTAATTTTTAGCAATGACATACAAAAATATATAATTACACTAGTAAAAATTTATAAAAAAAATTTGCTCCTGCACTTGCGGGGCCTTTGAGGGTCCAAGCAACCGGTGGTCAGGGCTCCAGAGTGAGGAACCTCGTAATACGCGCCGTCTCAAGAATCACCGCCTTCTGTATCCGAGTCTTAATCCAATAGCCAAGAGAAAACTTCTTAAGATGTTGGTCAAAGCTTATCGCAATAACTTTTATTAATATTTTATAA
This sequence comes from Mycalesis mineus, assembly GCA_034621355.1. Lineage (NCBI taxonomy): Eukaryota > Metazoa > Arthropoda > Insecta > Lepidoptera > Nymphalidae > Mycalesis > Mycalesis mineus. The sequence continues at coordinate 9,693,061 of CM067894.1, read as the reverse complement.
ATATTATTTTATAAATATTGACTGAAACGAGTAGGTATAGGAACAATAATCGTCAACACAACATTATCAAAACTTATGATTGTTATTACTAGTACATACTATGCGGTGAAACTGTTTCCTTGGTCTAGTGGCAACTCTGTGTGGCTGTCACCAGATCCTGGGTTATAGTATGAAATATTGAGATTTTCACATTTAAGAAGTCTCCTGTACTTTGTTCAGTTCGTAGTGTTAACCCTTTCAGAACCCTTTTAGACTAATCTAGTTTATCTTTTGCACCACCCTCTAGTTTAATCGCACAATAAAACTAACAAACTTACTTTTGCTATAAATTAGAAATTGTTTTTCGTAACAATTTATTTACATTTAATACTGCTGACAAACAAACAAACTCGTAGAACGCAGTAAGGTAAGATATATTATATATATTTATAGTCATAGCTACATAACTTGAACAAAAATAATGATAAAGTAAAGAACATCCATCCATTTGTGTCCCATTGCAGTTGTAGCTTCATAATACATGACACGAGTGAGTTCCAGAGCTTGATTAACTTTCTGCCTCTGTTACTGGAATTATATTTTCGGCTCAAAGAGGAAGCTCGGCCACGGGATTAATTTTTTAGGACCATACTTTGGAAGTGTAAAATATTTTTACCAGGATCTGTATCTCCGGTGTACGCGCCTTTATTATATAACTGTTTGTCTGTGTGTTTATGTTTATAAATATGTAATTGAGTTGATTTTAATAATTTTAAAATCAACTTAAATTTAAAAAATAACCATCGATGAAAACATCTTAGATGTAGCTTAGAACCTTCTAAAAATAAATTCGCATTCAAATCGGTCCATTCGCACGCTTTACGTTGTTATTAACAGACGGAAATAAGATGGCAATTAATCAGTCACCTAAATATTCATTGTACAGAACCAGCTGTATGTAAAACAACTAACCAATATCATTCGATAGAAGCAGATGTTACTTTGCAATTTGTTTTCTTCGTTTCATCGACGAAATAGTCCCACAGATAGAAAACCCTCAACATACGTTTCTCTCTGAAACCAGAGAATCCACAGATAATAACTCTACAATATTCAATTGTTGAGCGAACACTCCGCAAATTGATGGCCCATTAGAAGGCCATATCACTCATTTCATATGGCCTTATCTTAATCAAGTGAGAGCTTTTCCTTAATTATGATCATAAGTTCCCTTGTCACTCAACTAAAACTTTTAATGAAATTATATTTAGATATACATTAACACAATCTGTCCTTAGCTGCAATCACCTTATGGTAAATGATGATATAATCTAAATTAAAACGGGCTAATTTGTTAAGAGCAGGATGACATTCACAACCCTTTCGGTTTATCCACGACTAGTAGTCGCCCGTGACTTCGTCCGCGTGAAAATCTCTTAAGTACCCTTCTAATTTTAATGACAGACTTTCATATAAAGTTCATTCCCCGCTCCGCCTCTCTATTTAATTTTTTTTATCATTTCCTGTCAACCAATACCCTTTGTCCCGTCCCGTGTACTAAAGATCTACATTTTTGTTAAACATTGTACGATATTATAGTTTATGGTGCACTCTCTTCTCCCGCACTGCCCCTCTCTCGTCGAGTTAGTTACTCGATGTGCTGCGTGGCGGCCGCCGCCGGCATGTATTTTTATTTTTGTTTCATGATATCTTTTGAATGGAATGTCCGATTTCAATAATTCGAAAAGTAATCATCAGGTACTGAGACAGTCTTGAATATTAAATTATTTATTTCGATAAAAATTTATAAATAATAACACGGTCTGATTTTGATCGGCATTTCTATCAATTTGTTAAATGTAAAAAAATAGTCATAGTGACGTAACTACTGTAGTTAGACATATGGTCTTGCAAAGCTTTTTGTTGATATTGATATATTCTATAATATTGTTGAATATTTTTTTGTCCTATCATTAATACTATTCGCAACGATTATACGATGAAAGACATTTTATGGCTAATTTTTTTACACCGGTCGGTTTTAATAGGAATTTCTATTGTAATCTAGTACTAAATATAGCCTATGTTACTCAGTGACAATGTAAGCTTTCTAAAGAAAAAATAATTATTAAAATCGGTCCAGTACTTTTTGAGTTTATTCGTTACGTGCAAAAATACAAATCTTTCCTTTATAATATTAGTGTAGATATCGTACCGAAACAATAAAGCGCTTGGCGGTACGTTTTTGCCGACAAGGCAACTGGCCAAGGTCGAAGTTTTACACCAGCCATTCCTGAACTAAATAAGAAAGTCGATCCAGCCGGATATCGACTCTCGGGCAGTGTCATATAAATCCACCGTGCATACCACTGCGCCACCAGAGAAATCCCTTAGCTAACTATGTTCATAAGTTCCCTTGTCACTCAACTAAAACTTTTAACGACATTATAATCCTTACTAATGTTATAAACTACATTATAGTGGTATTGTAACATCTTAAGTTCATACTAAAAGATGGCGTTACAGGTCGTATACCTGGACATTAAGAACATAATATTCAACAATTTCGGTATCGACGTCTTGGGAATCGTGGTCTAGCGGTAAGACGCTCTAAGTGCCCGGATTGCCAGAGAGACGCGGGTTCGAATCCCGTGATTTCCGCAATTTTTGATATTATGTTTATTCTTAAATATGAATAATCACAAAAGTGTGGGTAAACACTTCAATAAAACTTTAAAAAGAATATATAAAGGCGATAAGTTTGTATGCATAGATAGAAGTTTGTTACTCTTTCATGCAAAAACTAGTGAATAGATTTTGATGAAACTTTACAATAATATAGTTTACATTACGCAGCAGAACCCGTGAGCGAACTCTAGTCAGATATAAACTAACATCAACCATGCGGTTTGAACATATCAGACAGTTGCTATTGCACCGTAAATGTTAATTAGTTATTAGCTCGCATGGATGTATTAGTACATTCAATGACATATCTATTAGCTGAGATTTGCATAAGCTAATTAGTTTTGCTATTAGCTAGATGCACAGAAGTTCTACACCACAAGGCTACCTAAATAACGTAACTCAGACTGGCGTCGAAGCGAAGAGAACAAACGCATAGTAATTTTTGCCTATAGCAAATTCATCTCTATTTTAGTATCACTAAAGTAATATAGTAGAATTTTTCACCCATTAATACCAACTTTGTTCTTTATAATTATTTGAAAATACAGGGACAAGTTTTTTTTTACTCATTTCAAGTTAGTCCTTGACTGTAAGTGGCACTCGTGGCGATGATGCAACTAAGATGGAAGCGGGCTAACTTGTAGGAATGGTATAATATCTTCACACCTTCGGTTTCTACGCGACATTGTACTGGAACGCTAAATCGGTTAGCAGTACATCTTTGTCGGTAGGGCGGTATATTTTAGTATAATTTGTAGTATTCGTCATTCAAATATTAAGATTCTCCTATATTACTATTCTGCTTTCCTGAATTTGACTAGTACTCAAATTCAGGAGAGCTTCGATTGAGTTCGAATTCATGTAAAGCCAAATAGTGGTCGTTAAATTATAATTAAACCTTTTTTTTAACTATTAGTTAGTTAAGTCTTTGATGGAAATAAAGTTCTAAGATGAAAAATAAAGAAAAAAAAACAAACCTGTTTGTTTTATTTAATGTTAATTTTTAAGAAATATTTAAAATTTTGTTTGTTACAGATCGAGCTTCGACAAGAAGAGATACAGACCCGACTTCCCCATGGACGAGATCGACCTCTCCTCGTTCCCCATCGGCTCGAAGCGCTCGGAAATCCCTGTCCACAGTCTACAGTAAACTGTCAACAACAAACAACAACTACAAAAATCCAATCACAAATCTTTCCAAACTTTTGCGTTTTCATATTTCGCGCCGTCCGTCACGCTCCCTAAACATATTTTAACTAAACCTGTTTTAATGAGTTTTATCCCCAATTTGAATTTATCTACGTGACTCTATTACATAATAATTATTATGCAAAACACTTCAAATCCTCAGCAATTCCTTCACAAATTTACGTAATAACTTCAAATAAGTAAATAAAGATAATTGATGTAAAGTTTGTGTCAATATTATAAATTTTATTAGATATTATTAAATTATTAGGTAAGCGGAGAGGGGGTATATCGAATATCTAAATGTCTAATGTTATATTTACAGAATATATCAGAGAAATATATTATGTACCTCAATTATTTTTCTCGATATATAAAATACAAAAAAAATATATTTAAATAGGATTATTTTAAATACAAATATATTAGTTACGAATTATTATAATGTATTATTTTTAGTAAACCTTCTATTTACCATAAGTAACTCCAGACATTCATTTCTAGAAGCACCTTTTCCTATTTATTGTAATTTATTTACATAAGGTCTATAATGTAATTTATTTTCCGAAATATATTAATTTAAAACATTTTAATATTTTATTTATTTTCAACAATCTTACCCTTCCGTAACATATAGGTATATATAACATATTCTTAACTGCTTAAGTATAAGAATGGAATAGAATAGAATATACTTCATTTTAAGCTAAAATGTTTCAAGTATTACAACATTTTACTAAATTAATACATAGTGTGCAAATACATAGTAAAACAATTAAAATTAAATAATAAAGAATCAGTCTTTTTAATTATAAGAATAGCTTTTAAGTTAATTAGTTAACTCAAAACTAGTTAATTAGTTAAAGGAGTTTAAACAATGTCACACTTAGGTTATATAAATAGATTGAACACTTACGATTCAATTACAGAAGTATAATAATGTACGAGAATTACTTTCCGTAAAAAGTTATTTTATGACAAAGTTTTTTCATTCGGCGTAACATATGGCCGAAAGCGTGCCCACAAACTTGTAAGGAAATCATTTTGTAACTTCAATTGGTCCTCATCGTAAACCAAAATATGTTCGAGACTTTTCAAAGTACACAAAAAATTTTTAGACAAAGATTCTTCGAAACAATTGGCGCTGATTTCTTCTGCACACAAGACCGTATAACTATACGTCATGTAAATTGTAACATTTTAGAAGAGCACCTACCAGCTAAGTTTGCTCTCTTTTCGGCAGAATCTGCTTTTACGAACCGGTGGCAGAATTGCTACTAGTATACTTAATTAAAAATACGTACATAGCGTAATACGTACTAGTTACATACGACAGATACTTGTCTAAAATATCACGGAAGCGGCTATTCGTTCCCATGGTCCAAATATCAGGTGACAGAAACTCTGTGGGGTCAAAACTAGTCCGACATAACCTCCTCGCCTTGTCGTGGCGAGAGGGTACCCATGAGGATTTTCCCACGAAAAATAAAGGCCTTTATTAGCATCTAAGCAATATTAAAACGTTAAGATATAAAAATTTGATGCCCTAATAACAACAGACAAAGGCTAATTTAACTGTAGTCGAACTCATAAAATACATCTGATTCCGATGTCACAGCTACATTTTATTGACTGTGCAGAATATATTTCAGTATTGTACAATAAAATACTAATATACATACATACGATTTTATGCCAATTTAAAATTAATTTTGCTATCGATTTCAATGTCAATATTCTAACCAATATTATAAATGCGAATGTTTCTGTGTATGGATGAATGTTTGTTACTTTTTCACACAAACACTACTGAATGGGTTTGTATGAAACTTCACAATAATATAGCTTTCATATCAGAATAACGTATAAGTCACATTTTATCCTGAAATTCCCACGGAAGCAAGAAATACGCGGGTAAAACCACATAAAATGAACTAACCTAAGCCCATAGAAGGTTGACAAGGCTAGCTTGATAATAGGATGCCCAAAAGAGAGACAGTTCGCGTCGAAACGCAAACCCTATAGCTTGGTCAATCCACGATGGCTCGTAGTGTTTTGTTTTTCAAACGCTTACAGTGCAAGTGTGCAATAAAAACTGCAAGAATGTGAGTTCTATTACTACGTAACGAGTAGCAATGTGTGCACACTCACACAAAGTGTCAAGTTAGTTATGTCAACAAGAATGTCATGTTTGACTAGCAGTATGCTCTACTTCATTTTAACTCATTTTTTAAAAATGAATATGTCGTGTTGGTCCTGCACAGCAAAATTATATTGTGATATAGGTTAATATATATATCGGAGTATATATATTAACCTATATCATAACAATTCTCCTTGACATCATCTTTAGTGGTTCTTAATCTCTTGGGCGTTTTCTAGGGTTTCAAAGACTTTGTCTTCACGAACAGGTATATTGCAAGTTCACAATGTTTTGATACATGAAATAGATTTTTATAATTCCTGACGTATTATAAAGATTCAGAACAGTAGTTTATTTACACCCATCTTACTTTACTCCCTAATTGAATTTACTTCTTAAGAACACTTTTACACTGGTCCAACTCGACCAAATATCCTCACCGCACTCCAGACACAAACTAACTACCCAACTCCTTTATTCCCCTCAAGATGGTGTAAATACTCTACTAGGACTGCGCCCGACTCTTTTATTGGTTGGAGTATTAAAACAAATCAATCATTCATTCATTTATCAAATCAAATTGAATTTAACTTTGTGTTAAAGTTTTAAGTAAGCACCTATCTCATATCTCTCATTAAATGATTAACAATTAGTTCTATTTCGATTACTTTCATAAAAAAACTCGTGACATACCAAAAATAATTACATCCACAGACAGTAACATTTCCATAAACAATGACGTCTATTACAATATTACAACAATCTATTCTAAGTCTCTAGTCTAATTCCTTCGACATATATATTAACCCATTTAAAAATATCTTAAAAACACACATACCCACAATCATCTCAGATAGGTACCTAGTATATCTATTTTTCTTTTGTTTAAACAGTTTAATGATTGAGCTCAACTTCACGCTGTCTTGTCTACCCCTATATACCCCTAGCGTTTTTGTAAAGCGTGAACCCATGATATCTATTATTATTTTGATTCATTACAAGTCAGTTTATGTAAACTAAGATGGAAGCGGGTTAACTTGTTAGAAGTAGCATGAAATTTACATTCCTTTAGTTTCTACACGATACCGTACCGGAACGCTAAATCGCTTGACGGTACGTCTTTTTAGTAGGATAGTACCATATACTAGGTACCTATCTGAGATAATTGTGGGTATGTGTGTTTTTAAGATATTTTTAAATGGGTTAATATATATGTCGATGGAATTAGACTAGAGACTTAGAATAGATTGTTGTGATATTGTAATAGACGTCATTGTTTATGGAAATGTTACTGTCTGTGGATGTAATTATTTTTGGTATGTCACGAGTTTTTGACGTGACAACGTCTTGTAATTCGATAGAGCCGGCTGCACGCACGAAAAAACATGACGTCATGCGTCGTTACCTCGCTTTGAGGCGTTCCATGTAAGGCTTGAAGTGCAAGCGAGAGCGCGGAACTAGCAACAAAGAAGGACAATCGGCCTTTGCGTTCGGCAGCGTTCAACATCCGTCTATTAAATATAATTAATAAATATATTAATTTTAAATTAAAAATTAATATATTTATTATAAATTAAAAATTAATATATTTCTTATAAATTTAAAATATAAATTTATAAAATCAAAATCAATTATTTTATTAATTTAAATTAATATTTATAAAAATATAAAAATTTTAATAACCAATTAAATGCTACCATTCCATCAGTATTTTCTTAAGACATTGTCACGTTCAACTATCGTCAGTAAACCGACTTTACAGATAACCAATTTTTTTTTATGAAAGTAATCGAAATAGAACTAATTGTTAATCATTTAATGAGAGATATGAGATAGGTGCTTACTTAAAACTTTAACACAAAGTTAAATTCAATTTGATTTGATAAATGAATGAATGATTGATTTGTTTTAATACTCCAACCAATAAAAGAGTCAGGCGCAAAAGTCCTAGTAGAGTATTTACACCATCTTGAGGGGAATAAAGGAGTTGGGTAGTTAGTTTGTGTCTGGAGTGCGGAGAGAATATACTTTTACACTGGTCGAGTTGGACCAGTGTAAAAGTGTTCTTAAGAAGTAAATTCAATTAGGGAGTAAAGTAAGATGGGTGTAAATAAACCACTGTTCTGAATCTTTATTATACGTCAGGAATTATAAAAATCTATTTCATGTATCAAAACATTGTGAACTTGCAATATACCTGTTCGTGAAGACAAAGTCTTTGAAACCCTAGAAAACGCCCAAGAGATTAAGAACCACTAAAGATGATGTCAAGGAGAATTGTTATACTCCGATATATATATTAACCTATATCACAATATAATTTTGCTGTGCAGGACCAACACGACATATTCATTTTTAAAAAATGAGTTAAAATGAAGTAGAGCATACTGCTAGTCAAACATGACATTCTTGTTGACATAACTAACTTGACACTTTATGTGAGTGTGCACACATTGCTACTCGTTACGTAGTAATAGAACTCACATTCTTGCAGTTTTTATTGCACACTTGCACTGTAAGCGTTTGAAAAACAAAACACTACGAGCCATCGTGGATTGACCAAGCTATATAGTATGTTCGTTTTATCAAAAGAATAAACGTAAACAAAGAACCGAAACCGTGAAAGCGAGTATTATCTCATTTTCTATAGTAAGCAAAAATGTTGTCAGTTTTTCATTTTTTTTTCTGTTGTTTGGATCGCTCAACTACAGTGGGACAATGTTGAGAAGAAAAAAGAAATTGCACCAAAATTTAAGGATAGATCATTGGAAATAGACAAGAAAAATCTTACGAGTATGATAAAACAGCTTTATGGATCAGCTGACCTACAAATAACCTTGATTTAACGTCACCTTTCCCGCGGTAGTGGTCTCTAATCCTAAGTGCTAGGATTGGAAAGAAAAATATTAGCAAAATACAAAAAGTTGTAGATTGTAAAGAATAAATAAAATGTAATATTGTAGAGTACACAGTAATAAATATAGAGAGCTACAAATTAGATTTTAAATTGGTTAAAAATGAAATGACACCAGCTCGCGAGTTCATTTGCGTGAATTTAGAACATTTGCCGTAACTTTTTAGTTTGTCAAAATAAATGTCCTATGGTAAGCGATGATGCAGCCTACGGAGATATGCGCTTGCGTACCGGAGATGCCTATTCACTCTTGACTTAAAGATACCCTTATTATAGAAGATTGAGAAATCAGAGACTGGAAGCACATTCCTAATTATAGCAGTGCCTATGAGTAATAAGGACCGCTTAGTACGCGTCCAAGGGACCTATCACTATTTTAAATTTACACCAAATCGATACAGTAGTTAGTTAATTAGTTACTCAGTTGTTTGGATAATAACTTTTCAGTCACGGATTTTGGTCTTTTCACTTAAATACTAGTTGGACTACTCAAATAAGAAGCATAGTTGCACTAATATAGCAAAGTGTATTAGAAATGTGACAACAATAGTTAACTCAGTTACGAGTTCCTTTGATATAAAGTTTAGCCACCTAAAGGCTCCAGACTGGGAGCTTTAATATAATGTGGAAAACCTTAACTACTAAAATGTCGTCATAGAAGCTAATACTTGTTATTACCCTTAAAGGTTTCGGACTTTGCTGTAGAGAAAGCGAACTGTGAACAAACTTTAATTACTAGGAAAATGCTACTTAGTTCTTGCATTTGCTTTCCATTAGCACTGGTTCAATGCTCCATAATTAATTATCCTCTCTACTATAAGGAGAGAGGCCTGGATGTTAATAGGCTGATCCCGCTCCCATCATAGATTACATCATCACTTACCGTCTGGTGTTATTGCAGTAAAGGACTAACTCGTAATGAAAAAAATTCCCTATCTCAAAAACTAATAAACCGATTTTGATAAAACTACAGTGTATCCTAAGTTGAACAATATCTAATACGACAAAAAAAAATTGCTTAAATCGGACTTGTAATTCCGGAGATATGCCTCCACAAACATAAATACATACATACATATATACATACATACATAAATACATACAACCATACATACATACATACATACATAAATACATACAATTTTGAAATTTGGCACATTTGTTTAGACGCTGATATAGACTAACATATGCGAAAACTGGGCAGTTCTGGTAATATTCAGGTCGAATTGATAACCTCCTTTTTTTGAAGTTGGTTAAAAAAGAAACACCCTAAATGTAAAAATATTATCTTCGTACTTGCAATATGTGGAACGTCCTGGATGTTTTCTCCTCATTACTATGGAGTTATTTAAGCGGCGGATAAGCCCCTGTAATCCCGGCCGCACATTAGCAGGACCTCCGGTACAACGAACAACGTCGGGTGGTTGTAAATACTTCACATCAGTTAGTCTGCATGTTTTATCACTATTTAAACGGTGAAAAAACAAACAGAATGCCTTCTCTCTGAATATAAAAAATATATATTAGAAAATGCCCGCGACATAGCCTGCGAGCAAAATAGTATATTGCAAACTTCAGAGAACACCAAAAAAGACAAAAATACTTTGTTTATTTTTAAGAAAGAAGCTATCCTTAAAAGATAGGTACATTGATGAGAGGCCTCGGACCTGGCTTGTTATAATCGTACCGACAAAAACGTACCGCCAAAAGATTTATCATTGGGTACGACGTCGTATAGAAGCCGAAGGGGTAGCCCTTTCTATCTTAGCTTGCATCATCACTTACGATCAGGTGTGATTGCAGACAAGGGCTAACTTGTAATATATAAAAATATATTGGTCTGGCCTTCGCGGACTTTCCCTAATTCTAGTAAAGAGGAATAGTTCTCAAATACTCGTACATTGTTTTGTTTTATCTAAACTGGTTTACGCAGCGTTTCCAATAAAAGCTCCTAGGCGGCGCAACTTTTCCATTAACTACATATTACAGCCAATTTAAGTGAAACCTCAACAAATTATATACTAAAACTTTTCTTAATCACTGTATCAATCCGTTCATGTAGTTCTAGATCCCGTGAGAATTTCGGAATAAAATGTGACCTGTGTGTTATTCTGATATGTTAGCTATATTATTGTAAAGTTTCATCAAAATCCATTCAATTTTTTTGCGTGAAAGAGTAACAAACATCTACCCATCCAAACACTCAAACTTTCGCCTTAATAATCTTAGTTAGGATATGCAGTGATAATATACACAGATCTAACATCAAAGCACAGATTATACAATTGTTTCGCTCTGCCAGAACTTGTCATTAATTGTTCTGCGTAAGCAACCAACGCGAATCGATGTGGCCCGAAGCTTCGTGACACGACACAGGCGCCCATTACGTCGCGTCCCGCCGCACACTTTACATAGGACGCAAGTAGGGAATGTTGTTTAGATTGCGTTCGTCGCGTTGACAGCTTCGCGTTCGTCGCTTTTGCAGACCACCCCCTAATATAAGCCTGAAAGTAAGCGTAGCTTATGTTGTGTGTTATGTAAGTGGCGAAGGGTGGAATTTAGACGAAGGTAAGGCGTCATAAGAAAGATTTTTCCTCAAATGTTTCCTCAATAGATTTCTCAGAAGAAAGATAGCCTGAATATTTTATTGCCTAACCCAGAACTCGAATTCACGATCTTGGATTCCTAAGCTACATAGGCCAACCACTGCATCAACGATGAGTTAATTTAGCCAGGCTGGTAGAAACCGCGAGTAGGCTGTATAATATTTTTAATTAAAAATATAAATAATTTAGTCGCCCTTTGGTTTCAAAGAGACGAAAATTCTAATTATATTCGTTCACATTTTTCACCTTTCCACTAGGAACCTAATTCCATACACTGATTAAATATATCCACTTACATATAAATTTTGGACAAATGGAATTTTCAAATAGAAATTTCGGTCAAATTCTGCTGGAAAAATTAAAAACATCCCGCTGGATAGTGAAAAATGTGGCGTAAAATATGATGTGACTAAAATGGAAAAAGGAATGGTTGGATGTGTGTTTAGGTACGTCGAGAGAATGGATGAAATGGATGCGTCATGAGGCGTGGTGGCGTGAATGGAAATTTTGGAAGGGAAAGCCAGAGGCGAATATTCCTGGATCAAATTTAGGACATTTTAAAGAATACCCAGGTTAAAAGTACTGACGAACTTGTATGAAAGGATAAATGAGAGGAGATGAAACTAAGGAAGTATGCAAGGACCGTGGCAAATGGAAGGATTTACCCTGATGGGAATGAGGCGTAATGTTATTTATGTATGCAGGATAGTGAAAATTGCTGGCTGCTGTCAGTACTACTACCAGTGGTTTTGTTTAAATTGGCTTAAATATCTCGATAATTGTTGAGTACAAAAAAGATGGCGGTGGCATCTTTTAAGGACATCTTGCTCTAGGTATATCCAATTTTCTTAAAAAAAATGATTTATTTTCCACGCAGGCCACGTCACGGGTGTCTGTATATAAGCATATGTTTATGCGTGTGTGAATTTGTGTGTGTGTGTGTGTGTGTTGACATGATTTAGCTAAATTTGAAATGAAGATCAGAGTTATTAAATGGATTAAAACAAAGGCTACTTAAAGCTCACGGGTAAAACTGTTAGCATTGCTTATCTAAACAATAGAAACGTATTCACTAAATGCATATGAAAATATATATACAAAAAACATTTTATTTTATTTTTGTCTGTTCGGAACAAACTTCTGACTAAACGATCTCTGAAAACATATTGGTCAGATTGTAAAAATTATTTTTGTATATGACATCCAGGCTCATGAGAACTAATTTAGGCTACTTTATTTATATTTACATTCCCACGGAACGTTAAACGAACGAACGAACGAAACGAAAACAAGCGGCTGAATCCGCGGGTACCTTTCCTAATAATGTATTTTTACATTATTTACAGTAGGTAATTTCAGGTGCACTCGCTTTAACCGTGAGCTAATCACCGCGGGCAATGGAAGCAATCTGCCGCGCAAACAGCCAGCTTCATAAGCAATCTGCTCGCCCAAAACAAACAACCTCACGATTGGATTGCAATACTCCTACTATTTACTTTTGTATGAAACGTACTAACAAGTAGTAGTCGCGCCTAATAAAAGTACTTAGTAGTATGTAGTAGAACTTTCTATGACAGACGTACTAATAACATGTTTATTTCAGCGGCCTAGTAGCATTATTGTGCAATGATACTAGCACGTGAGGCTTAACACCTACGCCTTAAATGGCAAAGAGGTTTGGATTCCCGTGGGAATATCGGGAAACCCGTTCCTAGTGTGCGTCTACATCTTGAAATGAGTAGCATATCGTAATTTTTTTTTATTGATTACAAGTTGGCCCTTGACTGCTATCACACCTGATGTTAAGTGATGATGCAATCTAAGATGGAAGCGAGCCAACTTGTTAGAAGTAGGATGAAAATCGACACCCTCTTTCGGTTTCTACACGACATCGTACCGGAACGCTAAATCGCTTGGCGGTACGTCTTTGTCAGTAGGGTGGTAACTAGTCACAGCGAAATGCCTCCCACCAGCCAGACCAAGACAAATTAAGAAAAAATCTAAATCTGCCCCGCCGGGAATCGAACCCAGGACCTCCGTCTTATAAATCCACCGCGCATACCACTGCGCCACGGAAGTCGTTATTCACATCAATCCAGTTTTGTATTTTTTGCGATACATATGGCAAGTAAGAGTCTATGAAATCTCGAACGTTAAAATAATATTATGATAAAACTTTTAATAAAATGAAAGCACCCCAACCTGGTTTTGGTAGTTTAAGTAAATTAAGTTTTGTTACCTATTTAAATATCTGTAATTAATTTACCGTTATTTAGCTATTTTAAAATTAATTTACTTGTACCTGGGCTTGATATAGTTTATTGTGGGTGTGTGAATTTTAAGCCCTATCCTATCCTAAATCTAGATACAAAATATAAAATAGGTATATACCTATCGCACTCGGTGTCTACTCAGGCTGTGTCCAAAATTCAAGTAGCCAGAGTGATCGCCGACTTTTGTTAGAAGAGGCACTTCAAAAAGAATATATACCTATCTAAATCGTAGTTTTCTAAATAAACTATGAATAGAAAATAAATCCCGATTGATGCCCCTAATATCTGTGTCACCAAAACAAAAAATCTCATTCCCTATAATCAGAAAGCACGTATGGGCAGTCACTAAGAATAGATCACAATTTAGCAATAGTCATTATATCTATTTGTCATTAAGTTTGTTGACCCGAACAATGCTCCTGTTAAATCTCCCCATCTCCGGCTTTAGAGGCTAACGAGCAAGTTCAAGGTTATTTACACTTTGTCATAAGGCTTTCGTCATGATAAACTGCTTACTAACTTACTTAATGACTTGATAAACAGTGTGTGATGACGCATTTCTGCTAAAATAAGATAAGGTAGCAATGTAGAGATTTACAATAGCTTAAAGCAAACTCAAGTGGTTATGTAGTTTGGCTGTGAGCTTTTAAATTCGAGATTATTAGGCTAATAAACCCATTTGTTATTGAAACCTAACCTAGTACGAAAACACCCACATCCTCAAAGCTATAACTAAAGCCAAACTCGATTGAGAATGCTTGTCAACAAACAAATTAAAAATGAAGGTAGAAATCACTAGTCAGTTTACTTCTAATTTTTTTTTGTTAAGTTGTTAATGAGGAACTCATGACAATAAATTAGATTAGTAAGCTTAAAACTAATTAATAAATTCAATATCTTTAAAATAAGATTTTATAAAAAAAACAATACAAAATTCTAAATTTGTTAGGCATAAAATGTCTTGCATTTTCTACCTTCATTTTAAATTTGTTTGTTGACAAGCATTCTCAATCAAGTTTGGCTTTAGTATAGGATATTTATTATATCAATACACTACATCATCATTATAATCGTCATCATTATGCTCGTGGATATCATCATCATAGCCATAAACACGAAGAGCTATCCTAAAAGAAAAGTGCACCATTTTGTCTTCTACTACAATAACTGCAAAACATTTGCCGACCTCTCCGATTTCATGATATATTAATGTAGTATGATCGCAAACATCCTATAAAAACATGGCAAGTTAGTACTGACGTATTTTCTCAGGTCTATCTCACGATTCACTAAAGCTACAATGATGGAATTCCATTATTATATTATTCTGCTTGAAGTCTCGCAAGCGACTCCGTATCTACCACGAATTTTATTACAATGAATTATACTGGGAAGGGTATATTGTAACAGCTATTTGTATACTAAATTAAAGCCTTTGTTTAGTACCTACTGAACAGAAAGGAACATTTACAGTAAGTATTTACAGGAACTACATATTTACCCTCCTAATGTAATAAGTTATGTTTTGAATCGCACACCGTGAAACGTAATTACGTTGTAGGTGATTCAGGCAAGAAGGTTGCATGAAGAGAAGTATACTGTAATATAGTTTTGCACTCTTGCACTCGGATATTATTAGCCAAGACACTAAAACACTAATAAATATAAAAAAATCGTATTATTTTCTCTCTATTATGAAATGTTACAATAATACTATATTAAACAAGGCTGGTTTGTTACATTTGTAACTCAAAAACATCTGATCGGAACTGAAAGAATTTTATATATAGTGAATTTTATATGTAGTATTGATATAGTGATAATCAAATTTGAATTCTTTGTACTATGATAATATGTTGTATGTAACCATATAATATGATAATATGTTAAAACAGCAATTGCGATAAAATCATGAGATTTTTGTTGCAATACATGTCATGAACATAAGTTACAATATTAAGCGATTTGCAACTATAATTTTACTTTTAGCTTTACATAATCCTATAATAATATATTTACTTAAAAGAATATATGAATTAATTTATGTATATTAAGTTGTAAATGATTATAATCTAATAGCATTTAGAGATATTCCTGCATGAATTGGATCTACGTGGATAGTACGGATCAAAGCTTACAATACAAATTAGCAGAAATAAAATTGATTTCCTAAAAATAGTTTAATTTATTTATTTATAGGTAGAATTAGCTTAACAAAAAGTTGACCTACTTACTCATCTGTTCCTAGCTAAACGATAGAACATGTTTTATCAGAGCTAAGTTAAGCGTGGATTTTAGGATTGGATAAGCAGCTTATGTAGTGACAATTTCCTTTAGTAATTAGCTAAGTAGAGTCGCTAGTCTTTGTGTAGGTTCATAGACAAACACAAAAGAGTTTCCACTCGTATTTTAATGGGATTAACAGAGTGTAGTTGCTACTTGATCTTGTTTGATGATGCACCCACGTTATACTGCATCTCATGATTACTTTTGTTGAAAAGAGCATTGGCAATAAGACGTAAATATAATACCCGTATTAACCTGCCAACTGGACCATTGTGTTGAGAATATGCTCCATACCTCCCCTTCTTTGACAGTCTGACTTGGCTCCGGGCTTTCTTCTGAGGAGTCCAAGGGTCAAAAATGATTTATAGCTTTCTCATAGGCGAGTCCAAAAATGATTAATTAGGCAGCTTTAGCCTTAGTCTCCGCCGTAAAAGATAGAATTCCTAATGAAAATCTTATAGTTCTGATTTGTGAACGTGATATATTTTCCGTTCGTGCAACGACGCTTTATGCACGTACGATTATGTGTAACCCAATATTCAAACCTGAAATGGGTCGTCAAAATAGGGTGACAATGATGAAATTAAATATCCCACCAAAACATTTTCATGC
The DNA here is from genome assembly GCA_034621355.1 of Mycalesis mineus. NCBI lineage: Eukaryota > Metazoa > Arthropoda > Insecta > Lepidoptera > Nymphalidae > Mycalesis > Mycalesis mineus. The sequence continues at coordinate 9,676,372 of CM067894.1, read as the reverse complement.
AAAGTAATGCCAAGATAAATACAAGTTGCTAATAACAAATGGAAATTTAGGACGTTTCTACAAGGCCCTCACGGGGCCGGATGTAGATCAAATAACATCTGTATCTTGGTTGCAATTCGGTGACCTCTTTGGGGAAACCGAGGGTTTTGTCTGTGCAATTATGGACGAGGTTATCAAGACGAGAAACTACCGGAAACATATTATGAAAGATGGCACTCTAGACATATGTCGAGCGTGTCATCATCCTGGGGAATCAATTCTGGGTGTTCTCATCTTGCTAATGGCGAATACTTGCACAGACATAATCAAGTAGCCAAGATAATCCACCAACAACTTGCTCTTCAGTATGGCCTTGTCGATTCTGAGGTGCCTTACTATAGGTACGACCCAGCGTCAGTTCTTGAAAATAGCAATGCGTTGCTCTACTGGGGTCGAACAATTATCACTGATAGGTATATTGTAGCCAATAGACCTGATATAATAATAATTGATCAATTAAAGCGCCGTGCAATGATTGTTGATATAACTGTTCCACATGATGATAATCTGGTGAAAGCTGAAAAGGAAAAAGTATCAAAATACTTGGACCTTGCTCATGAGATTACCGTCATGTGGAATGTTGATTCAACAATGATTGTTCCTATAGTCGTTTCAGTCAACGGTCTTATAGCAAAAAGCTTTGACGAAACATCTTAAAAAGCTTTCGCTTAGTTGTTGGATCAAGGGTCGGATACAGAAGGCAGTAATTCTTGAGCCCTGACCACCTTGGTTGGACCCCCGGGCCCCGCAGCAGGCGGAATGATTTTTTTATAAATTTTTAATAGTGTTTTTATAATTGTTTTATATAGCATTGTTGAAAATTTAAAAAGAAATGTAAATAAATAAATGATAGAAAAAAAAAGGAAGAAACGATGAAACTCAAAACTATATAACTTTATCGTAGCGTACAGTTGTCAACGTAAATCCTTGCCTTAAGTTCATTACAAACCCTACACTTTACTCAAAATGTGTGGCTTTCCCACCTTAGTATACCTTAACAGGTCATGAAAAGTCAACTTCGAAAATACGACTCAATTTTTACATGACAGTGACCCGATAAAGATCATACGGTGAGAGAATGCCATCGGACGGCAATTATAATATCGTACCTTTCAAGTCCCTCTGAATTTGCAACACACCGATCTGCACTGGTATGGTGATGCCGATGAAAATTATTTTACACCTACTACAAAATATTTTTTTTATTACGTACACGCGGTCAGAGTGGATAGGATTATTGGTACCACGAATTATATTTATCTTGTTACACTGTATAAGAAAATTGAAATAAAATATTTATTTTCAAGCTGATTAAAATATGTAGCTTAAACCATTGTTTAAACAATTTATTTCATATTCGTTGTAGGTAGGTTACTTGTCGTTTAGTGTAGGTCACAGGTGTTGCTTGCACTATTCAGCTACTTCTTGAAATTCAACTTATTTAACTTGTCTTAAGCTCTCTTATATAGAGAATTGTGCACTGCACTAGAGACAAGATTACCTCGTTGGTTCAGTGGTGTTTGCTACGTGTTAGCTACAGATCCTGGGTTCGAAACCTGAATCGAGCTATGGAATAATACTGAGTCTTTTTTTATTATTAAAATAAATTATCAGTAAAATCTAAGCCTGAAGTTGGTGGCGGTTTATCCCCTTTTCTCGGAGAGCAACCCCCCATTTTACAATGTTATTGGTTACCAGTTTTCCTATCCTTGTTTCATAAAACATGAGTTCAAATTAGTACAAATCAAATGTATAAGCGTGTAATCAGTGAAATTATTTAAAATACATCTTTCTCTAGATCAAGTTTCTTTCAAACCTATGCATTTACGTGTGAATGTAGGAAAAGCAATTGTATGACATTTTTATTGAAAGATAGAACTGAAACACAAAGCCTCCGCGGTTTCATCTATCATATTACTTTTCTCTTTGTATCTTGTTCGGCAGGACATAACGAATTTTTCATTTAATAAAAAATAGAACAAATATTTGGTCGACACAACAATATCGCGCTTTAAAACTGAATTTGAAGAATTGAAGGTATTGCCTTAATAAACTCTATATTTTTCGCACTATGCCTCATGCCTTTGCTAATTTAGATTAATTTAAAATATTGAACTTTACATTTTTACACTTTTAAAGTTAATTTACATTCACCTCTAGGTAAACTTGTAAATGTAGATGTTAAATCAAAACTGCAAAATTACAGACAAAATTGTAAAAATATATGGGGGTGAATGAAAATGTTAAAAAGGGAAGACCTAGGCAAATATTCCTGGACCAAATTCAGGAAATTTTAAAGTATGTTCAGGTCAAGAGTACCCTAAACTGATGTACTGATATGAAAGGATTAACGAGAGTAGAAGAAGCGAAGGTATGCAGGGACCGTGGCAAATGAAAGTATACATACCTACCCCTACCCGGCAAATTGAAAGATGAAGTCTCGGCTTACCACTATGGAAATGAGGCGTGATGTTATGTATGTTGGCATGTTTTCGTTCTCTTACCTACCTTATACTGTACATAGAAATCTTATTAAGATTTACATAAATCCAACTTAAATGCAAGTTTCAAAGTTAAAACTATTCAACATGCTCCTCTACATCTTCCCTAAATCAAATAAACTTGAATAAAGTTTTACGAACTTTCTATGATATAAGTTTCTTCGAACGTGCAGGCAGATAGGAATTCCATTTCTATTTAATGCTTATAATTACGAGCTAATCAACTCTTTACCTAACCAAGTATTTATTATATTGTCATTCTCTTTTAACAGACTTAAAATATAGCCAGTTTCCATCTTAGATTGCATCATCACTTTGCACAGCACACCAACTGCTGTGATTGCAATTAAGGGCTAACTAAAAAAATAAAAAATACAGGAATAGTTGAGCCATCGAAACGAAAGAAAATAAATGAATTATTATAAAACAATGACAACAATTTTGCTTACGAGAGATACTGTTTATTATATTGATGCACTTTAGGTATCTTTAATTAAAGTGAGTAAGAAAATATTAAAGTAAGAAACTTCCAAGCGGGCACATGCTATCAGCGACAATTTAGAATTTTTATTTCATTACGTTTTCAGTTGCTACAAAGGAACGGTGGAAATGTTTCAGCCACTCCTAATGAAATATATTGATCAAATTACATTGCTCGTGAATTCGTTCCTTAAATAAGAGTCGGGTAGCATCCGAACGTACCTACCTTCTTATACGATAAGAGATCAGCTAACCGCATCTTAAACCTTGCCATTAAATTCTTTATAATTACCTACAAAATCTCAAATTCACTGATATGTTCACCGTTGCGTACAGCTATGTTCCTATATGCGACTTAAGCAGCTATAGCTTTATTGTCTTTACTTGTATATAATTGATTTTTTTTTCGTTTACCTGTAAATTTCTGATTTCTTTTCCCAGCTTCTGATTGAAGATCTAGATCATAATCGTTATAATTAGCCTAGTACACCGTCAGGCTTGTAGAAGAGGGATTGTAGAGCTTAGATTCTCCACGCTACTGCAATACGGGTACAGACTTGGGGTTGTTGGGGTTGGACAATATTTGACTTTTTTGCGATTATTTTAGATTTTAATAATGACCAGGATATGAAATATATTGATCAAATTACATTTCTCGTGAATTCGTCTTCTTATACGATAAGAGATCAGCTAACCGCATCTTAAATATGATTTATATGATTCAGTGCCTCATTCATGGCTCATGGAGGTCATGCGGTTGTACAAGGTCGATGCAACACTATGCTCTTTTCTTGAATCGTGCATGAGTCAGTGGATGACAGTCCTTAACCATCCAGGCATCTCTGAGAGTTCTGAATTGAGTGAACCGATAGGGATTAGGCGGGGTATTTTCCAGGGCGATAGTTTGAGCCCTTTATGGTTTTGCCTAGCTCTTAATCCTCTCAGTACTTTGCTGATGGATTCAGGGCTAGGCTTTCGCCTTCGCAGGGGTGGTGAGCTCATATCTCACTTGCTTTATATGGACGACCTCAAACTGTATGCATCAAAGCGTTCAGACCTTGTGTCATTGTTGAAGATCACTCAAACCTTTAGCAATGACATAAGGATTGAATTTGGTGTAGACAAGTGTGCGGTAATCAATATCGAGCGAGGCAGAGTTGTGAGCTCTGAGAATATAGTACTTTCAGAAACTATTATTCTCAAATCACTTTGCGAAAAGTCCTAAAAAGTCTTTTATCAGGTGGTAATAAGGTGCGTGCCTACAATAGCTGGGTCATGCCCTTACTCATATACTCTTTTGGCATTCTAAAGTGGACTCAAACTGAACTGGACTCCCTGGACTGTAAAGTCCGCAAACTGCTGACGTCATATAGGATGCACCATCCACGTTCATCTGTAATGAGATTGTACCTCCCACGCAAGTGTGGGGGACGTGGTTTCTAGAACGCCAAGAACCTCCATAATCGTGAGGTGTCAATCTCAGAGATTATTTTCTCAAGATAAATGTGGGTATGCATAAGGATGTCGTTGCAGTGGACAAGGGTTTTACCCCACTATCCCTTGGCAAAAAGAACTGGCGTAAGCCTAAAGTAATTAGTAACTCAGATCGTGTGGCGATATGGAAGAGTAAGGAGTTGCATGGACGTTTCTACAAGGCCCTCGCGGGGCCGGATGTAGATAAAATAACATCTGTATCTTGGTTGCAATTCGGTGACCTCTTTGGGGAAACCGAGGGTTTTGTCTGTGCAATTATGGACGAGGTTATCAAGACGAGAAACTACCGAAAACATATTATGAAAGATGGCACTCTAGACATATGTCGAGCGTGTCATCAGCCTGGGGAATCCCTCAGACATATAGTTTCCGGGTGTGCTCATCTTGCTAATGGCGAATACTTGCACAGACATAATCAAGTAGCCAAGATAATCCACCAACAACTTGCTCTTCAGTATGGCCTTGTCGATTTTGAGGTGCCTTACTATAGGTACGACCCAGCGTCAGTTCTTGAAAATAGCAGTGCGTTGCTCTACTGGGATCGAACAATTATCACTGATAGGTATATTGTAGCCAATAGACCTGATATAGTGATAATTGATCGATTAACGCGCCGTGCAATGATTGTTGATATTACTGTTCCACATGACGATAATCTGGTGAAAGCTGAAAAGGAAAAAGTATCAAAATACTTGGACCTTGCTCATGAGATTACCGCCATGTGGAATGTTGATTTAACAATGATTGTTCCTATAATCGTTTCAGTCAACGGTCTTATAGCGAAAAGCTTTGACGAACATCTTAAAAAGCTTTCGCTTAATTGTTGGATCAAGGGTCGGATACAGAAGGCAGTAATTCTTGAAACGGCGCGCATTGTGAGGAGGTTCCTGTTTTATTTTTTTATAATTTTAGAAGCATTGTTAAAATTTTTTAAAATAATTGTAAATAAATAAATGAGAGTATAAGACCAGGATAAATAAATATTTACGTATTCTTCCAGGTGCCAGGGTGTAACACCATCCACTTCTCAACTCGGGACTGTTAATGACAATTTCTTGACATAAAGAAAAGCTTAGTATATCATAGACTGTCTAGCCAAGACAAGAATCCAGGACCTCCCGGTTATTAAGCCACGTTTCAGATTAGCATATACTTAATAATATAATATTAATTTCAACTTTATACTAGCACGTTTTTTGTCTTTACAAACAAACAGATTTAACCAGGTGATCCTACAAAGGTTGCGTATTTGTTTGAGGTATCCTAAAAATGAAATTCGATATTATTAAACGTAGCTGAAGTACCTGCCTTCTTAAGTAAGTAGATAGATTTAATAAAACTCCGTATTGTGATCAACTCTACTTTGCGTTATTGGATATTGCCTCCGTTATTATTTCATTAAAGATTGAGTACGCCTGCTTAGATTTATCAAGATAGACAAAATCATTAGGTGTATTGATATTTGATGTAAATTATTTGTATAGGAATACTATGTAAAGACTGTTGTGTATATGTAAGTATATATAAGAAGGCGGGTGATGGAAGATGTCATATTAAATATACTTCTAGATTTTTTTCAAAGAACAACGTTGACAGCCTTCGTGGTGCAGTGGTATGCGCAGCGGATTTATAGGACGGAAGTCCTGATTTCGAGTCCCGGCGGGGCCGATTGAGATTTTCTTAATTTATCCTGGTCTGGCTGGTGGGATGGTATAGCCGTGCCCGTGGCTAGTCACGCCCTACCGGCAAATACGTACCGTCAAGCGATTCAGCGTTTCGGTATGTCGTGCAAAAACCGAATGGGATCTGGATTTTCATCCTACTCCTAACAAACTTGAAATCTAAAATGGAAATCCTAGATTTCATCATCACACACCATCTCTATACCATGTGAATGAAGTGAAAGTCTTCAAAAACTTGCAATGAATAACAAGAAAAACAACGAATCGTCTTTAAATAGCCAAATACTAAAAAAATATCCGAATTACTTCGTTTTAAAATATTGACCATCCATCCATAAATAGAAAAATACATGTAGGCAAAATACTACTTTTGTTTAAGTCAGTTAAAATTAACCTAATAGTAAATGTATGTCTCATTTAAACAAGAGTGTTTTAAATAAAGCTGTTTCTTATTGAAATAAATATAACGGCATATTGAGCTTAGGAATGCATTATTACCTAATAAATGGAAAAATGCAGCGAAGTATCTATTTTTATAAATGTCATTCGCAGAAAGGATTGGCGGTGTAATTCACAAACCTTAAGGTTCTGGAAATTTTATTATCTGGTCTCAACACTATTTTTACTGTAACTTAGTACGTTCACCAGAATAAAACTTACAAAATTTTTTGCGTGCCCAAAAATGTTATTGAGAGAATATATGAATTAATAATAGCTAGTTGAGATAGTAGTAATGCACATTGGTGGAAGTAGCGTGATAGAGTTTGACTCTTTTATAAAACGGGAAATATTAAAAAAAATCAATTACATCATTGCAACTTTTAAAAATTAAAAACAATTAAAATCAGTAATCTGATCGTCTAAAAATCAGCACCATAGCACGATGTAGCTTCGAACGGGACCATGTCTGTCAGACGCTACTGTTAGATATGTAACAAGTATGTAAGTTGTTATTATTATTTTTAATTGATAAGCCGGCTGCACGCACGAAAAAACATATGCGTCGTTACCTCGCTTTGAGGCGTTCCATGTAAGGCTTGAAGTGCAAAGTAACAAAAAAATTTGCGTTTTGACTCTATTAAAAATAATTATATAAATATATTAATTTTAAATTAAAAATTAATATTATTTAAAAATTATATCTAATATATAAATTTCTCGTGTCACAGTTTTCGTTGCCATACTCCTCCGAAACGGCTTGACCGATTTTTACCAAATTTTGTATGCGTATTCAGCAGGTCTGAGAATCGGCTACTATCTAATTTTCATTTAATTTTTTTTTTTTAATTTTTAATGCAAAACAACGTTTGCCGGGTCAGCTAGTTTATTATAAATTAATAAAATCAAAATCAATTATTTTATTAACTTAAATTAATATTTATAAAATAACTAATTAAAACTTCTAAAAACCAATAAAGCACCATTCCATGAGTATTTTCTTCAGACGTTGTCACGTTCAACTATCGTCAGTAAACCGACTTTACAGACAACCAATTTTTTTTTCATATAATCTTAATAGAAAGAATTAAATATATTTTTATTTTAGAACAAAAGAAATGAAAGTCAAGAAAATAGATAAAGAACCTGTGATCGCCAGACCTCCGTCATTTTACAAATACGAGTATTAGAGAGAAAGATATAGAGACAAATTCTAAACTGACAATGTCAGCTAATAGAAACATAATTACAGAAAAGGGCCTGGAGACCACAGGTTCTTAGGCTTGTGTGCACCAAGATTTTGGTTATCATAACCAACGGTTAACATAAGCTAACTATAAATTTACTGTTCACGACAACCCGTACGCCAGTTAAGGATGTAAATCGGGCGGTTATCTTAACCGAGCTTACGTCCTTGACTGGTGTACGAGTTGTCGTGAACAGTAAATTTTACGTTTAGCTTATGTTAACCGTTGGTTATGATAACCGAAATCTTGGTGCACACAGGCCTTAGTCCACAACAACTCATATCATTTTATTAATCACTGACTGCATGGAAGGCAGAACATCAATAGAAACCTCAACAACTTGACAGTTATCTTGCCCAGTTACACTATTGCCATACCCACTTAGGGCAAACTATTAATGAGAGAATAGGAGATATTAATCACGTTTATTGACATACCTAATATAATTTACTATAACAATTGACCAACCCTTTTTTATCGGTTAATGACAGTTTAACGACCTTTTATACGAAATACAGTCAAAGAATAGACAGCGAACCTAATTAGATTCGTTAGCCTTTTCTCACTTAACCCGCGCATGAACCTTCGCTGAAACGCGTGAGTTGCTTACATAAGGAATATGTTTTAGTCAATTTCGCATTCGCTTGTAGCATCTCTTTTGTAGGCTCTTTTTCTACAAAGATGAACGGTCAGTTTTTCAACTAAGCTTAACACACATTTTTTGTACAGTTTTGATACAGACCTATGTTCTCGTCTAACGAAATATACTCGTATCTATCCATCTCGAGGTTTGAGTTGTGGTAACATAATTTTTACGTTCCAATTAAAAGTGACCCAGAGTACGGGACATTAAAAAGTCAACATATCAGTTAATAAACAAAAATGTTTTTATTATTATCAATTTATTAACGGCCCAGTTAAGGGCTAAGCCTGTCTCCAAGTTGGAGAAGGAATGTGCAGCGAAAACCCACCACGCTACATCTATTGCGACTGATAATGTTTGATCAATTAACGACTACTATCAAATGTTGGTGATAGTGACCATTTGAAGGGACGTGGAAAACCACCTTCCAGACGCGAGGCTTACAATTTACTGCAAATTTCTTTATCATCATCATAATTATCAGCCTATTAACGACCCACTACAGCGTCAGGCCTCCCTCCGTAAAGGAGAGGGGATATGGAGCGTACACCTACCACGCTGCTCCAATGCGGATTGGCGGGTATAGGGTAATAACGTTTAATTTATTAACGATCACTATCAGATGTTGATAATAGTGACCGGGACCGACGGCTTAACGTGCTCTCCGAGGCTAGGGGGTGTAACACCACCAACTTCCAGACTCCGGGCTTGGAATGTATTGTACATTTCATAGATGAATGAAAAAGCTCAGAATTATTTCGAGACCCGACCCAAGAATCGTACCCAGGACCTCGTAATCGAAGTCACATAGGCTAACCACTAAACCAACGAGCCAGGAATTTTCTTTACATTTAAAATAAATCACAGATTCAGAAGCATTGGTTTCGCTCCGCTCAACCGCAGCGAGATTCTTCATTAATCTATGAAGTAAATCAAAGTCTTTGATTATATAATTTACTTGAGCGCAAAAAAGGAGATGATCCATTTTAGATATATTTTATGTACTAGAAATCATACGTAACTATTGCTTTCAGTAAAATAAACGTGGTTGTATTAAAAGATAAACAACGTCTCTGTAGTTATAAAATATTTGATAAAATATACGCGGATTTTATTCAAAAGAATAAAATTATTATTATAAAAACAAAAAACCCGACTGCTAAGAAATTATGAACTGAAAAGAGAAAAACAAGGTTCACTATATCTGTATAAAATTCTAAATACTTTATGGTGCTGCAAACAGCACGTTGTAATTTCTTAGCAGTCGGGTTTTTTGTTTTTATTTTTGCTATTTTTTGTTAAAAAAGTAATATGAACATGATATAATATTTACATTTTTGAAATGGTCTTTTTACGACCTTTCAATTGGCGCTGTACCCATATCTATTGCGCCATTTTGAAAATTTATATAGCCTATGTCACTGCCATAATTTTGACAAATTCACCTCACATGTCTAAATCCGTTTAGCCGTTTAGGCTGTAGCGCGTGCCGAAGAAATGGACATACATACATACATACATACGCTCGAAAAACATAACCCTCCTTCTGACGCAGTCGGGTAAAAACAACGTGACTAAATAATTTGTAAAAACTACCAATCATGGAACCCCAAGCGCAATTTTATTGCATTTCTGCGGAATGCTATAAATTCTTGTTGTCTGTCTGTCTGTGCGTCTGTCCGCACTATTTATATGTTAAAACGGCCTGGCCGATCCCGGATATGATGACATATTCTTATAGGAAAAAGTCCGAGAAATGTTCTTACATACTTTTTTTTTACCCGACTGCGTCAGAAAAAGGGAAATGTTTTTATGTGTCTTCGCGGATAACTTTAAACGATAGCCGATTTTAATGATTCTTTTTTTGTTGGAAAGGGATGGCCCGCTACAAGAACCCGACTCCCTGACTGGTGGGAAATATCTGGAGCTTAGACCCACTATGCTGCTCCAGTGTAGGTTGGCGGGCTTAAGGTCATAATAGTTTTATGACTATTTTAATCGCCCACTAGAAGAAGCTGACTCCCTGACTTGTGGGAAATATCTGGAGCTTAGACCCACCATGCTGCTCCAGTGTGGGTTGGCGGGCTTAGGATGATAGTCTTTTTTTATGACTTTTTTAATGTACCACTAGAAGAACCTGACTGCCTGACTTGTGGAAAAATATCTGGAGCTTAAACCCACCAAGCTGCTCCAATGTGATTCGGTGGGATTAGGATAGTAATAGTTTTATGACTATATTAACAGCCCACTAAAAAATCGGGCGTAGCAGAAATGCAAGAGTGTGATCGGCTGAAACCCGTGCTCCGACCCAAGCTTATTTATAGTGTAGGGTTGAAGAGTAGAGGTAAGGAGGACAATCTCTGTATATAAAAAGTGTCCGTCAAAATGTATTAAATTAGGATGGCGCCACAGTTGCATCAAAGTAACTTTTAAAAGAAGCGCCAAATACAAAATAAAACTTTTAAAATCATTTTTTTTGAAATTGGTAATAATTCTGTAAGGTTATATTTACCACAATATTTTGTACAACGTAAGTTGTTGAAGTTCTCAATAATTAACTACTTTAGTCGACAATGACATTAAATTTTTTAACTCGGCATACTTCAATTCATCTACGATTGCTACATTCATACCATACCCTGTGCATCCACCAGCGCCATTGTGGAGGATTTTTGAACTGTTATTTAACGCATACAACTGGACACTTTTTCAACTTTTCTCCCATATAAGATTGTCCTCCTTACCTCTACTCTCCATAGTCTAGGGTTATGTTATTTATTTAGTAGGGTAATGTTATTTGTAATCTAGGCTAAAATATTATGTAAATTCTAATAAAAATATTTCACACTTTATAAGAACCAAATGAATTCTTCTTAAATGTATAAAAAATACTGTTGTGTACGAAATCATAATAAAATAAAATAAAATAGTACTCTTTGGTTTTATTTAACTTATGATCTGTGATGTAAAATGAAATGTAGTCTGTGATTTGTGGTCGATGGTGAATGTCAACATTTTTCTGTACCATGTTTGACAGTTAATTTTTTGCCATTGCTTTAGGGAACCATCAAATTATAATTTAATATTATTTTAGCCATAAAATGATAATTTATTGTAAAGAAAAGCTAGAATCTAAGTGTAATTTGCATTGCCTGTATACTATTTGTAAGATTAACTACTAATTTATTGTTGATGAACGTTATGTTATTTATATGAACTCGCGTTATCAATTTGTGTATTTGTTGTTCTTGAGCTAAGAGATAAAGTTCTTTTAAATATGACGGATAGTAAAGCTCTAGTGATGGCGACGGCAGGCGCTATGATGGATAAGTCGAAGGAACTGCAGAAGGAGATTTTAATGGAGAAACTGAGATCCAAAACATCACAGAATAAAAACTTAAGTGAAACGTCCAAAGCTGTTCGCATGGCTATGCTGGTGAGGCAAACACTTGAGAGCTTAAAACATTAATTCTAAATTGTTATTTTTTAAATTCAATTCTATACAAACTTACATTGCCTATCTAGTTTGTCAAGTAGTTAGTCTATGTGGCTCTTAAAAGTAGTTGTAAAGACAGAAGTTTTTCCAAATTCAGGATGATACTTAGTAGTTATAAAGAAAAGCTCAAATTACCATAACCTTGTATTTCAAAGCCACATGGACTAGTCACAGGACCAACGAGTCAGTTATTATATTAATAGTGGCAAGTAACCAGTGGTAGAGTCACTACAAATAGTCTAACTTGATGTTTCAATAGTGCTTGTAAACTAAATCTACTAGAAATAAACGATTTTGAATAAATTGTGTCATTAAAATTGCATTTTTCCTTATAGGATAAGAGATGGGCAGTGGACAGTGCAGATCGTATGATCCTACAGAAATGCCTCGACAGCTTACAGCATTGCATCAAAGTGAGCTCTCTACAGAGCCTTATAGAGAGATTGGAGTGTTTGTCCAGACAACTAGGGTTAGTAAAACTTAATTATCATCTAGGTACAAATTGAAATCTGGATGTCCCTAATTTGAGTATTTTCCCTTTTACTTTGGATTTATTCTTGAAATTTTCTTTTTTTTCTTGTGCGTCCAATCTGTAATCAGATCCAGGACTTAAAACAGATGAATCATTATCCTGTACAGTAGAGTCCTGAAACGGACACCATAGCCTAAAAATAGGGTGCTCATGATAAAAAAAAAGGGTGCTTATGGCAGATTCTCAGAGAAACTCAAGTTTGAACTGTTGGTTCTGCAATTTTTGTTGTCATGTTTATTTTCAAACAGGAGTATGTAAGTTTACAATGTCATTGTTTCAGATTAAAATTTGTAGTGGGAACATCAGGGGTCAATTTATTCATATCATCCGATATGTTTTATTTGGAAATATTAGTTGAATCCTCTGGTAATGTTAAAGATGTTAAAATTCATCATGAGGGCAAGGTATGTGCAAATCTCTATAATTTGTAAAAAAATGTTTGTTTCTTAACTTTAAGCCCCAAAACTTCCATTACTTAAAATTACTTTCATTGCTCAAAATTTCCCTACCTCTATATATTGAAATAATAAATATGTCCCTGTAGGCCATTTTTGCATGTATATGCCCCTCTACAACTAAAAAAGAATGGATTGAATCCAATACATAGCAAACTTTATTTCATTTATCTTATAGATCAATGAAAAATTATCTACTTTAAAATAAACACCAAATTTAGGATATATAGTCTAAACAGTGCCATAACTAAGCCAGTACCAGCGGTGCCCAGACACAGAGCGCAGACCCTGGTGGGAAGTAGACATTACCAGATGATATACAAACAATACCTTATTTAGAGTCAGTTACAAGTCTGTAGGGCGCAGTTACACACACTGGTGCAGAGCACATAAATTGCTGGTTACGCCTCTGAGTCCATTTCTAATAATTCCTTGGGAAATTTGTCTTAATCACAATCCTTTATAAATTGAAGTTTTTGGCATTTTTCTTTGAGTTCAACTTCTGAGGTTCTAGTATATATTCATATTACTACTGTATATTACTTAATACACACAAAATGTGATTGTAGTAACTAATAAGTAACATTTTAGATTGAACAGCAAAGCTGCGAGGAATTGGTACAATGTATATCGCGAGGTGACTTTGCAGATTTCACTGCACAATTAGAAGGTCTTACTGCTGTGTATCAATTGAATGCAGAGAAAAAAGTAAGTTCATGCAAAATACTAAACTTGGAATCGACTTCACTGTTGTCAGAGCTTACATTATACATGCAATAGAGCATTTAAAGATTTCTTTACCTACATAAATACTAAATAACATTATTTTTTAATATCTATGTATCCAAAGTTTTATCTGTACTACATACATAACTTAGCTGTGCTCAGTGGTATCACTCCAAAGTAGATCTCATTCTTGTGGGAATATTGAGAACTCTATCCACTATATAGAGTCAGCTTCTACATTACAAAATGATTAACTATGCTATATTTCTAGGCAATTAAATGTATAGTGATTTTATAGGTCAATGCTATTTTGCTAGTACAGATGCTAAACAAGATCTAATATATAAAATTCTCGTGTCACAGTTTTCGTTGCCATACTCCTCCGAAACGGCTTGACCGATTTTTACCAAATTTTGTATGCGTATTCAGCAGGTCTGAGAATCGGCTACTATCTAATTTTCATCTAATTTTTTTTTAATTTTTAATGCAAAACAATATTTGCCGGGTCAGCTAGTATTTTATAACAGTATAGTTAAGAAATGCAAAGCTATAATTTATTGTGTGGAATTTTCATAAAATACACTTGTATATGAACAATGTTATGTAACTAATTAAAAATCTAACATTTTTAATTTCATTACACATCAATGTAACTAATCTATACCATATTTTTTATTGAATGTTGATGTTTTATAAAATGAGTTAAGATAAAATTATACATATTTCATAATTAAATAATAATCATAATTTTTAAAATATTTCAGAAACTAATATTGCCAATTATATGTTTCAAGGTAAAATGTAAAGCATTCAGTGCACTACAAAGTTTAGAAGAAGATTTATGCACTTTAAGGCAGTTGCAAAGTTTCATCAAAGACCCTTGGGCTCAAGTCCACAAAAGCCCTATCGGATTCCTACAGAAAAGAAGAGGAGGTAAAGTAAAGTCCCCCTCATCCTTGACTTCTGAAAACCTAAAAATTCATCATAATCAGCCTATTTTTATGAAGTTACTACAAGCCCAAGCCTCCCTCCTTATATAGCTTAAACTCATCGTGCTGCTCCAATTTAGGATGGCAGGCTTGGAGCCTTTCTGTAATTTTCCTTAGAACAAGGACTTTGGCTTTATGCAATAATTATCAAATTGAAGTCAAGTGAAATGTATGCCTAAATATTATCTACATCCAGTCTCTATAGTAGGCAATTATTAGACTGATCATATTAAATTCATAGAAGTCTCCTCTTACCACAATTGTAATATCTGCATTTCCTTCAGGTCACGCACTTCGTCTAACATACTTCGTATCTCCTTACGAACTGCTGGACAAGGACAAAGGTCTGCAACCGCTCACAGTTGAGTTGCTGACGATAGGCAAACCGTCTGCGTCGAGCGGGCTAGCGTCGCTCGTGGCGCCCTCGCACACGCCCATAGGACACTCCGCTACGGTTCTTCTGGAAGGATCCACTGCTAACAAACTACAACTGTCACCTATTATATCCGGAGCTCAGAGGCCAGGGAAAGGGTAAAAATAACAATTAGTTTTTTATAATAGCAATTATTGAACAAGCAGATAACCTGCATGGTGTTAAGTGGTAAATCACCGTTTTAACCAATTAACAGTGATTCCTATGGAAGGTTTTAGAGAAAGACGAATATCTAAGCAGTCCATGAATTCACCGTGCGGGTGCCGGGTCCATCGCGTGGCGAGAGAATAACTCCGAACAGAACCCGAGACTTGTGACACGGGTGTAGGTTTAAAAGAAATCTCTTAGTGATGGCCGTCAACACTCACCTCCTCTGTTCAAATTATTCTCCCTCTTCCTTCCTTCCCTCGCTGGCATCTGCTAGTATTTAATAAAATAAAATTAATTTATAATAGTTTTGATTTGTTGCGATTTTCTTAATTGGCAGGCTATCAACTATGAAAACCTATAGTCAAGACGCGAACACCAACGCGAAACTTCAATGCATTTATCCCCTGAACACAGTACTAAAAATATTATTCCGATCGCCCTTCACATTTTCATAATCTTTTTTTTTTTTCTTTTTTTTACAGAAGTGGTCCAGTATACTCACAGCTGGTGCCACAGAACAGCGCAATGTTACCAGCTTGCTACACTCTGAAACTCTCCCAACCCACTCCTTTGTGCGCAGGACTTGCCAAACTCATTCATGCTACGACTGAGGTATTTAACTACTTTTAGTTTAACCATCGAAATGAAAAAAAAACAAATTAAACATTTTTGAAAACTGACATCTTTACATATGAGAGACAAAGACAAAGATAAATAAATAAATCTCATCCACTTTCACACATTGGTTCCTTGTTTACTTTATTGTATTAATGCCTGGTCCACTCTTTAGTTAGAAATTATTTCTATAAATAAAAACACTTTCACTAATAAGGAACTGCTATCACTAATAAGGAAAAAGAGGCAGTTCAAGCAGAAAAAGATAAGAAATTCGCATTTTTTCTATCCTATCTGGCCAGAGTTTTTAGCCATTTAAAAGTTTTCTTATGCTTTAAAATGTCCTATTATTATGCTTGGTATTTCGATATAGAAATTGTCATACAATGGCTGTGAGAACAAAGTTATTTCAGTGATTTAAAAAAAATATGCAGGTGGAGGTGGCCGGTGACTGGGCCAACGCTAAGCCCATGTTGGGGCTGGTCGCTCAGCAAGCATACAACAAACTTGCCCCCGGGAAAGTGGTCGAGTTGAATCTCAGCAAGGGACTTTTTGTGGTGAGTTTTATAATTTTCACAAGTTACTTTTTACAGAACATGACCAACAACACATACTACAATAGCTTATATATGTAATAGTAACAACAATAGTAAATACTAATTTATATTAAAAGTAACTTTGGGCAACTTCGTGATATCTTTTCGTCCAATATGATCCGGGCCTCTCTATTAGTGGCCAAAGTGTAACCACCATTGCTGAAGCATTGCCTTTTAAGTTCCTCGGTAGAAAGATTGATTACAAAGGACGCACTCCATCCCTTGAGGTAGTCGTCGATAACTTCATAAATGACCTTAATAAGGTAGACCAACAGCCCATTAACAATATAAAAAAAGCGTGGGTTTATGACAACTACCTCACTTCACGTCTGACTTGGCCATTCCTCGTTTATGATATTGGCAGAACCCATCTGGCAAAACTAGATGCAAATGTCATAAAAACATTGAAGTCTTGGTTTGGTCTAGCACTCTCGGCTGACCCTTCAACTCTATTCAGAGATTACAATAATTTTGGGTTAAAACTAAAAAGGCCATCGGAACTCTATAAACACCTCAGGGTTACCAGAACGCACATTCTAGTTAAGTCCCAGGACGAACTAGTTGCATCACTTCCTAAAGACGAGAGTGCCGGAAAACTTGACAATTTATGGCAGGGGCTCAGGTAAATAGAACCGGGTTGGGTGCAAGACGTAAAAAGGAAGACCAAGACATAATAAAATCTTTTCTTAAACAAGATGAGGACGACAACTACAAAGTGCATGCCATGAACCTAGAAATGCAAAACGAGTGGTTAAACTTAGGCGAGTTCTGCATCCCTCTAGCTCTGAAGTGGCGCGCCTTGCTGTACGATTGGTCTCCTGCCTTATTGAAATTTTATCTTAATGCCTTTCAACTGACTCTCCCAGATCAGAGTAACCTAGTAAGATGGGGAAAAGCCTCGGAAAAATCTTGCTATACCTGTGGTGAGGCAGTAGGCACTGCAAGGCACTTATTGGTAGGATGCTAGGTGCTCCTGGACAGGGGTCTCTACTCACGCCGCCACGACAGAGTACTAGAAATCATACGTGAAGCTATAAGCCTTTCAGTAGCTAGGGCTCAAAAAGGGTTGACGACGAATAAAAGACAAACTAACTTCGTTAAAGCAGGCTCAAGTACAAATTCCACCAGCAAGCCTTATTCAATTCTGGGCTCTGCTCCTGATTGGACTATATTAATGGACACGTATGAAAAGCACTATAAAATCCCGGAAGACTTAGCTATTACGACATCTAGACCGGACATATTTCTTTTTTCCAAACAAATCAAACGTATAGTACTTGTTGAGCTTACAGTGCCAGTAAATAAACATCCCTAAAGACCATGTATTCAAAGTGAATAAATACTATGACCTTACTAATGAACTAACCAAAAATGGCTATGTGGTTAGTTTATACGCGGTAGAAGTGGGTGCGAGGGGTATACCAGCGAAGTCTCTCTACAACCTGCTAAAAGACCTTGGCCTTATTAGAAGTGCAGTAAGCTCCATATTGGAACGAGTGTCCAAAGCTGCACTAGTAGGGTCCTTCCAAATATGGTTGGGCAGGGACAATAACTTGAACAGAGGAGGTGAGTGTTGACGCGCGTCACTAAGGGTACCCTTAAACCTACACCCGTGTCACAAGTCTCGGGCTCTGTTCGGAGTTTTTCTCTCAGCCACGCGATGGACCCGGCACCCGCACGGTGAATCCATGGAATGCTAAGATATTCATCTCACCCCCCTCAGTACCTGAAGACGAGAGTCTTGGAACAGTGCGTGTTGCCACTGATGATCTATGGATCTGAGACTTGGTCGCTAACTGCGCGCCTCATAAGAAGGCTCAGAGCCACTCAATGGGCGATGAAAAGAGCAATTCTCGGAGTATTTTTACGCGATCGAATCAAGAATGGGAAGATCCTAAAGCAACTGACATAGCTTAGCAACTCCCTGAACTGCAGTGGTGATGATGGACCATCTAAATCGAACTTGTCCTTTTAGAAGAAGAAGAAGAAATACTTTATTGCACATAAAAATAGATATAACAGAAACATGAAAAAGGATTAAAATAAACATGCAAAGGCGGCCTTATTGCTAGTAGCAATCTCTTACAGGCAACCTATTGAAAAGACATTTGAGTATCGTAAGCGAGGTGGTGCAATGAGAAAATTTATTATTTAAAAAAAAATTACTTAAACTTATTATAAATATAATATTTAAAAATAAATAAACTACATTAAAAATGTAAACATAATATATAAGTGTATATAAACAATATCAATATACATAAAAAAATACATATAATTATTTTCTATTTAACGACAAATAGTAGCTTTTCAAGGGGACTTAAAAATGGGCAGCGAATTACTCGCGCGGACCTCGGATGGCAGATTGTTCCACAGCTTAATAGATTTGGAAGTGAAAGAGTTACTGTAAAATTTCGAATTAGAGAAAGGTAATAATAATCGATTCTCATTATTATTACCTTTCTCTAATTCGAAATTTTACAGTAACTCTTTCACTTCCAAATCTATTCGAGAACGGAGATTGTGAGAATCAACATCGCGAATGAAACGGAAATGGTCTTTCAGATAAGAAGGAAAGAAAGGATTATAAAGGATAGAATATAAGAAGCAAAGTAGGCGATGCTTACAGCGCAATCTAATTGGCAACCACTTCAGACGATCACGGTACTCCGAAACGTGATCAAACTTGCGTAAATCAAAAATAAAACGAATGCACAAATTTTGAAGACGCTCGAGTTTGTCGAGTTGTACTTCGGTTAGATCGGGGCAACAACAATCAGCATAATCCAATAATGGTAATAGAAGAGACTGTGCTAAAGAGATTTTGGTTTTAATTGGAAGGAAATTTTTTAACCTATTTTAAGGATCTTTTACTGATTATTTGTCATCCGCAGAGCCTGCCCGAGCAGTGGCAGTGCTACTTCCTGTGCGAGAGCCGCGGGCTAGACGGCTGCGTGGTGCACAGCGTGCCTTTCACGCACCCGTCGCACGTGCCTCCGCTGCTGGCCGCACTACGCCAACAGGCGCTGTTCAACGCGCTCGTCGCCAGCTGCGTGCGACTGCAGACCAAGCAAGGTATTGTACTGCTACTTCCTGTACTAGAGCCGCGGGCTAGACGGCTGCGTGGTGCACAGCGTGCCTTTCACGCACCCGTCGCACGTGCCTCCGCTGCTGGCCGCACTACGCCAACAGGCGCTGTTCAACGCGCTCGTCGCCAGCTGCGTGCGACTGCAGACCAAGCAAGGTATTGTACTGCTACTTCCTGTACTAGAGCCGCGGGCTAGACGGCTGCGTGATGCACAGCGTGCCTTTCACGCACCCGTCGCACGTGCCTCCGCTGCTGGCCGCACTACGCCAACAGGCGCTGTTCAACGCGCTCGTCGCCAGCTGCGTGCGACTGCAGACCAAGCAAGGTATTGTACTGCTACTTCCTGTACTAGAGCCGCGGGCTAGACGGCTGCGTGATGCACAGCGTGCCTTTCACGCACCCGTCGCACGTGCCTCCGCTGCTGGCCGCACTACGCCAACAGGCGCTGTTCAACGCGCTCGTCGCCAGCTGCGTGCGACTGCAGACCAAGCAAGGTATTGTACTGCTACTTCCTGTACTAGAGCCGCGGGCTAGACGGCTGCGTGATGCACAGCGTGCCTTTCACGCACCCGTCGCACGTGCCTCCGCTGCTGGCCGCACTACGCCAACAGGCGCTGTTCAACGCGCTCGTCGCCAGCTGCGTGCGACTGCAGACCAAGCAAGGTATTGTACTGCTACTTCCTGTACTAGAGCCGCGGGCTAGACGGCTGCGTGGTGCACAGCGTGCCTTTCACGCACCCGTCGCACGTGCCTCCGCTGCTGGCCGCACTACGCCAACAGGCGCTGTTCAACGCGCTCGTCGCCAGCTGCGTGCGACTGCAGACCAAGCAAGGTATTGTAGTGCTACTTCCTGTACTAGAGCCGCGGGCTAGACGGCTGCGTGGTGCACAGCGTGCCTTTCACGCACCCGTCGCACGTGCCTCCGCTGCTGGCCGCACTACGCCAACAGGCGCTGTTCAACGCGCTCGTCGCCAGCTGCGTGCGACTGCAGACCAAGCAAGGTATTGTACTGCTACTTCCTGTACTAGAGCCGCGGGCTAGACGGCTGCGTGATGCACAGCGTGCCTTTCACGCACCCGTCGCACGTGCCTCCGCTGCTGGCCGCACTACGCCAACAGGCGCTGTTCAACGCGCTCGTCGCCAGCTGCGTGCGACTGCAGACCAAGCAAGGTATTGTACTGCTACTTCCTGTACTAGAGCCGCGGGCTAGACGGCTGCGTGATGCACAGCGTGCCTTTCACGCACCCGTCGCACGTGCCTCCGCTGCTGGCCGCACTACGCCAACAGGCGCTGTTCAACGCGCTCGTCGCCAGCTGCGTGCGACTGCAGACCAAGCAAGGTATTGTACTGCTACTTCCTGTACTAGAGCCGCGGGCTAGACGGCTGCGTGATGCACAGCGTGCCTTTCACGCACCCGTCGCACGTGCCTCCGCTGCTGGCCGCACTACGCCAACAGGCGCTGTTCAACGCGCTCGTCGCCAGCTGCGTGCGACTGCAGACCAAGCAAGGTATTGTACTGCTACTTCCTGTACTAGAGCCGCGGGCTAGACGGCTGCGTGATGCACAGCGTGCCTTTCACGCACCCGTCGCACGTGCCTCCGCTGCTGGCCGCACTACGCCAACAGGCGCTGTTCAACGCGCTCGTCGCCAGCTGCGTGCGACTGCAGACCAAGCAAGGTATTGTACTGCTACTTCCTGTACTAGAGCCGCGGGCTAGACGGCTGCGTGGTGCACAGCGTGCCTTTCACGCACCCGTCGCACGTGCCTCCGCTGCTGGCCGCACTACGCCAACAGGCGCTGTTCAACGCGCTCGTCGCCAGCTGCGTGCGACTGCAGACCAAGCAAGGTATTGTAGTGCTACTTCCTGTACGAGAGCCGCGGGCTAGACGGCTGCGTGGTGCACAGCGTGCCTTTCACGCACCCGTCGCACGTGCCTCCGCTGCTGGCCGCACTACGCCAACAGGCGCTGTTCAACGCGCTCGTCGCCAGCTGCGTGCGACTGCAGACCAAGCAAGGTATTGTACTGCTACTTCCTGTACTAGAGCCGCGGGCTAGACGGCTGCGTGATGCACAGCGTGCCTTTCACGCACCCGTCGCACGTGCCTCCGCTGCTGGCCGCACTACGCCAACAGGCGCTGTTCAACGCGCTCGTCGCCAGCTGCGTGCGACTGCAGACCAAGCAAGGTATTGTACTGCTACTTCCTGTACGAGAGCCGCGGGCTAGACGGCTGCGTGATGCACAGCGTGCCTTTCACGCACCCGTCGCACGTGCCTCCGCTGCTGGCCGCACTACGCCAACAGGCGCTGTTCAACGCGCTCGTCGCCAGCTGCGTGCGACTGCAGACCAAGCAAGGTATTGTACTGCTACTTCCTGTACTAGAGCCGCGGGCTAGACGGCTGCGTGGTGCACAGCGTGCCTTTCACGCACCCGTCGCACGTGCCTCCGCTGCTGGCCGCACTACGCCAACAGGCGCTGTTCAACGCGCTCGTCGCCAGCTGCGTGCGACTGCAGACCAAGCAAGGTATTGTAGTGCTACTTCCTGTACGAGAGCCGCGGGCTAGACGGCTGCGTGGTGCACAGCGTGCCTTTCACGCACCCGTCGCACGTGCCTCCGCTGCTGGCCGCACTACGCCAACAGGCGCTGTTCAACGCGCTCGTCGCCAGCTGCGTGCGACTGCAGACCAAGCAAGGTATTGTACTGCTACTTCCTGTACTAGAGCCGCGGGCTAGACGGCTGCGTGGTGCACAGCGTGCCTTTCACGCACCCGTCGCACGTGCCTCCGCTGCTGGCCGCACTACGCCAACAGGCGCTGTTCAACGCGCTCGTCGCCAGCTGCGTGCGACTGCAGACCAAGCAAGGTATTGTAGTGCTACTTCCTGTGCGAGAGCCGCGGGCTAGACGGCTGCGTGGTGCACAGCGTGCCTTTCACGCACCCGTCGCACGTGCCTCCGCTGCTGGCCGCACTACGCCAACAGGCGCTGTTCAGTGCGCTCGTCGCCAGCTGCGTGCGACTGCAGACCAAGCAAGGTATTGTAGTGCTACTTCCTGTGCGAGAGCCGCGGGCTAGACGGCTGCGTGGTGCACAGCGTGCCTTTCACGCACCCGTCGCACGTGCCTCCGCTGCTGGCCGCACTACGCCAACAGGCGCTGTTCAACGCGCTCGTCGCCAGCTGCGTGCGACTGCAGACCAAGTAAGGTATTGTAGTGCTACTTCCTGTGCGAGAGCCGCGGGCTAGACGGCTGCGTGGTGCACAGCGTGCCTTTCACGCACCCGTCGCACGTGCCTCCGCTGCTGGCCGCACTACGCCAACAGGCGCTGTTCAACGCGCTCGTCGCCAGCTGCGTGCGACTGCAGACCAAGCAAGGTATTGTACTGCTACTTCCTGTACTAGAGCCGCGGGCTAGACGGCTGCGTGATGCACAGCGTGCCTTTCACGCACCCGTCGCACGTGCCTCCGCTGCTGGCCGCACTACGCCAACAGGCGCTGTTCAACGCGCTCGTCGCCAGCTGCGTGCGACTGCAGACCAAGCAAGGTATTGTACTGCTACTTCCTGTGCGAGAGCCGCGGGCTAGACGGCTGCGTGGTGCACAGCGTGCCTTTCACGCACCCGTCGCACGTGCCTCCGCTGCTGGCCGCACTACGCCAACAGGCGCTGTTCAACGCGCTCGTCGCCAGCTGCGTGCGACTGCAGACCAAGTAAGGTATTGTAGTGCTACTTCCTGTGCGAGAGCCGCGGGCTAGACGGCTGCGTGGTGCACAGCGTGCCTTTCACGCACCCGTCGCACGTGCCTCCGCTGCTGGCCGCACTACGCCAACAGGCGCTGTTCAACGCGCTCGTCGCCAGCTGCGTGCGACTGCAGACCAAGCAAGGTATTGTACTGCTACTTCCTGTACTAGAGCCGCGGGCTAGACGGCTGCGTGATGCACAGCGTGCCTTTCACGCACCCGTCGCACGTGCCTCCGCTGCTGGCCGCACTACGCCAACAGGCGCTGTTCAACGCGCTCGTCGCCAGCTGCGTGCGACTGCAGACCAAGCAAGGTATTGTACTGCTACTTCCTGTACTAGAGCCGCGGGCTAGACGGCTGCGTGGTGCACAGCGTGCCTTTCACGCACCCGTCGCACGTGCCTCCGCTGCTGGCCGCACTACGCCAACAGGCGCTGTTCAACGCGCTCGTCGCCAGCTGCGTGCGACTGCAGACCAAGCAAGGTATTGTAGTGCTACTTCCTGTACTAGAGCCGCGGGCGGGGCCTGCTGGCTCAGGCGCTGTTCGACGCGCTCGTCGCCAGCTGCGTGCGACTGCAGACCAAGCAAGGTATTGTAGTGCTACTTCCTGTACTAGGGCCGCGGGCGGGGCCTGCTGGCTCAGGCACTGTTCGACGCGCTCGTCGCCAGCTGCGTGCGACTGCAGACCAAGCAAGGTATTGTAGTGCTACTTCCTGTACTAGAGCCGCGGGCGGGGCCTGCTGGCTCAGGCGCTGTTCGACGCGCTCGTCGCCAGCTGCGTGCGACTGCAGACCAAGCAAGGTATTGTAGTGCTACTTCCTGTACTGGGCCTGCTGGCTCAGGCGCTGTTCAACGTGCTCGTATTATTATTGTGTATTGTTGACAGTGATGGAGTTGGAGAGTGTGCTGATGTTCGAAGTGAGCGCGCTGTCGTGGCAGCACATCTCGATCTCGCTGGAGCACCCGCTGGACGAGAGCATGGCCACTGTGGAGCTGGAACTGAGCGACCCGGCCGCACCGCGCGCCTCCGTCTACACGCTCAACACGCCGCCCAGGGAACATGTCGACGACTATATAACCAAGGTTCTGCAGAAGAGCCACTCCATACCTATTACCCTTCGGTAAGTAAGGTTAAGTCAGTCATAACAATCATAAAAACATACGAACGAAATAGTCATTTTAGTCTTAAATATGCACCATCATAATAACTCTTTCTCAAAAATCTTATGCCCAAAATGTTTGTGTGTCATCTATTAAGTTACAAATTGGTATTTTGTGGGTATCCGTAGAAATGTACATAGTTCAATTAGCAGTATTGATTTTTAGATCTCTTGTCAAAATATGGGAGAGAGAAGCGGCAACAAAGCAACTGAACGGCAGCTACTCAGCATTGGAGTCAAATTTTAGCTGTGGCATGGGGGGCATCGACCCCGGGGGCGACATTAAGCAGGAACCGACCAATGTCAGCCATCCGCACCAAGGCGGTGAGTATAAATAACAATACAGTAGAGCATCGAATATAATATTTTCTACTACAATTAACTCTTATCAGCTAATTTCAACATTTCAAATAGACAAAATATTGCGAGACTTTATTGATATAAAAAAAATCCACAGGTTCATATCTATCAGAGCAACAGCATCACCTAACGATGCTATGCCAAGATTCTAATACGAGCGATTCAAAACCGCAGGGTTCCGAAGAGCGTAAGTCGAAAAAGCGGAAATCAGACACGTGTCTGTGGCCCTCGACCCAAAAGAAGGGGAAGCCGGGAATGAACGCTTTGATGGACTCTGATAGCGAGAGTGACAATTCTGACGGCT
Organism: Mycalesis mineus; assembly: GCA_034621355.1. Classification (NCBI taxonomy): domain Eukaryota; kingdom Metazoa; phylum Arthropoda; class Insecta; order Lepidoptera; family Nymphalidae; genus Mycalesis; species Mycalesis mineus. Next base: position 9,651,215 of record CM067894.1, on the reverse strand, counting down.
ACGGCAATGAGGATGACAACACCATGAACAGCAATTCTACCAATGACGACGTTGAGATGGAGGGGAGGGAATCATCGGTTTCACAAAATGAGTTTACTTCAGATCTAGAACTTTCGGCAATGGATGCCCAGGACGCACTCGGCGGTCAAGACAACAGGACCTCGTCCGATATGGACAACTCAAATGATGGGGACGTTGAAGACTTAATCAGGTATAGTTTACTCATAATCTTTGATACGTCTGACTTCGAAATAAGCGAGAGCTACTTCAATAAGAATGTTTTTGTTCCAGGAATTCTTTTCACAAGTCTGAGCACAAAAGGCAAAAGCTGAAAAGTAAAGACTCGGAATCGCGATCTAGGAGCACGTCATCTTTACTTCTAGATCTGACTGATGGAAAATCTTACATGCCGTCCTCCGTGAGCATTACACCGATAGGATCTACTTCTAATCCACCCAATTCCGTGTCCGGGTCTAATATATCGTCTATGTTGTGCCTCGATAGAAGGCCTGGCATAGAAATTATTCCGATCACGGCTGCCGCACCAGCCGCTATACCCAGTTCGATAACGATCACACCTATAACTTCCTCACAGATGAAGTCCATGGACGATCGTATAAGATCCGATAAAAAATCAAGTAGATCAGGTGAGGAGCGCAGCAAGGAGAAAAAGAAAAAGAGGCGGCGGGATGACTCTATGGGCCCACCGGAAAAGATTCCTCCTAAGCAGGACCCTTTAACGAAACCGGTATCTGTGAGTATCAAACCAACCGACGGATCTCCAATGCGCTCAACTTCCCCAAACTCTCTTTTACGAAAATTTAGCCCTAGCCCTACTCACGGCAGATCGGTATCGATTACGAAATCACCGAGTCCGAGTAGTGTCAAGGGCATAGGTAAACCTTCGGGGACATCCAGCCATCACAGTAGTCCTAGACATTCACCAGTTCCAAACAGCCCTAAACATCTTCCTGGATACTCGAGTCCAAAAAACCATAGCATCTCCTCCCCGAAACATAGTTCCTCTGGCTCGGGAAAACCGAGCATGTCAACATTAAAATCAGCTACCAGTGGATCTCCCTCAGGTAAATCTGGCACCACAGGCTACGATCTAACAAAAAAGTTATCTAAAGACAGTTATGGGTCTAGTTCAGTGACCTCCAGAGATAAAGAGAAAAAACATTCCAGCTTATCTTTTTCTAGCTCAGACAGAAGCAGTCCTAAGTTAAAAAACCCAATCAAATTAAAACAACTAGAAATAACTCCGGTGACATGTGACAGCCCCGTGACTGAACCGTTAATATCTCCGCCGAATGTAGAAGTGAACAAGTCCAATGCCCCCAGTCAAGCTCGTAATCGAAAAGGCTCTCTCAGCGCTGTTATAGACAAACTGAAATCGGCCCAACATTGTGGTACCGATACTGAAATTACAACGAAATCTAGTTCCTCGAGCAGCGCTAGCAAATTCTCAGATCCAAAAAGCAGCGCAACGAGTAGTAATGTAAAGCTTGGCGAAAGTAAGAACCAGGAATACATGGTTAAACCTAGCTTAGATGGTATGAAAATAACTATAAATAAAACAAGATCTAAGGAATCGTCCTCATCCAGTAGCAGTAGTTCAAAATTAAACTATTCCAGTTCTGGCTCTAGTAAACAATCGTCACCTCAATTGACTCCGCCAAGTCAGGGTTCGCCTAAAACACATACTGGGCTAAAACCGGGCGTAATTAGTGGGCCTGCTTCCAAAAAAACCCAAGCCATGCAATCTTCTAAATCTGCTAGCATGAACGCTGCTACTACTGTTTCTAAAACAAATATGAATCCCTCAGATCAATCTGTCCCAAAAGTGCCTTATTCTAAATCATCCAGTAGCAGTTCGACGGGTATCAATTTGTCCAAGTCAGTTTCGAAATCGTCAGGTTCCCCCAAAAGTAGTAGCTCAGACCTTTCCAAAATTATTAGAGACAGAGATCGTGAAAAAGCTAGGACAAAGATAATGAGCAATTCTGATAAATCGATTTTTTCATCTAAATCAGAGCGACATTCTAGTCCCAGTAGTTCAAGAGACGAGGTAGATGGAGATCGGTATAAAAGTTCCGCTAAAGATGCAAGCTTTTTAGTCGAAGGCCTAATTAAGCCCCTGGATACTAGTAAATTTCAAATACCTAAAATAAAGAATCAAAATACTCCCGACAAAAACAGTCCAGTGTCGCAGTACGATAGTAGATCGATGGTTAACGACTTTGCTAGATCTATGGACCAAAATAAATATTCGTTTTCTCACTTCGATAATCCAAATAGAGGTGTCGATACGATGCAGAAATCGGCATATCCTTTAAACGTACCCAAACCGTTATTAAATATCGGAGGTGTGAGCCCAAAAACGATTCCACCTAATAAAAGCGATCAATCTGAATATACAAAAGTATTATCTGACAATATGGGAAAAGGCGAGAGTCCCCTGCGAAATAAAGATGATTCTAAAGATAAAGAGAGTTACCCCGGGAGCTATCCTCTTTTGCCGTTAGATTTTAAAACGGAAATGGCAAAAGGATTCGCTGCACCCAAGGGAAGTTCCGAAGACAGAAAAGGTGCTGACTCGTGCATGAAGCCCCCGGCGAGTGGCTCGATAGCTCGGAGCGGTGCTACCACTCCTCAAGAAGCAGCTGAAATGCTACTTGATTTTTCATCATCTTCCGGTAGCAAAGTATCTGGTATGGTAGCCGTTAGGTCAGTGTACCCCGCATCTCCTGCACTATTGCAATTGGCCAAAAGTCCAGCTCCCTCTCCCTTAGTAGCGCCTTCTCCCCACTCCAATTCGCCTTGTATCACGGATGACGAACTTATAGACGAAACGATGGTCGGTCCCGGTAAATGAAAACTATTGTAAATCTAAGAAACACTTCGCAAAACAATAGGCAGCATTACATTGAATATTCCGCCGTGTACGATGTAGCGAATAAAGCCCAAACTGTGTTGAAAGTTTTTATTTATTCCTTTTAAAAAATATCCAATTCCGTCCAAACGACATTTTAATTTTGTTGAAGTATTGATTAATTGTATGATTATTATTATTTATTTATTAAATGTCTACAAAATAAAAGATTCCGATGTATGGAGAACCTCCTTTTTAAAGTTGGTGACTAATCAATCATAATTATGAATTTACTAGCTAGATGCTAATTTCAGTATCTATCGAGTTATTTTCTTCTAAGTTGAAAGAAAAATAGTCACATAGAACTGTATGATAATAATGATATGAGAATTACAAAGAAAACAGAAATGCTAAACTTTCGTCACATTGTATATATGAACGAATTATTGTATTAAAGAAAAAGATTAAATTACGGGAACAATATACATTTTATAAATGATATAACTCCATTTCAAATAAATAATTGATTATTCAATATGTAAATATTATATTAAAACTTATTATATCAATATTTTATTATCTCCAAGATTTTACTTGATAAAATTTAACAGCATATAATTTTATACAGCAAAATGCCAATTAAACTTAAGAATATTCAATGTATTGCTTTGATTGAGATGTAACTTTTGAGTGAATTATTTTATTTAGTAAATTATTTATACGAAAAGACAATTATTTATAAATACTCATTTAAGTTTTTATATTGTATTTGGCGATATTAATTGTACTCAATAATAAATCATTGAAATTTTAGAAATACGAGTATTATCTATAAAATGAAGCCAATGTCGATGGAAATTCTAAATGGTATCAGCATAACTTATTGATTCAATACGTCATTTAATTTCAATTATATTTTTATGAAATAATATATTTTTTAGTTATTATATTGACATTTTTTTAGTTAATAAATGCTCATAAAAAGTAATTATAAAAACACTTAAAATTTTAAAAAGTTCAGTCCGTCTGCTGTGGCCCTAGCAACTGCTTGGGCCCCCACAGTCCACCACCAGTTGGTGGTCGTGGTCAGAGCTCCAGACAAGAAACCTCCTCACAATACGCGCCGTCTCAAGCATTAATTCTTACCTTCTTTATCCGACCCTTGATCTAACAACTAATCGAAAGCTGTAAGATGTTGGTCGAAGTGTTTCCATTATCACTGCTCAACAAAAACTCGGTCTTCTGTTCGTTCCACATTCTTTTAATAACTTGTTCCTTTCTTAAATGGCACTTTTAATTCTAATGAGGTTTTCGACCAAAAACTCTTTTACTTCCTAAATCGTAAGAGATAGCTCCAAGCAATAACGCCTTTGCATGCATTTATGGTTAATATTTTTTACTTTTAGATTGTCTTATGTATTGTCATTATTGTGTGCATGAAATAAATTCTTCTTCTTCTTCTCTCCTTAACATCATTATCAACCTCGTGGGTCCAGTCTCAATAAAGTTCATATTGTCAAGTCAATTATTTATTTTTTATTTGTACAGCACAACGAAGAAGAACATATAACAGAGACACAAAAAGACTTAAGTAGATATGGTACAAAAGGCGGCCTTATCGCTAAACAGCGATTTGATCCAGGCAACCTTAGGCTTAGGAAAGTATTAGGACACTAGAATGTAGGTGGTAAATAATACGTATAAATACATACATTCAAATGTACTATAATGTATATAGGCTTGACGACGAATAAAAGTCAAACTAACTTCGTTAAAGCAGGCTCAAGTACAAATTCCACCGGCAAGCCTTATTCAATTCTGGGCTCTGCTCCTGATTGGACTATATTAAGGGACACGTATGAAAAGCACTATAAAATCCCGGAAGACTTAGCTATTACGACATCTAGACCGGACATATTTCTTTTTTCCAAACAAATCAAACGTAAAGTACTTGTTGAGCTTACAGTGCCGTGGGAAACAAACATCCCTAAAGACCATGTATTCAAAGTGAATAAATATTATGACCTTACTAATGAACTAACCAAAAATGGCTATGTGGTTAGTTTATACGCGGTAGAAGTGGGTGCGAGGGGTATACCAGCGAAGTCTCTCTACAACCTGCTAAAAGACCTTGGCCTTACTAGAAGTGCAGTAAGCTCCATATTGGAACGAGTGTCCAAAGCTGCTCTAGTAGGGTCCTTCCGAATTTGGCTGGGGATGGAGAATAACTTGAACAGAGGAGCTGAGTGTTGACGCGCGTAACTAAGGGTACCCTTAAACCTAAACCCGGGTCACAAGTCACCCGCACGGTGAATCCATGGAATGCTAAGATATTCGTCTCTCTCTGTATAAGGCGCGTATTGCGAGCAGGATCCATATACTGATATTAATATAATTGACAATATTTTTTAATTTGTGTGGCTAGACTAGTTGTTTTAAAAAAAATTAAATATCATTTCTTTAAGCAATGTAATTGATATCTTATAAAGTATTTAATTAATGTTTTATGTAATGGCGCGTATAGGTATGTAACCTTTACCCGTAGTTTTTTTAATTGTTTCTTCATTTCATTAACACATTGATGTGTTTATTATTTAGCATTTCTGTCGACCTTCAACGATATTGTAGCGTCGGTTTTTATCCCACTACGTACTAGAAATTAATTACAACAACAGAAATGTTAACGTCATATTATTTGGTACCTTTAATTTATTTACGGTTAAGCTTACGTGTATACGCTATCAGCAATAATTCATTATTTATATAATTAATTTCTATACGTATTATTGAAATATGTTCTAATATAGGCAATGTAACAACAAACTGCCACAAATAAAATACAATTTTAAGAATGAAATACATACTTGATTTGTGTTCCATTGTATTCTAATAGGGAAAAATGAAATGTATTCATTTAATTTATAAGTGTATGTAAATAAATTATATGTAATTATTATTCCTACACAAATATGTTCAATGAATCAATTGATGGAGCATTTACATATGCGACTAGGTGTAACTCAGGTTTTACCAATAAATGTATTTGAAGCCATATTAAATGTTTTATTTATTTCAAATAAACTTATAAAATGTACTATTACACTAATTCATTAATAATAATAATATCTTAGAGAGCTTGGACGATAATAGCTATAATATGGATAGAAGTAGTAATGTCGTCTACTGGCATAAGGTCGTCTGTTATATCTTCTGCTTGGATACTGTCTGCGAGGTGCTTGCTTCTTCTTTTTACGTATAATTGGAATGGGCACAAATCCAGCGGCCGTTTGCATAATTTCGTTAGGATCCTTATAAATGATATCGTTGTAATAGTAATCGCTTTCCCTTACTAACTCATACTCCTCTTCAAGATTCGCGTCTTGTTCTTTTAAATTAAACTCATTAATATAAAATTCCTCCGGATTATTATCAACAGCTTCTTGATAACCAATTTGTTCCATTGGACTATTGTTTTCTTCATTATCAATTTGGAGCGATTCTTCATTAGGGATATCTTCGGAAATAATTGTCTCGCCGCTTACGTTTGTTTCGATTTCCTTTTGTTCCGTTTGGCCATTGTTCGGATACATTTCTTCGTGATTCGTGCTTGAGTCATAATTTTCTGACAATAACAACACCTTATCGACGACCGGTTGGGTTGAACCGATATTTGCAACGACTAAATCAAAAACTATCGCTACTGCTAACAATAAAATTTTTTTGCTCTTCATTTTTTCTGAAACAAGCAGACGCGACTGTTAGAAAGGGTATATGAAATGTGTGGAAAATTCGGACTTTATATTACAATATTTTCTGGGTCAAAGAAAGGTGACCGTTCTTCATGACATAAATTTGAAACATGATAATTGGAAACCGATTTAGATGACATGTGTGTAGGTACCTTAATAGATGTATGAGCGTAGACTTTTGACTATCGTTTCCTTATTAAATTTCTTAAAACATAACAATTTTTTGATTGCATGTTGTATGTATGAACAATGTTAAAGACTCCAAAATTTAAAATAATGCACCTATTTGACAAGGCCGGTAAGGAAACCATTATAAAAAAGCTTTAAGAAAATCATATTACGATAGGAAAAATATAAAGCATTAAAAGCTTTAAATTTATTTTTATATTGATTAGTATATTTAACTAGATAGGTGCCTACTTAAGTCTGAAGTCATAAGTGAAAGTGACAACAAAAGTCACCTGGCTGAGAATGTTATTTGGTTATTTGCAGACGATGGCGCGTATTGAGTTTTAGTTTTGGGAAGAACGAAATTATACATATTTAATATAATTAATGAAACACAGATTATGTACTTACATAATGTGAACACCTGACTTGACTTCTAGCAGGTTGGTATCTCCTTGGCGCTTGGTAGTTCCTTCTCTGAGCTCGAGCTTGCTCCCGCCGTTCTTTCAACTTCCTCATAGCGAAACGAGGCAGGAACGGATTCTGGGATTCAGCGGCTTCCATCATTTCATCACCTGACGCGTTCGCTACGGAATTCGCTTCATCTATTGGCTGAGAATGATTTTGAACGACGAATATTAAGCAGATTAGTGCAAGTATGCAGAAAATCTTGCCACTGAAATCCATTTTTTAATTAACTTTATGTATATTATTAATTTTTTAGGGCACTGTATTTTGTATTTATTATAGCAAGTTCCGATTTTATGGTAAGTATTATAAATTGAATATGAAAATGTAGTGAAGACTTTGGATGCTAATCCCGATGTTGATGTAACAAGAGTTTGCTTCTCATTTTATAGGGTGTCGCACTTGGTTCGGTGACACACATTACTGTGCATTTGTTTACAGTATAAATGTGTTTTGAGAAATGTAACGGATCATACACCCGCTTCCAATTATCGCATCCTCGTTTATGGTTATAGTCGTAACCTCACTTTTCAAAACGGTAAAACTGTGCTGCCGATGTTAGATGTGACGTTTAGTACCTACTGAACTAATTAGGTAGATATACTAATACCCAAACAAGTTCGGTCTCGGGTTAGGAGGTCTAGGCCGTCAGGTTATTGTCCCACTACTACTCTGTCAGTTTACTAATGTCGTCTGTCCTACCTATTTGAAGGGGGAAAATATTGGTCCTATTTTTTGAATATCTAGATATATGGTTCCGCAATTTTATGGCGGACAATTAAAAAAATATTTTTTTCCTTTATAAAGGAAGACTTTATTGTCACTACTCATATTTTATTATAAGGGTGTATTTACGATACATACTAAAACACGATCTACAGTCAGTGATATTTTCAAAATGGTGGTCAATTTAAAAAATCTAAATATTTACGTTCTGAATTAAGAATGTAGAGATTAAAGGTATGTCTTCTCCAATTTAAAATCTCCAAGATTTAAATCGGCAAAATATACTACTAATTCTATTTTTGGATCATTATGGATCATTAGTCTATTACCTACTAAATAATGACTTATTATTAAATTGTGGACTTGTCTATAGATGCTGCACAAGTTTACGCTAAACCCGTAAACCGTACATGCGCAGTGACTCAGTTAAACAGATAAATCGGTAATAAAACAAGAATATTATAAACAATTTGAAATTCCTTGAAGTTAGCGCTATTAACATGACATGGCTATTATTGTACAATTCAATAAATACCTAATAATAAGCAAGTTTATTTTTGGTATAAATATCATGTTCGCCCAGTGATTATCCTTTAGGGCTCGTCATCATTATTAATTATAGAAAAATCTTAGTACATTACTAGTGAACGCTAGCGACTTCACCCGCGTAGACTTTGAACCCTTCTCTAAAGGGAACGGTACTGATTTTCGGGATACACAGTCTCCTATATCCGTCCTCGTCCTATAAACTATAATCGTGCCAAGTTTCATTTGAATTCATTCAGTTCTTTCGACGCGGCTACATCCTTAGTGAAATAAGTTTTTTTTACGTCCGGAAATGAAATACAGCCTAAAGCCTGGCCAGAGCTAAGCTTAATCTATCTGCGAAAACCGTATAAAAATCGGTACAGTAGTTTTAAAGTGATGCTCGTACATACAAACAGACAGAAAAATTTAAATAACCGTTACATAACTTTTTCAAAAAATATTTAATCTACGGAATTGACTTCGTTACTATTTTATTATATAATGCGATTCAAATAACAATAGGAAAAAAGCTAGCGCCATCTTGGACCGCATTGGTTGACATCTTCAGAGTTAGTAGTATGATGTGCAAAAAAATAAGGGTATACTAACAAAAAATAAATTTATTTTTATTATACACTTTCATCTTCACTCTATCTATCTAAATATTATGAGTGTCTGTAAAACAGATTTTACTGAAATTAAACATTTTCTTTAAAAAAAGAGTTACTAATGGAAGTATTTAACTTGTACCTACACAATTAGGTATTGTAGAAGAACAAAAAAAATACGAAAAGTAAAATTTATTATGAATCAAAAAAGGGCATTGTCGTCATCCTCTAACATCTCTCGGGTCCAATACTCTTGCTCTGTTCTTTTTACATGATCGACTTCTCGCCGCCAATCGCCAGCAGTAATACTTTGAACTGCTTCTAATGTCGATTTTTCAATTTCACTTTCTAGCTGGCTTACATTCATTCATATCTGCCACTCTCCTTATTATAAGGTATCAAATAAATTCGATAGGATTAAGGTCGCAATTGTATGGTGGCAACCTTAGCACCGTCTCATGTCCGAAGCTTCTAAATAAATTGTCTACCACGTAATCTTTAGGGGGGTTTTTTTTTATTATTTGTCGAAAGGAGCGAGGCAGCCATTTTAGGTCGACACTTTATTATTATTTGCTCATATTTATCAATCAATCAATAAGTAGTTATATTATTTAACTTATGTTAAAATAATAAAGATTTATTTTATTATTTTAACGTAACTTTTAGATTTCGGTGTTTGTGCTAACGCTACTTTTACGCTGTTGTCAGTATGAAGTTCGTCCAAGATGGCGCCAGTTTCATTCCTATTCTTATTTGAATCGCATTATTATGTATGGATAATGTAAAGGATTATTACTTCTTACTTATAAAGGCGAAAGTTTGTATGTATGGATGGATGTTTGTTACTCTTTCACGCAAAAAGTACTGAATGGATTTTGATGAAACTTCACCCTAAAAAAACCAAACCACATCGGAACTGCATTTCGATTCTCTGCTCCATAAAGGAAATGTAGAGCTTAAATAAATGAAGTAAGGCCCTGAACTGGACCTTAAACTACGGTGATAAAGATTACGATGATTTGTTTTAAAATAATTAATGTTAGTTAGGCATTTAACATTGATGCGTTGCCTTGAAAACCGGAAAAAGGTGTCAAGTCGATAGATACCCGTAACTTTTATGATGTTTTAATACTATTTTATATTTTAATCACACTACCTTATGCTAGTTTCCACTTCCGCGTTTGTTTATTGAAAACAACTAACCCTGAGGAAGAAAGAAATGTGTTTTTTTTTTCATCACTTGACTGCTATCACACCTGATGTTAAGTGATGATGCAATCTAAGATAGAAGCGGGCTAACTTGTTAGGAATAGGATGAAATCTACACCCATTTCCGTTGCTATGCGACATAGTACCGGAACACTAAATTGCTTGGCGTTCCGTCATTGTCGGGTGGTAACTACCCACAACAAAAGCCTTCCACCAGAAATTCCGATTTAAAGTTCACTTGGCCGTTTAAATACCCTGTGAAATGTTTCACTATTGAAAGCACTTTTCACTAACATCAGGTGGGACATGAGCTTGCCTCAACTTGCTCTGTTATTGGCGATGGTTTCCAGTAGAACACCAGCTAGTCCGGCAACTATTAGGTTGGTAGGTAGCGGTTCACTTCCCCTTCCTTACATATTATAAAACAAAGTCTCCCGCCGCGTCTGTCAGTCTGTTCGCCATAAACTCAAAGACTACTGATCGGACTATCATGCATGCAGTTTGCACCAATAAATAAAGTGGTTTCTGAGGATTGTTTTAGTATATAGAATTTGTCAAAATTTTGTTGTAGAACTTAAACCGCCTGGGAGCTTCAATACAAAAAAGCATACCTATCTATGACTTCTATCAATAAGATCTTCTATCGATAAGATTCTATCTTTTGAGGATTTTCGGTGTTTTTGGAAAATTGTGGGTATTATTTCAAATCCTAAGATAAATGTAATATTTTGCACAATTTGTGTGTAGGTAAAAAAAACTTTCTTTTCTTTCTATATCTATATAAAATAAATAACAATATAAGCGAAATACCACTGATTCATCACAAATTAAAACTGAATTGATTTGTGGCATAAATACTTAGAACTGATTTCCCCGATATTCCCACTCGAACAGATAGTACGCGGGTGAGCCCGCAGGAAAAGCTCGTATTAGTACGCTAGATAACTGGATTGCCGCGACGTTAACGTAATGGAGTAGTCTCGATCGTGGGTTTATGCAGTTTCCAAAAATGAATAAACATAATATGGATAGATTTTTAAAATCAAGCACTAAATGGTCATCAAGTTGCATCAGCCAGCGTCGACCTCGGAAAATACCAAAAAGTTTCCAAATGAGAGCACTACCTTATTAGTAACTACCTAACTTTTTACGATCGGAAAAGATCATCACTGAACCTGTACTTATATGTGACAGGTAAATTTATTGCATACGATACACGAGGAGCTGACGGCCTCCATGGCCCAATGGTAGGTATGCGTAGTAGATTTTTAAGACGGAGGTCTAGGGTTCGGTTCCCGGCTGGGCCGATTAAGATTTCTACATTGGTCCAGGTCTGGCTGGTGGGAGGCTTCGGCCGCGGCTAATTACCACCCTACCGACAAACACGCCAAGCGATTTAGTGTTCCGGTACGATATCGAAACCGAAATCGAAAAGTGGTGTGGATATTATCCTACATTTTAGCCCTCTTCCATCTTAGACACATCATCATTTACCATCTGATTGATTGCAGTCTAGGTCTAACTTGTAATGAATAAAAAAATATCCAGTAGTTTTGAGAGCGACACGCCATTTCTATTAACTTGACTTCCATGGTTAGTACTAAACGTTATGAATATATTGTGGTAAATTATTGCCATTATAGGTTTCGTACTACGTTGTTCCCCAAGGTAGGCCTATGCTAAAGAGCAAGACAATTCACCAGGAATGCCTAGTGTGAGTTTGTTACCGAGCGACTGCGTAAAAACATGACGCAATAAGAAATTAAAGTAGCTCCATCTAGTTATAGCGAGAGTAAACGCTTTTTTCTATATAGTTTAACGTTGCGAGAGATAACGTTTTTACGCAGTCGCTCGGAGAAAACTTTACTCATTTGCCCCACAGGACATAGAAAAGCTTCTATTATATTAATTAAATAAGTTTATTAGTTAGGCATTATATTGATGAGTATAATGTAATGTAATGATAATTAACTTGTGTTGTTTTACGACTATTACACAATATTGTACAATGAAATAGTATCTACCTTCAAGTACCTACTCAATATAATTCCTATCACATTGACCATCATGCAATGGCTAGGTCGCATTCATGGTGATAATGCGAATATTCCGGTTATCTATGTATATTGAACACTTATATGAATAAATAGCAATCACTGTCTAACTAAATACTCGAAAATTTATCGCTGTATTGATGAACTAGAGGACGCCTGCAGTTTTACCCGTTATAGTTCTCGTTGCCGTGGGCATTTCGGGATAAAATGTAGCCTACGTGTTGATGTAAGCTATATTATTGCGAAGTTTCATCCAGTTTCAAAATCCATTCAATATTTTTGCGTGAAAGTGTAACAAACATCCATCCATCCACACATACAAACTTTCGCCTTTATAATATAAGTAAGGGTACCTACTAATGAATATCACTGTCTAGTAACTAACTGTATACTTGCAAATATTTCAGGGCTTTATGCGCAGCTTACCCGATATATGTGACCTAGGTAAAACAAGAATAAAGCACATTTAAATTCCTGAAAAAATAAAACTAATTTAGATCGTAACTGAAATGTATAAGATTCAAACACTAAAATAATAAATAAGTTGATATGCAATTACGTACTAGGATTGCTGCATTTGCTGTATATTTTAAATAAGACCATCAACATTCTTTAAAGCCTATGTTAGAGAGTGGGACTACTATAATCCAACGTGCGGGACTCAAACCCATAACCTCTCGTTGTTATGGGTGGGTGAAGTTATCTTTAGCCTTTTTTTACTACCACTGCAAGACGGCCTATCCCGTATCTAGTTAACTAGATTTAGAGCTTTTAATGACCTGACCACGTTGGTTCGAGAGTACCTATATTACTTAGTATTCAAAATAGCATAAACACATAATTGCTATTATGTAAATTACAAGAAGTAATTATCATAACAGTAAATATTTACTCGATACCTGTGATAGTTTTACAACCAGTCATCAACATCGGCGAGAAAATACAAAACAAAAACAAGCTGAGTCATCTGTTGTCACATTGTACAAGCATGTACAGATAGCATGATGTTAAGTTTTAATTAAAAACAACAAACAAACAAATAGGAACAATTAATAGGCACATTCTTATTTAGCGTGCCTAGGAAGCGTCACTAAATAAGTAAAACATTGTTGTACCTATAGGTTTCCTTTGGGTGGTCTGGTGTCTTTCTAGGTTGTTAAGATATTTAGAACCCTTTAAAAAAGAAATTAGAAGAAATGAGAGAGTTATGTAAGGATCGTGGCAAGTGGAAGGAAGTGGTCTCTGCCTACCCCTATGGGAATGAGGTGTGCAGTGTGATAGTATGTATGTCTCGTATGTTTAAAAAGAAAAATAAGTTATTGAAAGTAACCCAACTCATTGTGAAGAAATGAGCCGTATAAAATCTATAACATGACTACGTAAAAAATATGTCTGAAAAGGAATAAGAATGTAATTCAGATGGAAATCCCGAAAAAAAGCTTTTATTTTTGTTGACGAGGGGGAAATCTCCTAGAGATATCCAACCTCTTGAGGTAGAGGTCGGGTTATGTGGGCTTTTTACCTACTCAACCCCCTTGGTGCGTTCTCAGTGCATTTTGACAGACACCGGGCTCTCGTGAGAAATACATGCTGATGTCTTCTTTACACTTAGCCATAAGAATCATCTCAGCTTGTGCTTCTGCATATCGCTTTCCTCCCTAAGTAGCTTTTGAGGTATCACCTCAATGAGCTATCCGAGACCTCACTCAGGCTGCTTGCCTTTTCCATGTCCCCTTTCGAACGGAACCTTTTTCTTTTACCGACCATGTCAGTTTAATGGAGGTGTTCCTAGCACCTACCTACCTACTATGACTATGTAGATATAGATACAAAGTAATATAAAGCTTTGATTAAATATAAAGCCTGTATTACCGTGCCGTTATTACAAATCTATTGACACCCCATTCATTAAAATTCGCCCCATTGCCTTTTCTCTTAGCGCTAAGTTGTATTGTACCTTCTTATTTTGTTTAATGCAATAAAGTTGCTTAAATAAAATAAATAAAAAAATCTACGGTGGAACATTCTAACATACATACATAGACTGCCATGTTCATTCTTTTGGCTTCGCGATAGTTGGGTAAAGAAAGAAATGAAATAAGAAAATAATTATTTAATTAACAATTAGTAGTCGTAGAGCTTTTTGTTGCGAAGCTCATTTAGGGCACATGAGTAGTTAAACGGAACAGAGACAAAGCTTGATACTACCGCGCCAATCGGTTGCACTACTACATACAAGCATGCGGGGCATATGTGAGTGACCACCTGCACTGGAAAAAACTGGTTTACGCTGGCACAGTTAGTTGACAATCTTAGGTTCATGTCAGTGCGACACGTCGTTTGTTTGGTTGTTTAATTTGTCTTAACCTATTGTGGCAACCCTACCAAAGTTAGTAATAATTTTTAAATAATTAACGCTAGATAGGTATTACCTACTTGCTGGTAAATCCTAACACACCATTAGGTATATTACATTACATCTTTAGATATCAAATTAAAAGGGTAGCTAAGTACGTAATACGAGTATAGAGATAATACTGAGTAGCAAGCACCAAAGTATCTAGTTTAAGTTACACATACATCACGATCACGTAACGACAGCTTTATCAACATCTGCGTGACCTTATATTAAATACGTCGTGATCATCAAATATGCAATCTCACTTATGTGACGGTTCAAGGCGAAGCGACGAAGCAACTTTGCCACGAAACACTCTTCTAGTATTACGGTGGCAATGTTTTATTTCTTTAACAGGACAAGCTCTTGATCTATTTAGACGGAAAAAAATGAAGAATTTTGACTATTTGTATTTTTTAATTTATTTTTACAGATTTCTTGATTGGCTGATTTTATGAAATTTCATCATATACCTACTGTTATGAAAAAATTATATAATTTTCTCATTTTATCAATAGGGTAAACGCAAACAAAGGATTGGTATGTGAAAGCGGACGAGTATTATCTATACCCTTATCTCTCGTAAGCAAAACTGTTGTCAGATTTTCAAGAATGCTACATTTGTTTTCCGTCGATTCGATGTCTCAACTATTGTTAACTTTAAAACAGAATTTATATTTAACAACAGATTAGGAACATAATTGAGTTTCTAAAATAATTTAGTTTCCGTATTAAATAAATATCTTGAATTGAAACAGGTTTTACTCTTTAGTACCTATGAAACTATTAATTTAATAGTAAGCTGTACTAAATATTAAAGGGAAAACTCGACTAATTTCTAAAGTAACGCTAAATTGATTACTAGCATGTTCCATTCGTAATATTTTTGATACCTACTATGATTATTATCACAACGCTTGGGTTGGGCTTATTTTACTGAACAGATAACGATAAATGGGGTTCAATTATAAATTTAAGTACATGCAATGTTTAATTTGAAACTTGAACTTCTATTAAACAAGAGATTTTTAGCTAAGTACTGCTTTTAAATAACTAAGGAAAAAAAGGAGAAGTTATCACTTCGATACGAATATTTTTTTATATATAACTTTACAGAGTAGTCCGATTTTAATAATTCTTTTATTATTTAAAATTATCATTAGGATATAATGAACTTGAATAAATCAAAGGAACACTTAAAATATAGGAAAACTTGCAGCGATTTCCGTATTTAAGTGTTGGTAACTTTTTGCCTACAAGTGACGTATAATAATACTTTTATAGTTTAGTAAGAGTATTTTTTCCTATGTTCACTGTCGGAATTAAGTATAAAGAAAAAAAATTAATGAAAAATGTAACAGATTTCAAAGTGTCAATATGTTAATAAATTTTTTTTATCATAATATTGTCAATTCAAACTGAACTTGAATGAATAAATCACCAAAAACACACACGTAATATGTGCGTACCGTTGTGTAACAAACAAACGTCTAGGAAAACCCACAACT
Source organism: Mycalesis mineus (assembly GCA_034621355.1). Classification (NCBI taxonomy): domain Eukaryota; kingdom Metazoa; phylum Arthropoda; class Insecta; order Lepidoptera; family Nymphalidae; genus Mycalesis; species Mycalesis mineus. The sequence goes on along the minus strand of CM067894.1, from coordinate 9,634,924 downwards.
TGTGGATTTCCTAATCTACACCAACAGCTTCACTCAGGGCTCATTTTTTCAGCAATCCGTTGGTCGGCGCCGCAGACCGCAGTCGCAGCGCCCCGGTCGCCGCGTGCTATCGCGTACCATATCGATCGTTGCGATATGAAACGTGCACTGTTTCAATACGCGTGATTGTAAAACATAACTACTGTTAAATTGTTGTATAAATGTATCAAAGAGACTTCTTAACTATTTTCTTGTGATACAAATTACAATTTGGTTGGCACTGGTGAAACAATTTGGGTTGCGTTCTAGAGAATTTTGCGAAAATGAGGGATAATAATTCACAGTAAGTGTGTTTTTTTATTATATTTTGAGTGAAAGATAATAAGGAAGAGTTACTTATTATAGGTTTTGTGAGGTTTGTTAATTAATCAATAGAATTTATTATAATACTGAAAGATTTTGATATTTAATTTTGTAGCTTACAATATTGTGAAAATCCAAAACTTCCTATCAAAGAGAAATTGGTTGTTACCCAACGGTATTTTTTATTTAGAAAGTTCAGGATATATTTTATCAAGCGGAGCGAGACTAATGTTTAATCTAAAATATATTTTAGTTATATACCTATGGACATAACTAAAAATAAACATAAATCCTACAACATTAGCAACTTTAAAATCATTGACGTAAAACCCAAAAATCATTAAGGCATTGTTTAGCTTTTTGCTTGCTCGATACTATAGTTATTCTTGATTCATGTATTGGGAAAATAGAATGTATTTATTTTACCACTTATTATGAATAAAAATTTTGTATGAATCTTACTTTTTGACTATCATAAAATCGGCGCTTTCTATCTAAAATCCAATCCTCCTTAATACTACCTGTTGCTTTCGTGGACCCCAATCGTGCAAAAAGTTTTTTATTCAACGAAAGTGAACGCTTAACCAATCCCACCTGGCGGTTTAACCTAACCTAACGGTAAATGTTCGATCCTCAGTCACTACAATCGAGAGGTTGTGAGTTCGATCCCTGCCGGGTGAACTTATTGTCGTGGTCTTTTCTAGCTTCTCCTTTAGTTTAAAATAAAACGAGATATGGTATAAGTATTTTGTGTAATTGTTTATGCATTAATGTATTTTAATTTATGACCCCTGTGGGCCTGACATTCAAAGCTTCTTTGAGGCCCGCGGCTACCCGGGTAGCGACGGAGCTATAATGACAGCTGTCATTAATTTGTGAAACTTTAATGTCCTAATGTGTTCTTAAATCTAAGGTTGCCTGGAAGAAATCGCTGTTTAGCGATAAGACCACCTTTTGTACCATCTCTACTTATTGGTTTTATATGTATCTGTTCTGTTGTCGTTGTGGCGTATAAACACAGAATAAATTAAAAATACACTTTGGTGCAAACTTATTATATTAGGGAGTATGGGCTGACAAAGCTTTTTTAAAAAATATAACAAAGGTTCTATATCATTTTTTTTAGTTTCGATGTTTCTTAAATGGCAGCAATTAGTTTTTCTTTATGGTTACTTTTTCGTATTAGCTTACACCTTAAATGTAACTTGCGTTAAGGAAATTTCTTTTTGAAAAAAATAAATAACTGATGCAGACATTAAAGCTTTCGCGCTTCCGTGTTAAGTTGATAATAATATGTAGTTAAGTCGCTTTGATAAATCAACGAAGGCCGGTTGTTCACATTTTTCCCTTTTATAGATAACGAGTACACTCGTACGTGAGTTCATCTTAAAAAGTTAAAAAATTCCTTCCCGTACGAAACGTGACCTACTCAGAACAGCAACGGTTCGCAAGTAATGTAAAATTTTATGCAATTTTGCTACAGTTATCTTTTTGACTTGTATACAGGCTGATTTTTTTAATATTTTGAATTTAAAAACAATTTGAACACGAACATACATTAAAATTATTACATTCAAGTCAAGTTGAAATAAAATTAAAACTATGTTAAAATTAAATTTAATAATATTTATAAAAACAAGAATAATTAAGTCGAAGCATCTATGTTACGTTTGTTCGGCAAAGGAGACGACGCGCGTCACCGCGATAGGTCCTCCTTAATTTGGACGTTTTGGGGGTAATTTTTTTAAAATACGCAGTACATGGACGCATTACATTGCAATTTTAAGACACAACTCACAATGGTGCAAAATCAAAGCGTTAGCGCTCAACGAATAGAGAGATGAATACACACCATTCATCTCTGCACCAATGTTAGTTAAGCCTGATAGTACAGACAGGTATAATAACAACAAATACATACCTAGTTGTAAGTAGGGTTACCAGATGAAAAAATCAAAAATCCGGAGAAAAGGGCTAATTTCCATTGAAAAATTCTGAGATATTTTAACACTTTGAAAATAATCGCCAAAAAAACTATCTACTAAAAATTTTAAATGTTTTTATATGTATGTTAGGTATATGTTACCTAAAGATTTCATTGAATAAAGATATTTTGAGTTTGAGTTATACACAATGAACTGGTTTTAATTAAGTAATTATTTCCAAATTAATATATATATTTTTTTGAAATTAAAGAAATCTATCTCTATATTAAAGTGGCAGCTCCAGATTATTGAAAATTCTTATAATAATTTTGAAATTTGCAATCCTGTCGATGCAATGAAAAATGTCCTGGAGATTTGGTAACCCTAATCGTAAATAGTTAGAAATTCGATATTTCTCGTGAATATTTTTATCGCAATATGTAAGCCAAAAAGTAACTAATTTACATGGCACTCTAATCGACGTAGACAACATACTCGTAGCCTCGAGGGGGACATTTTTAGCAAATTGATTCGAGGAAATCTCGCAATCGATTAACTTAAAACCTAAGTTGGTACTTACTCGTACTTATTACCTTGAGGAAAACAATAGCAAGCAATACTTCCTTGGCCTTACATTTTATAAAAAAAAGTCCCCCGCCGGGTCCGTCTGTCTGTTCGCAATAAACTCAAAGACTACTGAAAGGGCTGTCATGCGATTTTCACCAATAGATAGAGTTTTTTCTGCGAAAGGTTTTGGAATATAATTTCTTAAGGTTTTATGTAAATTCGATGAAGTATGACGATAATTGTTGGAAAAGCCGAAGAAATGTAAGTCGCCTGCGAGCTTTCATCGAAACGCTGCTATATCTAGTTAACATAAAACGAAACATATATGGAAGAATTGTTTCTCTTTAGGACTACAAAAAAATCCACGATGGTAAATATAATTACTTGCTATACCCATTTTTTTTTAAAAAGAGTTATATATATTTTTTCACGTTGGTGTTTTTGGAAGGTTGCAACACTATTTAAGCAGGCGAAGTCGTGGGCGTCTGCTAGTCATGACAGAGTATAAAACAAAGTCGCTTTCTTATGTCTGTCCTTATGTATGCTTAAATCTTTAAAACTACGCAACTGATATTATTTTCATGCAGTTTTTTTAACAGATAGAGTGATTCAAGAGGGAGGTTTGTATGTAGATATAATACATGCATAATATAGTAGAGAAACGCTGATAATTTTAGAGGTTTCTAATTAGATGTCGTAAATTAACGCATTTTTGCGCTTGCATTACAAACGCTGGCTAAACCCTACGAGTTATATCAAAATAATGTACCATAGTATTGCACACCATAAAAAGGTCAACAAAAAAGTCCACGATGATACGAGTATATGTCTATCTCTTAGGGATAACCCACTATAACCACTTTTTATCCTTAAATTTCAACCAAAAGTAATGGCTTATTTACAAAGCGATTTTAAGCAATACTGCATTAATACTGCAATATTCCAATTAAGTATCTTAAATACTTTATGCATTCAATATAGAGCACTGTTGCCCTTTATAGCGTGTAATTTAAGTTAATATTTTCCAAGATATATCTAATTTATAAAATTTCCCTGTCACTTTTTACCGTACTCCTCCGAAACGGCTTTACCGATTTTTACCAAATTTTGTATGCGTATTCAGCAGGTCTGAGAATCGGCTACTATCTAATTTTCATCTCAATTTTTTTTTTATTTTTAATGCAAAACAACGTTTGCCGGGTCAGCTAGTAAGATTTATAATACTTCTGTACCAGCATTGCACTCGTGCGAAGCCGGGGCGTGTTGGCAGTATAAATAAATAAGTCGTATTTACCAAATCACTTACCTACATACTATAGCATGAAATATAATTTAAGATATTATATTAAGCTTTATTACTTTAATTCTAGATTGGGTACTATTATCAAAAAGTAAATTACAGTGAGCAGATATAGGATTACATAAACTGAAGTTGCCAATCGTTTTGTTTTCCCAGGAAATGTCCTAGTTTTTGAAGTGTCCTAGGCTGTCCTGAATAGTTTTAAGCAAGATCCCTAAATAATAAAGTAAGTAATTTAAAATTGGCGCGGAATTTTATTATTTCTTACATTATGAGAGAATTAGATAAAATAAAATAGGTTAATTTCCTTTAACCTATTTTTAGTACATAATTACATATTAACTTAACTACTCCAACTCCTACTGTGCCCCATTTTAAACTGTATAACCCTGGTTTTGCCAACTTAAAATCCTAGATTTTTAAATTTGGTAATGGCAACCCTACATAAACGACAAACACTTTTGGCGGTGTAGTGTATATATGCATTTTATTGGATATAGATTACTTAGTCTAATCTAAATATTAACGCTCTAGCATTAACCGTGATTTAAAAGATACGAAGATACCTTATTGTAATATAAGCTGGCCTCATGCATTCATAACTTCAAACGTGAGATTGATGTTGTGCCCTATATAGCTTCAAGTCAAAAATAGGCAACTTAGTAAACCTCAATTCACCTTAAAACCTGCACCTGGTTGACAGAGCTTTGCTCGGTATTTTTATATAGCTTACATACATTCCCACGAGAACGTGAAACCGCGGGCGCCCTCTAGGATATAAATATCAACGCCAGCGTTAAGAAAGTTTTACAGTTTTTCAAAGCATGATAACACTAATAAAATAATATTTTCTGAAAATAAGACCAAGCTAGACAAATTAGTTAAACTGCGTACATTTTTTTTTAAATCGCTGTTTCCCAGATTTAGTTTATATACAAGAATTGAAGGTAAAATATTACTATACGAGATAAGGATAATACTTAGGTATTATAACATATAACATTTATCGTAGCTACATTTCGCCTTAACCTTATAACAAACCCACGCATGTCATGGGTCAACATCGTTATGGGAACCATAAAATGAAGTAGTCCACGGTGTAATCTCCATTACAATAATGGTGTTTCTTTCACATGCCTATTACCCCTAGAGTTGTTTTCTGTTTAAAGCTTGGAATCACTAAATTCCTTAGCTTATTTGTTCGGGCTAATGTTAGTATCGAAATTTTCAAATTATTTTGAAAAAATATCAAGAAGTGCATAATCAATCGAATAAAATATAACATTATGCTCTTCAAGTTCATTAGTAAAATATGATAAAAATTAATCTATTGTGTTAAAAACAAAACAAAGAAATAATAACCGACCTTATCGTTCACAATATTAGCAAGTAGACGCCAACGGTCTCAACATTACATTGTATAAGTTAGTTGACTCTCATTTATTTATTTAAATGTTTTTTTATACCCGACTGCGTCAGAAGGAGGGTTATGTTTTCGAGCGTATTTATGTATGTATGTATGTATGTATGTCCATTTCTTCGGCACGCGCTACAGCCTAAACGGCTGAACGAATTTTGACATGTGAGGTGTCGTTGAATTTGTAAAAATTGTGGCAGTGACATAGGCCATATAAATTTTCAAAATGGCGGCTGTAAATGGGGGAAAAAGGGGGGACGTGTATATTTCTTTCTCTTATCTTAGCAATATGGGTGTCAAATAAAAGGTCGTAAAAAGACCATTCCAAAATTATAAATATCATATCATGTTTATATTGCCGTTTTAACAAAAAATGGCAAAAAGTGTACCAAGTGTACAGTCTCATTTCTATATCATAAGCTAAAACTAAAAAGTCTCAAATAAAATTATTATTATAAAAACAAAAAACCTGACTGCTTAGAAGTTATGAATTGAAAAGAGATATAAAATTGTAAATACTTTATGGTGCTGCAATTTTTCCCCGCAGAAATAAAGTATTTTGTCCCCGCTTGCATCTCCATAAAGTATTTAGAATTTTATATAGATATAGTGATCCTTGTTTTTCTCTTTTCAGTTCATAACTTCTGAGCAGTCAGGTTTTTTGTTTTTATAATAATATTTTTTTTATTTTATACCTAATCTGCTTAAGCCTGCTGAAAATAAGCGCTGTGTGCTCTTACATTAATTTGTTTTGGCATGCAGCACAATGCTGAAACTTTTTTCTAGGTTGTGCCACGATAGATAGGAGTGATGTTTGATGCTCGTTGGACTTTTTGTCTTGACTAAATGAGGCATCAAGCACCACAATGAGGCATTCAATGTTTTATATATAGTGTGCCGTAACTAGGGCAGTGCTAGGTGCCAGCGATGCCCAGGCACAGGGCGCAGACCCTGGTGGGGCGCAGAAATGACCAAATCAGACACAAACATTACCTACCTTAGTTTTACAAGTCTGTAGCACGCACGCTGGCACAGGGCGCATAAATTGCTGGTTACGGCTCTGATAGTTTGACTCGGTTTTTGGAATAAAGATTTTTTTTTCTTACTTACCTATGCATATGGTTATTGTGAGTTATCGTGATAACCGGTAATCATGGCTCCAGACTGAAAAGTGAGGAACCACCTCAAAATCTACTATACTCTTAGCTTAATTATGTTTAGCAAATAGATTAACTATTATTATCTATTGACTGCCGCGTTGGTCTAGTAGTTAGCATATGTGGCTCGATCACGAGGTCCCGGGTTCTATGAAATATTCAGTACATTTAAAGCTCGGAGTCGGGAAGTTGGTGCTTGTGTGGAGATCACTCACCTGTACCTCGGAGAGCACATTAAGCCGTCGGTCCCGGTCACCATTAAAGACTTTAAAGCTAGCAAAGCAGACGGATGAGCTGCCGTCGAACGTAAAATAATAACCGTGAATGTAATACCGTTTCCGTGAATTGTTCAAATAAATCAAAGAAAAAATGCCTCTTGTCTTTGATTTATTCTAAGAATAGTTACCAACTGTTGATATCCGCATGTCACGTTACTATTATCTGCGAGGTAGACATAATTCGATTCGTCGAGGTTAACACAGTCTGCCTTTTATGTATTGTAGGCTGTAGTATATTTTTAACCGACGAAAAAAAGGAGGTTCTCAATTCGACACGTATATTTTTTTTATGTATGACCACGCATAACTTTTTACAGAGTGGTCCGATTTTGATAATTCTTTTTTTATTAGAAAGGGCACACTTCCAAAATGGTCCCATAGTCACTATGTTAGGATCTGATGATAATATCCTGGGAACTCTTTTTATATTTTATAGACACACTTGCAGCGATTTCGGTTTTTGTGCAAGTGTCGGCAGCTTTTCGGTTACTAGTGCCGTATAATATACAATAAGAGTATAGTACGAGTACGTTACGTGGCGATAAATCACTAAAAAGTAAGAAATATACTAAGGTTCTATTTTTTGTTAAAATTTTTTATATACTATGTAGTTGTACTATTATTTACTTGTAATTGTACTATGTTATGTACATATTCTGTGGTACTATATTAGATACTTAAGTACTTATAAACCTAAATAATATTTTTTTTTCTTTTTTTTTATCGACTACAAGTTGGCCCTTGACTGCTATCACACCTGATGTTAAGTGATGTTGCAATCTAAGATGGAAGCAGGCTAACTTGTTAGGAGTGGGACGAAAATCCACACCCGTTTCGGTTTGTACACGACATCGTACCGGAACTCTAAATCGCTTGGCGATACGTCTTTGTCGGTAGCGTGTTAACTAGCCAAGCGAAAGCCTGCCACCAGCCAGACCAAGACAAATTAAGAAAAATCTCAATCTGCCGCGCCGGGAATCGAACCCAGGACCTCCGTCTTATAAATCCACGCGCATACGTGATACTACATTGATATTAGTATATGTGAACCTACCCATACCTAAATAGATATTGAATAGAAGAAATAGATACTACGCGGATGCCGTCAATACATAACTTTACAATCGATTGTTGTGGAATCAACATACATCCTAAGGATGCTGAGGTGCGAAGAGAAATTATCGGTCATTGGCGGATCAAGGCAAAGATACGAGACAGTCCTTCACACTACGACATATTCAAGCAAGGCAGGTATAGCCGTTGCGGAACAGAATAAACAACAAGTTTTTTATTCATTATAAATTACCCCTTGACTGCAACCGCACCTGACAGTAGATAAGATGGAAGCGGGCAAATTTTAGGATTAAGATAATTTCCATTGCCCTTTCGGTATCTACACGACATCGTACCGGAACGCTAAATCGCTTGACGGTAAGGTAACTAGCCACGGCCGAGACCTTCCACCAGCCAGACCTAAACCAATTCAGAAAATTCCAGAAAGAAATGAAACGGGAATTGAACCCAGGACTTCTGTCTTATAAATCCACCGCGCAAACCACTGCGCCACGCAGGCCGTCAAATATAAGTAAAATGGACATAATCAGTAAAACATTTATAGAAAACGTACATACATTTATCGTTTACGTTTGGATTTTGAGTTTTGCCGTAGTCCAGTAAAAAATAGGCAGCAAATCTACTACTTAAATGTAAGTACTTATAGACTTGAGCTTAGTTACTTGTTCATTGGAGAGCCCTGTGCCTTCCATATGCCCTGAGGACGGCTACCGAGGGGGTTAGTGGAGAAGTCCCACATAACGCGTTTTCTCGCCTAAGAAGTCGGGAAGTCTCTAGACCAGATTTCCTCTTCGAAAAAGAAAGGCGTTCACTAGGAACGGATTTCTCTATGATCCAACGGAAACGGGATCGAGGACCCTGGGAAGGATATCACTGGGCAACGCTAATCTCACATCAATGCGATTTACCAAACCAATAACACCTTCTTGTTAAAAAATTGTGTTGTTTTGTGCGGTTTTCTTCAATGTAGGTATAAAAAGGCTTAAATGGTCATCAATCGGCAGTGAATTGAAGACAAAACACCTTGGCGAGTGCGACGAGTTAAACAAAGGAGGATGAATGGCGCGAGCTTTGTAAATAATGATTGTATGTGTGTAGTTATGGGTACTTACCTGTAACATAGTAGGTACGTTTATATGGTCGTGTGAGCACTGATTCAAAACAATAATTATACAGTGCACTAATGGTGGACTTTTAACCCTTCTTCTAAGTTAGGGTTCCCCGGATTTGTCCTAGTTTAGAGGGCATCCAGTGAGCGTCCGGGGAAGGTTTCATTTGTAGACCGGGTTTTAAAAAATAAATAAATAAAAAAATTTAGGCCGCCCGCGAGACACGCACTATGCTCGCACCACACCACGATCAACCGATGAACCATATATATATTTACCGCTCCAAATAAAAAAAGGTGATTTATGACATTTAAACTATTTTTTATTACGTTGAATATGTTTAAAAGATCTTGTTGACCTGTCCGGCTTTCGGCCTCTAAAATCCGGGGTTTACACGCGTCTTGTCCTGTTTTCCAAATTTTAGAGATGGCAACTCTATCCTAGGGGAACGTTACAGTATCATATATCCTTCCTCTTAGTACGAACTCTAATCGTGCTAAGTTTCATTTAAATTCATTCAGTACTTTCGTCGTAACTACTTCCTTAGTGAAATACAATTTTTTTGGAATAACTTTTATTCTTACGTCTGATTTGATTGATGGTTCGATTGAATTGTGTTACATAATACTGTCATTGTCAACATTTGTTAATAAAGAAGAAAAACTATAAAACAATCCTATGTTAATCTTTTCAACCTTTGAAACACCTACTGCGAGTACGATTTGCTTTTGACGACCTCCCTGACTAAGTTAGTAATACTTTGGCTTACAACAGAAAGATCCTGCAATTGATTCCAAGCTCGGATCAATTTAGGATTTAATTTTTTTTTAAATCGATTAAAATTACCCTATTGGTATAGACGTACCTCTAAGCGATTGCCGCGGTAAAACCATTTGGAGTTGGAAAAAGTACCTCTTTCAAATGAGCCCGCTACTATTTTCGAGTGCATCGTTCCTTAACTTCAGGTGAGATCATGGACCACCTACACACCTAACTTGTCTTTCTAAAAAATATTTTTTTTAAGATTTACTTTCATAAAAACACTGCTAAGTTACTTACTGACTCGAACAATACGTAGTAAGTAAAGTCAATACGAAAAGATGCCTAACAAGTTTTAAAGGTCATAGAAAGTATGCCTTGGTACTGAAAAATAATTTTTAAAATAGGTATGTATATGTATTTGCTTTTTTCCTTTGCACAAACATGAATACTATTATAGATAATCCTCTTAAATGAATAAATTTTATTAAGAAGTGGGATTATTTATTTTTAGAATTTCGTACTTATTTATATTAGTTAGGTACCAAATGACCTAACCTACGTTTAAAATGTTGACTGAACATAATCATAAAGATTTCAATGTGTTGTACTCGAAGAAACAAAAGACAGGTACTTTACCGACTTTAAATTTACGATTTACCGTATTACATTAGTAATGCAAATCGTCTTTTTGTTTCGTCTTTATTTACGTGGCGTTTCGGAGCTGCGACTATTTTAAACCACAGAGTAACAATCTGCAAAAACCACTTATAGGTATAAACGAACATATTACTACCGGACAATCCTTTAAAAAATAAGTTAAATAAACCAGCTGACCATACAGACGTTTTTCCGTCCGAACTTTGGCCTCATGAGTAGATAAAAGGAACAGAGGCAAAGCTTCTTAAGATCGTGCAAAATTGTTACCTATTTTGGTAGGGTTGTCACAAATAGGTTAACACAAATTTAACAACCAAACAAGCAACGTGTCGCACTGACATGAACCCAAGATTGTCAACTAAATATGCCAGCGGTTTGTCCAGTCTCGACGCGTACGCGACAAGCGGCTGGTGGTTATTCACACATGCCCCGCGTGCTTGTAGTAGTGCTACCGAATCGTGCAGTAGTATGTAACTTTATTTCTGTTCCGTTTATATACCCATGTGTTTTGGCGTTCCTTTAGAAAAACGCAATGGCAACGGCATTTAATAGGATCAATTATATTTTTTACGATCCATTCAGATACCCACTTAACCATTCAGATATTACTACACTCACACACAAATATACAGGCTGTCCCATAATTAATGGATCAAACGTATATGGGAATTTTTAAATAGTCACAAAGTCAAAGTCAAATCGTATCGCAATCAACCTTTCATTCAATTAACTGAAATATAAAAATAAAAACTTTTAATTTCATAAACATAAACCTTATGTATGTAATACAAAGGATAAACTATTATTAAAACATCAATCAGAGTTACATCGACCTACAAGAACTTTTATATTATGTTACTTGCTGCTACGGAACCCTTCACGGGTGTGCCCGACTTGCACTTGGCTGTGCTGTACTTATTACAGTAATCTATATCAATAATTTCGTCAAGGGAAAAAAGGGAATCTATATCAATATTTTCGGAAGACTCGATCGAAACCTTAGATAAATATAAAAAAACATAAAAAATTGGTTGTCTGTAAAGTCGGTTTACTGACGATAGTTGAATGTGACAATGTCTTAAGAAAATACTGATGAAATGGTAGCATTTAATTGGTTATTAAAATTTTTAATTTAAGTATATTTTTATAAATATTAATTTAAATTAATAAAATAATTGATTTTGATTTTATAAATTTATATTTTAAATTTATAACAAATATATTAATTTATAATTATATTAATTTTTAATTTAAAATTAATATATTTCATAATTATATTTAATAGACGGATGTCGAACGCTGCCGAACGCAAAGGCCGATTGTGCTTCTTTGTCGCTCGTTCCGCGCTCTCGCTTGCACTTCAAGCCTTACATGGAACGCCTCAAAGCGAGGTAACGACGCATGACGTCATGTTTTTTCGTGCGTGCAGCCGGATCTATCTAATTACAAGACGTTGTCACGTCAAAAAAATATTGATTTCGAGACGACAACATATATCCGTAAAATTCGGATTAAGGAGAATTTCGTTAAATTCTAATGATATTGACAAACAAACTGTAGTTGCTATCCAAACAAACTGTAGTCGCCATCTTAGATACGCCTCGCGAGTTGACACATCAAACATCATGTGTCAAACGAAACATCTTGCCGGAAACATTGAGTGAATCCAGTGTTTTCAGAACCAGACATAGAGACAGCAATAGGTAAGAATATCGGTATGAAAGTCTGTAATAGAAAAATAGAAGCGCAAGTGGTTTTCACGCGGACGAAGTCACGAGCGACTGCTAGTTTATTATTATTTACGGTTCTGTATCTATTAAGGTCGGTCAAGCGTTTTGCTATTGAAATATGCCATAAAATAACGATTCATAAAATGTAATGACATCGAAATAAAAGTTAGAAATACGAACTTAACAACACTGAATAATTCAGTACCTCTACCTACACATTATGTTTCTAACTGCTAGATGTCGTGGTTAGTGGTACCTAGTTAGGTGGTATAAGGGTGTCAATTCGTATACGACCGCAGACGACATAAATGGACGACGTACGGACGATATTTTATAATAAACATTTTTTAACAAAAAATAGAACCGACTCAAAACGCACTAAAAAGTAAAAAATAACTGTGTCGTTTAGTTGCTTTAATTTACTTAAGCATATCTATGAAGTCGGTGCCAGCAAGTTTAAGGAACATTTATTTTACGTAGTAAAGCAGTTTGTGGGTTCTAGGTAACGTCCTTGAAAGTAGAAACCTTGGCTGGCACCGACTCCTAGATATGCTTAAGTAAATTAAAGCAACTAAATGACACAGTTATTTTTTACTTTTTAGTGCGTTTTGAGTCGGTTCTATTTTTTGTTAAAAAATATTATTTCTTACTTTTTAGTGATTTATCGCCACGTACCGTACTCGTACTATACTGTCATAGTATATTATATGGCACTAGTAGCCAAAAAGCTACCGATACCGAGTCAAAAACCGAAATCGCTGTAAGCGTGCCTCCAAAATTTTAAGAGTTCCTTCAATTTCCCCAGGATATCAACAGCAGATCCTAACATGAGGACAATGGGACCACCTTGGATGTATGCCCTTTCTAATAAAAAAAGAATTATCAAAATCGGACAACACTGTAAAAAGTTATGCGTGGTCATACATAAAAAAAAAAAAAAACAAAAAAAATAAACAAATATACGTGTCGAATTGAGAACCTCCTCCGTTTTTTTTCGTCGGTTAAAAATACGTGCGAGTGCGACACACTGCCTGCAGTTTTTGTCTTTGTGTGGTAGACAGGCAGTGTGTCGGTCGGCTACGAAACGACACCCCAAATATTGGACATAACATGAACATGGACCTAACCAGTAAAATCTGAAATAAACTAGTATCAAAATTTTTTATAAAATTAATAGGTCCTTGTCACCAAGGAAAATGTATGATGCCATATGGTTGATGGTTTATAAATGTTCATAGAACAGGAAATTCACTATTAAACCTTACCCACTTCATCATAATTCATAATACACCAAACTGTTATAGAAATAATAGATACATTACATTTTTTTAAATTGCCATTTGCCTAAACCTTCACCTTTCAACATATCTATTAACCCTCGTCTCATAATACAACTGTCATAATTGACTTTCTAAAGCCTTCTCTAGTTTTGTTAAAAACATACAATACACACGTACAATTTCGAAAAGATAAAATTACAAATTTTGAAAATCCACTGACAGTCATGAATTTAGCTAAAATTAACGACTTTTGCAAAGAAAGAAAAGAGAACAAATAAATTTCTTTCCAGCGAAATAGAAAACCTTGATAATGAAATTGCTGTTAAGCGATAACTCAGCATTATGTAACAGATGTACTTATTGCATTTAATGTTTTTCTTCGTTTTGGTGTATAAATAAAGAAATAAATACCTAAATAAATAAAAGCGTCTATAATTTAGAACAGACTTATCGGATCTTTATCGTATTTCAATAGACCCATCTTGGTCACGTAAGCTTTAACACGGCATAGAGTAGAACAATTTAAAACTCACCCCTGTTGTTGTTGTTTTGCAGTTTAAGATGCAGAACGTGCTAACAGTCCCAATGAATATTTTTATCTTCAATTGACAACGAAACGAATTTAATACAGCCGTGCCCACCTACAAGTTATTATTAATCATTGATTGAATGTAGCCAACCGCGCCTTGCTAAAAATACACAAATTGTTACATAACAATAGCTTCAATTCCAGGGTTGGTCAGTATTGTACAACATGTTTTTACATGCCAAATTTACTTTTGGCTTTAACCTTCATTCAATATAGATAAATTGCGAAAATCTCTGCATTCTAGATCTGTATACCCGATAAGTGCTATAAGTCTGTTACCAAAAGCGAATGTGAATTCTTTATTGAGAAATATGTATAAATCAAAGATTGCAGAACGCAGCGCTAAATCCTAAAATGGGTTATTTTTCTTATAGTCATCTCATAATTCTTAACCGTGGGCTTTTATTTCACAAGTTCGGTGTGTGGCATATTCGCGATTATCAGCATGTATATTCAATGTATGTAATAATCGATATCAGAAAAGGGTATCTGACAAATCAAGGCCAAGTCGAAATTAAAGAATCTAGCCAACTGATAGTAGCTTTCTTTAGTGACAGATATGGAAAGAATTTTCAAAAAATTTAAAGAGCTTTGTTGTGATTTTCGACGCGGATGTATACAGCTATACAAACAAATTAAATTAAATTGTCTGTTTGAAATATCAAATTAATAGTTTTTCACTAAATGCATATGAATTATATACGCTAATCTAATATTTAAAATTTCCCTGTCACAAATAAGAAAGGAAAGAAGAGAACAAAGAACACAGTCTATTATAGACACAATACAATCTTCTAAATCATCCAAAACAATAAAACAAAAAACAGAAATAGGAAGAAAATGGATTCCCGGCTTGCAAAGCCAAAATAAAAGTATAGAGAAAAACAGAGGAAATCTATTAGAAATTGCCACAAATTTTTATAAGGAGCTGTACACGCACAGCACAATCATTGGCAAGTATAATAAAGATAGTATGGAAAACATCTACCACCATGATATTACAGAAGACCCAATTCCAGATATCTTGCCTTCAGAAGTAGAACACGCACTTAACTCTTTAAGAGTTACTAAATCATCAGGACCGGACAACATAAGCCCTAGTAGCTTAAAATTGGGGAAAGAAGCTCTAAAAGATACTGTCACTGAATTATTCAATAAAATCTTAAAAGACAAAGAAGTTCCATTACAATGGCTAACATCAGAAATAACACTTATACATAAAAAAGGGAGCTACTATGATATAAATAATTACAGACCCATAACCATGATTACAAATCTGTACAAAATATTCTCAAAAATTATAACTAAACGAATTAACACATACCTAGACATACAACAACCGCCAGAACAAGCAGGATTTAGAACTAACTACTCAACATGCGATCATCTACAAAGTGTGCAACAAATAATGGAAAAGTCAAAAGAATATCAAATAACGTTGTACATAGCATTTATTGACTTTAATAAAGCGTTTGATTCCATAGAACACAAATCGCTATGGAACGCCTTGGAAACGGATGGAATACCAAAAGCCTACATTGACCTTATTAGAAAATTGTATAGCAACAATGAAGCAGTAATAAAACTTGAATCAAAAGGCAAAAAATTCAATATCGAAAGGGGCGTAAAACAAGGAGATCCAATGTCACCAAAATTGTTCAACTCTGTTCTTCAGAATATATTTTTGAACCTAAATACAAGGTGGGAATATATGGGTATAAATATATGTGGCCAAAACCTAACCAACCTTCGATTTGCGGATGATGTCGTATTGTTTGCCAACACAGTGGATAATATAAAAACTATGATCAAAGATTTACAGGAGGAAAGCAAAACAGTTGGGCTATCTATTAATATGAAAAAGACAAAATTAATTTCAAGTACAGAAGAATCGATAAATATTGAAATAAACGGTACTAATTTAGAAGTTGTGGATAAATACACATATTTAGGACAAACCGTATCTTTTAAAAATTGGCAGAATATAGAAATTGACAAAAGGATTCAACAAGGTTGGAATAAATACTGGAGCTTAAAATATATCTTTAAAAACAAAGATGTACCAGTAAGCCTCAAAGCGAAGACTTTTGATACTTGTATTACACCATCTCTTACTTATGGCTGCCAAACTTGGGCATTGAATAAAAATCATTTAAAGAAACTGAAAACAGCACAACGCAATATGGAAAGAAACTTTCTAAATATAAGATTGATAGAAAAAGTGACTAATAAACATGTAAGGCTCAAAAGTAAAGTAAAACCATAGGAAAAATAATAAAGAAATTAAAGTGGAATTGGGCCGGACATATAACAAGAAGACCAAATGAAAACTGGAGTACGACAACCACATCCTGGTGTCCAAGGGCCGCCAAAAGAAAAAGGGGCAGGCCAATCACCAGGTGGAAGGACGATCTTACTGCCTTCGAAGGCACACATTGGACTCGTTCAACCCTAGATAAAATGCACTGGAAGAGGAAGGGGGAGGCCTTTGCCCAGCAGTGGGATGAAGTTTAAAAAAATTAGTAATTATGTAAATATATGTAAAATATTGTATTTTAGGCTTAAATAAATAAATAAATAAATAAATAAAATATATAAAATTTCCCTGTCACAATGTTAGTTACCGTACTCCTCCGAAACGGCTTTGCCGATTTTCACCAAATTTTGTATGCGTATTCAGCAGGTCTGAGAATCGGCTACTATCTAATTTTCACCTAAATTTTTTTTTTAATTTTTAATGCAAAACAACGTTTGCCGGGTCAGCTAGTAACATAGAAAAAAATGTTTTTTAATTGTCACCTGTTTGTTCTGGTCTATCCCTTAATCTACCAGATGTATTCTAAAAAATATTTTGCAAGTAATATCCACACTCATTATGAGTGACATAGGCTAATTTGTATCTAACAAGGGATATTCCTCCGGTGACAGTAACGACGCGAACAAAACCGCGGGCGTTCGCTGGTAGTACGTATAGGCATACTGTAACTATAACTGTTGATATTGAAAGCTAATCAGAAATTCGGGCTTCGGTCAACTACTCTAGTAGCTATCAACAATAGAACCGCATGCGTAATTAATAAGAGGCCTGTTCAGTGTGACCTTTTCTTTTTTATATGTACTTACTACTTGTGCCCCGCAGTTTTACTTCCGTGGATCCCGTACTTAGTGAGCGTCTTCATTCCGAAATAACTACTAAATGTTGAAACTAGTTATGCTGAAGGTATACTCAAGTTAACCGAGTGTATAATTCGATACGAGTAGATCTCGTGATGAGTGAGTGATATTTCGCATTAGTGAAACTTCTAGTACCAGCTTAAAGTAAGAATATGTACAAGGTATTGTATAAGATCGATCGATCAAAACAATTTTCTTTCCTATATTTTAAAGGCCGATTTTAATGAGTACTGCTAATTACTCAATGGCGCAGTGGTATGCGCGGTGGATTTTACGGAGGTCCTGGGTTCGATTCCCGGCGGGGCAGATTGAGATTTTTCTAAATTTGTCTGGCTGGTGGAAGGCTTTCGCCATGGCTAGTTACCACCCTACCGACAAAGACGTACCGCCAAGCGATTTAGCGTTCCGGCACGATGTCGTGTAGAAACCGATAGGAGTGTGGTTTTTCATCCTACTCCTAACAAGTTAGCCCGCTTTCATCTTAGATTGCATCATCACTTAACATCAGGTGTGATAGCAGTCAAGAGCCAACTTGTAGTTTAAAAAAAAAATACTCAAATTCACGTTTTTAATCAGTACCTTCCTACTGCTAAGTACCTGCTGTTTAATAAATAAAAAATATAATTAATACTTTTTACAAGCACACACGTGTTGAAGTCGGGCGAGCTTCATGCATCGTTTAACTCGGTTTATATCTAATTTAAGGATTAATTCATTTAATTTAAGGAAAACACATTTCAACAAAGAACAAATTTCAATAATTGTTTCAAAGGAAACACGAACCGCCATCAACGTGTAACATAGACACACACATCCAGGTCAATCTGAAAACCTTTTTTGAAGTCAGTTAAAAATTCAAACTTCAATATCGTTTATTTCAAATAATCTTATTATAAGCACTTTTAAAAAGTTAAATTAGACTATTTGTTACTAATGTATGTACTATGTTCAAGTATACTTTTCTGAAAACCGCATCAAGATAGGTACAGCCGCAGACAAAACGCAGATAAAGAGGTAAACTGTTTTCAACTGATAATTAGAACCTAAGGAAATTAAAAATCTACAGAGTTTTATTTTATTTCGAGATCTATATCTAATACCTTTAAACGGGCAATTCTTGTATATGTCGAAAGAGGAATTACCTTTTGGACGCAGGTACAAAGATTGGAATCAGAGACACTGAGAGAGTAACTCCGAACGTGGCTGAGAGAATAACTCCGAACACAGCCCGAGACTCACCTCCCCTGTTCAAGTCATCCTCCTTGCGCAGCCAAATTTGTCGAGATGTCGTTGTGAATAAATTAGACCTTTATATTCCAAGTAATTATAACTAAAGTCAAAGAATTAACAGTAAATTACTACTGGCAAATTATGGTTTTTTTGGTTTGGTTTATGGTTCAAAACCCACCAGTTGTAGACCCGCTCCTTTTATACGAGTTAGAATAACTCAAGTAGTGGGGTGAGTGGGGGTATCGAACGATGCGTCGCCGCAAGAGGGCGTAGCTGGTGCACGTGCAGTTCACAGACTTCTTTCTAGTCGCGTATGATGACGCAGGCGCCGTCATATATATATCTATTACTAGCTGACGCGTTAAACGTTGTTTTGCATTAATACTTTTTAAAAAAATTAGATAGTAGCCGATTCTCAGACCTGCTGAATACGCATAAAAAATTTGGTAAAAATCGGTAAAGCCGTTTCGGAGGAGTACGGTAACTAACATTGTGATTGGGAAATTTTATATATTAGATTTTCAAGTAACGGACGCCTACGACTCGTGTAATTCCCGTTCCCATGGCAATTTTGGGACATTTTATCCACCACATGTTTGTATGTTTTATTTTGATATGTAAGCTATATTATTGTAAAACTTCATCACAATCAGTTCAATGTTTTTTTGCGTGAAAGAGTAACAAACATACATACAAACTTTCGCCTTTAGAATATAAGTAAGGATTTGAGTCGATCTAGCTAGGTTTCATTTCTAGACAAAGAACCTATAATTTCGAAAAAAAAATACCAAGTAGGTACTAGATGTATGTGCACTTGTTCGTCCAATAACAAATGTATAAAAATATTTAACGAAAATAGAACCGACTCAAAACGTACTAAAAAGTAAAAAATAACTGTGCTATTTACTTTCTTTAATTTACTTAAGCATATCTATGAAATATCTATGTTTAAGGAACATTTATTTAACTTATTAAAGCAGTTTGTGTGTTCTAGGTAACGTCCTTAAAGTAGAAACCTTGGCTGGCACCGACTCCTAGATATGCTTAAGTAAATTAAAGCAACTAAATTACTCAGTAATTTTTTACTTTTTAGTGCGTTTTGAATCGGTTCTATTTTTTGTTTAAAATTTTTATTTCTTACTTTTTAGTGATTTATCGCCACGTAACGTACTCGTACTATACTGTCATAGTATATACAAAAAACGAAATCGCTGCTAGTGTGTGAATTTGAAGAGTTCCTTCAATTTTCCCAGGATATCATCATCAGATCCTAAAATGATGACAATGGGACCACCTTGGAAATGTGCCCTTTCCAATAAAAAAAATATGTGTCGAATTGAGAACCTCCCCGTTTTTTCTCGTCGGTTAATAAATAGAGTTATTTGTAATAATTGTTATTACAAATAACTCTTCACTATTTCTAACGTCTAACAACAAGTTTAGCGGCCTGCACTTGAAATAGTTCAAAGCTAAACAATCGCCAGCTGGCATTTGAACTAGGTCAACGAACCGCAAGCCGGTCACTGAGACACATCACCGTACTTGCAAATTTGTAATGAGCATTTAACATACAATACCTTTTCGTCATCAAATGTTTTTTGACAGCCCACGGTTAGCCTTTCTCAGAATATTGAGCTTGGACCCACCTCGATGCTACTATGCGAATGGGTAGGCTTATAGAATAAATAAAATTAATGATCACTATGAGAAATTAAAAGGCAGGCCCTCCTTAGCGAGTAAGGGATATTAAATTTATGACGTTGCCCTAGTGCAAACTGGCGGGTTAAGGGTTTAATGTGCCATTCATTAACGATCACAATCAGATGTTGATGACGGTTATTATTACAATAGATAGAGTGATTTCTAAGGAAGGTTTTAATATACAAAAGACATTGCCAAAATTTGCCCCAGGCTGCCCAATCTTATGCTCATATTTAACTTTTTATTTAAATACTCAATGAATTTTAAACAACTACCCATGTTTCATAGCAATCACTTGAAAATATATTAAAAAAATTAAAATTTCAATCGATTTAATTTCGATCGATTTTTGTGTTCTGAATCACGTGACCATCGTCGTAGTATGAAAAGTCAACTTTTTCAACCTTCACAACTTTTTCCTGTGACTGCATAGCTACATACAACTTTGTTTTTCTGTAAATAGAAAATTTGCACTATTTAATGACATATATATCATTACTGGACAGCCTGGGGTATACACTTCCATATAATTTTTGGCAATGGCAAAAAAATTCCTTTCTTTAGATTTTATGTAAATTTGATGAAATATGATGTTAATTTTTTGAAAAGTCCGAAAAATTTAAGTCGCCTGGGATCTTTTATCAAAAATGCTTGTTTATATGTTTGAGATAATAACGAAACAGTGTATGAATGAATTGTTTCTCATTATTACAAAAAATCTGCGATAACATATCTTTCCTTAAGAAAGGGTTAAGTATTTATTGTTTTTTTTATAATTTTTTGGTGTTTTTGGGAGGACGCAACACACTATATACCATGTAGGCGAATGCTAGTTAATTATAATACCTGATATAACGGCTTTACTTACTTTAAAATGTAACACCACCAATTTCTCAAGAATGCTCTCCGATGATTTGTTGTAAATACTAAACACAGGTATGCTACCTGACCTCTGGACAATGAGGCAATTGTAACTATAAATACTTGGTATCAATATTAATTAACTTCATGTTCCAATCTATGTATAAATCAATATGTATGTCAAGCAACATAGGTGAAGGGTTACAATGATAATAAGTAAGAACTCTACAGTCTTACATTCTTGTTTTGCCTAAGAGAACGAAAGCTAGCTTTTGCTCCCTTGGGAAGTTGTTTTAGTGATTAAATTTAAATAGGATGTCGTATTTACTGCTATGCGGATATGCGTTTCACTATGACAGAAGAATACGGATTATAAAAATTCAGAGGTAAGTTTAAGAAACTTGTTTATTATAAAGTATAGAATATATACTATACTAGAGGTCGCTCGCGGTTTCACACGCGTAGTTTTCGTGAAAAGTAACCTGTTGAGACGAATATCTTAGCATTCCATGGATTCACCGTGCGGGTGCCGGGTCCATCGCGTGGCTGAGAGAAAAACTCCGAACAGAGCCCGAGACTTGTGACTCGGGTGTAGGTTTAAGGGTACCCTTTGTGACGCGCGTCAACACTCACCTCCTCTGTTCAAGTTATTCTCCCTGCCCAACCATATTCGGAAGGACCCTACTAGTGCAGCTTTGGACACTCGTTCCAATATGGAGCTTACTGCGCTTCTAGTAAGGCCAAGGTCTTTTAGCAGGTTGTAGAGAGACTTCGCTGGTATACCCCTCGCACCCACTTCTACCGCGTATAAACTAACCACATAGCCATTTTTGGTTAGTTCATTAGTAAGGTCATAGTATTTATTCACTTTGAATACATGGTCTTTAGGGATGTTTGTTTCCCACGGCACTGTAAGCTCGACAAGTACTATACGTTTAATTTGTTTGGAAAAAAGAAATATGTCCGGTCTAGATGTCGTAATAGCTAAGTCTTCCGGGATTTTATAGTGCTTATCATACGTGTCCATTAATATAGTCCAATCAGGAGCAGAGCCCAGAATTGAATAAGGCTTGCTGGTGGAATTTGTACTTGAGCCTGCTTTAACGAAGTTAGTTTGTCTTTTATTCGTCGTCAACCCTTTTTGAGCCCTAGCTACTGAAAGGCTTATAGCTTCACGTATGATTTCTAGTACTCTGTCGTGGCGGCGTGAGTAGAGACCCCTGTCCAGGAGCACCTTGCATCCTACCAATAAGTGCCTTGCAGTGCCCACTGCCTCACCACAGGTATAGCAAGATTTTTCCGAGGCTTTTCCCCATCTTACTAGGTTACTCTGATCTGGGAGAGTCAGTTGAAAGGCATTAAGATAAAATTTCAATAAGGCAGGAGACCAATCATACAGCAAGGCGCGCCACTTCAGAGCCAGAGGGATGCAGAACTCGCCTAAGTTTAACCACTATGTTATATTGTTACTGTTATTCTGATGTATAACCTGTATTATTGTAAAGTTTTATCAAAATTCGATCAGTAGTTTTTGCGTGAAAGAGTAACAAACATCTATCCATGCTATACTTACAAACTTTCATGTTCATAGTATTAATAGTTTTTTTTTTTAATTAACTGTTAATTCACAAATACCGAGCAATTAAATAAATTGCTAGATTATGAACGTCTTATATAAATATTTTTATTCTAATAGTATAATTATATTATTGTAAAAAAAGATTTCTAATGAATATTTATATAAATATTGTATTGTTTAACAATAGGAAGATCATAATTTATAAGTACTATAAACACATTGTGGGTTCTAGGTAACGTCCTTAAAGTACAAACCTTGGATGGCACCGACTTCATTGATGTGCTAAAGTAAATTAAAGCATCTAAATGATGCAAATATTTTTAATTTTTAGTGATTTATCGACACGTAAACTACTCGTACTATACTATTAGAGTACATTATACGGCACTTGTAGCCAAAAAACTACCGACACTTACACAAATACCGAAATCGTAGCAAGAGTGCCTATAAAATTTGAAGAGATCCTTCAATTTACCCAGGATCTCATCATCAGATCCTAACATGATAACTATGGGTCCATTTCGCAAGTGTACCCTTTCTAAAAAAAAATAATTTTCAAAATCGGACCATTCTGTAAAAAGTTATGCGTATACACAAAAAATCCCTATCTTAAAAACTGCTAAACCGATTTTGATGAAACTTGCAACCTACAAATACCTAGTACAAGAAAAAGGAATTACTTCATAATTTATAAGTACTATAAATATTGTCAACACAAGTCAATTAGTCCTGAGTCTTCGGAATTTCGGATTATGAGGTGTTGGGTTGACTGTAATGTCTTTAACAATGGTAGAGTCGCTACGTACCAGTAGGCCTATTCTATAACTTTGTATGATATATACTATGTTTTTATGAGTTGACATTGTATGTTTCGGAAAATTTTGTCTGTACCTATCTCTCTTTAAATATAACAATTTATTTAAAGAAGCACAGCTTGATATTTTGAGAGATTCTGCCAAATCATTTAACAATAAAATTAGAAAACATTGCTTGCGTAAGTTATAACTGTATATACGTTATTTGATGTCTCTATTTTCTTATTTGTATTTCTTTTAGATAGATATCATTTTATTTGTATTACTTTTTGTATTTAATTCTAAGTTGGATTTTGTGTTTTTTTTTGGTTTGTTAGCTTAGTTCTTAAAAAGTGTAGTTTTAAGTTCATAATATTAAGGAGTTTAATAAATTAATGCATGCTGAGTTAGCCTTTAAGTGGGGCATACAATGGAACCAGTATTTTTAATTCATATATATTAATTGTAATTTCTGTATTGTATGCAACGTTGGCTTCCGAATAAATAAATAAAATAAACTAAAATAAAAAATAGTATCACGTTAGACGGAAAAACATATATACAAATGCGTTATTCACTAAGTTGTGTTATAAAAACATCCTTACAAAATAAAGCTTGAAATAACGAATATGAATTTGAAATTCACAACACAGACCGAGGCAGGCTTACAAAAGCGAAGTCCTGGGTTGGATTTCCAGCACGGGTCAATTTATGATTTTCGTTCTTCTTCTCCGATCAATAGGCCTATTCACTACATTTAGTGTTATTAATCACTTAATATAGATAGCAATATCAAAAACAACAACCGCATTTTTAAACGACTTCAAAAAAAAAAGGCGTTTCTCAATTCGACCGTATATATATTTTTTTTTTTTTATGTGTGTTCGCGCATAACTTCGTCGTTTATGAACCGATTTTGATAATTCTTTTTTTGTTGGAAAGAAGATAATCCGGTGGTGGTACCATGACCAGGAAACCAGGATCTGATGATGGGATCCTGGAGAAAACGAGGGGAACTTTCAAAAATTGTAGGGACAACAAGTACGTTTGTTAATTTAAGTAAGTAATTAAAGTCGGTAAGTATTTAAAAGCACTACAATTCGATGAAGGTCTGGAGTCGATCTAATGATGGAGCCGATCTATATATAAGAGAACTCCGTAACGTTTTACAGTAGCTACCTTGTGTTTGGGCTCGATTAATTTGTCTCAATGAGAACTTTACATTTAGATGGGCTGTGACTGTCATTGAGGGTCTGGTGATGAAGACGACGTACAGTTAAGGGAGCTCCGTAACGTTTTACAGTAGCTACCTTGTGTTTGGGCTCGATTAATTTGTTTCAATGAGAACTTTACATTTAGATGGGCTGTGACTGTCATTAAGGGTCTGGCGATGAAGACGAGGGACAGCTGAGGGAGCTCTTTAACGGTTTACAGTAGCTACCTTGTGTTTGGGCTCGATTAATTTGTCTCAATGAGAACTTTACATTTAGATGGGCTGTGACTGTCATTGAGGGTCTGGTGATGAAGACGACGTACAGTTAAGGGAGCTCCGTAACGTTTTACAGTAGCTACCTTGTGTTTGGGCTTGATTAATTTGTTTCAATGAGAACTTTACATTTAGATGGGCTGTGACTGTCATTAAGGGTCTGGCGATGAAGACGAGGGACAGCTGAGGGAGCTCTTTAACGGTTTACAGTAGCTACCTTGTGTTTGGGGTCGATTAATTTGTGTCAATGAGAACTTTATATTTAGATGGGCTGTGACTGTCATTAAGGGTCTGGCGATGAAGACGAGGGACAGCTGAGGGAGCTCTTTAACGGTTTACAGTAGCTACCTTGTGTTTGGGCTCGATTAATTTGTCTCAATGAGAACTTTACATTTAGATGGGCTATGACGGTCATTGAGGGTCTGGTGATGAAGACGACGTACAGTTAAGGGAGCTCCGTAACGTTTTACAGTAGCTACCTTGTGTTTGGGCTCGATTAATTTGTTTCAATGAGAACTTTACATTTAGATGGGCTATGACTGTCATTGAGGGTCTGGCGATGAAGAAGAAGGACAGTTGAGGGTGCTATTTAACGGTTTACAGTAGCTACTTTGTAATTGGGCTCGATTAATTTATGTCTCAATAAGAAGTTTGAAAGGTTATAGTTTCCAGTTAGTTTAATGTTTACTAAGTCATGATCCCATGATCTACGAAAACTCGAGGAAACTCTTTAAACTTTATATTCACTTTTGCAGGGGCGTCGGAATGTTATAAGTAGGTAGTGAATATTGGTACTTATGGTTTAGTTCGAGTAGGTTTATTAGTATGTTCGTTGTTGATAAAGCACTAAAAAGTATGAAATAAAAAAATTTTAACAAAAAATAAAAACGCCTTCAAAACGCACTAAAAAGTAAAAAATAACTACGTCATTTACTTACTTTAATTTACTTAATCACGTCTATGAAGTCGGTGCCACCCGAGCTTTCTACTTTAAAGTCTTTACCTAAACTTGGATGGCACCGACTTCATAGATGTGGTTAAGTAAATTAAAGTAAGTAAATGACGTAGTTATTTTTTACTTTTTAGTGCGTTTTGAAGGCGTTTTTATTTTTTGTTAAAATTTTTTTTACGTTATCCGTTTAGCTCAATATATTCCTGAGGAAGGTTTAGGTATATTATTAGTTCTGGTTTATCACCCGTCCCAGCTTCGCACGGGTGCAATGCTGGTACTAAAGCGTAAGCTAAACGCACGCCCCGCGCGTAGCCCAAAGCTCGCTATGTCCCTGCATTTTTAATCACATATATCTTGGAAAATATTCATTTAAATTACATGCTGTAAAGGGCAATAGCGATCTATATTGAATGCACAAATTATTTAAGATAGTTAATTGGATAAGGATTAATACAATATTGCTTAATATCGCTTCGTATATAAGCCATTACTTTTGGTTGAAAGTAAAAGATAAAAAATGGTTATTTCCGGTTATACCTAAGAGATAGACATATACCATCGCAGACATTTTTGTTGACCTTTTTAGGCTGTGCAATACTGTAGAACATTATTTTGATATATCTCGTAGAGTTTCGCCAGCGTTTGCGATGTAAGCGCAAAAAATGCGGTAATTTACGACATCACATCAGCAATCTCTAAAATTATCAGTTTTTCTCTACTACATTGTGCATGTATTATACACATAAACCTTCCTGTTGAACCACTCTATCTGATAAAAAAAACCGCAAGAAAATCGGTTGCGTAGTTTTAAAGATTAAAGCATACATCCGGACAAACATAAAAAAGCGACTTTGTTTTATACTATGTGATGATTAGCTCAAATATGACGATAAATGTTGGATGGTCGTACCGCCTGGGAGCTTTCATAAAAAACGGTGCATTTGAGAAAAATCAAAAATTTGTATGGAAGTTCATCTTTATTTATTCTAGAAAAAAAAGTGTCTGCATCTGCTAGTTAGTTATAAAAAAAGGAAAAATATAAAATAGTGCTTTAAAGGTTTCATTTTTCCAAATCGTTAAGCCGTTGGTCTCGCAGGCCATCATATTGATATAATGCATTAGAGCGTTATGGAAGGCTTGAGTTCCAGTATTTCTTCTTCTACTAGTAGGTACTTACCTTGTACTGGCCAATCTGATATTATCTGATAATAATGAATAAGAATAATTATCCATTTGAAGCATTTAGAGATTAGCTTATACTTACAATAAATCGCTAAATCATGATGAATACCTGTACATGTATGTCGGTGTTTGTGTAATTATTCACTTACCTACTGATGGACGAACGAAGATGTTCCTGACACTATACATCAAAAATTCAGATTATGCGCGCTAATTATAAGAATTAGCTACATCTTTTTAACAAAAAACCTACCCACGCTCATTTAAAATATTTATACCGAAATCGCATTGTTATTTCTACATTATTTAAAAATTATGATAATTTAAAGTCAGGTTTGACTGGATTCACCACCCTATCAAAAACGACTTACCGCCAAGCGATTTAGCGTTCCGTTCCGTTTACTATGTCGTGTAGAAACTGAACGGGATGTGGAAGTCATCCTGCTCCCAACAAATTGGCCAGCTTTCATCTCAGAAAGCATCATCAATAAACCTCAGGTGTTATTGCAGTCATGGTCTAACTTGTAATTAATAAAATAAATCAGGAACCTAAAATTAAAGCTCCGATAGACTCTTTAACTAGGTAAGTGTCTCTATAGGTATTTATGTAGGACTGTGTTCTTACATAAATACAAATAGTGGCAACTTTGTTTAATCAGAAGATATCTCTAAGTTGAAACACATGCAAGAGACGGTGATTACTGCAAAACAAGCAACTCTTTATTCCAGCTATAATATAATAAATAATAATTGGATCAGAGACCATTCAATAAACTCTGATTACTTATAATCAGTTTATCTGACTTCTATCAAGTTAGCAAGTTACATACATACTGATAAATAAACTTGAAGTGTCTGTTTGTAACTTCAAATTAGCGGTTTTTCATTAAATGCAAATGTAAGGGTACTTCCATCAAAAAATTTAATTTTTGTCTGTCTGTTTGTTTCGGCTAATCTCTGAAATTATCAGTCTGATTGTAAAGAAACCTTTTATATATGATAGGTAGGCTCATGAGAAGTGACATAGAGTAATTTGTATCCAGATATTCCCACGGGGACAGCAACTACGCGGGTGAAACCGCAGGCGTCCGCTAGTAAAAAATATAATCTATACCGTCTAGTATCAATTCATATTATGTTCTTGTTACTTACCTAGATAACTTTACTTACTTACTAAGTACTGTTTCGGAACTTTTAAATGCCCCATAAAAATGAGTATCCCGATATTGCCACGGGCACGTGAAGTAGGTACGCGGGTGATGCCGTGGGTGACCGACCGCTAGTACAAAATAAACCAAAACCCACGCGACAGTGGAGACGTATTTTAATTGTTAATTTGTTATTGTTATTTGTACCTATTATACGAATAGATAGTCTAATGTATAGATATTACAATTCTCATACATGCGCCTTATATGTGTGAACTATATCGAAAGCCCGCCACTTCTTCTTCTTCTTTTTCCCGGGCTTTTTCCGCACTTGGCCACGATGTTGGCCGTTGTACGTGAAAGCCCGCCACTTAGTCCACAAGAATTTTTTGAAAAAACAAGAATTTAAAAAAAAACTGAATTACAAATAACTGTTTCTCCACACAAAGTTTGGATCCCTGTTTTATCCCATAGAGATAAACTTAGGGTAAATTGCCTCAACGCAATCCACTTAGTGGTTTGAACTGTACCTGTTTGGTGCCTTTCAGATATAGGTGTATTGTATTATATAAGCAAATTAAAGAATTAATAGCACGTAATTCGTTGATATCTTTAATTTAACGAACAAGTTACTCAATTGTTTTGTACAATATGTACCTACAGTTGATCCATCGAAACAAATCTGACAACTGTTTTGCTTACGAGAGATAAGGGCTGAGATAAAACTCGTCCGCTTTCACATAAAAAACCTCTGTGTACATTCTTTTTAATGAACAATCTACAGTTATGTAGGCAGATACGTATGTTGTACCTACAGTAGAGTTGAACAGTTCATCTCAATATTGATAATCACAGTGTCACTGTCATCTGATATTGTTTGCGCTTCGATGAATCTGCAATCTGCATGTTGATTTTTCAAAGTGCATGAATAATTAATTAAGCTGAAGTTCAGTTCCACAGAACGTTGGCGCTTCTGTCTGTATCGATGTTCATTTAAAAAACGTAGAGAGAAGACAGAAGTAGTAACTTAAATACGCTGTTGGTCAGAGTGAGAGAAGAGGAGTCTGCCTACCGCTGCCGTATGCGTAAGCGAAAGGGAAGCATTACGTAAACAAAACGGTTTAAGATCCCATAACAAGTTATCACTTTTAAAAGTTGTCCCGCTGTTGGTAATTAATTATATAGATTTAGTAAAGTTGTAAACCTAAAAAGCACTAATTTATAGAGTCACAAAATCACTATAATAAACCACGATAGCGTTCGAACGCTATCCGCGCTCTATGTAGAGTTTTCAATTGATCAAAAGTTATTATTACTTGACCGTTGATTTCACCACGAATGACTATACGAAATGTTAATAGTTGTTAGTTGGGTTAGTTAGCTTGTATGATTAACGCACAGCAATTTATTTATATCCTTATCTGTTAGTTTCTATATTTACGCAAAATCGTACGCTGGTTCGGTAAATCAGTATGAACAAACTACATGTTTGTTCATTTTATTAAAAGAATAAACGTAAACAATTTACCTGTATGCGAATCATCATTATCAGCCTATTAACGGCTCACTACAGGGCCAGGCCTCTCTCCGTAAAGGAGAGGGGATATGGAGCGTACACCTGCCAAGCTGCTCCAATGCGGGTTGGCGGGCTTAGGGTGATAATGTTTCATTTATTAACGATCACTATGAGATGTTGATAATAGTGACCGGAACCGACGGCTTAACGTGCTCTCCGAGGCACGGGGGTGTTACACCACCAGCTTCCAGACTCCAGGCTTGGAATGTACCGAACATTTCATAGAAGAATGAAAAAGCTCAGAATTATTCTCAGACCCGACCCAGGACCTCGTAACCGAAGCCACATAGGCTAACCACTAGACCAACGAGGCAGTCTGTATGCGAATGCGGATAAGTATTATTTTTATCCGTATCTCTAGTAAGTAAAAATGCCAGATTTCAAGAGCGATTAATTTGTTTTATGTCGTTTCTATTCTTATATCCACGTCCACCTCCGTAGATAAACGTAATAATTACCTACCTCAACAAATCTGTGAACTTAATTATACACATTGAAATGAAATTAAATGAAAATATACTTTATTGCACACACCAAGACAGGAAAGATACGAAACAAGATACAATAGATACAAGAATTTAAGTTAGTTAAGAAGCTACAATTAATAATTAAAGAGAGGGTGAGGGTGTACAAAACAAGGAACATACAAAGAAAATAAAAACTTAATTCACAAATAAATTGAGAAAACGTAGAAAAGTAAAACCTTTATACATAACTTAAATATATAATTGCTTATAAATAATAAACATAAAAACAAATAAATAAATGTAAAAAAAATCTATATGTTCAATATAAAAATTGACTGGTAGTAATCCCAAAGAGTCCCTTGAATATAGGTAAAGATTTCACACGCCTGATATGAAGAGGGAGAGTTCCAAAGCCTGTCAGCTTCGACAGTGACGGATCTAGAAAGGAAAGAAGTACTATGAGAAGGAATTTTTAGGATAAGGTTATCATTTGAACGAAGTGAGCGACAGTGAGAATCGCTGAGGAACTCAAATCTTTCTTTGAGATACAGAGGAGCATGATGATGGAAAAGAACAGAGTATAAGAGGGAAAGAATATGAGTAACCCTGCGAAAGCGAATTGGAAGCCACTTGAGTTAACTGTGAAATTCAGAAATAGGGTCATATTTACGAAGTACAAATATGAACCGAATACAGAGATTTTGAATGCGCTCAATTTTATTAAATTGCTCAATAGTCAAATTAAGTTAGTAAGTGACAGCATAATCAAGAATCACATTTAGTACTACACCATAAGATATTTTATAATTTAACATAAGTCAGAAATTTTATTTTTTCTCCTCATTTATAGTTAGTTACTAATTGTTAGTTTATTTTTAATGGTACTAGGTAACTTAATGAGTCGATTTTACGTAAAAGCTCCGACACACGTATCGAAAAGCGAAAGCTCCCCCGATATAGCCGCAATATGGTTATATCCCAAGTTATATCTATCTTACTGCGACATCAACACATAAACATTTGGTTACGTGTGGGTAGTTAGGTAAACACTAGAAAAAGTGAGGTTATTTGGCAAGTGACTAGGTCACGTGCTTTTTTCATAGGCTATGGAATGTTATCGAATTTATTGGAAAACGCTTAATGAATATTGGACATTAATGGCAGCTTATAAGTAATTGAATTGTGATAGGATTGGTTTGGCAAATTAATTAGTTAGTGCTGTTTTGACATACATATAGTAGGTTTCTATACCTACGTATAGATATGTAGTACTTTTACCGGTGGTCTCTACACTAGGGACCTGTATCGTGGAGACCTTAGATTTAGATTAACAATTGCAGGGTATCTATGGACTAGGTGAAAATACGATCTAAATTAATATTAAATAACCTCCAATACTGTGCTAAAAATATACTAAACACAATAAATAAATATATGAAATAAATAACTACACGTGAATTTGTCATAATAAAATATATATATGTATGTAAAAACAATTTAGTTCTTATTTTGAGAAAAATAGGTACCTGTAACATGTGCTCTGTATTAAAATAATTATTTTGTGTAGTTACACAAAGTAGTTAGTTTGTGTTAGTCAGCGTTAGTATGTGCTCGGTATCTATGTAGGGTGTTTAACCAGCTCGTTATAATTTTTTTTTTGCTTCATTTGTTGTGCGTTTCCTAAGATTGCAGGATTTCGAAATTTTGTTGTAGACTTTTGTTATCACAATAGGCCCAAAACGCCCAGCAAAGGCTGAGTTTACGGCTGGCAAATCTACTAAGACAACTCTTCGCTTGAAGTTTGAGTCTGCTATTTATTAGCTATAAGCTTCATCTTAAGGCACAGAATACATAATAAGTAGAATAATTAGTAAGACCGTTTCCGAGTGGCCGTTCTTCTTGTTCTTTTTTGTTCCTTAGTCGAAGGGGAACGGGAAACATTGATAATGCTAACAAAATATTTTGCTCACATTGCATTAAGAAAAATTTAATAATGAACTTAGATTTAAAAATGTCTTTTATCATTTTCAAAATTTCCATTAGTTTTTCGAATATTGGTTATAATATGGTAGATAAACTGCAAAACTATATTAGTTGTCTTATATATTTTGTAATCCACTTAGTACTTATCTTTTTAACTTGACAAAAATCAAGGACGCATGCCGGAACAAATCATCATTGCGAAATATGTTACATACGATTTAATCTTATCTTTTTATATCGGTTCGGCGAAGTTACCTCATCGTGCATCACTTTTTAACTTCTCTATATAAAAACTTTCATAAAATAGATTACGGTGTTGGTGGTGCACCAGCACTCTGAAGGTAGGAGTGTTCTTTAGATAACAGAGTTCAAAATCACCGATCTCAATATAAAGTACTGTAGAGTTTCCAGCCATCCTGTTTTCCAGGACATGTCCTAGTATTTGTAACGTCCTGAGCTGTCCTAGATAGTTTTACGTCCTGATAAAGTCATTTAAAATTCGCGCAAATCTTTTGTTTTATGGGCGGCCTCACGGCCCACAAAATATGGGTACTATCATTACTTGAATTTCATTTAACCTATCAATCCTAGGCCCTGCATGTGATTGGACTATATTAATGAACACGTATGAAAAGCATTATAGAATACCGGTAGCTATTTTGACACCAGAAATTTTCTCGGGTTCTATTCGGAGAGTTTCCCTCAGCCTATATTGCGACTTGTTTTTAAACAGAATCTTCCTGGTTTATCAACTACTCTGACAGAGTCTAATTGACTCTGACAGGAATAGAACCTGGGACTTCCGTTTTATAAATCCACAACGCATACCACTGTGCCATAGAGGCAGGAAAAGGCAGATGTTGCTGGCTGTAACACAAATAGGTAGGTTAGGTAACGTAAAGGAGTATGTAGGTAAAAAGTCATTGCCTATAATGACACCCTTTTTGCACATCCAGTTTATTTGATTGCAAGCAATTTGTAATAACATTAATTGAATGCTATGATATTCTACTACATAATAATTTAACTATTGCCTATATTGCGACTTGTTTTTAAACTGAATCGTCCTGGTTTATAAACTACAAATTCTATTATTTCAAGATTGGAATTAGCAAGTAGACATGGTAATTGTTCCTTGTGTAAATGATTCTTATTTCTGAAAATTGTTTGTAAATTGTAGCGGGAAATTAAGAGTTTATGTTTATTACACCTAAACAAATGTATTTATTTATAGACTTGGCACCGAATCACAAACCGACACTTCGGCATTTCCATTTCTTTGGCAATCTATTTAACTGTATGTACCTGGTACCTACGTAATATTACATCAGCCTAATTATAAATAGCACACTACTGGTCAGGCCTCTCACCTTAAAGGATAGAGGAGCTTGGTCCCACCACGCTGCTCCAAAGCGGGTTGGCTGCATAATGATGTCGTCATCTATAAACAAAAAAGTTTTTTGTTGGCCAAATTTTTTTTCATGGCTTGCCTTAGTAACCACGACAAGTATTACAAATTACAATAGGTAATCAACAGATCACAAAAAATAAAACCTTCATACTTACTTACGCTATCCGGTACTTACGTACCTTACTACCTGTGTATCGATTCTTGAGAAAAAAACGTCAGTTTTAAAGCCGATGTACAACGTTTGCAAAACGGATGTAACAGAAGAATCGACATACTGTATCGAACGTGGGATGAACGACGAAATGTAAGAAAGATGTTTGTAAGATTTTTTTTTCAAGCATCGACATACTGTATCCAACGAGATCATATAGATATTGTTGCCTGTACCACAAGTAGGCAGGTACTCGTAATACTTTTTTTTAATTCAATACAAGTTAGCCCTTGACGTCACACCTGATGGTAAGTGATGATACAATCATTGATGAAAGTGGGCTAATTTGTAAGGAGTAATATCCAGAGTCCAGACCCATTCAGTTTCTACCCAACATCATACTGATACTGGAACGCTAAATCACTCGACGGTACGCCACAGCCGAGGCTGCCTCCCAGCATGACCAATTTATAAAATCTCAATTGACTCTGACGGGAATCAAACCTGGGACTTCCGTCTTATAAATCCACAACGCATACCACTGTGCCATAGAGGCAGGCAAACAAAGGCAGATGTTGCTGGCTGTACCACAAATAGATAGGTAACGTAAAGGAGTACGTAGGTAACAGTCATTGCCTATAATGACACCCTTTTTGCACATCCAATTTATTTGATTGCAAGCAATTTGTAATAACAATAAACGACGCAGAAAATTACAAGACTTCAACTCACATGACATGACGGACTGGGCAGGAACATCATCGTAATGATACTCTACAATTCTACATCATTATTGACATAGGTAAACATCAGTAAAAGACCTTCATTATTAAGTGAATGATTTATCTGTGACTGTACATGAATAGATACATATATTGCTAACGACATAATAATAATGGTTTGAATTCTGTGAATAGCTTTAGTCCCCTATTCCGACAGCGTTTTGCGAGCGTCAGCGTTCCTTAAACGTCTGCGCAACGTTGCGTTTCCGCGTACAATCAAAGAAAAAATAGACTCCGACAAGATACACTACTCGACGAAAATAACGTAAAAAAGATAAGAAATTATAATCCTTGATTTTTTTTTGTTTTTATCGACTACAAGTTGGCCCTTGACTGCTATCACACCTGATGTTAAGTGATGATGCAGTCTTAGATGGAAGCCGGCTAACCTGTTAGGAGTGTGACTAAAATCCACACCCCTTTCGGTTTGTACACGACATCGTACCGGAACGCTAAATCGCTTGGCGATACGTGTTGTCGGTAGGGTGGTAACTAGCCACGGCGAAAGCCTCCCACCAGCCAGACCAAGACAAATAAAAAAAAATCTCAATCTGCCCCGCCGGGAAAACACTGCGCCTGGTCAAATATGGTCCAATCGATTACAGGAAAGTGAATATTTTGCACAGTACTCTGATAGTATTAAAAATGACGAATCTGAACTTTTATAAATATTTTCGAATGTCACAAACTACTTACGGATATAACTTTGAGGTAAGAAGAACAATACATTTAAATTTGTAAACAGGTTGTGTTTTTTTGTCAAAATGTACGTGATTGTACTTGTCAATAAACGCAACGTCGACGCTGTGCAGACGTTGAAGAAACGCTGAGTCGCGCAAAACGCTGGTGGAAAAGGGGCCTTATGACGTCACGCAAAGCACTTATGTCTAATTTGCAAACAATATAAGTAGACCCAAGTCCGTGTCAAAATACGTGGAATAAGCTTCGAGTAAATTTTGCGGTAGTAGCAACGACATCGTTGAGTAGAGCAAAGTGTTGCAAAAAAGACTACTCAAAGTCAATGTATTGCGGAAAGTCCGTTTAGCTTTGAATGGTTTGGCGTGGTTAAAACTGATTGGCACTGACACTATTGGTAGGTATTCGTATTAGAGGCCCTTACCTGCATTTAAGGCTTACACTGCTATAAAATTGGGAAAATATGCTTATGATAAATACGAGTAAGATGGAAATGATGATAGATGTAGGTATTTTCCGTTATTAGAAACGTGACTGAAACAGAATTTGTGAAAGTAAAGATGATAAATTTTATGTTCTTAATTAGAAAATTTCCGAACACTTAGTCACGAAACGCTGTTGGCTGTATTTCTGTTTCTTTTAATTATAAGTATTCGTAGAGTTAGGTACTGAATTGTAAGGAAATACCGAACCGAGAATGATAGTTGTAACGATCGTTTGTAGTCGGTAAACGGATTACTGACCGCTGAACAAACCGTATCGTAGATAAATTGACAGAGAAATGATACGTAATTACATACCTTAATATGTAATTACGTACACTAAATAGGTACATCGTTATCGGGATAATGAATGAAATACCAAGAACCGGCCCATTCTCGAAAGCGCCCAGATACTAGAGTACCTTATCCTCGGTCCCACTGGTCGGTTGTCGGGCCTCGATTTAAAACAGAAGTTCCATTTTATAGGAATTCTCGTCGGCGCTGTGTAAATAGCTTCAACTTAAATGTTCTGCCATTGAAACATCCGATTAAAATCCGGGCCTGACATCCCATAATTGAAAACAAAGGGTAAGTTATAACGAGAGCACATATCTGGGACCCCTAGGCACCGTCTTAGATAAATTAATTGTGTTTCATTAATTACTGAATTTCACTGCTAGATATATCTCTTTACTTTCTATGGTGGTACAGGGGGCGACAAAATTGATCTTGGTCCAATAACCATCTACCCATAGGCCAGCACTGAAAATGTCATTTTATAAAATCGAATTCTCTTGTCTTGCAGAGATGGCGCGCATGAGATTATGCTGTCCAAGGGCCGCAAGCCGGAGGTGATGAGCAAGGAGGCCAAGAGCCAGGAGGAGTACGAGGCGCTGCAGAGCTTCCTACGCAGTATCAGCTCTACAGCCACATTACCCCCATATGTGAAAGGCGAGACGTATTCCTCCGTCCGAGGTGTATTCAATCAGGTACGGAAAAATAGTCTAATTGTGTTTTTTTTAGTCCATAGCTTAACCCATTTGAATCCGGGCTTTTGAGATCCGAAACCACATGAGCCAACCACTGGACTAACTTGTATAACTGGCTATGAAAAATATCTTCCTTACCTTATACCTTCTTCTGAATTTTTCAATATTTTCATCCAAGTGTTGCCAAACTTGTGGTGTTACACCATCCTATCTCGGAGAGTACGTTAAGAAGTAGTTATTTATTATAAACATCTGATATTGATCGTTAAATAAACATAATATTTTTAAATAAGTAAATATTTCCGAAACTTTCAACATTTATCGTCATATTTCAGTCAATTTATACAAAACTTTAACTAATTATATACTAAAACCTTCCATATGAATCACTCTATATATTGGTGAAAACCGCAAGAAAATCTATCTAGTAATCTTCGAGTTTATCGTGAACAGCAGACAGACACGGCGGGGTCTTTGTTTTGTAATATGTACCTAGTAATAGCGAAGTAGGTACAGATGAAAGCGTTTTCTTAATTGAAAGTAAAACAACAATGCAACAATACGTCATAATACACTTAACGGTTATAATATTACTTTAATTAACCTTTGAAGAATAGACGACGCTCGTAAACTCTTCCGTTCTTATTAAATTGCTTACATAAGGCGTCCGTCGGTTGCAGTGAGAGTGCAAATATCATTTGATCCCAATTAACTAGATTGCCGTCTCATATGAACAGAATAAGAGGTATTACATATGGACGGCAATTTCCAATATCATGTATTGGTGTATCAATAGGTTATAGTACTCGAGACCTTACGTGGAGCCAAGTTTGCGAGATAAAATGTTAACAGTTTGTTATTAAATACGGTCACTTATCTTATCTAATCATACGTAGGTATTGAATTACCAGCGATTGTAAATTTATGAGTAGCTTTTCAAAATAATTCACCTTTTCAACCGATAAAAATTGGAGCAGATTCTCAAAAAACTAAGGGTAGAGCTAACTCTATTTTTTTATTACTTACTAAGTAACTTTTAATTTTTACAGGCTGTCCAATAATAACAAATTCTTTGTAAATTGAATATGAATTAAGTGAGACTTAAGATGAGCTATGAGAGAGCTGTATTTAAATTTGAAATTAAAATGTCGCTAGATAAATAAGGGGATCGCAGATTAGTGATAAGTACTTATACTATACTAGCGGACGCCTGCTACTTGGTCTGCGAGCAACAGTGTACTGCACCTTAGAACACAAAAAAAAACATATTCTGTTGGGACCCATTTCTAATGGAAAGAATGAGTATAGCAAGTTAGCCTAAAAAAATAGATCGCGGACTTTTTTGTAGATCTAATCCAGATCTTCCATACATTTCTTGTTATATCTCATATAGATGACGGAGCGTTTTCAATAAAAATTCCAACAATTATCGTCATATTTGAGCTAATAAATACAAAACCTTAACAAATTGTACACTAAAACCATCCTCAGGAAGTGTGTCATGTCACTACATGACACTTCCTGAAGAAGGTGAGACTTTGTTTTATAATATGTAAGGATTATAGTAGGGAATGTCCACAGAATTTTCAC
Organism: Mycalesis mineus; assembly: GCA_034621355.1. Taxonomy (NCBI): domain Eukaryota; kingdom Metazoa; phylum Arthropoda; class Insecta; order Lepidoptera; family Nymphalidae; genus Mycalesis; species Mycalesis mineus. The sequence goes on along the minus strand of CM067894.1, from coordinate 9,596,503 downwards.
CTGTCTTTATTAAGTTCAGAATTTTCACCTGTCTTTATTAAGTATGATGACAGAGTCGGAAACCAGTCTATGTACTTTTTTTTTAACGCTATGGCCATACTGCACCGTTTCCGCGGGGGGTATGTGGGACAAAAACCAAGCGATGTTCCATCGTGTCGCCTGGTGACAGGGTCCCGGGAGCATCATGAATCTTCCGCAAACAGTCTATGTACCTAACTTGTCTAAGTTTAACAGAAACAGCCTCGTATGATTAGCTATAAATATCTAACCTATGAAACTTTGGATATAATAGCTACTTTAGCTACGAATAAAAGTCTGCAATAAAAACAAAGATTGTATCCAATGGTTTATACGTAAAGCTGAAAATCTCACTGTATGTAAGCATAATTATTTTTAATTTGCTAGGTTCTTAATATAATACCTACTGATTTTAAAGAGATAATCTTGTTTTTAGCTACCTACTACGAAATCAGGATAATACGCCATTTTGGAGAATATATATCTAATTATTCAATCTTAAATTGTAGATTTATTATTTTTTCTTTATTGGGAAAGTAATAAAGTATATAACAAAGAACTTAGGGTCCTAAAAACTATATAAATCATGCCAATGTGGAATGGTGGCAAGAATGCTGACTGCATTCCCGCGTTGGATAGCCGGGTTAATCCTATGCGCAAAAAACGAGCCAGCCCTTCTGCCACCACCAGCAATTAAGCGCGATGAAATATTAGGATTGAATTTTTTGGCACTACGACTCCATGATCCAAGGGTCTCCACGGCAAAAGGAACAAATATGTAACTGTCAGAGGCATACTCGTGCCATTTACCGGTTTCAATCTTTTTTGCTGCGGCTCCCAGTCTTGATCTTAAAAATTTAAAGTTGGTTTATTTCAAGTAAGCTTCATTTACAAGCTTTTTTGGAACTACAAATTCATCTGTTTGTTGTAACTTTACCACCGGTTCGAAAGGCAGTAACTTAGAAAAGTTGAACATTTATTTCTTTCTATTTTGATTTGGTTTCCGAGTACCGACGACTTCCATTCGTCATTATACGTAATATGTAAGTATGTATTGTTGTAGTCCTTATAGGAGGGAGGATATGGACGTCAGTCCTATAAGGATGCATGGCTCAGTAGTGTTGCGTGCAAATAGGCTCATAATATATTTCACGCCTAAACTATTGAACCGATTTAAATCAAATATTTAAACTATGTCATTCAAAGTTTGTAAAAATTTTACCCTAAAGGAGTTACCCACGAAGGCTTTATGTCCCGCGCAGGTGTACATATTGCGTGGCATGAAACTATATTTTTCAACTTGTAAGCCTCTCCCTCTTAGGTGGGGAAACTTTGTGTCTGTACTTAAAACTAGAAGAGTTTTCCAAGCGGATGAAGTCGTATGGGCTGCTGGTAATGAATATGTAAGTATTGTTCCAGTGCCTCATAACATGCGCAGTGCTAATCCTGGCAGCGGGCGCCGGGCACCCTATCGGGTTCTCAGCGGTCGCTCTACCGCAACTGCGCACAGAGAACTCCACCATGAGGATTGACGACGAGATGGGCTCTTGGATTGGTAAGATCTAGTTACCTATTGAGTGCAGTCAATTAAACACTCGTATATTGAGTGTTTAATTGTCTGCAATAAACTCCTAAACTAATAAACCGAAGCTTATGAAATTAAATCATACACACTATTGCAGTGTGCAGTTTCGTTCAACCCAAGAGATGGAATTTGTTTTTCTCGTTAAACTGAGAACGAATTTAATATTGTTACTTATTTGTATACTGTAATGCTAGGTTTAAGCTGCGACAGAAATATTACGACGCAAATGTTGTAGAAATTAATTTCTGTACTGTTCACGCTTGTTCGGAAAATTCACAGCAGCCCAGCTGTTAGAAATACCTAATGCAAACATTTTATGGACATTCAGTCCACGTGTAGCAGTAACGAGACGGTTGATAAGAAAAAAATAATATTGACATGTTGTGCAAATAACATTCGTAGTTTGAGAAATTGTAGGGATGTTAGTGAAAGCCAGAGGTTTAATTGTGGATCCTGCTTTTGGGAAATAATTTATCATTATTATGGTGAGGCCCGCCATAGCGGATGCACTTCGACCCTTTTAGGTTTTACCCTTTTGTGTACTCGCCCCGCCTTACCTCCCCTATGTCCGTTCACATCCGAGTTTGATGGTTGCTTTCAGATTGGAGACACAGTAATCCTCTGGTAGTGGATATGCCACCCCCAGGAGATGAGTTCGCTTTCTAGCCAGTTCGTCACATTCACACAAAAGTGTTCCATGGATTCTTTCTTTCCGACCTACTAACGACCATCTCCCATTGTTTCATTCAGTTTTATTATATTGTTTTTGTTTGGTACACAACGCAACATGCAAGGGTTGCCGCTACTACTACCTACAAGTCACAGACATAGCTAATTTTCATAAATAAAAATTATTTTCTTTCTTTTTCACGCATTCAAAGAGAAAACATTACATTACATTAGACATTTATAGAAAAAAATTTAAAAATACTTGCGTCATTTAATTACGAGCCGAGCTTTCCGCTTTAAAGACGTTACCTAATCTTGGATGGCACTGACTTTATAGATATGGTTAAGTAAATTAAAGTAACTAAATGACGCAATTATTTTTAGTTTGTAGTGCGTTTTGAAGTCGTTTTATTTTTTTATTAAAAATTTTACAAGTACAACCTACATACATACACCTCGTTCCCATAAGGGTAGGCAGAGATCACGACCTTGCACTTGCCGCATTTCTCCTCCAATTTTATTAATCCTTTCATACAAGTTCGTCGGGTTAGTTTAGGGTACTCTTGACATGGAAGAATATCCTGTATTTGGTCCAGAAACGTTCGCCTTGGTCTTCCCTATACAACAGTCCTGACACCGGGAAGTTGGTGCTATTACACCCCCGTAGAACACGATAAGCTGTTGGTCCCGTATCATATTTCATCTACATCTGATAGTGATTGTTAATAGATGAAACGTTATCACTCTATGCCCGCCAGCCGGGAGCAGCGTGGTGCGTCTACGCTCCATATTCCCTGGCCTATAAGCATGGAGGCTTGGCCCTGTAGTGAAGCTGATAATTATGAATTACTTTATTGGTTTTCGTATTATGTAACTGCTCGTCTTAGAGTAGAGAAGCCTACTGTCTAATCCAAGCTTCTCGTATTTTAATTTGTTTTTAACCGACGAAAAAAAACGGAAGTGGTTCTTAATTCGCCGCGTATATTTTTTTTATGTATGACAACGCATAACTTTTTACAGAGTTGTTCGATTTTGATAATTCTTTTTTTATTATAAAAAGATACACTTCCAATATGGTCTCATAGTTCATGTTAGGATCTAATGATGATATCCTGGGAAAATTGAGGGAACTGTTCAAATTTTAAAGGCACAATAGATTCGATTCGATTCGAGATCGGTAGATTTTTGGCTACTAGCGCTGTATAATATACTATGAGAGTATAGTATGAGTAGGTTATGTGTCGATAAATCACTAAAAAGTGAGAAATAAAAAATTTTAACAATAAATAGAGCATACTCAAAACGCACTAAATTAAAGAAACTAAATAACTGCGTCATTTAGTTCTTTAATTTATTTAAGCATATCTATGACTCGGTGCCCGCAAAGGTTTTTACTTTAAGGACGTTACATAGAACCCACAAACTGCTTTATTACGTAAAATAAATGTTCCTTAAACTTGGCTGGCACCGACTTCATAGATATGCTTAAGTAAATTACAGAAACTAAATGACGCAGTTATTTTTTACTTTTTAGTGCGTTTTGAATCGGTTCTATTTTTTGTTTAAAAAATTTATAAGCTATATTCTGTAACTAAGTAGGTATATGATGAATTATTAAAGAGGTTAAAAAAATATAAAAGGCATGTTGGTACAACCATAAGTAGTTTTCATGGAACAGATGCTAGCTACGATATAAAAATAATTATTTTGTTTACGTCTGTAATTTAACATGTCGAGACCATTTGAACAAACTATGACTAATGAGAACAAAAAGTACTTACGGAATTTAAAATATCTTTAAATCTACAACATGTATCTACTTACTTAAGTAAGTTAAGTTTCCTTTTACGAGGACGGAGGTTACATAATTCATTAGATTAGAATTTAAACAATGGAAAAAGAGAAACAAAAATATTTAATTTTTCGTTAAGAGTAGGTAGGTAGGTAGATAAATACCTATGGATGGAAATGTGGGAGGGAAGGGGAAGGCCTAGGCGAATGCTCCTGGACCAAATTCAGGACATTTTAAAGTATGGCCAGATCAAGAGGAACCTACGAACTTGTATGAAATGATTAATGAGAGTGGAAGAAGCTATGGAAGTATGCAAGAACCGTGGCAAATGGAATGATGTAGTCTCTGGTTACCCCTGTGGGAATGAGGCATGATCTTATGTAAATAAATAAATTTATTTTAAATAATAATTAATAGAAATAAATGAAATAGGCCCTCATTTGTTTTTCAGCAAGTATACATTCGGCAGCTACCCCGCTGGGGTCCATGTTGTCCGGGCCGATCATGGAGGCGATAGGACGGAAGCGGACGCTGCAGGCGTCTACAGTGCCTCTCATACTCGGCTGGATACTGATCGGCACAGCATCACATCACGCTCTGTTGCTGCTCGGGAGGATCGTGTGCGGGTTTGCTGTTGGGATTCTTGCGGCACCTTCACAAGTATGTAACCATACAGACGATTTGTTTTTAATCTTATATTATCTCGGTTGGAAAAGTGTATTCAGGAGTTGAAGCAATACTATTCCAATCTACAAGACAGTGAAAATGCAGTATTAATATATAGTTCGAACTATACAAAGTGGCATAAAAGGGCGTTGAACCCTTGAAAGTAGCCAAGGAGTATACAAACGAAAATATGTAGATAAGTATGTATTTGCACTCCAATCCACCAAATAATACGCTCGTCGGTTGGCAATATTGGCAATATAAACTACAAGACAATGACGTAACTACTGATATAAAATACAATAATTTAGGGCATGAGCCAGTGATTGCTAGACCTTTATCATTTTATAAAAGTTGAATTTTGTCAAATCATGCTTTTATCATAGGTATTGTAGATGTAATAAATAATGTAGATGGGTTGTAAAAAAGAAAAAAAAGAGTCTATAGAGAAGGGTTACGACGAAGCAGACGAAATGTCTGGAAACAAAAATATACGCTTTATAGACGATTATGGAACAGGATTCACCCAAAGCCACGATATCCCAAGTCTAATTGGCAACTTTTCTATGGCCTTCGTAGTCTGTGCATCTACGTGGTCACTGTTGACCATTCGCCTGATTATTGGGTAACTTGAACTCTCTGATATAGTCTTTAGGACACTGTTGACCAAATCACATGTCATTTGTTAAGATTCACAATCAACTTTTTGTCCGCAGGTGTACTTAGGAGAGATCTCAGAGCCTCGTTTAAGAGGTTTACTTATAGGGACGCCCTTCGTCGCATATTCCTTGGGTGTCCTCTACGTGTATGCACTGGGAGGAGCTCTGTCGTGGCGGTCGGTGGCACACTTGTCCATATTGCTGCCGACGCTAGCATTTATAGCCCTTTGCTTCTCACCAGAGAGTCCAACTTGGCTTGCACGCCGCGGGCGTTTCCACGAAGCTATGGCAGCTATGTCGAGGTTACGAGGAGATCCTGATACCGTAAGTTGCCGCATACTTATTTGAATTTTAAAGACTTTTTTGTACTACTTACTTCTGTTTATAAATAAACTAAACGTCCATTGTTTAAATTTGAGTAATTATGATATTAATTTTAGCTTTAAATAAAAATACATGAATAAATAATGAGTCACCTGTTACCTAAATCCAACTGATCTCTCTAGAATTATAACAATCTAAGACCGTCAGAGATGGTATTTTTAGTGTGTGTATACGGTTTTCCTTGTAATATTAAAACATGTGTGAAAAATCTACCAAAATTATAAGTGTCGTGGCGTCAAGGTCCGTCAAGAAAGTTAACTAGTTCTGTAATAAATAAATAACCAATTTGTTTTCCAACACGCCCTGAACAAATGATATGGCGGACGCTGAATCGAGTTAAGAACATTTGTGTTTGTGTCACCAATCGTCTCTAATGAGCTCAATAAGAACGCACTTGACAATTGATGTCATGCTTCTCGAATACGTTCGCAACATGACAGCAATTATACGGAGCAATGGGTTGAAATCTGCCGCTCTTTCACAGCTTCATTGCCTCGTGCTGCGATAACAACAATATCACTCAATCAATCTGTAATGGATAATGATATACACCTACACTAAGCCTTTATGTTTTACATAATATGCTTCATAATATCGAATCAACCATCATCTAAAATATTTATAATGACATGTTTTTAATTACCCAATTATAGAAAAATTATTAATACTAGTGTCTCGACATATATACATCCTTATTAATGAAGGTGAAAGTTTTTATGGATGGATGTTTATTACTCTTTTACGCAAAAACTACTGAATTGAAACTTTTGATAAAACTTCACAATAACATATCAGATTAACACATAGGCAATACTTTATCCCGAATTTCCCACGGGAAAGAAAACTACGCGGGTGAAACCGCGGCCGTCCTCTGGTATTACTATAGTTAGTATGATCCATTGAGTTGTTTATCATACATTCGACTCAGTGCCGTAACTAGGGCAGTGCCAGCGGTGCCCAGGCACAGGGAGGACAGCTACAGACCCTGGAGGGACGCAGAAATCACCAGACAATATAAAAACAATTATTTAGAGTCAATCAAGTTAGTACGGTGCAGTTATGCACGCTGGCATAGGGCATACATTGCTGGTACGCTTCTGGTTCGACTTAGTGTAACTGCCCACATCTTATAATTTAGACTCGGAAAATCTTCTTGTGTCCAAAACTAGCATTTTAAAACTGTCATCCGAATACGGATAAAATTAACTTAATAACTTAAACAGCAATGGAATGACATAGAGGCAGATTGTTTAAAGTGTTGTCAATCACTCAACAGGCTCAGCGTGAATTACACGAGCTAATATCAGCAAGGGAAAAAGAGAAAGCTCGCGGGGAGGAAACTATACAGTTCTTGGCGACAGTGCTGCGGCCGCCCGTGCTCAAGCCGTTGCTGCTGATCAACGCGTTCAACATGCTGCAGATACTGTCGGGCAGTTACGTCGTCATATTCTACGCTGTCGATATCGTGGGGGAATCTGGAGGATCGCTCCCACCTCAAGTAAGTTGCACTTTGAAATTTAGCCAGGTACTTTATTGTAAAAGAATACTGCAACTAAATTGTGAAGTTAAACCAAGGCTCATTTTAATTTCGTAACCAAACTGTCTAACATATGCCTCAAATACAAATAAGTAGATACTCCACTGATCGTATGTACATTGTAGGAATATACTTGAGCACCTAAGTATCAGGTAGATTGATATGCAGACAATGTCGTCCTAGGGTATGCAAATGGTATGAAAATGCGTAACCTGACTAAAAGTTATTACTAAAAAACACATTCGTCATTTCTTTCTCATTTACTTTTAGTTAAATTTTTAAAAATGTAATACAAACACATAATTATTATTATAGTATATTATACGGCACTTGTAGCCAAAAAGCTACCGATACATACACAAAAACCGAAATCGCTGCAAGTGTGCCTATAAAATTTGAAGAGTTCCTTCAACTTTCCCAGGATATCATCATCAAATCCTAACATGATGACAATGGGACCACCTTGGAAGTGTGCCCTATCTAAAAAAAAGAATTTTCAAAATCGAATAACTCTGTAAAAAGTTATGCGTGGTCATACATAAAAAAAAATATATACGTGTCGAATTGAGAACCTCCTCCGTTTTTTTTTCGTCGGTTAACAAACTGATTTGTTCGATTACAGATGGCCGCTAATGCGAGCGCGTGCGTTCGTTTGGGTGTTACAATTGTAGCATGCCTGCTCCTTCTGAAGATGACCCGTCGAGCACTGGTGCTGGTGTCCGGAGTAGGCACTGCGGTGTGCACCCTGGCTCTAGCGTTTCTCCTCTCCCAAGGCCCAGGGACCGGCATCGCTCCACCGACATTGATCCTCGGCTACGTCGCTTTCAACACTTTAGGCTTTTTCCTTCTGCCCGGCCTAATGATTGGAGAACTTCTACCGACCAAAGTTCGTGGTCTTTGCGGAGGTTATATTTTCTGCCTTTTCAACGCCGTGCTATTCGGTTTTACAAAATTATATCCTATAATGAACAAGAGCATTGGTATGGCCGGTGTCTTTGGTTTATTCGGCGCGTCGGCTACATTGGCTACCGTCGTCTTATTCCTCTTACTACCGGAGACTAAAGGCAAATCTCTTATTCAAATTGAGCAGTATTATCAAAAACCAAATATATTATGGGTTACTCGTAAGAAAAACGCTGAATCGCAAAACGTTTGAAATTATGGAGAAAGTACCTATCGTGTTATAAACGGATAATTTTATAGATAATTATTTAAACACATTAAATTATATCTATTAAAGATGTACAAGGATATGTGTTGAAATCTCGAGAGAATCGCTACATTTGAATTCTCAAAGTTAAGTTAGTGGCGGTCGCATAGAAGACAGGCTGGTTTGAGCAACTTCTCAGAGTAGCTGTTTCAGTGTTGCTTTTACTCAATGCAATCATTTTCTAGGTGAGATAGTAAAAGGCATGTTGGCCTTTTTTTACAGCTAAGCAAAAACAAATAATAAATTGCCACCATCAAAACTATGAAAATATACTAGACTATTAAAATTCTTTTCTGCCAATAGCTTTTGATTCCTGAAGTGTTTTGATGATCCGTTATTTTTCAAAATAATAAAAATAGCGGACAATAGGTAGTGCGTTATGCCAGGCTCCATACTGTGTTTCGATGCCCTCTGTAAGTACACTTCTTTACTAACAAATTATTATACTTCGTAGTATAAGTAAGGAACTAATGAGAGGCAAATATGAATCGCAGTGTACCAAATATTCTATCGCGAATATTAATTAACGTTCCTGCAGATTATTAAATATGTACTTACTTGTTTCGCTCGAATCATATAGCATTTAAAGTAGTTGGATGTGATTTGTGATACGAGTATTATATTAAATTGCATTCGTATTTCCAAAAGAATATCCGATGAAATCGATTCAAAATAAAATCATAACTTCAAGTATATAAACGTCAGTTCTTCGCTTCAGTTTATTTTCTATATAAAATATAATAACAGTTTTTATTATATTTTTAAATTTAACCAATATTTCGTTTATTCTACATTTAGGCCTGTGTGCACCAAGATTTCGGTTATCTTAACCAACGGTTAACATAAGCTAACTATAAATTTACTGTTCCCGACAACCCGTACGCCGGTTAAGGACGTAAACCGAAATTATGATAACCATTGAAGTTTTGATTTTATTTTCAATCGATTTTATCGGATATTCTTTTGGAAATACAAATACATAGGTAGACATTAGGTATATTAGATTAGATACCTACACAATGTACTATTATTTTATAAAAAGTAACCAATGTTATGTTAAGTTAGGAAATTTTTAATCCTGAATGTAAACTTTTGAAAATTTTTATCTAGATAATGTAGACGTAAGGTTATAATAGGTCGGTGTTTTGATAGCATGTGTATTCAAAAGACATAGCTTTTTTCAAGATGCTTACATAATCTTGCCTGGATTCTAAAAGCGATTTATATACAGCGATAATTTATAATAATATTTTTGTAACTGCATTTTAATGTAATTAACGTATATAAAAGACAATTTAGTGTAGTTCGTTGTGTGACGAGCGAGAGCCTAATGGCGAGACGAGTATAAGAAAAATGATAGAATGAGAGGTCGTTAGTGTATACATCTACTACTAGTGATTGGAGGCAATGTTTGTTATTATTCTCATAATATCTCGGAGAAAGTATAAAAAATACGTTTGTTACCTGCTAAAGCCACCATTTAGATAACCTCCGTGGCGCAGTAGATTTACGAGATGGAGGTCCTGGGTTCGATTACCGGCGGGCTGATTGAGATTTTCTTGATTAATTCTGGTCTGGCTGATGGGAGTATTTAGCTGTGGCTTGAGCTACCACTCTGCCGGCAAAAACGTACCGCCAAGAGAATTAGCGTTTCGGTACGATGTCGTGCAGAAACCGAAAGGGGCGTGGATTTTCGTGTACAAGTTAACCCGCTTTTATCTTAGATTGCCTCATTACTTAGGTACCATCAGGTGTCATGCAGTCAACGGCTAACTTTTAATGTAATAAAAAAAGGTACAAACAAATTAGTTACTTACCTGTGGTAAAAGCATGGGCTGACAATCTTTCAGCTTTTATGAAATGAAAGTCTTGCAATCACTGGCTCTTAGACTAATAGATTTTTGGTTGAAACGTTATTAACAAAAGGTGACTTATTTAAACCAAATCAGAGATGATTATTATTTAATGATATAAGCCTGAATCACATTGACAATATGCCAACCCACAGGACTGAGCTTGTTAGTACAAATCAATTTTAATGTAGGTACGATAATCGCTTGGCAGAGAATGCCTCCCCATCCTAGTTACAAACAATGTAAACGCAGAACATTAGAACTAACTTTAGCATTGTCTACGTGGTTTAGAGGTGGTTGAGAGGTGGCATGGACTTAAAAACTATTTTTTGTTTATTTTGTCCGAAAAGAGTGCAAATTGTTGAAGACGGTGGTGGGGGCATGTCAACTGTACTGTAACGCTCCTTTCACACGGTAGTCCAGTTTTTTACAGGATCCCGCTTTCTGCAGGATCCCGTTTGATGGCGAATGTATTTATATTCTAGCGTTCACATGAGCATCCCGCAAGCGGGATCCTGCGAAATACCGATCCGATCGAATTGTGCTATTCGGTTATGTCACTAGAAACTTGATCCGTAGTCCAGTAAAAAACGGGATCCCATTTATAATACCAATAGAATATTAGGATAGTATCCACTCCATTTCACCTGATGACCGGCGTAGGAATGGTCAAAAAACAGGATACAACCGTGTTCAGACGGCAGTACAGTTTCGGGAGGTCAGCTTTTTGCTGGATCCTGCAAAGCTGAACTGTTGTGTGAACACAGCGCCCAGTTTTGCAGAATACAGTAGAAAGCCGGTCCTGCAAAACTGGACTGCCCTGTGAAAGGAGCTTTAGTCCACGCCACCTCTCAAGTGAATAGAATTCGAGAACTAAATTATTAATAACCGTCGATATTCCCTTCATATTCACTTATATTTGTGTCTAAATTATGCCAATTTAGCAATAAAATGTTTTAATGATATTTTAGTACTATGATCCGCATGATGTATCTAGACCGAACTAATGTTCTTTATAGTTCCAACTTTCGGCACCAGATTTGAGTGGTGGCGCGGACTCTTTGAAAAAATTGTTGTTCATGTCATATTTATGTCGTTGGGTGGTTGTTTGTGCGTTCCTTGTGATTTGGCATAACATGCGAGCGTTAGGTGGAGTGGCATATTGACTGTATCCATGGTATTCAAATGTTTGTAAAGCTATGTACGCATGGATATTCTAAAATCAACAGAAAATTATTAGGTACAAATTCAGACAAGGTACATCTTTGTAACAATATTGGTACAGCTATTTTAAACAATGTTTGATATATTTTCTTTTCTTCAAATATTATTAAGTCAACCACTCTTGAAGAAGTTCCAAAATTGAGGTAAAACGCAACATACCTAACTATTTTTATGATGTATATTTCAAACATGTAGGTACAGCTATATATAGCTCGGGCCGAACTATGAGTCCGCTCTATTACACAAAACGCACGCGTTCCTACGCATCCTACGCAGTGAAATCGCCGTTTTGAGAGGGGATTAAAATTTTGAGGGGATCTATACTTAGATATCTGTTTTTTTATTTTTTATATGAAATAAGCTCGCGCTTGACCACGATATCACCCGATGGTACGAGTAAGTTTCGATATGGTCTAAGGTGGGACATGCTTGTTTAGAAAATGTCTATTCACTCCTCCTTTTTTGTAATAGCTATCTAATACTTTGCAACCTTTACTGTTTTAAAAATTTCCATTACATAAAAATATCTTATTTTTTACTCACCTATAGATGAAAAATATTTTCATTTGAAGATATCGTATTTCATTTGATCATATGCGAGTTAAAATATCAAGTATCACGGACGTTGCGGCTAAAGTACAGTGTTGCCATATGAATGACGCTAGCGCCCTCATTTTAAAGTCACATTTGTAATTATAGTATTTTAAGTTTCCATTGCGTTCCCTTCTTTTCGTTTTTGTACCAATGTTAAATACAAAAAATATCCTTATGTTCATAGCTTTATTAAGTAGGCAATAGATAGCTACCAGACAGCATGTGATATAAAATTTTATCTGTGATTTATACAATGACCACGTAGTCCATAAATACTTTGTTAATATAGCCATTAGCCCTGAGCCAGCCGAATAATTGCTAGGGATCAAACAAAATTAATCTACTTGGAATAAACTACCTCATCGTTTAAAGTGTTGAGGTAGTTATTTCAGTAGCTACCCTCAATTTGGTAATTAATCTACTACCCTCGATAATTATTTGAATTGGGATATTTATGAATATTTATCATTAGTATCAATGAGACTAGTGATGGGTAAACTGGGTGTAATTTAATATACAATACATTAGCAATCTTCAAGTTTTATGGTAAAATTCTGATCCATAGCAAATCTTGCGGCTGCATCTACTCACTATCAGGTGCTTTTTAAACAATGTTATTAATATGAAGGCTTTTATTTTTCTATAAACGCCTAGAAAGTAAGAATGTGATATAAAAATAAAAGATTGAATAAATTTTCATGTTTTATTTTGAACATTCCTTAAAATTACCTAGTCAAATATTTACAATAATATTTACAAAGTTAGTGTAACATTGAACTTAAACGCACTTCCAGCAGTAGTGCTCCGTGCAGCGGTTGCAGCGGAACATCACGAGGCTTCTGGCAGCCGTTGGCAGAGGTGCGGGCGCGAGGCGCAGTCGGGGCACACGTGTAGTGTGCTGGATATCAGGCTCTCGCACTCCCAGCAGTAGTGCTCCGTGCAGCGGTTGCAGCGGAACATCACGAGGCTTCTGGCAGCCGTTGGCAGAGGTGCGGGCGCGAGGCGCAGCCGGGGCACACGTGTAGTGTGCTGGATATCAGGCTCTCGCACTCCCAGCAGTAGTGCTCCGTGCAGCGGTTGCAGCGGAACATCACGAGGCTTCTGGCAGCCGTTGGCAGAGGTGCGGGCGCGAGGCGCAGCCGGGGCACACGTGTAGTGTGCTGGATATCAGGCTCTCGCACTCCCAGCAGTAGTGCTCCGTGCAGCGGTTGCAGCGGAACATCACGAGGCTTCTGGCAGCCATTGGCAGAGGTGCGGGCGCGAGGCGCAGCCGGGGCACACGTGTAGTGTGCTGGATATCAGGCTCTCGCACTCCCAGCAGTAGTGCTCCGTGCAGCGGTTGTAACGGAACATCATGAGGCTTCTGGCAGCCGTTGGCAGAGGTGCGGGCGCGAGGCGCAGCCGGGGCACACGTGTAGTGTGCTGGATATCAGGCTCTCGCACTCCCAGCAGTAGTGCTCCGTGCAGCGGTTGCAGGGCACATCACGAGGCTTCTGGCAGCCGTTGGCAGAGGTGCGGGCGCGAGGCGCAGCCGGGGCACACGTGTAGTGTGCTGGATATCAGGCTCTCGCACTCCCAGCAGTAGTGCTCCGTGCAGCGGTTGCAGCGGAACATCACGAGGCTTCTGGCAGCCGTTGGCAGAGGTGCGGGCGCGAGGCGCAGCCGGGGCACACGTGTAGTGTGCTGGATATCAGGCTCTCGCACTCCCAGCAGTAGTGCTCCGTGCAGCGGTTGCAGCGGAACATCACGAGGCTTCTGGCAGCCGTTGGCAGAGGTGCGGGCGCGAGGCGCAGCCGGGGCACACGTGTAGTGTGCTGGATATCAGGCTCTCGCACTCCCAGCAGTAGTGCTCTGTGCAGCGGTTGCAGCGGAACATCACGAGGCTTCTGGCAGCCGTTGGCAGAGGTGCGGGCGCGAGGCGCAGCCGGGGCACACGTGTAGTGTGCTGGATATCAGGCTCTCGCACTCCCAGCAGTAGTGCTCCGTGCAGCGGTTGCAGGGCACATCACGAGGCTTCTGGCAGCCGTTGGCAGAGGTGCGGGCGCGAGGCGCAGCCGGGGCACACGTGTAGTGTGCTGGATATCAGGCTCTCGCACTCCCAGCAGTAGTGCTCCGTACAGCGGTTGCAGCGGAACATCACGAGGCTTCTGGCAGCCGTTGGCAGAGGTGCGGGCGCGAGGCGCAGCCGGGGCACACGTGTAGTGTGCTGGATATCAGGCTCTCGCACTCCCAGCAGTAGTGCTCCGTGCAGCGGTTGCAGCGGAACATCACGAGGCTTCTGGCAGCCGTTGGCAGAGGTGCGGGCGCGAGGCGCAGCCGGGGCACACGTGTAGTGTGCTGGATATCAGGCTCTCGCACTCCCAGCAGTAGTGCTCTGTGCAGCGGTTGCAGCGGAACATCACGAGGCTTCTGGCAGCCGTTGGCAGAGGTGCGGGCGCGAGGCGCAGCCGGGGCACACGTGTAGTGTGCTGGATATCAGGCTCTCGCACTCCCAGCAGTAGTGCTCCGTGCAGCGGTTGCAGCGGAACATCACGAGGCTTCTGGCAGCCGTTGGCAGAGGTGCGGGCGCGAGGCGCAGCCGGGGCACACGTGTAGTGTGCTGGATATCAGGCTCTCGCACTCCCAGCAGTAGTGCTCCGTGCAGCGGTTGCAACGGAATATCTGGAACCAAAATCCATAGTTCAGTTCAAAATAATTTGAAAACTGTTGAGTTAGAAATTCGTTCTCCATGTCAATCTTACTGTTTTATCTACGTCGGTGTACGATCTCAGACAGGAAAAACAAAACTGCGATTGTCCTTCATTGGGTAACTCTTCATATGGCTCTACTGGAAACAGGTGGTGATATGATCTGCAATAATCGTAATAAAAACTGTCAAACCAACACCTGGTACAATTTTTAAATTCATGAAATATGTATAAATTACTGGACCAATGTTTAATGAATCTGATACACTATTCTTTAACACCAATAATCAGAATCTTTCATATAATTATATTAATTTCACAAATGAAATAAACTTAGAGCAACACATAAGCTAGAAGAGCTGCTATAGAGATAATTGCAAGGGCGCAAGGAACAGTCTGCACAAAATCTCTATATCAATGGTGGACCTTTGCATCTGTCATACGAGGGTGATGATGTGAGTGGTGCTACCTGGCGAGGTGCGGCGCGGAGGCGAGCGTGAGCCCGCAGGTGCGGCACTGCGCCGGCAGCGAGCAATACTTGCTACGGCACTGCGGGCACAGGTGGCCCTCGCCGCCAACGCCTTCGCCCTCTTCCACGTGGCTGCAATCACGTATCATTTAAACTCAAAATTAAAATTACGCTGTATGCAGTATTTATTAATTAATTTGGACTCATCAAAAATAAATTACTGCTAGACGTACGCTCGACAGTACATAGGCAATCCATAATCTCGCTAAGCTTATGACAGTCCAGCGATTGATCGCAGATCATGCTGTTTTCCTTTCCTATCTATATCTCACCACATGCAGAGAGTGATGGGCGGGTCCGCGTCGGGCTGCTCGGCGGGCGGCGTGTAGGGGAAGCCCATCTTCACCAGCCCCGCGTCCAGCGCGCGCGCACGAGCCGGCGGCGTCGTCTGCTCCAGCAGCAGGGAGCGGTAGTGCACGTCATCTAGTACCACCTGGATAATTATTTTCTTTTGTTATTTAATTTTAGCTACTTGAATTTACATACATAATCAAGTAGTCAGAAATACATAAATTTAGTCAATTCAAAGATGAGTATCTATACCCCTGTAAATGTAATGTACAGTGAATGTTTGCTTGACAAGAGATTGCTCATAAGACTGAAGCGTCACTCGCACACAAATTAAAGCTAGATAGTTACAAGCAAACGCACACATAGATCTCAGCATACAGATTTAAACTAAGTCATACTTAGTTCAAATGAAAAAGTACAATAAATATAGCAAAAATAAAAATGAATGAACAGGGAACAGTGGATATGAAAGAAAAAGTTTCTCACTCCATATTCTCCTCCAGTGTCTTGACATAACTTCTTACATATCCGCACTTCAGCGGCCAAGCCAATAACAGAACACCGTATGCCGTCTGTTTTTAGAGTCTGAAATAAATACAACATAAAACATCAATATATCCTATACTATTATTGTAAAATACATGCTACTTGTTATCACAATGTTACCCAGAAAAGTGTTGTAAATCAATCATGTAAATCAATGTATGTTACATTGACTATTTTTTTCAGTATTAGATCAAATAAAGAAATAATATATAAATAAATAAATAATAAATAAATATTAAATATTATAGGACAATTACACACATAAGTCTAAGCCCCAAAGTAAGCTTGAGTAGCTTGTATTATGTGTACTATGATAACTGATGAATATATTTATATATATTATACATAAATACTTATAATATATAGATAAACACCCAGACACTGGACAACATCCATGCTCATCACACAAACATTTTTCAGCCGCATCAAACCGACAGCCTAGGAAGCAGAAGTAAGGTCACTACCCACTGCGCCACTTGGCTGTCACATATGCTTCTAAAATAATAATATGTAATATATGGTTTAAAACTTACCTGTATGGTAGTATTAATGTCGCTAGGGTCACAAGTAGTGAGGGATGCAAATAAAACTAGGAGTTCCCGAGATGCGTGGCCGGGCAGAGGCCTCAATATCCTTCCCGCCAATTCAAGTGTATTTTGCAAGGACGGCTCTCCAGTCAAAGCTTGATTTGATAAACTGTAAAAGAGATTTTTAATAGCTTTAAGACTTTTGAAGAACTTTTCTCTAATATAAACATGATTGAATTAGCCTTTATATTAAAGAATCATCATCATCATTATCAGTCAGTTACTTTGGTTCTTTTGCAGATCTCCTCATTTTGGATTCAATCACGCATAAATAATCTGAACATTGCTCTTTCTATCGCCCAATGAATGACTATCAGTCTTAGAGAATATTATCTATAGTTCAACTCAATAGTATTTTCAAAGATTTTTGCCTGTCCACTGGGACAAATTAAAAAGCCTCTGGTAGAGATTTTTATTTCTTTATCACACACATATCATTGTAAAAAACCCAAAAAGTACTATTCAATATTTAACTATTAAATATTACAAGCATTTAAAATTAAAAAAAAATTTGATTATATAAACATACCCTTGCACTGCTTTTATGTGTTTCCTAACATTTCCAGACAATTCAGTCACCTTCTCAGCTCTTTTGTTCTTCATTGCAATGATACCCAACTGACTTAGTGGGTTTTGATCAAAGAACTCTTCAACAAATTTCTCCAACAACTAAAATATTTACTTAAAAATTAATGCCAAATCAAAAATCAAAATGTGAAATAAAATTATGACAATGATATATTTTCCATATTTTATTTTATTTTGGAGGCTAGGTCATAAACTAATGTAAAATCAACTGCATTCATTGTAGCATTCTGTTAGTGCAAATAAAAGAAAAAGTTAGGTTAAGTTATTTTTATTTGCATTGATTGCTGGAAGCTAATCTAAAATAATATTTTTACTGTGTTACTAACTTTTAAGATAAAAGAGAATATTTTATGATTTTTTTAAATTCTTCACTTCTGCAACTATACAAAATGAAATAATGTTTGTTAAATGTAAGCCTCTAGAGCCCCAAAATACACAGCAAATTACGGCAAGCCCATTTTAAAACTAACCTTAAGAGTACAGAGGAATCTCATCGGTTTTAAATCTTGACAGTTCATGGCTTCGGAGCAATCTATAGCAACGAGCAAATGCCTCATCATGCCAAGACGAACGGGACCGCGGCGAGGTGCGGCTGCCTTCCGTGCAGCCTTCTGTGCGAACTCCGCAACCAAACCCTCCACAAGACCATCCTCGTCTTCTTTGATAGCCTCCCTTATAAAAATATATATTTAACAACTATGTCTATAAGAAGGCTAGCTGTT
The DNA here is from genome assembly GCA_034621355.1 of Mycalesis mineus. NCBI lineage: Eukaryota > Metazoa > Arthropoda > Insecta > Lepidoptera > Nymphalidae > Mycalesis > Mycalesis mineus. The sequence continues at coordinate 9,578,362 of CM067894.1, read as the reverse complement.
GCCAAGATTTGGGAAAGAGTTATGTATAGCTTGATTAAAAAATAAAATCATCGAAACTTACCATGTTTTCTCGTAACCTGTCTCCCACCGGTATTCTTTAGGATCCTGCTCATCATCTGCCATTTTAATTTGTAATGTAATATACTAAACTTTATCAAAGAACGTAAAACTGCAGAAATGTTTTTTTAAGATTTACTGAATATTTAAAGACACTTTAAAATAATAAAACAGATTTATAGTACAAATAAAATGAAACGATAAAATAAAATCAATTCAGTGTCATAACTGACGGCTGCAGGCAGGTGTCAGTTTGATATAAGCATAGAGTAGAGTAGGATCATAGACTAAAGACTAATAGATGGAGTCATAACGCGGCTGCAGGTTTAAGAGCGTGACAGACTAATTTCATTCGGCCTTTATTAGAAAGTGACACAAGATTATTTTTTGTCCCTTTCAGCGTGTTCGTTTTTATTGTTTGTCAAGAGTGGAGTTTGTGACAAACAAAGGACACATCTGAGCAATTATTAGCTTTTTATTAAATTTGCTAATAAATAATATAACTTTGCGGTTACGATATTAATTTAAACGTTATCGTGCTATGGTGGGTTGTAGTATTTTCGGCTGCAAAAGTCGCAGCGAACGGAAAATCGAAGGAATTACGTTTCATACGTAAGTAGGCATAAACTTCATTGATTGATGATTTAAAGCTTAGATATGTTATTTTTTAGCAAATTTCATGTATTATGCGTTTACTAAACTATCTTATATAAAGCAATATTTCGTATTTTACGATATTTTAAAACGTAACGTTTCATGATTGACTTTAAATGTTGACATGTCTTGTCAATAAGGCTGTTTTACTGTCTCACGAGTGGACACGCTATGGGCTCCATCTAGTTGTCTTTAATCTATGAGTAGGATGTATAGGTATTTTATCTAAGATGTATATAGGGTATAGAGTCGTCACTCTCTATATAGAAGTGGGACAAGTAAAGCAGCGCCTCTGGTGAACGGTGGTGAAACTACATTTCTGATATATATAACTATGTGACGTATAGTAGGTAGCTACATATACAGCTCTACATATATTTTTTTAACCGACGATAAAAACGGAGGAGGTTCTCAATTCAACACGTATATTTTTTTATTTTTTTCATGTATGACCACGCGTACCTTTTTACAGAGTTGTCCGATTTTGATAATTCTTTTTTAATTCGAAAGGGCACACCTCTGATCTGATAATGATATCCTAGGAAAATTGAAGGAACTCTTCAAATTTTATAGGCACACTTGCAGCGATTTCGGTTTTTGTGTAAGTATCGGTAGCTTTTGCCTACAAGTGCAGTATAATATACTATAACAGTTATATAGTATGACGAGTACGTTACGTGGCGATAAATCACTAAAATGTAAGAAATAAAAAATTTTAACAAAAAATAGAACCGGTGCCAGCCAAGGTTTCTACTTTAAGGACGTTACCTAGAACCTACAAACCTCTTTACTACGTTAAATAAATGTTCCTTAAACTTGCTGGCTCCGACTTCTTAGATATGCTTAAGTAAATTAAAGCAACTAAATGACACAGTTATTTTTTGCTCTATAGTGCGTATTGTGTCGGTTCTATCTTTTGTTAAAAAAAATTTCATTTTAGATATTTACAGGATAATAATTTGACACAAGTCTTTTTAACCCATTCCTGATATTTACTTTTGAGTAAGTATAATGAAATAATGTTAGTTAAGTAAAAGAGCTTAAAACTTACGTCAAAGCAAAAATAAGAAACGTAATTCATTGGAATTGAAAATAACAAGTGAAACGACAAACGAGTTGAAGCAACGTAACACCATAGACCATAGAGTAGGATGTATATAGGGTATAGTTATCAGTAGCATATATTACCAAACCGTAGAGGAAGAGTAGGTACCTATATTCTCTGTCTACGTACCAAACCATAGTAACTAGCGCTCCAAGCGTGTTCCTGAACTAATTTTATTGTACCTATATAGAACTATAACTATAAATTTTGGTGCGGAGGTACTAGGTAGGTAGCCTAATGCATATTATAACCACTTTTATGAATTTTATTTTTAGGATATTATAGACACACGCCTTTGCTATTACTAATAAAATTAGCAAAATCCTATGTCAAAGACGAAAGAAAACACAAAAAAAAATTTTCTTTCATTCAAATAATTCAAACAACTTTTTTGAACACGATAAAATGAGGTAAATCGGAGTCCAGTGAGTGTACCGTGGGTCAAAATGGCGAGCAGGTCCATGATAATAAATATTATATAATATTTTTTACATTAAAAAATTAGCGATATCGATTATTACCTTATTTAGGATATCACTATAACTTGTCAGTAGTAGAACTGTCAAAAAACTTAATAAAATGGACAAAATATATTCTTAACACTGACTGCTTTGGTGACGGTGACGATTTGGTGATCTCCGTCGTTTAAGTTGATGAATTCACAGTACCTAATCTTCAAAACTGTTAAACCAATTTTCTAGATCTAGAAGGAACTTGATTTTAACAGACTTACCTATAATATTCATAGATTAAGCCTAACTTGTGCACTATTTTCTTAACTTGGATTCATTTGTAGAAAAATGAAATTCCCATTAACTAAATATTATTTTAATGCAAAATAAAACAATTTACGATATAATATCCTCATGAGGAGTTATAAATTGATTTTCGTGATTGGTATCATAAAATTTGAATCTTTGAGTTAATACAATAATTTTACAAAACAGTCCGTTCCGGACTAATGATGAACTGTAAATAGAACAACTGCAAAAAAGTCCGCGATATTTGCTTTCCTGTACTCACCAGCAATAAGGCCGTCTTCACATACATATATTAATTTTTTTTTTACTTTAGATCTATTTGTATAATGTTTCTATTAAGTTTGTGTACAATAAAGTTTTTCTTCTTCTTTATATGATAATAGAAATAATAATTCAATGAATGCATTGGTTTAGTTATTTATTATTACATAAATCTAAATAAAAAAATACAAAAATAGACAGAAATTATATTGTAGATTCTTTTAGAACTCCAATTAATACGAGAAAGAGCTGATGATGATAAAACAAATTGTATGAATTTTTTGTATGAACCACAGTGAACGTTAGAGGTTGAATTATTTTTGCTTTATTCTATTTATCAATATATATCTATTATGATGTTCTGTGCAAAAAAAAACAAAAAAAGTGTCACAATGAATTTGATTGCAATTCTATGTTCAGACAATAATCCAAATAAAACGTAATAAATAAATAATTGTAAAATACAATCTCAGATTTCTGTTTTCTTATAGGGAAATAGAACTACTGACATACTTAAATAAATAAATGTGTCACTTAACACTTTCCTGTAGTTTCAATTGTGGTATGAACAAAAAATTTATACTTATTTTAATCAGAGATGTAACCAGCAATTTATGCGCCCTGTGCCAGCGTGCGTAACTGCGCCCTACAGACTTGTAACTGACTCTAAATAAGGTATTGTTTGTATATGGTCTGGTCATTGTGCGCCCTGTGCCTGGGCACCGCTGGCACTGCCCTAGTTACGACACTGATTTTAATTTACATTCGACATGAAACTTAAAGCCATATTTATTACAGAATTTAACTATACAGTTTTTATTAAGGCATTATTTTTCAGCCATTTCCAATGAGGTTTCTTCTTAAACAAATTATACAAAAAAAATCTTACTAGTTAATCCAGACTGCTTAATTTGATAACAGTTAGTGATATACTGACACTCAATCATATGCAGCCCCTTCATTTTTTACATTCATTAAAAATTGCCCCTTGATTACAATCACATTAGAGTGTCGAGTGTGAGTGTTACCGAGCGACTGCGTAAAAACGTAACGCAAATTTGTATGGAATTTTAGTAGCGCCATCTAGCTATATAATTTGACGTTAAGTGAATACGTTTTTACGCAATCTGATGATAAGTGATGATGCAATTTAAAATGGAAGCAGACACTTGTTTGGAGTAGGATAAACTCCACACACCTTTCGGTTTCTACTAGACATCGTACCGGAACGCTAATTCGCTCGCCTCCCACCATCCAGAACAAGACCAATTAATAAAATCTCACTCGGTCTCGCCGGCAATCGAATCTAGGACCTCCGTGTTATAAATCCACTGCACAAACCACTTCTCCACAGAGGTAGTCGATCACTTCTAATTATAGAAACATCTTATCTCGTTTCTATTTAATAGAATAGTGCCTGCGAGTTCTCTTATAAGGGAATGCAATGAATGTGTACTGTTTTTTTAATCTGTGATCTGGATACAGGTGTTAGCACTGTGCAACTTTTTAAATTCTTTTATTTATATGTGAAGGGGCCATTAATTTCTAGTTTGATTTATAATTTATTACATTTTGTTAAATTATTTACTGAAAACAATTTGTTTTTTCAATAGTAAATATTTTAACACTACTTAAATCTAATCTCTTAGAACCAACCATGCAGCAAGAGGATTCACACTGATAAATAAATATTATGAGACAATACACACATCGCTATATACCTATACCATTTGATTTAATTGAAAAAAATTGCAAATATAGTTAAGAACATATGTATTTTTATTTTATTTTATTTGTTACAAGTTAGCCCGTGACTGTAACCACATCTGATGGTAAGTGATGATGCAATCTAAGATGGAAGAGGACTAACATGTTAGGAGTAGGATGAAATCCACACGCCTTTCGGTTTCTACAAGACATCGTACCGGAACGTTACATCCCTTGGCGGTACGCCTTTGTCGGTAGGGTGGTAACCAGCCACGTCCGAAGCTACCCACCAAGGTGGTGATTTCTACCTTCATTTTTAATTTGTTTTATTGATAAGAAGTACACATCTAGGTAGTTTGGCTTTTGTATAGTTGTCAATTCTACGTTCGTAAAGAGAAAATAGAGATGGAAATTGTAAGTCTATTTTTTCTTTATGAATACAAGAAAGACAATTAGTTCTTAAAAACAAAACATACATATTTAGTTTTAGATAAATAAAAGAGAACAACAGAAATACAAACATCCTCCTGCTAACATAGCTAGTTTAGCATTCCTGCCATGTTAAGGAATGTTAAAGAATGTTTCACTCAGTTGCAGCCATGGCACGCGCCTGCGCTCGCACTCTCTTGTCGTACTCTAGCCGATTTTGACTGAAACAACATAATACTTAGTTAATAAATTACTTGTTTACACAGCAATGTTAGACAGTAACAGTTATTTATTGTTATTAATGGACATGTATGAAAAAAAATAAAAAAATCCTAGAAGAATTAGCTATTTCAAATATTTTCCTTTTTCGAAACAAATAAATAAATAAATATTACAGGACAATTACACACATCGCTATATAGCCCCAAAGTAAGCGTACTCGTAAGTAGCTTGTGTTATTGAGTGCTATGATAACTGATGAATAATTATATATATATTATACATAAATACTTATAATATATAGATAAACACCCAGACACAGGAAAACATCCATGCTCATCACACAAACATTTTCCAGATGTGGGAATCGAACCCACAGCCTAGGACGCAGAAGCAGGGTCACTACCCACTGCGCCGCTTAGCACTTGTTGAGCTTACAGTGCCATGTGAAACAAATATCCCTAAACACAATAAGCCTAAGGTTGCCTGGCAGATAACGCTGCCAAGCGATAAAGCCGCCTTTTGTGTCCTACATATTTCTTAAGAAATTTATATTTGTATTGTTATTCTTGTGTGTGTGGTATGCAAGTAAAGAATAATAATAATTAAAAGTGAATAAATATTATGACCTTACAAATGAACTACCAAAAAATTACTATATGGTAAGTTTATATGCAGTAGAAGTGGGTGCACGAGGTATGCCAGTAAAATTTCTCTACAACCTACTTAAGGACCTTGACCAGACTAGAAGCTCTATTCTAGAACAAGTGTCCAAAGCTGCTCAACCAGATTTGATTGGGCAGGAAGAATAATTTGAGCAATGGAAAAAAGATTTAAAACACCAGAATTTTCTACTTTCCACTGTATTATTTTTGGCTTGAAAATACTTGTGTCACATAAACCTTCCCTTCCCACAATTTTTTTTTCGGGAGGGAAAATCCTCATCAGGTAGTGCCGAGCTTTTACCGGCTAAAACCCCTCCTGTCACTCTGTTGACTGTGTACTCTCCTTTCAGCCTAGAACACAGCAACCTTACTGTCCAATTTTTTCTCCGCACTACTACAAAATAGGTAGGTTTTAGATGTCTGTGTTTTAAAGTATTAAATACAAACCAATAGATTGTGTATGCCTCAGCCTGAGCTGGATCCTTCACGTTTGGTTCATTAAGAAGATCTTGAATTCCAAGTAGGATCTGTTTGATCGTGATCGCAGGACGCCAGTCCTTCTCTTCATCGAGGAGTGACAAACATACAGTTCCGGATGGATACACGTTAGGATGGAAGAGGGGTGGCTCAAACTTGCACTTGGGTGGACTTGAGGGGTAATCGTCTTTGAAAATCATTCGTAGCTTGTATAAACCTCCTTCCCATGGTGTCTGAAAAAGAAATTTATAATTACAACAAAAGTTATGATTACCTCCATTCAAGTACTTCTTCCCAATGTCATATCCCACTAGGTGGAGTGGTGCTTTCTGTCATAATCTGGCTCTCTTTGTCCAGTCTTGAGCATTTGACTTTTTTTTAAATTGTTGGCTTAATTTAAGTACTAGTTTTAATGGTATATAATTGTACCTCTAAATGTAACATATCTTTATATATATATTAGGCATACTGTCATAGATTAAAAGTAGCTCTTGTTCTCTTTTGGCTAAGTGAAAACTATGTGTAACTTTTTGAACATCAAGGCATGATCAACAGCGCTCTGTGCTGGGCCTGCATGGAAGAAAACTAAGTGCTAATATCCCTGAATCATAGAAGACTATTTTAGCTTCATCAAGCATTTTTTTTTAAATATAAAAAAAAAACAGATTATTTGTACACACGTTTACCTTTACTTTCAAAACAAACATTATTTACATAGCTGATGAACTATCTGTGAGAATTAGTTGTATATATTAGCCACAAACACTTCCATCAGAAACAACAGTTGTAATAGGTATATAAACAACCTTTAATTTAACTAATTTCATATTTTCAAGTCTACATCACAGGATAATAGTTAAAAATGGAAAGATGACCCCACAGTAAGTTCACATGGTAAACTCCAGAAAAACTAAAAAGTTGTCTTGACCATTTTGTATAAGGATAACATATTGATCACTGAATGCACAGGTGTAACTGAAATGTACATGAAACAGCATCCAGCTTAGATCCTTGAGTTCTGTGAATTTCTTTCATTAAATATTTGTGTGCAATCTACCTCTGCAGTTATAGCACATTTATTTTCATCATATTTCTGGCAGATTTCAAATGCTAACCTTGCTTTTTAGAGGGTTGACTTATGAATTCTGCCAATGTAATATCATAATAAATTGTAATTTTTTTGATTAATGTGTAAATAAATAATGCAGGGAATCTTACCCACATAATAGACACAAGTAGCTTAAAAGCTGTTTTTATTATTTAATTAAAACAATAGCAAAATAATATGTATTTAAACTTAATTAATATACTTTATAATAACTCATTAAATATTTGTATATTTGTTTTTATAGGTACAGTAAAATAGGCGTCCTATTATTCTAGCAACTTCTATTGCACAATGGCAATAGGTGTGCAAAATATAATTATAGTAGATAATATGCACCAACTATCTTTGTCATCGTTTCATTCATTAGGACTCTGTTTAAATTTTTGAACAAGAGTCAATAAAGTTCGTTTTGACATTTAAAAAATACTGAATAACTAACCCCCTTTTTCCCAGGAATTGCACATTCCCAAGTCATAAGATTCAACGATCCATCGGGATTCTTCATAGGTCTGGCAACGAAACCCTGAAATACAATAACGTACGTTAAAATATCCGCAGAACCATGAAGCAATCTAACAATAATGATTTCATAGACATGGCACTTACAAAGGGATGGTCCTTGCGCCAAGCTTTCCTCTCTTCGGCTAATCGTGCACTAGCTATACCCGACATTACCTGTAAATAGATTATTTTTAATATAGAATACAAATATAATGTGAATATTAATTGAACACAATAATTATCATACCTGTTAGTAATACTAGGAAACAAATACGAAAAATAATTTACAGCGCGAAGTAGAGCGTCCCACGATGCGTCAACTAATGAATAGCACAGATTAATAGTGTTGAATAGTGAAGGGCATTTCATCCATCTAGTCAACTCGATTTAATTCGAGTTGAGCTTAACTCGAATCAGGTTGAGCCAGATTTTCCAAACCCGAGCAAGGGCTGCTTCTACATGAACCTGAATGATGGCAATTGGTGGTGACGGTTACGGTTATCTACGATAAATGTAAGGGAGGTATGGGCACCCCCTCTTTCCTCGTAATATATTATAGATATTTTGGGTATTCTACTACAATACGATACTTTAATAACTGGCAACACCGCTTATCAATAGTGTCAGCTGTCATTTCCTTAGTTGTCAAGTTGCGCTTAACGTTTAATTACGTACCGAAGTAAATATTTTGATTGTGATTTGAAGAAACATATCAAAGAAATCTGCTAGTAAGTGTGAGTATATGTGTTAACTTCTTCTATTGCATTTAATGGAGATTATATTTACCTGTCAATTAGGATTCAACATTTGAGAAAAATAAACTTATTCAAATTTATTTGAAAAGTGAGGTTATGGGGAGCATCGGGCACGTTGGTAGGAGTGAGGTTTGGGCATGTCCAATGCTCCCTCTGTTTTTAGTGTATTTTTGTGTCACACTTTTGTGCTTTTTTCATATGCGTATTGGATTGAACGGTTAATCATTTTCAGGACAATGCCGTTTTCATTTAAGAAGAAAAATAAGCGACGTGAAATCCCTAAAGATGTTATTTTGCGCGCATTGGAAGAAGTTTCTAAAGGAGGAAAAATTAAAACTACTGCGATGAAATATGATATACCCAGGTCTAACCTTCAAAGATACATAAAGCAGGGTGGCTTTGTGAAAGATATTTCTTCTAAATTTATATCATCTCAAATATTCACGAAAGATGAAGAAGATAAAATTTCAGAATATCTTGTAACAGTACTAAACCATGGACTATCAAAAATGAAGGTACGCGAATTGGTTTATGAATACGCCACTGCCATTGAAAAAAAAATACCAAATAACTGGAGAGAGAAGAAACTTGCATCCGAAGATTGGTTAAGGGGATTTTTTAAAAGACAACCTCAGGTTTCGATAAGGACACGAGAAGCTACACGGGCTACAAGTTTCAATAAGAAAAATGTTGGAGATTTTTTTGAAAATCTTAAAACTGTAAGTATATGAACGGTGATAACTGGTGATAACGGTTATGGTTATGTAGGTAGCTAGATAAGTAGGCAAAAAATATGTACCTCCAAAAGCCCCATCCATTTGTCCAAGAGTGAAGAAATGGAGATTGTGATACGCAAATAAATTATAAAGAAACTAAAGTATTCTTGAATGAAGTGACTTTATAATCAGATTAGAAAAAGTACTTCAAAATGAAAAAACGTGTGTGACTTTAGAGTGAGAAAGGAAAAACCTGCCTACCATTGCCGTATGCGTGAGCAAAAGGGAAGTCAGACTGGCACCGTAACGCTTTACGTAACGAAGCGGTTTACCATCTCATAAAAAATTATCACTTCAAAAAATAATTTCTTATATCGCTACAATACTTAAGGATTTCTCTGTGAAACTTGAGTTCAATTCAAAATAAGTTAGTCTCGACTCGGCAAAACAGAACTATAAGTGAATTGAGTTGAAGTAGTCGCACGAGCGCTAAAGGGTCTTAAAAAGCGCCAAGCCGGCGTTGGCTCTTTTTTAACGCTTTCGATTTGGTTGTTCATTCGAGTGATTTACAGTGTACCCACTGTAGTGATTTTTTGAGAAAATTTAGTAAATTGCAGGACTTATAAATCACTCTTATCGCGTTTCTCGTTTCAGCAGACGTAATAGATTTTTACGTCTCCCTAAATTATGCCTAAATTTTCGGAAAAGAAACTAAGCAAAAAGAAAGCTCAGATATATTTTTTTTTATTTTCGCATTAAATTCATCATCGCACATCAACATTAAGCTCTTGAAAAAGCGTCGTGTTAGAAAAGCGCTGCCGTGTGAACAGAAACATGGAATAGTATTTGTTCTATCCCAACGCTTTTTAAAGCGCGTCAAAAAAGCGCTCGTGCGATAGTTGACACAGAGCTATCGTCCTTATCCGCGGCAGTCGTGACACACAGCACACACACAGTTGTCAACTGTCTGACCAGACGTTTTGGGGTCAAAACAATAACAAAGTTACATCGTAAGCTATCGTATTGGCTTGAATTTACAATTTCTTTACTTTATTAGACTAATTAGAAAATACAACAATGGTTCAGTGTAGTGTTTTGGGATGTAGAAATAGAGCCGTCCAGCATATACCAGACATATCATTTCACAGGTACCTTTTTAATACATAATGAAAAATAATTCTTGACCATCTCATTGCCTCTAAACTTTTATAGAACCGTGTACGGATAGGCACGTAAATACGGTTTTACGGTTCGGTAAAGCATAGGGTTGGACCGTAGGTATACGGTCCCGCGCTAGCGAAGCACTTCAAACTATTTTTTGTAAGTGATAGAGTAAACTTGTTCATACAAGTTTGGACCATTGACCATAACACAAATTCGCAAAATTCTTAACAAAACGTATTTTTTTTAATAATATTTTTTTAAACGTAGTTTTAACATGAAGGTTGCCATACTCGGAAATAATTTTTTCCCTTGTTTCCATTTGAAGTTGAGTAAGGAAAGATTTTCATATTCCAATAAATCCTAATCAAAATGGTACTTATTTAATTAATTTCTTATTTATCTCCAAATGTAACTATTTAAAATATCACGCAAAGGTTCCCGACAAGTAAGGAAAGATTAAAAATTTGGATTCAAGCTTGCGGTAGAAGTGACTGGAACCCAAATCCTCATTCAAAAATATGTAGTGAACATTTTGTAGGTGATTGGGTCACAATATGTGGCAAAAAACGTTTTGTGAAGCCGAATGCTATTCCCACTAAGGATGTTTACGAATACGTGAGTACCTATAGAAGTGATATAATGAGTCTATTCTAGGAAATCCGTTTAGCTTTGAATGTAGTTGTAGTAGTAGTACAGCAACCATATTTTGACAGGCGCGTTGGTGTGACGTATTAACATAATTATCATTAATTATATAGTTTTTATTGTTGAAGTTAGCCCGTTTGAGATAGGTGCCTGGGTAGACCAAGCTCCGTTCTGTTACCTAAAATCCACAAGGTGCTTTGCTACGTAGTTAAATAAATTTTCCTTGAACTTTGATGGCACCGACTTGTGTTTTAGTGTGCTTTGAAGTCGGTTTTAAGTAAAAATTTTATTTTTTAACGATGTTATATAATTTTGTGCTTGTAATTTTAGACATATTTTTAAACATTATCGATATCTTGTCCTGTCAACTAAGTAAAAATGATGAAGAGGAAGTGGTGCTGTAGCTGTACTATACACTACCAGCATTTTATGGAGAAATTCTAACTAGGCAACACCGCTTATGATTTTCGACACTTCTTTTGTATGGGATCGTATGAGCTAAAATTTTAGACAGTAGGCACTAGGCACTGTTTCATAGTTTATCATATTATGTCAGAGATGTTGTTATTGTTTACCTCAGCTTTATTTCCGTGTTTTAGATTACCTACCGAAAATAATTCGAAGTCTTTAAAGAAAACTTGTGTGCAATAAATTAAAATATTTTTACGATAAATATTCTGAGGGATTAGACTATTCCGCTAAAAAACATCAATGATCTCATTGTCAATATGAATAATGAGTAGGTTCATCGCATAGTATAAGCAGAAGCAACTGGCATGTTTTTTGTATTTTTTAAAGGTACTTTAGTGTTGCTCAACCCCCTAATATATGGACTGGCTACATCAATCGTATTGTTGGGAGCCGCTGAATGCGCAAAAAACTAATCCTAACTAATATTCTAAATGCGAAAGTAACTCTGTCTGTCTTGCTTTCACTCTACAACTACTGAACCGATTTAAATGAAATTTGGTACACAGTAAGTCTAGAGCCTGAAAAAGGACATAGGCTACTTTTAATTGCGAAAAAAGCTTAAGACCTTTTTCTTAGGCAGTTGATTAGATATTAATAAATATGACATTCAAAGCTTAGAAAAATTAGGCTGCCGTAATAACTAATTCCACGCGGACGAAGTCGCAAAAAACTAATAAACTATAAATAATAATATAGAAAAAATTATAGATCAAATAGCAAATACTCGAAAAAAAATTGAGAAAATATTATACTGGTTTTACACATTTGAGTTTACTCATCCCCTCCGGAATCAAAGCGGCCATAGCTGCGCCGTTTCCGGAAGGGTAAGTGGCACTCCCCGGCCGAGAAGCAGCTGAAATATCCGTCAAAACCCAGCAATGTTCCGTCGCGTCGCCTGGTGACTGGGTCCCGGGAGCATCATGAATCTTCCGACCCAGTGAGAGGCGTCCACCGAGGCGGACTCTCAGCTGGGGAATCAATGGATTCCTTAAAATCCGTCTGGGTCGCACCAGGAACATTTTTTGCCCCGACCCGAGGATAACTTTCAACAGGCGATTGCTTCCTCAAGCCCGGAGCCCTCATGCTCAAGGCATTGCCCGGAGGACCTCGTCAGGGAGGTAGGCGACGATCGTGTGCGCGACGTCAGCATTCCACCCTTCTTAAGTGCTGCCTACTTGAAATAAACAAATTTGAATTATTATTTTTTTTTAATTTGATTATCGTCATATTTCATCCGAATTTAAAATAAACCATTTATCATTATTTGTTGGTGAAAACCGCATGACAGTCCGGCGCAAATGAAACAGACAGACGCGGTGGGGTATTTTGTTTTATAAAATGATTTTATTAATACAAACATAGAAGTCAAACTTATAACACCCCACTTTTGGCGTCGGGGGTAAAAAACAACCCGATAATCTATTCTATCTGTACCAAACGAAATGACTTCGAAACGACTTGAATTCCTTTCCTTCTTTTTTCGTCATCTATAGGTATAGATAATAAGTAGGTATTTATAGATAAAACGGACTTGACTGCCTCGTTGGCCCAGTGGTCTGCCTATGTGGCTTCAGACGAGGTCCAGGGTTCAAAACCTGGGTTGGTTTATGGCATTATACCTACTAAGAATTTGTTCTACAACATTTTTAGTAAAATTCTGAGCTCGGATTTTGAAAGTTGGCGTTATACCCACGTGCCTCGAAGAGCTCTCAGCTCCGTCGGATACCATCAACATCAGATAGTTGTCGTTAAATAATAATCAAATATTAGTACCCTAAGCCCGCTACTCCCGCGGGTGAAACCGCGATCGTCCTTTAGATCATTTATAAAAACGTTCAAAAAAGTTGTAGGTATCGAAAAAAGAAATATAATTTTAATAAACAAAAACAAGAAAAAAAGCTGATAATGCAACGGTAGAACCAAGCGGTTTTATTATGCAAGTATACAGTATTTTAACTCAGCATATCTTTAAATTTAAATGCCTACAGCCGCACGGCACGTAAACATGCTAGGGCTGTCGCCTTGCGTGTCGAGCGCATACCGAGATTGAGGCGCGTAGGTATAGCTCGCAATTTGTGCGCATGTAAGACGTTGGAATCTATATCTATACTAATATTATAAAGAGGTAAAGTTTGTAAGTGTGTAAGTTTATAAGTTTGTAAGTTTGTAAATAAAGTTCTGTCGGGGCTAATCTTCGGAACTACTGATCCGATTTTTAAAATTCTTTCACCAGCAGAATGCTATCGATAATTTTATTTTTATTATATATATATAGGCTATATTTTATATTTGTATTGCATATATTACCCGAGTTATCACAGATTTTCTTCTAATCTAATTTTCTTCTAATTCTTTCAAATTTAATAAATTTCACGGACTAGCTTTATGCGCGTACGCTGTCTTAGATATTGCATATAATTGAAAACATTGTATGAAAACTTTTTGCATCTTAAAAAGTTCTACAAAAAAAGTCCGCGATAGCATATATCTATCTTTTATATTTTGGCAGATAAATAACTTTTTGTGTTTTAAAAAATCATTTAATTCATATGTTTACATTTACGTCATTATTTATACAACTAAAGACAAATCCTTGTCTAAATAAATTATTTAATAATCACAAGGATATTATAGAGATAAGATTTGCCTTTTACAGTATGTTAATTAGTTATATAGTTTCGGAGATATCACTATATCGTCCAAATTAAATTGATCTCCTCCGTGTTATGTTGTACGTACTGAATAGGGGTCAACATTTTGGCACTGATATTCTTTGAGAATTCGATCTTTGATCTTTTTACCCGACTGCGTCAGAAAGAGGGTTATGTTTTGCGTATGTATGTATGTATGTCCATTTCAACGGCACGCGCTACAGTCTGAACGGCTGAACGGATTTTACATGTGAGGTGTCGTTGAATTTGTCAAAATTCTGGATGAAATAGGCTTTATATTCTTCATGGCGGGGGTAAATGGAGGGTTGGGATATGTATTTTTTCTTTCTCTTACCAAGATTAAACTATTTGAAGGTCGTATGCAGACCATTTCAAAAATATAAATTTTATAATATCATGTTCATATTACTTTTTTAACAAAAAATGGCAAAAAGTATAGTGACCCTTCATTTCTATACCATAAACTAATACTAAAAAGTCTCAAATAAAATTATTATTATAAAAACAAAAAACCCGACTGCTTAGAACTGCTTAGAAGATAATTTTTCTTTCAATTTATTTGGCAATTTGGCATGGCAGACCTATCTATATAATATACGAAAAAATTTGTTCGTTTGTTTAAACGGGCTAATATGTAGATCTGCATGTCGGATTGTAAATTATTTTGTTTATTAAGAAAGCTAGACTCAAAAGTGAAATAGACTATTTAATACAAGCAATACACATCAGCTTGCCATAAATATATATTGTTAATGTTAATGTACTGTAATATCGTACAATGTTTAAAAAAATGTAGATCTTTAGTACACAGGACGGGAAGGAGGGTTTGACGGGAAACTATAAAAAAATTAAATTGAGAGGGCTAGCGGGGAAAGAGCACACTTTATGTGAAAGTCTGTCTTTAAAATTAAAGGGGTACCTAAGAGGTTTTAACGCGGACGAAGTCGCGGGCGACTGCTAGTACTATATACATACATAATATTACCGTTACTTTTTTGTAGTACTATTACTAGTAAATAGCAACAATACTTCTATACATTGTATTGTACCTTTTTCTTAAACGTTAAAATATCTAATAATCTATGTTATATCTCAAACGGATAAAGTAACGTTTTCGATGAAAACATTCAGGTACGAGTAGCTTCAATTGTTTCTTTCAACACTTCTTACAACCTTGACAAATTATATCTGTAAATTAAACCTTCGCCATCACTACCTATTGGTTAAAACCGCATGAAAATCTTGACAAATTCGCGGACGTTGGCTAGTAACTAGGTAATAGGGAGGTAATAAGTTTTATCACGATATAGTTAAAATATCTACTTAGTTGCCTTTAAAGTTAAAATTCTTCTTAGTTGTAAAAGTTATTTTACAATGATTATGTAGGTAATATTTCTATAGATAACATAAAACCCATTAATACAAATAATATCCAAATACATACCTACTATTAAATTATTTAATAAATTCAATTAAGGCAATTAAATATATTTAAGCATGTACAATCTCAGAAATAAAATGTTGCAGATTTATCATAATGAGATGTTAAAAGATCGATTTGCTATTTATTTGGTTTTTGTAAATAAAAAATAAATATTATGAAGCATGTCGGTAAGATGTGTCGACTTAAAATATCTTTCGGTGAATATTGTCGACAATACAGCGTTAGCAAGTCTGTTACGTTATGTCAGGAACGTTATTAATTTGGATTGGTCCAAATGCAGTTCCTTCTCTCTTTCTATTGGTCGGTTGATAATATTTGGTCATAGAGAACACACATTGTCGGCCATCAATAATGTGTAGTGTCGATGTGTCGGCAAAGCTTTTTTTCCCCCATAAAGACTTCGATGCTTGCCTTGGTTTGGTTGTTCCGTTTCGCGTGCGTTCTCCAGGGTTAATATTTTTAAGTACTTATAAAAAAAATTAAAGATTTGACATTGTTTCGGTGAGTGCAAAAGTGTAAATTCAAATCAAAAGTGAGCAAAACAAAAATTCAGTTTGGATTTAAATTAAAAGATAATGTAATAAACGCTATCAAGACAACGCTTTGCAAAGTGAATAATGAAAGCCAATATGCGTCGATTTGAATCTATCTCACAGTGTTTTATCTAAGTTTTTGGAATTTAAAAAAAACATTTATTTTCTGAAAATGGTTCACTAAACACAAATTTAATTCAGCCAATTCATATACATTTATAGGCGTAACAAGTAATTTATGCAATTTGCTTTTGGTTTTAATAAGGTGTTATATTATACATATTAGGCTCTGTTGGCGGGAATTTCTCGATGTACACGAAAAGGTTATAGACGAACAAATTATGATTTAGTTGTGACTTTTAGGGGAAAAAAGTGAAAATGACACCCATGGAAGAAGGAGAATCTACTTCTACAGAGGAAACTCCCCCAGGAAATCCTGATGAACTAACTAAGAATCCTACAGCTCTGAAAGGTAATCAAAATTTGTGTAGCATTTGAATGTTTGATGGATTTAATAAATTTTGTTATATTTATAACCTAAGTTGATAAGGAGCTTAGCCCAACACACACTGCTTCAATGTTGGTTAAAGCTTACTAACTTGATCACCAGCCTAACCTATACAGGTTCATTGAGGTTTGGTTGGTACATTTTTGAAAATGATATGGTTTCTAATGAAACCTAATGAAATCTTATGAAATCTAGCTCGTTTAATCGCTCCCGAAACCATGCTTATAAAATTTTCATGAAATTTGTTAGAGCTATTTCCGAAATTCACATTATATTATATTTCTTTATACAAGATTACTTGTTCTAAGGTATTAGATTAGTTATCAATATCATATACTCTACGCATAAAAAATACAACTATATAGGTTACATCCGTGCCACAAGTAACAGACACTGCTTGCTGCAAATTGCTTAGCGGTATGTGTTTGTCTGTAGGGACCAAGAACAAATTAAGAAAATCTCAATCTGCCCCGCCGGGAATCAAACCCTGGACCTCCATCTTATAAATCCACTGAGCATACCACTGCACCACGGATGTCGTCAACTTCAAGAATTTTAAATTATTAAAATTTTATTAAAGAATTGACAAGTTATAGCAGCATAGTCTATAATAGTCAGTCATAACTAGTCAGGGCAAGGTTTTTAAGCAGGTTGTAGAGTAGTTAGTAGATAGTGTTCTTGAATTAGTTTGTTAGTTAGTATAGCTTACTAGTGCAGTAAGCTTTACTAGTCAAGGCTAGGTGCAGTATAGCATTCTCAAATTAGTTTGTTAGTTAGTAGAGCTTACCAGGCTAGGTCTTTAAGCAGGTTGTAGAGTAGTTAGTAGCATTCTCAAATTAGTTTGTTAGTTAGTAGAGCTTACTCTTTAAGCAGGTTGTAGAGTAGTTAGTAGATAGCATTCTCAAATTAGTTTGTTAGTTAGTAGAGCTTACTAGTGTAGTAAGCTTTACTAGTCAAGGCTAGGTCTTTAAGCAGGTTGTAGAGTAGTTAGTAGATAGCATTCTCAAATTAGTTTGTTAGTTAGTAGAGCTTACTAGTGTAGTAAGCTTTACTAGTCAAGGCTAGGTCTTTAAGCAGGTTGTAGAGTAGTTAGTAGATAGCATTCTCAAATTAGTTTGTTAGTTAGTAGAGCTTACTAGTGCAGTAAGCTTTACTAGTCAAGGCTAGGTCTTTAAGCTGGTTGTAGAGAGATTTTGCTGGTATACTTCTCGCACCCACTTCTTCTGCAAATAAACTAACCACATTTTTATTAGTCAACTTATCCATTTACAATTTAGATTATTGCGTCTTGTGTATAGAAAGAAAAGGTGATTGCTTCCAAGAATCTTTTTTTTAATAGAGGTATAGAACAAGTAATTCCAAGTCTGGGCTGAGAATTACTTGTAAAATATAGTGAGGACCACATAATTTAGCCCGGAAAAATTGTTATTTATTTTATTTGAATTTTTGTTTATTAAAATTGTATTGTTTCAGAGGCACATGAACAAATGGCTACTTTAGATGTTCTCGTGTGTGGGCAGTGTCACTCAGCATTTCATTTTGTAGATGAGTTCAAAGAACATAAGGATGGGGACGCCTGCACAGGAAAGTCACCTGTAAGAGATAGTGTGAGTAGTTTGAGATAACAATGTTCTCTATAGTCTATGTGTTTTATGTATCTATAACAAAGGAGGGTGGACGCCCAAGAGAATCAAATGACATTCAAATACAGTTGTCTTGGCACTCAGTATGAGATCATTCCTTTTGGGGTCGAGACACTGGGTAGAAGTGCTTAGTTGCTCCATATGGAGTTAAGCAAGCACCTCGGGGAGGCAAGAGGAGACCCTCGGGCAGGCAGCTTTATGTCTATTGCAATTCTGTGTGGAAATGCTGCCTGATTGATAGGCATCCTTCCAAAAGGGCAAAATTTAGTATTATGTATATAGTTAGGTTAAATAGTTAGTTATTTTAATTATTTTCGTATCTATAAGTAGGTTCAGTCTATTTTTATATTGTAGTTATTTTTTATTGAAGCTCATGTACCTAAGTAAGTAAATGATTTTTCATTTGTATTCTACTTGTGTGTTAAAATTAAAATACATTTATTACACAATTAAATAATTTTTTAATGACAAATGTGGGAAGCATTTGGATCAGCTTGTAATTTCACACTAGAAGTAATTTTATGTAATAATATAATACTCGACAAAGACGTACCGCCAAGCGATTTAGCGTTCCGGTACGATGTTGTGTAGAAACCGAAAGGGGTGTGGATTTTCGTCCCACTCCTAACAAGTTAGCCCGCATCTAAGACTGCATCATCACTTAAAATCAGGTGTGATAGCAGTCAAGGGCCAACTTGTAGTCGCCAAGCCAGCCATAAAAAAAAATAGTCTAACTTGATGTTTCAAAATGCTTGTAAACCATGTCTACTTGAAATAAACCATTTTAGTTATTTTTTTTCAACCTTTGTTTTTCCTGTGTGATAATGTGTAGTTGTTCTGTCTGTCAAGTTAATTTGCTTTTTTTTAACTTGCTCTATTAGTATGTTACAGACAGTACTTTTTGCAATACATTTATTGCCCATGGGCGTAGTGTTACAGCAGAAATATTATTATAATACATAATAATGTTATGTGGTGACAGTAGAAGTATTTTGTAAAACATAATTAAATTGTGCGGTCATATGTCTCATAAACAAGTTTGGTGAGAGATGCGAGAGTAGGTTGAATTTAAAAAAAAAAAAGTGATTGAGATTTGCTGAATTTATTTAATTAAACTCAGCACCAGGTTAACTCTTGAAATATAGACAAAATGTTTATTTTTTTGCCTAGTCACTGGTATGGAACCCTTTGACTCATGCTTGTAATCCTTCTGTGATGTGATACAGAATGAAAACAAAGCGCAAGTGTGGGCGTTCCTGCTGTGGAAGTGCTCATCGGTCAGAGATGGGTCCACCTCAAATGCTGACAACAGCTGGAAGCTTTACCAGCAGTGGTGCCGCATGCCCGAGGCCCAGAGGACAGCATGGATCACGGCTGGAGCTAACGTGCAAGCCCTCTCAAAGTTTGCGCATGCTAAAGTCGTAAGTAACGTAATTAAAGACTGCTTTTATATTAATTCAGCATTGAATCACCTATGTTATTAATCACATTATGGTTTTAAATTAAAAACCAACAAATAAGGATATTTAACTATAACAAGCAATGATGCATAAACAAGCATACATACATATTCTTTAATATAAATCATCATCATTATCAGCCTATAAACAGCCCACTACAGGGCGAGGCCTCCCTCCTTATAGGAGAGGGGATATGGAGCGTAGGCCCACCACACTGCTCCAATGCGTGTTGGCAGGCTTAGAGTGATAATTTATTAACGATCACTATCAGATGTTGATGACAGTGATTTGGTCCTACATCTTAACATGCTCTCCGAGGCATATAGGCAATACTGAGAATTTCATAGAAGAATGAAAAACTCAGAATTATTCCATGATCTGACCTTGGATTCAAACCCAACGAGGCAATTTTAATATACAATGTGTTGTAATTATTGAATTGCTATAAACAAGTATTAATTATATTTAGATGGAGCTCAAGGGTGAAGACCAGCTGGTGCCGGTGCAGACTCCTTCAGATACTCAAGTGAAGAGGAGAGGCAGGCCAAGAAAGATGCACAAAGCTGTTAGTATATTTACATTTCTATTATTTTATAGCTATTTCTTTCGGGGCCATTCGTCATTTGGTCAGACTAAAGATATTTATTCTTTATAGGTAGTTTTGAGCCAAAGTATGGGAAAGTCAAAAAAAGGGTTCTGATTTTAACATTATATAGTATGTTAAAATGACCCTGTCCAATCTCAATCATCATCATCAGCTTGTCCTTTTACCCACTCAAGTGGGGTTGACACAACATGTCACTCTTCCATTCAATTCTGTCATATGTCAAATCATCACACGGTCCTTTCATTTACATATCTTCTTTTACACGCTCCAGTCATCTCTTTTTTCCACTTCTTTTGTGTCCTTCTACTTGCAAGATTAACATTCTTCTTGTTATATGCCTTTCTTCCCTCAGCATCACGTGTCTGTACCATGCTAACCAGTTATTCTGAATTTTTCAGTCTCTGGTGCCACTTTCGGACGTCATCTTATACATTTATTATTACTCTATCCATTCCTGTTACACCACACATCAATCTTAACACGTAGAAGGACAGTACCGCCTGAGGACGTCAAGTAGTCAAAAGTATTATGGCACGACGCCCCTCAACGTCAAGTGTCTTTGCTCATAAAATCAGTATGCCTCAAGACATATAATTTTCTAGGCAATTGTAAGGAAGAGCATGTTGTACTGTCACCAAAGGTTTAATTCAGACTTTCTACTGTCGCAGCACGCACAATCTGTGACAGTACTGTCTGTCAACGTGTTAACATACGCATTTTGTTAATATGAATTTTTATATTCTGATCCATACAACACGACAGGCCTAACACTTGCCTTATATGTTTTCCCCTTAAGTCCAAGAGGCATTCAGAGGTCACATAGTACACCTGAGGCCTGTCGCCTTTTCATCCATAGTGCAATAATTTTTTTTGTATTTATTTTATAGGAAGACTCTGGTCAACCTTCAGGTGAAGAAAGTGATGAGGTTAAAGCTAACCCTGCCATGAAGATCCTTGTTAATAAATTACCACTGTCTACCACAGTCACCAAAAAGGTAAGATTGTTTAATTTTAAAATGTGTTTGGTTTAGGGAACTTTGTTTTTGGCTTTTCTTTCTTTCCTTTATTCATCCAATAACATTCGCATCGGTGTTCCCCCTTACACTCGCCTTATGAATCTCTTTCGTCAATCTTGTTTCATTCGTTCTCTACAATTCTACATGACCAAACTATCTAAGCATACATTTCTCAATTGTAGTTGCAGATGCACAATGGAGTCTTAGTAATATACTCCTATTTTTGCACTTGTATGGAACAGTGTTATCTCTGTGGGCGAGCCCAACCAAGGTCTATTAAGTATAAACAAAAAAACTAATACACAAAAATTGGTCGAAAGAATTCGATAACGAAAACTGACTCGACATTTTTAGGGCAAGTGTTAGGGGTATATTAACGAACACTTAATCCGGTATATTCCGCCTTATTTTTTTTTAACATTTGTTGTAAGGATTCAACGGAGTCGGTACGTAACGCTCAAGAGCGCGTGCCTCCCGAGGAGCGGATCGCGCGTCGCTCGGAGCGCGAGGGCGGCACCGGCGCTGAGGCGGGCGAGTACGTCGTCGAGAGGATACTCGCCAAGCGGTTCAACCCGCGCCGGAAGCATTACGAGTATCTGCTCAAGTGGGACGGATATCCGCAGTGAGTAATCTCATCTCGCAATCTCGCTATACTCTTGTGGTCTCAATATAAATAGGTAATATATAGTGTATATATTACTTATTTATAATTATAGAAATTATAGAAAGAGGTTTTGTATGTTGTGATGTGATGTTTGCGCGATCTACTCCGGTATAAGTGTTATAATTTGTATTGTAATTTTCTTATTTAAAAATTATTATTTGAACAGTGAGCAAAACACTTGGGAACCAGTGGAGAATATGGAAACGTGCAAGCACTTGCTAGAGGCGTTTGAGAAGCAGCTGGCGCGGCAGAAGGAGCTCAAGGCGTTGCGCGCGCAGCAGCAGCAGCAGCAGCAGCAACAGCATCCTGTGCAGGTAACAAACACTTGGAGTATATCGAGACATGCAAGCACTTGCAGGAAGTGGAGGCGTTCGAGAAGCAGCTGGCGCGGCAGAAGGAGCTCAAGGCGTTGCGCGCGCAGCAGCAGCAGCAGCAGCAGCAACAGCATCCTGTACAGGTAACAAACACTTGGAGTATATCGAGACATGCAAGCACTTGCAGGAAGTGGAGGCGTTCGAGAAGCAGCTGGCGCGGCAGAAGGAGCTCAAGGCGTTGCGCGCGCAGCAGCAGCAGCAGCAGCAGCAACAGCATCCTGTGCAGGTAACAAACACTTGGAGTATATCGAGACATGCAAGCACTTGCAGGAAGTGGAGGCGTTCGAGAAGCAGCTGGCGCGGCAGAAGGAGCTCAAGGCGTTGCGCGCGCAGCAGCAGCAGCAGCAGCAGCAACAGCATCCTGTACAGGTAACAAACACTTGGAGTATATCGAGACATGCAAGCACTTGCAGGAAGTGGAGGCGTTCGAGAAGCAGCTGGCGCGGCAGAAGGAGCTCAAGGCGTTGCGCGCGCAGCAGCAGCAGCAGCAGCAGCAACAGCATCCTGTACAGGTAACAAACACTTGGAGTATATCGAGACATGCAAGCACTTGCAGGAAGTGGAGGCGTTCGAGAAGCAGCTGGCGCGGCAGAAGGAGCTCAAGGCGTTGCGCGCGCAGCAGCAGCAGCAGCAGCAGCAACAGCATCCTGTGCAGGTAACAAACACTTGGAGTATATGGAGACATGCAAGCACTTGCAGGACACTTCCAGCAGTCGTTCGAAAAGCAGCTGGTGCGGCAGGAAACACTTAACCTACCGAACTATATAGAGTTTTTTTTTTAACTTTAAAGAATGTGATTTAATTTAGCGTCGATTAATTTATTGTACAGCAAAACTAAAAACAAAACATTTTTTTTATTAGGTGAAGCAAATCAGCACGCCAGCGCCGCAAGTTGTCAAACAATTAGTGAAGAAGACTGACAACAAACCAGCTTTGACTCCTACAGGGTAAGAATTAGTCATGCTAAGAAAGGATTTTCCAAAACTAGTCAGCTAAAATGGTGAAACGATGGTTCAAGTGCACATCAATTTTAACGCAGACGAAGTCGCCAGCGTCCCATGCCCTATGTGTACTTTAGTTCTCCTGCGGAACTCCTCTTTTCTGATTCGATCACGCAATGATACTCCGAGCATTGCCCTTTCTGTCATTCGAGGAGTAACTCTGAGCCTTTACTTCTACTAGTTACCACCCTACCGCCACAGATGTACTGCCAAGAGATTTAGCGTTCGGATACGATGTCGTGTAGAAGGGATGTGGATTTCATCCTACTCCGATCATGTTAGGCCGCATCATCACTTAACATCAGGTGTGATAGCAGTCAAGGGCCAATTTGTAATCGATAAAAAAAATAATCTAAAAAAACATATTGCCAACTCAAAATAATCATAAATATTTCAATGAATACAGATATTTGACTTTGGCTTTAAGTAACTGATGTTATTGTTAGCCGTCTGCAACGCACGAGCAAGGCGCGCGCGTTAGACCAAGTGAAGGCGTGGTGCGGCGGCGACGACGAGCCCGCCACCAAGCGGATAAAGCGCGAGCTGTCCAGCGACGAGGACTATTCCGACGCGGATTCCATTAAAGGTAAATTCAATACCATTACACTCACTCATTCATTTCTTTACATGACATACGTGCATACCATCATGCCTGATTCCCATAGGGGTAGGCAGACACCCACGTCCTTCCACTTATCACTTAATTTTTCATACAAGTATGTCGATTTAGAATACTTTATGAATCCCTTACGTAAGTCTCTTTTCGTTCATACTTTTCATGTGACCAAACCTCAGTATACCTTTCTCGATTTTAGTCACTACATCGCTATTTATACCACACTGTTCTGTCACTAAGTTTTACTCCACTCATTGCAATCAATCAATCAAATCTTTATTTGCTGAATACATTAATAACAATACATTAA
The DNA here is from genome assembly GCA_034621355.1 of Mycalesis mineus. Lineage (NCBI taxonomy): Eukaryota > Metazoa > Arthropoda > Insecta > Lepidoptera > Nymphalidae > Mycalesis > Mycalesis mineus. The sequence goes on along the minus strand of CM067894.1, from coordinate 9,553,819 downwards.
TATTATTAATAACAATATTCGACCATTTCTGGCATGCAAAATACAAAATTCAAAATATAAATTAAAACATAAAATTATAATACAATACACTGAGCTTATAAAAAATCCTTGACAGAATAAAAGCATTTCTCTAACAACCATGAGTATAAACAGCTGTAGTGGTTGTTTACGCAAGTCTGGTGGGAGAGTTTATTAAACAGCTTTATAGCCATCGTATAACTATTTTTGAGATAAAATACCGTATTTGGTTTTCGTATGAATACCAATCTTTATTTATTCCTAGTATCTCTTTTATTTACGTCACCTGCGTTAACAAATATCACCATGCCTTTTCACAAAAACACATATATCAAAGATGTATTGGCATGGAAGTGGAAGGATACGCAGACTTATAAATAGTGGCCGGCGTGAATCTAAATAGGATTCGACGACCTCCCTGGCGCAGTGGTATGTGCGGTGGATTTATAAGACGGAGGTCCTGGGTTCGATTCCCGGTGGGGCAGATTGAGATTTTTCTTAATTTGTCTTGGTCTGGCTGGTGGGAGGCTTTCGCCGTGGCTAGTTACCACCCTACCGACAAAGACGTATCGCCAAGCGATTCAGCGTTCCGGTACGATGTCGTGTAGAAACCGATAGGGGTGTGGATTTTCGTCCCACTCCTATCAAGTTAGCCCGCTTCCATCTTAGACTGCATCATCACTTAAGATCAGGTGTGATAGCAGTCAAGTAGAGCCCGTATGCATCTTTTCTGTGCTATAAACGCTTTTTTGGCTTCAGTTGCGTTTCCCCATAGGATCAGTCCGTAGTTTAGTACTGATGCTACATAGCCATGATAGTAAGGGCTGTCCTTGGTAAAGAAGTTTGGCGTAGCCTATGCAATGCATACACGTATCGATTTATTTTAAGCATACCATACTTATATGTTCTTTCCAATTTAAATTATTATCAACGATTAGCCCTAAAATTTGGAATGTGTCGATTCTTCAATTGGTGAGTCTTTATAATCAATATTTAGATTTAAATTACGTGATCGATGTCTAAATGCTATCATTTCTACTGCATTTATTATACGTAATAATCTATATTCATATTTTTGTTAAGGGATACGGTAGACTCGATCGAAACCTAAGATAAATAACAAAACAAAAAAAATTGATTTCGAGTCGACAACATATATCCGTAAAATTCGGATTAAGGAAAAGTTCGTTAAATTCTAATGATACTGACAAACAAACTGTTGTTGTTATCTAAACAAACTGCAGTCGCCATCTTAGATACGCCTCTCGAATTGACACATCAAACATCATGTGTCAAACGAAACATCTTGCCGGAAACATTGAGTGAATCCAGTGTTGTCGGAAGCAGACATAGAAAGAGCAATAGGTAAGAAAATTTGTATGAAAGTTGTCATAGAAAAATTGAAGGGCAAGTAGTTTTCACGCAGATGAAGTCGCGGGCGACTGCTAGCAAAATAATAAAATACAGATATTCGCCAAATTACGCCGAAACCTCAATCACAAGGAATAACGTCATTGCTGTATAAAAACTGGTTTAATTTCACATTTCGTATTGTTTGAAGTTCTTAAGTTAAAATCAAAACTTAAAGACATCTCAGATTTATATTTTTGTATAATTAGAAGATACTCCCGAAAAAAAAGTTTTTCCAAAATTAGTCATCATGCCTATTTTGATATTTTGCCTAACTGAAACTGGACTATAGTAAGACAAAGTATTTGAAAAGTTTAACCGTCATTAATCTACATATCGCTTACGATACGATAAAAGCACCCGGTATACCGCAAAGTATTTTAAACTTTTTATACAACTACAAAATCGAAAAGTAGAAAAATAATTATTACTACAACCCTTAAGTGAACACATAGTATGCATTAAATTGTTTATCCTATCCTGAATTAGATTTTCTCTATTTGCCAAATTGTCAAGCATATTCAAAGTTACCCTTTTTTCTAAGGAAATCAATGTAAACAGCCAGTAGTTTAGTCTTGGCTTGTACATATTTTAACTGACTGAAATGTTTTTAGCGGATATCAAACCTGTGCTCCCCATTCCAGAATGTAAGTAACATTTTATTGAAATTAAAATGTACAGTAGTATTAGTTATTGTTCACAGCTGTAGCCCGAGCCGTAGTCTGTGCTAAACCAATCACAGACGAGGATTTTAAACTCGCATTGTGATTGGCTGGAAGTTACCCATGTTTACTTCACTGTAGAATGCCATTAATTAATTATATTTAAATTTATTTAGTGACTGAGAAGAAAATACTGAACGGGCAGCCATCACCAAAATCTACATCCAATATTGATCCAGAGCTGGTGAAGACTTTGGGCTTGGCAGGCAAAGGCATGCCTAATATTAAAGGCGTTATCAAAGTGGACCCCAAGCACATGCCCAATCTTAGTACTGGTAAATAATTTGCTTATTGTTTATATTTATTTTGGTGATGCAGTGGTATTCACAGTGGATTTATAAGAAGGGAGATCCTGGATTAATTCTTGGCTACACTGATTAAATTTTCAAAATTGCAGAGGTAGGAATGCCAGGACCAGTTTTGGTTTAACCTGGCTTACTTACCCTATAGACAAAGATGTACCGGCAAAATTTTCAGCGTACCGGTACGATGTCGTGTAGAAACCGAACGGGTGGGGATTTCATCCTATTCCTAACAAGTTATCCAACTTGTTATAAAAAAACTTAAACTTAAATTAATATCAATCTCAAGAATTAAGAAATGATGTCAATTAAAAGTAGCATGTTAACTTAAGGGCCACTTAGAAATTAGATCTCTTTGTACATGTTGTTTGTAAATGTACGAGTGGATAAATGTAATTTGTATGTATGTGCGATGTTCTTGTCTGTAGGTGTATATATAATGTCGAAGAGTTCCGGTATAATGAAAATAGACTCGCCCGGCAAGTTCGGGCCGGGGCTCAACATAGACCAGGATGTCATCAGAAAACAAATTCAAGCAGCTAAACAAGTGAGTACCACTAGCATCCTTGCTAATGTTATAAAGGCGACGGATCATCATATATCATTTGCTAAGGTTTTGCATTAATTGGCTCAAATATGACGATACTTGTTAGAAGTGTCGCGGCTGCCCGCCTGGGAGATATTACAAAATATTGTATAGATGGATGGATGGATGGATGTTTGTTACTCGTCACGCAATTACTACTGAATGTATTTTGATGAAACTTCAACAATAATATAGATTATATGACAGAATGACACATAGGTTCAGGTCATATCCCGAAACCTGTGGGTGAACCTGCTGGCCTACTCCAATACATTATATTGGTTGCCTACTCTAGTACATTATATTGCTTGCCTACTCAAGTACATTATATTGCTTGCCTACTCTAGTACATTATATTGCTTGCCTACTCTAGTACATTATATTGCTTGCCTACTCTAGTACATTATATTGCTTGCCTACTCTAGTACATTATATTGCTTGCCTACTCTAGTACATTATATTGCTTGCCTACTCTAGTACATTATATTGCTTGCCTACTCTAGTACATTATATTGCTTGCCTACTCTAGTACATTATATTGCTTGCCTACTCTAGTACATTATATTGCTTGGCTACTCCAGTACATTATATTTGTCGCGGGTGAAGTCGCAGGCAATCTGCTAGTATTTAATTAAATACTATAGATGTTCTATGATATACATAGTTTGCAATAAGTGTGTACTCTACTACCTGGCCAGTGTTATCTTACTTTGTTATATTATATTCACATAATAGTTATTTGTTACAGAAGAAATTAGAGGAAGCTAAAAAGCAATCACCGGTCAATACTCCTCCACAGCAGGTAATTAAAATATACATACTCATTGTAATAAAATAATATGTGATACAAACTGAATTGAACATGGATGGACAAGGCTAACAAACATCTCAAAGACCGGCAACGTATCAGTGGCTCCTCTGGTCTCGCGGGTGTTCATGGGCGGCGGTAATCACTTAAAATCAGGTGAACTGGTAGCTCGTTTGCTCGCTATTTCTATTTAACAAAAAAATTATAGGCCTATTTGAACTAATGCCACCCAGAAACACCAGCGCAAGTTTCTCACAAAGAAATTAACGTATTAGCCGTAGAAACCAATACCACCCTCAGTCCCTCACCATCATGATGATTTATTAATAGGCTGATGATGATGAATAACTATTGTTTATAACTTTACACAGATAAGAAAATCGTACGGCGCCGGAGGTCAACAGGTGACGGAGAAGACGATCATAACACCGTCGGGTCAGAAGATCATCCAGCGCACGATACAGCGCACGTACGGCGGCCAGCAGGCGGAGGGGAAATCTCCCGTCACTATTCTTAACAAGAAACTGGCACAAGTAAGTTTCTTTTCTGTTATTGGTACTTACATCACACGAGTAGATAAAAGGAACAGAGCTAAAGCTTCTTAAGAATGTGCAAAATTGTTACCTATTTTGGTAGGGATGTCACAATGGGTTTAGACTGGTGCAACCGATTAGCGCGGTAGTCTGAAGCTTTGTCTTTGTTCCTTATATCTACTCATGTGCTACTGTGTACTACTATACTGTGTACTACTATACATGTGCTACTGTATACTACTGTGTACACATATAGTGCGTTCGCGTTAAGAATGTCGTGAGTCATCATTGTTCGCCGGCCTACTTCGCCCCCTCACCAATCAAATCGCCCGTCGCGTTCAAAGATATGCCCTCAACGGGTCACTGTGAACATGACTTGTAATTGGAAAAGATTTTATTATTGGTCAGGAGGCGGGGCTTGTCTGGCGCTCACTGCATTCTTAACGCGAACGAACTATAGTTTCTGTTCTTGTGGAAATGTCGATATAAAGCCTGTGCTGTTAATAAAGGCTTGTCTTGTATTGATATCAATAGTCCTAATATAATGATTGTCGATCGATCAGCGCGCCGAGCTTACATCGAAAAAGATGCTTTATCTATTTGATAACGTAACTTCAATTATTTATTTTTGTATTTTTGGAAACTTTGCAACACACTATTAGGGTGTGTATGTAGGTGCTGGTTATTAAATGGTGAGCCTTAAATAGGCGTTAATAATAACGATGATGATGAAGTTATATTGATACGCAGGGCGACAGTCTGCTGCGCAGCGGGACCCCGCGCGGCGGCATGCGCGGGCGCGGCCGCGGCTTCTCATTGGCGACGTCCGCCGGGAACATCGTACGCATCAGAGAGAAACCCGTCGCTATCGAATTTGATAAGGTATGAGTGTTTGTTAGCTTGTTAACGTCCAATTTACTTTGATGTCATGTTTGTTGTCAAAAAGCAGTACGTTAAATTTCACTATATGTATTACTGTATTGTGGATGTCACGTATTCTACTCTTGAACTGAAAAACTAAATTTACTTAATTATGATAAATCGTTAGATTGAGCGAAGCTCACATTTTTCAATTGCTATATTAGTATGTACTAAACTACTGATATGTTTAGTGGGAGCAATCGTCGGACTCATCGGACGGCGTGGAGGACCCGTTCCCGCGCGAGCTGGGCCCCTTACCGTCGCCGAGCCCCGAGCGCGAGCTGACGCTGTGCCCGCTGACGGGGCGGCGCCTGGCGCGCGCGGAGGGGGAGCCCACCCCGCCGCCCACGCCGCCGCCGCAGCCGCCCGCCACGCCGCCGCCCGACCCGCACCACGGCACCATGCTCATGAAGGTATCCTTCGCACCGTTCCCGCGCGAGCTGACGCTGTGCCTGCTGACGGGGCGGCGCCTGGCGCGCGCGGAGGGCGAGCCCACCCCGCCGCCCACGCCGCCCGCCACGCCGCCGCCCGACCCGCACCACGGCACCATGCTCATGAAGGTATCCTTCGCACCGTTCCCGCGCGAGCTGACGCTGTGCCCGCTGACGGGGCGGCGCCTGGCGCGCGCGGAGGGCGAGCCCAACCCGCCGCCCACGCCGCCGCCGTGCCGTTCACGTAACAGGATTTTACGTGAAGCTATTTACCCTGGCATTTTCCTTATTAAGTTTCTATAAAATGTTCTGCCGCTGGAGCCGGCACACAATCTGGGCCTGACTCCTGACCAGTGGGCACAAGCTCTGACACTGTGTTTATATTTTTTTAGAGTTGGTCAAGTTATTCGGTAATTAATGCTTCTCATTGTAAATCCAAGGTCACTACTGCCACAGATTTAAGCTTTTGTATGTACAGTTATTAATCCTATTGTGTGTATTATAAACAAGGCGTAAAAGAATGTGATAACTGTTCAGTTGCACTTCTTATTTGTAACTTACAGGAGCTGAGTAAAATTTCTCTATATTTGGGTCACATTCTGAAAATAATAATTTTATCGACAGGTTGAAATGTCTCCGGGTGGAACAACAGGCATGTTGGTGCAGGGAGACGGTGCACAACCATCATTGCCAGTGTTAACTGATGAGGATGGAGTAAGTATTTTATTATCGTAAAACTTAATAATGAAATTCGAATATTATATACAAATATTTTTTTAATAAAAACTTATCGCCGATTCGATCAATTTTAAATTAGAAACGAATACTATAATATTATGAATTTCAAGTCGGTAAAATAGTAAAGTCGGCGCTTGCTGTATAATAGTTGCGCTGAGGACCAATTTACAATTGGCCACTCGCCTTGTGGACTAGAATAGAGTAACTTAATAGCTTTTTCAGTATTTATCGGTGTTTGTGACAGTCATGAGTGCCAGAATTACCTACAGGCACATGAGCGAAGGATCATATTACGCTATCACATACGATTCAGGTTGATTTGGCTTTGTCCATTAATTATTATTATTATTGCTGTAAAAAAAATATTTGCCTGATACAGACGGAGGTGAAGGTGGAGGCGAGCGCGGTGAAGCAGTTGCTGGAGAGCGGTGTGGACGTGGACGACGGCGAGGAGGTGGGCCTGCAGCTGCACGCGGCGCACCCGCCCATCATGATACGAGGGGAAGACGGCGTCTTGTACCAGGTACCGGTCAAGTTGTAGTGATACAGACGGAGGTGAAGGTGGAGGCGACGTGGACGACGACGAGGAAGATTTCCAAACGCTCTAATATACAACTTGAATAAAAAATATTAATATTACTCCATTGTATACGTGAAAAATGCATACTTATTGTGGTATATACTACTTTGTATAAATTTCGTGACATCTTACCCGGCAATTGAACATAACAATGCTCTATTTATTACTATGGGTATTGAGTATATGAACCATTTAACAATACCAAATGCCTTATAGGTTGCTGGTGAAAATGAGGACGGCCAAACGTTACTAGTGGCGGCGGAGGGAGTAGAGGGGGCCGTGGAAGGGGTGGAGGGAGCCGACGGGGAGAGCGACGGCGTTATGTACGTCACGCGCGAGGACGGACAGGTGAGACAAGCTTCCATAGTTTCACTCTTACCGCCCTCTGCTCATAATCTGTCAACTGGTCACAATAGAATACAAACTTAGAGCTCGATTGTGCACGGGTTAAGGAGAAAAAGAGGAAAAAAAGTGTATTTTTGAAAATTGTGCCACAAATTACTAAAATCCCTTCAATGAGAAGAGATATTAGACGTAAACAAACCGACTGTGACGTCATTCACTTATCCAGGATTGTGTAACCTTTTTTACTTACATTAATTTTTGAAATGTAAAATAAATTTACGTTTTGACAATACAGTGTGAATTTTTAAAAATTATTTCTAACCTACATAACATATAAATAAAATTGTAGTCTATTATTATTATTGAAAAAACCATTTTTTACTACATGCATATGAATAATATATACGGTACATACACCAAAATAATTTTTTTCACAATTTTGTCTGTCCGTTTGTTCTGGCTTATCTCTGAAACTACCAGTCGAATTGTAATATAACCTTTTGTTTATGATAGCCAGACTCATGAGGAGTCACGGGAACTACGCGAGTGAAACCGCGGGCGACCTTAAGTATGAAATAAGATTATGAAAAAACTAATCAAAGCAATCAAATAACAAAAAAGTTATAAGGGTTTTAATACTTCTCATTAGGCAGAAATAGCCAAAATGGCATGTTACGTCACAAGCAAGTGAAAGGTATTTCCCCTTATGTTCATCTGCCGCGCTCAAATATTTCCGAAAATCCCCTCTTGGGCTCCGTACCATAAAATATTAATCTCTTCTAAATTGTCAATTTGCATTGCAGACATTATTAGTGGCAACGCAAGGCGTAGATGGGGCAGTGCAAGGAGTGGAAGGTGCCGTAGAAGGTGAAGCTGAAGGGGTCACCTATGTGACGCGAGAAGACGGACAGGTAATAACTATATTGAAATTTTTTGTATTCTTTATAGTGCTATTCTCATACATGGATTGCTATGGAAATCATAATTGTTGTCGATAAATCACTAAAAAGTAATAAATAATTACGTTAGTTTGTTACTTTAATCTATTCTAACATGACTATGAAATTAGTGCCATCCAAACTTTGTACTTTCAATAAATATTTCTCAATTTTAGATGACAAAGATGTCATCCAAAACCGACTTCCAAATGCTTTTTACTAATTTGGAAGTTGGTTTTATTTTTTTAATTAAATTTTTTGAAAATTTTTTAATACTAGTTCAAGTCCCTTCTAAGAAAGTATCAACTACCTATTATACTAGGATGTAAATCCCATGACCTATCCGTATAAATAATTACGGTAGGCGCTTGAAATCCAGCAGGGAGCCTTGCCCTGTACATTTAGTTCTGACCCTTTCAGGTGCAACTTGCTAACGATTTTATTGAAACAATGATTGTGTATTAGGACGTGCTATCGATCGACCCGTCGCAGCTGGCGCAGCTGATGCCGGGCGGCGAGGCGGGCGCGCTGCAGCAGGTGGCCGTGCAGGTGGAGGGCGAGCCCGGCGAGGACGCCACGCAGGTCATCGCGCAGCTCGTGCAGGCGGACCTGCCGTCACCCGGTACGTGCTGTAGCACTTATATGTGTATCAGGACGTGCTATCGATCGACCCGTCGCAGCTGGCGCAGCTGATGCCGGGCGGCGAGGCGGGCGCGCTGCAGCAGGTGGCCGTGCAGGTGGAGGGCGAGCCCGGCGAGGACGCCACGCAGGTCATCGCGCAGCTCGTGCAGGCGGACCTGCCGTCACCCGGTACGTGCTGTAGCACTTATATGTGTATCAGGACGTGCTATCGATCGACCCGTCGCAGCTGGCGCAGCTGATGCCGGGCGGCGAGGCGGGCGCGCTGCAGCAGGTGGCCGTGCAGGTGGAGGGCGAGCCCGGCGAGGACGCCACGCAGGTCATCGCGCAGCTCGTGCAGGCGGACCTGCCGTCACCCGGTACGTGCTGTAGCACTTATATGTGTATCAGGACGTGCTATCGATCGACCCGTCGCAGCTGGCGCAGCTGATGCCGGGCGGCGAGGCGGGCGCGCTGCAGCAGGTGGCCGTGCAGGTGGAGGGCGAGCCCGGCGAGGACGCCACGCAGGTCATCGCGCAGCTCGTGCAGGCGGACCTGCCGTCACCCGGTACGTGCTGTAGCACTTATATGTGTATCAGGACGTGCTATCGATCGACCCGTCGCAGCTGGCGCAGCTGATGCCGGGCGGCGAGGCGGGCGCGCTGCAGCAGGTGGCCGTGCAGGTGGAGGGCGAGCCCGGCGAGGACGCCACGCAGGTCATCGCGCAGCTCGTGCAGGCGGACCTGCCGTCACCCGGTACGTGCTGTAGCACTTATATGTGTATCAGGACGTGCTATCGATCGACCCGTCGCAGCTGGCGCAGCTGATGCCGGGCGGCGAGGCGGGCGCGCTGCAGCAGGTGGCCGTGCAGGTGGAGGGCGAGCCCGGCGAGGACGCCACGCAGGTCATCGCGCAGCTCGTGCAGGCGGACCTGCCGTCACCCGGTACGTGCTGTAGCACTTATATGTGTATCAGGACGTGCTATCGATCGACCCGTCGCAGCTGGCGCAGCTGATGCCGGGCGGCGAGGCGGGCGCGCTGCAGCAGGTGGCCGTGCAGGTGGAGGGCGAGCCCGGCGAGGACGCCACGCAGGTCATCGCGCAGCTCGTGCAGGCGGACCTGCCGTCACCCGGTACGTGCTGTAGCACTTATATGTGTATCAGGACGTGCTATCGATCGACCCGTCGCAGCTGGCGCAGCTGATGCCGGGCGGCGAGGCGGGCGCGCTGCAGCAGGTGGCCGTGCAGGTGGAGGGCGAGCCCGGCGAGGACGCCACGCAGGTCATCGCGCAGCTCGTGCAGGCGGACCTGCCGTCACCCGGTACGTGCTGTAGCACTTGTATGTGTATCAGGACGTGCTATCGATCGACCCGTCGCAGCTGGCGCAGCTGATGCCGGGCGGCGAGGCGGGCGCGCTGCAGCAGGTGGCCGTGCAGGTGGAGGGCGAGCCCGGCGAGGACGCCACGCAGGTCATCGCGCAGCTCGTGCAGGCGGACCTGCCGTCACCCGGTACGTGCTGTAGCACTTGTATGTGTATCAGGACGTGCTATCGATCGACCCGTCGCAGCTGGCGCAGCTGATGCCGGGCGGCGAGGCGGGCGCGCTGCAGCAGGTGGCCGTGCAGGTGGAGGGCGAGCCCGGCGAGGACGCCACGCAGGTCATCGCGCAGCTCGTGCAGGCGGACCTGCCGTCACCCGGTACGTGCTGTAGCACTTATATGTGTATCAGGACGTGCTATCGATCGACCCGTCGCAGCTGGCGCAGCTGATGCCGGGCGGCGAGGCGGGCGCGCTGCAGCAGGTGGCCGTGCAGGTGGAGGGCGAGCCCGGCGAGGACGCCACGCAGGTCATCGCGCAGCTCGTGCAGGCGGACCTGCCGTCACCCGGTACGTGCTGTAGCACTTATATGTGTATCAGGACGTGCTATCGATCGACCCGTCGCAGCTGGCGCAGCTGATGCCGGGCGGCGAGGCGGGCGCGCTGCAGCAGGTGGCCGTGCAGGTGGAGGGCGAGCCCGGCGAGGACGCCACGCAGGTCATCGCGCAGCTCGTGCAGGCGGACCTGCCGTCACCCGGTACGTGCTGTAGCACTTATATGTGTATCAGGACGTGCTATCGATCGACCCGTCGCAGCTGGCGCAGCTGATGCCGGGCGGCGAGGCGGGCGCGCTGCAGCAGGTGGCCGTGCAGGTGGAGGGCGAGCCCGGCGAGGACGCCACGCAGGTCATCGCGCAGCTCGTGCAGGCGGACCTGCCGTCACCCGGTACGTGCTGTAACTCGAACCCTCGAGAAGAGCAGCAGACAAACTACTATATATCTTTCTCTTATTTAAAATCCACTCCCGGGAGTGTCATTTCCACATTACAAGTGTCGTTGGTTGGTAAAATTGAACATTGTGTACACCCTTCCCTACATCTGATTACTTGATCCTCTATGAGGTTGCCTGGTAGAGATCGCTTTTTAGCGATAAAGCCACCTGTTGTACTACACGTCTGTTTTCTTTCTGTTATTTTAGTTTTCATTGTTAATATGGTGTTTTCATATGATCAGGTGGCACGCGGCGCGTGGTGCTGTTACTACCGGACGGCAGTTTCACTATGACCGAACTGGACAAGGAACAGTACGAGTCTATAACTGAGGCGAGTAAAGCTCAGGAGTGAAATAGTGCATTAAAACGTTGACTGCATCACTTCGATGACTTGTGAAATGGACGAACATTACATAAATAGGAATATCATTTGTATGTAGTTCATTAGACGAGAATTTATTATATCCATACATATTCATATAAAAGTGGTACAACTTTGAATGAAAATAAAAGTAAACATTTAAGATACAATCGATAGATTGGAAAGGAGATCGTTCAAAACTTGCCAACATTTCAAAGTGCCGGTCAATGAAAAATAATAATAATTTGGATTGAGCTTTTTTTTTACTGTCACAGCAATGCTGTGAAACCTTTACTTTCGTTGATATTGAAGTTGAAAAGTGCAGATTTTTTCCAATTTTATTCTTAAACAGATAGCTGTGGAACCTTTACTTCCGCTGATATTGAATTCTTTTTCTTTGGCCGGCACTTTCAAAATTTTGGTATTTATTTGTATGTGCTGTGGACGATGTACTATATTTTCAAAATATAGAAGCAAAATGAGATTTATATAGAATCAATAATGTAAACCACTTTTATACAGGATGTTCAGTTGACAGTGAATTCATATTATCAATATGTATATAGTAATGTAAGATAGAATAAGCATTGATTTAAAAATATTAGCTCACTAAACAGCCAATTAGAAATAGGTTTGAAATTTATTTTTGTAGGCAAAATGTTAACGACACGTTTATCAATTGATGCAAGCTCAAGAAAAGCTTACAAATGACTAATTTTTAATTATTTTAATCTATAAAAGGGTTCAAAGTTGAGTTCTGTTTCTATACCTATTTTTCTCTCGCAAATTTGATGTTTGTTTTTGTCTATACCAACGCAGTAGGATGAAACCCATTAGAAAAGGAGGAGAATATCATAAAAATGAAAGGAAAAATTTAAAGGGTTGAGGTTTTAGGGGTAAAAAACGGTTTTTCTCAAGTAACACCTTATGTCCCAAATATGCTATAATTTGTTTGATTAGAAATATTTATTTTTTCACCTTAATTTGAATGAATATCGACAAAATAACCTAATTTTGAACTGAAAATTCAGCCTTCAAAATATCAGCTTTTTTCAAAAAGTTGTGGTTTCTGTTCGTTGCAATCTCTACTTTACGATGGCGAAAAATATATATATATTACCATAGTAAACCTTCTCCGAAAATGCAAAAGCTAGGCTTAGGATATTTATGTCTGAACTGCCTCCAAATTGTTTTATTAATAATTCGTTATATTTGGATTGGATGATAAAACGTTGAACTTTGTAGATATTTTCCCTTTGTTTGAATGTGAACAAACACATTTCTGTTACAAAAATAACTAGATATTCCATTATTGTAATAAAGATTTGAGAATGAAACTCCATGAATCATTGTATTATACCATATTTTTATTTATGAATAAAAGTATTTAGATTATATATTATTTGTTGTTCATCCAAATCCCCTGAACTCCCCTTAATGCAACATGTTGGGTAAATACCCTATTCAGAATACATGCCTAGAAAAAAAATGAGCTTCCTAGGCAGAATCCTGAGGGACAAGAGTTTGCTTTAATCTTCAAGGAGTCCAATCCTTTTGACGTGACAACGTCTTATAATTCGATAGAGCCGGCTGCACGCACGAAAAAACATGACGTCATGCGTCGTTACCTCGCTTTGAGGCGTTCTATGTAAGGCTTGAAGTGCAAGCGAGAGCACGGAACGAGCGACAAAGAAGCACAATCGGCCTTTGCGTTCGGCAGCGTTCGACATCCGTCTATTAAATATAATTATTAAATATATTAATTTTAAATTAAAAATTAATATATTTATTATAAATTTAAAATATAAATTTATAAAATCAAAATCAATTATTTTATTAATTTAAATTAATATTTATAAAAATATACTTAAATTAAAAATTTTAATAACCAATTAAATACCATTCCATCAGTATTTTCTTAAGACATTGTCACGTTCAACTATCGTCAGTAAACCGACTTTACAGACAACCAATTTTTTTTGTTCATGTAATTTTTTTTAATTAAAATAAATACTTTTTACACAGTATTCAGTTAACAAGATAGAAATATACCTTGCACAACAAATTGTATACATCCATGGTAATTTGCCTCAATTTTCATCAAGTGGGGCTGTTGCAGAGCTGTGTGTTTTCAAGTGCTGCTTGAATTCTTTACTATGTTCACATTTGTAGTCGCACGAATCACAAGAGTAACCTTTACCACTATGGGTTTTCATATGTCGCACTACATGATTATTATGTGCACTGCTGTAATCACATAGCTTACAAGTAAAACGTTTCTCACCAGTGTGAGTGCGCATGTGTACTCTCAGGCTAGTTTGTCGAGCACATTTGTACGTACACAGATTACAAGAAAAAGGCTTTTCTCCACTGTGGGTGCTATTGTGTTGTAGCAGGCTAGTATAGTACGCACTTCTAAAGTCACATAACTTGCACGAATAAGGTTTCTCACCAGTGTGACTTCTCCTATGTTGCTGCAGGTTACTGTATCGTGCCGTTTTAAACTCGCATAGGTTACAAGAGTAAGGTTTTTCCCCAGTATGTGTCCTCATGTGCTGTTTCAAATAGATATACCGTGCATATTTACAACCACATAATTCACACGAATATGGTTTTTCACCAGTGTGAACTTTCATATGATTTTCAAGGGCATGATTAAAGGCACTTTTGAATTCGCATAAATTGCATGAGAAAGGCTTTTCATTTGTGTGAGATTTCAAGTGGACTTGCAAGCTGCCTTTACGGGCACATTTATAATCGCATACATTACAAGAATAAGGCTTTTCTCCTGTGTGAATCCTTGTATGCAGTTGTAGGCTGTTATACTCTGCACATTTGAATGGACATATTTGGCATGCATAAGGCTTCTCACCGGTGTGAGTTAGCATGTGACGGTGCAAGTGATCTTTCCGTGCAAACTTATGTTTACACAGCTCGCATGCATACGGTTTCTCACCACTATGGGACCGCATATGCAGTTGCAGGTTACTACTTTGAGCACATTTATAATCACATAAGGTACATGAGTAAGGTTTTTCTCCAGTGTGAGTACGGATATGGCGTGAGACTTGGCCATATTGTGCACTTTTATACCCACATGATATACAAGAATAAGTTTTCTCATCTGTGTTAGTTCTTATGTAGCTTGTCATATCTCTTTTACGCTTGACTTTTCTGATAAATGAAGTTTCATAATGACTGTTGATGTGTTTAACTAAGATATTCTTCAGTTTAAACGTTTTTGCACAAATATCACAAGTGTACATATTTCTCTCGGTTGGTATTTTTCTTTTACAAGAATGTAAAGCTCTTGGTTTGTTTTGCTTGTTGCTTGTTGGAACTCCATTGGCTAATTTTGTTGGCCGTGGTTTTAGGGCATTAGATGTTGCAAATCTAGTAGCCGAAGGAGAGACTGAAAGAAAATGTTTTTTATTTAAATGCAGATCTTTGATGTGGTTCTATATAATTAATAGACCGAAAATACACTAACAAGTTCTGTAAATTTTTTGGAATACATTTTTTAAATGTCTGACTCAAAAATAACAAAATGTTGGACAAATTATTACCAAACAAACCGCTCGTTAGTTCACTGAGCGGGCGGCACTTGTACGACGTCGATACATTAGCTGTGTACTGGGTGATGGGTGACATTGAAAGTATTTAAAAGTAAACAAGTTTAGTAAACGAAATTTTGTTAATTTTGAGTTGAAAAAAGGAAGAAAATACGTCAATCGTAAATTTTGTTTGCAAAATAAAATGAATTGCATCCTAAAAAAAATTTCTTTCTGTATACCTGAATTCACTGTAGGCCTAGAATGCGCCAATAGTGGCGACATGTAATATATCTCTTTCCAAACGAAAGGAAGCAATTTTTTGGATTGCGCGAGGTACGCTGCTGTTGGTAACTGTTAATGTGTAATGCTCACGAGCTCTATAGCTCCATAGATAAGCAGAGCAGGATGCGGGATGACCGAGAAGGCAACTATGTCTATTAAAGCAAACTACGTCGCATGGTTACTTACATGATGTCTGAGGAATGATTGCAGAATGGTGAACCTTCTGAACTTGGCTGTAACATAAAAATAAACTTGTGTATGTACATTTCGCAGAGGTCAAAAAGCCTATGATAATTTATAATTAGTCCTTAGACCTCTTTCTAATCTAAGGATTAATAAACTTCTCTTAGTTTCTGCATGATGTGGACTTCACTCGGGACTTGCATAGTTATTATGCAGGCTATTCTTTCCATAAAATGTCCTTAATATTGTTTAAAGAGTTGTCAATTAGTACACTCCAAAAATCTTTCATACTTTATTACTAGTTTTACATTTTACGTATTTGCAACAACCATCTGTTAGGAAGGTACAACCATATTACCATAGACAAAAGTACAGATAAGTAAACCATACTATCACCATATACAAGTTAGGGTAGGACTTGGCTAGAGAGTCTGGACTATATCTAATAAAGTATATGTCATGTAGTAGGCTAGAAACTGGAACTAACAATCTACTATAAATGCACCCTTACTTGTGTTCTGTGGGGCTTGAAGAGCTGCAGCTGTGGCCTATAGCTGTACAGATGTTTGCTTTGGATGTTGAACACTGACCCTCACCATCATTCTGCCAAATATAGTTACTATAGCTTCAAAAA
The DNA here is from genome assembly GCA_034621355.1 of Mycalesis mineus. Lineage (NCBI taxonomy): Eukaryota > Metazoa > Arthropoda > Insecta > Lepidoptera > Nymphalidae > Mycalesis > Mycalesis mineus. The sequence goes on along the minus strand of CM067894.1, from coordinate 9,537,550 downwards.
ATATCATGAAGAATAGGTTCAAAGTTATAGTATCTTGTAGCATTCACTGTCAGTTATTTATTGCTAATTACATGAGGCTGTATGGCTTCAGTGCTCTATAAAGCATGCAGATGTTACACCTCCAACTTAAAGAATTCTGGGCTGAGTTTTTATTGAGGATCAATTGGCAGAGAGAAAAGCTGAATATGTTGTGTAGAAACGAAAAGGGGTGAGGATTTCAAACAAGTTAGCCTGCTTCTATCTTAGATTGCATTATCACCTACAAAAGGCCAAAGCTAACTTGTATTTAAAAAAAATTTACATTATGGATTCACATTAAGCTTTCTTTTTTTTATTGGTGTTAAGTGATGATGCATTCTAAGATGGAATCGGGAAACTTGTTATAATTATCATATATATAAGATAAGTTTCAGCTCACTTCTTTCAATTTCTACATAACATTGTATCAGAATGCTAAATTTCCACCAGGAAACTTAGATCATTTATAAAAATAATCTGCCCTGCTGGAAACCAAGCTTAGGCCTCCATCTTATAAGTTCATTGAGATTACCATTGTGCCACGCGGGCTATTAAAGCTGCAAAATGTTATTACCTGCAGATGGATACTCACCTGTTCACTGTACTTGTGTTCACAAGGAATTTGTTCGAAGCAATGTGTACAACTGCCATTTTCACACTTAACTGGATACTGTATGAACTCATTTTTCACACCATCTGCTAAAAGTGTTCCACTGGACATACAACCTTCAACCTTTATTGAATACTGTGTTTTATCAAACTCATTCTTAACATTGTCTGTCAAGTTACTATCAGTAAGTTCATCCTCAGGATACACTTCTATTTTAATCTCAGTTTCAAAGTTTGTTTGCCCAGTCTTCTCGTCAGCATTTTCTATATGCATGTAACAATGGTAGTTCTCTGGCATTGTCAGTAAAAAATTACTCTTTATTATGTGATTGCTGATAAATTGTTTTCTGTAACAATTTACTTACAAAATAAATTAATGCTTATAAAGGATAGATTTCCAATAGAAAGATAAAGTGATAAATGATTGAATAAGGACAATACTCAAAGCAAGTATAATGTGTTATAAGTACTAAGATTAGTGATGCATTTACAGATTTAACATAAATGAATAATAAATATTTATGTTATAATAAGGTTATTAGTAAAGGAGATGTCCCAAAACTGACCCAGGGTTGTTTTATATGAAAAACACTTGGAGACCTAACAAAATAAAATAGCTTTATAATTATAATTTTTAAATATATAAATAAAAATATTAGAACTAGCGAGGTTTTAAAATAAACCTATAAAAGGTATTACTTTTAATTCCTATTGAGACATAGTTGATATTGACAGTTGCATACAAAATGTATAAATAAATGACTTTTCTTCATAACATTTTGTTTTCGGTAGTTAAGATAGCACTAAGTATGACATAATAAAACAATTATTTCACTTTGTCTTCGTTAAATTACCTAAAATAATATTTTTTACTAAAATAACCTTTTAGGCAGGTATTTTAGTAATAGTTTATGGTACTCATCATGCAATAACCCCTCTATCTGGGGCCAAATATACCATTAATTATTAAATTAGATAGGATTATCAACCCAAAGATAATAGTTACATTGAGACACAAACATTTAATTTTTCCTGGGGCAAACAATGTATGGGCGGTGGGCCATCTCATTTCAGTGGAATTAATGGCTAGAAAGCAAATGAATCTCCTGGGGTTGGTAAATTCACTATCAGAGGATGCCTCCAACGTAAAAGTAACCATCCAGCTTTTAGAGTAGGCATTTGAACTGATGTAGGGGAGGTAAGAGAGGGGCAAGTAAAAGATTTAAAAGGGTTCAGTGCATCCGCTATGGCCAGCTTCACCATACTAATAGTAATAATAAATTATAGAAAACTACAAGATTGGATTTGTCACATAAGAATACCTTATAATCTGACAAATTGCAGATCAAAATAGAAAATTGTTCAATCATGAATTAGTTAGTGAAGATTTCCCCACATAATGTTTGTGTACCTACATTCAATAGTGATAGGCATGCCGGATTACAAGGGGCGCCAGAATAGACAGGGGCCGATTATTGTACTGGAAAATATCCAAGTTTATCACACAAATATTTTTCATTTGAAGGAAACCCACAGGCACTGTCCACTGTACCATAGAGAGGAAAGTAATATGTACAGTAGGGACTAACAATCCCATCGGTGTTATTATAGAGATATTTCTCAATTTTCATAAGACTTTTCTAACATAATAATTACATAGCCTTGAGTGAGTAAGAATCATCATTTGAATTATTACTTAGTGTTCTAAAATCAGGATTCTATTTATTTGTTAAAAGCATTTAAAGCAATTTAATTACCTTTAAATACATGAACTTTTTCCTTAAAAATATTTTTATATAAATATACCTGTACAATTACAAAGTACAATATTTTTTTATAATTTATTTAACGGCCTGGAATCAAGTCCTTTATGGCCTACAATACATTAATATGAAAATTTTACCTTGAAATAAAATTTGTATTATGTTTCCTAAGACGTCAGAAGTCCATTATGAAGAGTACATCGTCTTCTTCCGCTAGATTTCAAATCTTTTCCATTCGAACCCGCGTCACGCGAATCTGCGAACTAATTCAAAAAGCAGGAACAAACGCCGCCATCTTTTAAAATCATTGTCGGAATAAGATGTCCCTGAGGAATAATAGCCCCAGGAAGACATCATCTGGACTTCTGACGTCTTAGGAAACATAATACAAATTTTATTTCAAGGTAAAATTTTCATATTATGTGTTCCGTTTGACGTCAGAAGTCCATTATGAAGAACTGTTTGTTATCTCCTGGCGGCGTGTACGAAAAAGAATGCAACAATGTGATTAAGACAATTTATTTCTTAAATTCTAATTTTAGAAATAAAAAACAAATTAAGTATGAAAATATAGAACAAATAAAATAAAAATTTATAATCAGTATCACTGTGTGTAAATATAAATTACCATGTTTCGAAAAATTTGTTAGAGATTAAATTTATGATTCTTTAAACTAGAAAGTACTGAGAAAGGGACTTTGTATTTGAATCAATTTTTTATTTTTTAATCTATTTCCCTATGGTCAAAACTTCTAAAAGTATGAAGCCAACTTTCCTTGGACAAAATATCATTTACGGGATAATGTTCAACCCAGTTTAAGGACGACACCGCAGATCTGAAACTAACAGGCGCAGCCTCAATGCCAGCCTCTAATAAAAGGTTCTCAACCCAAACATCAATAACTGTTGCAGAGGCTGGTCGTCGTCTGTATGGTTCTCGTGTGGAAAACGAATGTGTCATAGACCCTCTAACATTTTTAGACACATTTACTAAAGTTCTGAGCGAAAACAAAGGTTCTGTAGGTACTGGACAGGACGTAAAAGTCCAGCTCGACTGCTGGTATGTAGCGGAATCTGTCTTCGAACCAAAAAACGGGGTGCAAGGTTATACAATTAATCTTATCTATAAAATGTTGAGGATCACAATGTAACAAAGTAAAATCATGAACTCGACGGCTAAATGATAGTAAAAGAATTGCAGCAGTACGTTTTAATACTTCATATAAGTTACTATGATAAGGATTTGTTTCTTGTAAGTACTTAATGAGAATTCTTGCATCCCATATGGGGATTTTAGGAAGTATGGGCATAGCTAACGAAACTGCCTCCAAAATGTGTTTAACTAAATGATTTGATGAAATATTTATATTTGAAATTGTTTTACAAATAGAAGCTATAGCTGATTTACGTACGAGTATGGTACGGTAAGCTAAGTTTTCTTCTAAATACAATTTTGCCAAATATCTAGCCACCTCACTGGGTGAAGGTTTACTTTATTTAATAAACACCAATCTGACCACTTTCTCCAAACGGGGGCATATGTTTTAAGCGTCTATGGCCTCCAACAAGATAAAAGAAGATTTTCCTCCTCTTCAGACCAGTTTTCCGTTAAACTGTCTCACCCGAAATAAGCCACGCTTCCAAGATCAACGACTCGATGAAAGCTGGTGGACGTCCCGATGTCGAGTCTATTAATGTCTTGTCTAGATCTCGAATCTTTATAGACCGTGCTAGAGCACGACTTTTCAAATCCGGGAGCCAAAAGGACTTCTTGCACTTGGGTGCACTATTACGTACTTGCCTGCTACCGAGTTTAGGTGTTGCAGGACGCGAGGAAGTAGTCCGGGCGGTGGAAAAATCAAAGCTAGATTGTACATCCAAAACTTACTGAACGCGTCGTGAAAGGAGGCGTTCAAGTCGCTCAAGTCGAGACACGCATAATTTTGAACGACGTGAGCTCTTTGAGACAAAGCAAACAGATCTATGACTGGCGTTCCCCATACGTTGAAAATTTTGAGATGTTGCTCTTTCTAGCAAGTGCCACCCCGTGCCCACGCGATTGCGCGATAGATTGTCAGCTTCGGCATTGTACACTCCCGGAAGGTAATGAGGGAGAAGTACAATATTCAGGCTGTCCGTCAGAGTGAAAAGTTCCTTTGTCAAGTCCAGAAGCCTTTTCGACCTTATTCCTCCTTCGTTTTTTATGTAAGAAATCACTGTTTTGTTGTCGCTTTGTAAAACTACTGTAGAATCTCTCAGTATTAGGGCCTTGGTTGAGATTGCAGCAATCACGGCCCACATCTCTTTCAAGTTGCAATGGAACTTTCTCTGTTGTTGACTCCATGGGCCCGCGTTGCAGAACACGACAATGCAACCTTCCCCGGTGGGTGATGAAGGTCGCAAAGTTGAGATACCCTAAGAGGCGTTGCGCCTGCTTGAGGGTCCAACTGCCGGTTGCAAAGAGAGATTGCAGACTCTGACGTGAAAGGAGGCGTTCAAGTCGCTCAAGTCGAGAGACGCATAATTTTGAACGACGTGAGCTCTTTGAGACAAAGCAAACAGATCTATGACTGGCGTTCCCAGTAACGTTGAAAATTTTGAGATGTTGCTCTTTCTAGCAAGTGCCACTCCGAGCCCACGCGATTGCGCGATAGATTGTCGGCTTCGGCATTGTACACTCCCGGAAGGTAATGAGGGAGAAGTACAATATTCAGGCTGTCCGTCAGAGTGAAAAGTTCCTTTGAGCCCGTCACTATGTCGTTGTTCACAAGAGCACCCCATTGTATGTCCGATGCATCTGTTATAAGATAATTTGTAAAACTTCTCTCTTGGTGAATTGGAGTCGATTGACAAAGAATCTCTAGCCACCAAAGTAGTTCGACACGCACCTCTTGCGGATATTGCATAAGTTTTCGTGAACCTCGGTGTAGATACTTGCTGTGACGTTGCAGAACACGGCAATGCAACCTTCCCCGGTGGGTGATGAAGGTCGCAAAGTTGAGATACCCTAAGAGGCGTTGCGCCTGCTTGAGGGTCCAACCGCCGGTTGCAAGGAGAGATTGCAGACTGACGGATTCTCGCTACTTTTTCTGGAGGTAAGGACTTGCTGTTTTGTTGCGTGTTCCATGTTATTCCTAAATACTCCAGAACTCTCGTCGGTGCTGTGACTGATTTCCCGTGGTTTACACACCAGCCCAGACTGCTTAAGCAATCTATTGCCATATGGGCGTGTGATCTCAGAGTTTCCTTTGACTGGTGAACAATGAGGTAATCGTGCAGATATACCACTAGGCGAAGTCCTTTGTCGCGTAATATTTGAGCTAAATTTAAAGAATTAAAAATATATTCTTCAGAAGGAGGTATTTTTGTTAATTCTTCACGAATAAATTTCTTTTAAAAGTTGTTTTCGACGAAATTCTATAATTTCTGCACGTTTACCGCATATAATCTGCAGGATATCATGCGAAACAATTTTATAGTTTGACTCCGAGCCAAATAACTGTCTAAGCTTCTCATACAATGCAATTGAAGAGATCTGTGTACCAGCATTAAAAGACCATTCAATTACTGATTGTAAAGCCTCATTTAGTAACTCGTTCTGAGCCAGAAACGCGTTTGACAATGCCGCAAAACTACGTTCCATTTTAACCCATTTCACTAAGCTATAAGAATCCTCAAAACGCCTTAACTCTTCATTAATATGCAACTCTATAAAAGCTGGGGACGCCACATATTTCTTTTGCGCGTCATTATATCGCACCGCTTTTCAATCAGCAGTATTAAATCTTTGCATAGAAGATATTTTATTTACCCGATCTGGTTTTGCTTTTTGAACGGATGGTTCTTTAATCGAAACCGCTAAATTCGAAATGTCAATCTTGTCGGGGGACCGTGAAAATGGATCTGATGCAACTGTAGAAATTTGGTAAACTCTGTTGCATAGGCAGTTGAGCACATAATAAATTATTAACTTGACTTACCGATTGCTGAGTAAGCGACTCAAACCTGCGATGCAATTAATCCGACTGGCTGCGGCACCTTAAGCGGCTACGGTCCCCCGCGCTGCGGCGTTTTGTTTTCGACGATGGCGGTGTTGCTTCCGACGAGTTTTCATTCTCACTAAATAAATCTTCTGATCGAACTTTCTCGATCTCCGATGACGCGGGTATTTTCTCCATTTCGTGCACACAATACTTACGTAACGGAAAAAATTTGCTAGTTAAAAATACTTTTTACTTTAGATCTCAAAAGATTTTTAACAAAAATTTCTAACGGTCTTGCGTAGTTGAAGAACGATGCAACAATGATTTTAAAAGATGGCGGCGTTTGTTCCTGCTTTTTGAATTAGTTCGCAGATTCGCGTGACGCGGGTTCGAATGGAAAAGATTTGAAATCTAGCGGAAGAAGACGATGTACTCTTCATAATGGACTTCTGACGTCAAACGGAACACATAATAATTACAATAACAGCAATAACCAAAGAGTATATGCAATAACTTTGATTTTTTTTTTTGTAACTTGTTCACATTCACATTCACAGAAGGATCGCAAACGGAGACGGCTACTAGGATACCATAGAGTACTTATAGAGTAGGACGTATGTAGGGTGTAGAGTATTATATTCTTTGATATAGATTCAGCTAGATCGAGTCTAATAAATCTGTGACATAAATTGACAGACGGAACCACTACTTGACATTGACAATTTGACATTGACTTTTTGACATAACACATTTGACATAAAAATAATTTTCGGAAGCCTGAAAGTATTTTTTTAACTAAAAAACTGAAATAAACTTACTTTTATGTATGCAAATAGCGCTACTTATGTTTATAATTTATTTAAACCACTACTCTCTTCGCACTTATACAACAATATAACTTGTGGTTTAATGTCATTATGTAAATTTTCAACTTACTGAAACAAAAATACGTTACAATAATGGTAAGTGAAAATTTTCTGTATAATATAATTTATGGAAGATACATTATGAGTTTACCGATTATTAATGAACATACAACCAATTGTTTGTAATTGAAACTGTTTGAAATTGTTAACAGTCTGAGTTCGAGATGAATGAGGCGTTGGCCTCGTTGGAGATGCTGATGACGGAGTTCTTCGCATCGAATACAAATAATTTTAGAAAACGAGAAATTGAAAATATGCTAGAGAATTTTTCAAATAATCGCGACTCGTGGAAGCATTGCTTAGTGTTTCTACAAAAATCGCAGAACCAGTATGTGTTGATGTTCATACTAACCACACTTGAGGTAAGTTCAATATATAGAGTTATATATTCTTGTTGCATACATACAAAGTAAGAATTGGAAATGCGAAAGTATTTTTGGCTGGCAGGAGGCTTTGGCCGTGGTTAGTTACCACCCTACCGACAAAGACAGGCCACTAAGGAATTTAGGGTTCCAGTCATCATGTAGAAACCTGGACTTCCGTCTTTGATTGCATCATCACTTGCCATCATCTGCTTAACAATTCCCCAAAATTTTGCATATATATTGTGGAAATAATCATATGGTACAGTTTGTGTCAAATATCTAGCCCACTCTGAAGTTGCAACATGTTGAACTGTGTAGGTTTCCTGGCCATGCGGAAAACTATTTTGTACTACAATATTAAATTGTCTAGGCTCTAGATGGTTTATTTATAAATGACATAGATACATACATATGTATGTCATGTCTCATTTCCTTAGGGGTAGGCAAAGAACACATCCATCCATTTGTTAGTAACCATGAATATATTATAAATTATAAGTTTCTATATATAATAAAATATGTATATTCATCAGTTATCTTATTACTTACAAGCTATACTTACTTTGGGGGTAGGCTGTGTGTAATAGTAATTTATTTGTAATAGTGTCTACTATTCCTCCGCCTCCGTGAAGCAGTGGGTAGTGACCCTGCTTCTGCATCCTAGGCTGTAGGTTCAATTCCCACATCTGGAAATTTTTTTTCATTGTGTGATGAGCATGGATGTTTTCCAGTGTCTGGGTGTATATCTACATATTATAAGTATTTATGTATAATATATTATAAAAATATTCATCAGTTATCATAGTACCCATAACACAAGCTACCTAAACTCACTTTGGGGCTATATAGAAATGTGTGTAATTGCCCTATAATATTTATTATTATTATTTTTATTTCAGAAAATTATAAATAGGCAGTGGCTTAGTCTATCAGATAATGAGAAAACAGAAATAAGATTGTATTTGATGAATGAACTGATGACAAAACATGAAACAATGGTATATTTTATTAGGAACAAGTTAGCTGCACTTCTAGTCTCCATAGCTCGCTACGACTGGCCACATTTGTATCCTGACTTCTTTACTAATATTGTTGAGGTGAGAATTAATCTATATCTATATTAATATTATCAATGCAAAAGTAACTTTGTCTGTTTGTTACTCAATCAAACTACTGAATCAATTAAAACAAAATTTGGTACCAACATAGTTTAAAGCTTGAGAAAGGACATAGACTATTTTTTTCAAACTACAATAAAACAGTATTTCTCAAAGATAGAACCCTGGTTGTCTGCTAGTGTGAAATATATATATGAGTGACGAGAATTTTTTAAGGGTTTTATATTGAGTTGTAGTAGTAATTGTAAAACATTTTGTACTTATTTGTAGACCTAAGAGGCTCCTGAATATCTTGCATATAGAAAATTTCAAATGTCGCTCAATAGTGGCAAGATTTCAAGTAAAGCTCTCTACATTTCCCCATGGAATGAAAGAGCAATATATTTCTTGTTCCATTGCACTTTTTTTTTTGTATGCAACATTTCTATTCCATGAACATCTTAGGCCTACTGGATTCTCCTGGCAAGTATCATTTCATCCCAGGCTATAGAATATTACTATTTTAACTACTAATAATTCACTTATTTGAAGTCTTGTGGTGTATATCTAACACTGCCTCCTTACATAATATAATGTACTTTATTTCTATCTCGGAAACAGCTTTTCGTTTCCGTGATCCAATTTTTACGCGAGGCATAGGAAGACTGGGGTTTTAGTAGGTAAGAGTCATACATAACTCTAATAAGTACGCACAACAACATTGTGGCCAAGTGCGGAAAAAGCCCGGGAAGAAGAAGAACTCTAATAAGTAGCAAGAGGGTATCCATGAGGATTTCCCCACGAAAAAAAAAGGGTCCATTATGGGTGATTTTACAGTTTTATCCAGTAAAATGACATTACCCATTTTTATGATTTCTATAGTTGCTAAAATGTGAGGGCCACCAGTGCATAGTTGGCTTGGTTTTGGCGCAAGCAGCCAGTGAAGAGCTGGGAGCAGCGCGAGACACTGGAGTGTTACTGCTCTCTGCAAGAAGAAGCCAACTGGAGAGACTTATGTTGAAAGGCATGCCTCAAATGTTGACTGCGCTTAGTGGTAAGCATTCAACAATTTTTTAGTAAGTAAACATACAAAGTACTTTATCAAAATTCATTAATTTTAAGTAGGCTTAGTTTACCAGCACTTGTTGTTAATAAGTTACCAGTACCAACATTGAAGATTGAAAAAATGTAGGCAGGTCAGGTTGCAGATAGCAAAAGTCTGGGGTTTGGAATCTGTTCAGCTCAGGTCAGCTGTAGATGATTCCAGGTAAAAATATTTAAAAAAAATCATTGAAAAAGAGCTTAAATATAAAAAAAAGTTTGAAAATTTTTATTTAATAAACTATATAAATTCTATCTCTGTTGTATCAAAAGATATGTTAAAATTTTGAAAAAGCAGACATTTGAGATTATTTCTTACAATGAAATTAGCTGTGACAAAATTTCAGCTATATTAGAGAAGAATGCTCAAAAGGAAGGCCAGTCAAATCCCCCTCCATCTCCTACCAGTGGGCTGCCACAAACATCTGCTCTGCCTGATTTACTGGCCAATGCTCATGATGTTCACTCAGCTGATAAGTAAGTATATTACTCTGCAAAAATATTACTAATTTCATAATATCTTCCCTATAAGGAAAGAGGCTCGGCCCAGTAGTAGGCAGTTAATAGGCTTTGTAATGATGACAGTTGTTTGATGTATGATGATGAGGCTTTAAATGAAATCTAATTTCGCTATGAAGCATTGTTAAGTAAACATCTGAAGATACTCTGGTTTCTGAGTGGAATGTATGTAGAGAATTGAAATGGGTGACTTTTTGCAGAAAATAGCAAATTAATAACTATTTATAATACACATCAGCAATGGAACTTCTGCTTCTCATCTAAGAGATAAAGACAAATGCATCTGATCGATCTGATCTGTGCTTATTTATTAACTGTTATTTTTATTGTGCTCTATTTCAGGGCACTAAATATGGAAATCGTAGTGAAGTGCCTCACGACACTGCAGCACTTGTTCCAATGGCTGCCGCTGTCGTCGCACGTGCCGCCCTCGCTCGTCACTACCGTGTTCTATTGGGGCAGTGTCGCTACACAGTCACAGGTCAATCTATATTTAAATTGCGTTGTTGTAAACTGTAGGCTAAGAGCCAGCAAGAAACTTGTCATTTGCTTTTTTTACTCTGTCACACAGCTAAACCAATTGTAAATTTTTGTTGTCTCGAAAAAACATGGCGTAATGGCAGCTAACTAATAGACAAGCTAATTAGTTTTACTTTTGAATATCTTTTAGGTTTTACTAAAGTCCTGCATACCAAAAAGAAATCAAAATTGTAAGACATACCTACCTCCAAACAGTATCTACAGTACAAAGCGTGAACGCAAAAAATTTTACAAATTAGAAAATAAGTAAAATTATATTTTTAACGTTTTATTGTAACAGACATGCCGTAATTGGTGTTAAATTATAATAAATATTTTAATAACGTGCAAAATATTAAAAAAGTGCATATATTTCATTTACCTAATAGACCCATTTTTTTTCCGAGATGATAAAAAATTGCACCCGGTATATTTTACTATATTACTAGCGGCCCGCCCTAGATTCACACGGCGGCGCACGCACGCTTCCGTCCCTGCATTTTGAAACTTACAAAAGAATCTTGGAAAATATTCACTTAAATTACATGCTGTTAAGGACAATAGTGATTATGCACAAAGTATTTAAGATACTCGATTAGATCAGGATTAATACAGTATTGCTTAAAATCACTTTGTAAAAAAGCTATTACTTATGGTTGAAAGTAAAAGATAAAAAATGGTTATTTAGGGTTATATCTAAGAGATAGACAAATACCATCGCGGACTTTTTTGTTGACCTTTTTAAGTTGTGCAATACTGTAGAACATTATTTCGATATATTTCTTAAGGTTTAGTCAGAGTTTCCAATGTAAGCGCAAAAAATGCGTTAATTTATGACATCACATCAGAAACCTCTAAAATTATCAGTTTTTCTCTACTACATTGTGCATGTATTATACACATAAACCTTCCTGTTGAACCACCCTATCTGTTAAAAAAAACCGCATGAAAATCGGATCTGTAGTTTCAAAAATTTAAGCATACTTATGGACAAACATAAAAAAGCGACTTTGTTTTATACTATGTAATGATGATGATGTATGTCGTGGTAGCAGAGCGTGGAGGCAGCGCTGGCGGGGCTGGGCGGCGTGTGCGAGCTTCTGTACCGACGGTACGCGCCGCCGTCGTCGGCCGCCACAGCGCTGCGCCTGCACCACTGCGCGCTGCGCCTGCTGCGCCACCTCACACAGCACACGCACCACATGCATCGCGCGCACACAGAGTGAGTGATGGGTGGATGGACGTTAATGACTCTTACGCAAAAGCTACTGAATGGATCTTAAGGAAACTTCAGAATAATATAGCTTACATATCAGAATAACATATAGGCCATTTTTTCAAAATTCCCACGTTTACGAGAACTACGCGGGTGTAACCGCTGGCGTTCTCTAGTGTACATAATAATGTTAGGTGAATATTTTTTCTTCCAGATTGAAATCATGTTCCATTTTAAATTAATAGATTTTCTTAATTTAAAAATATTTTTTTCCAGTTACTTAAACAAGCTAGCTGAGTTCCTTAAATTGTTTGTATCCCTGCATTTCAAGAGGCTAGAAGCCGAGCCAGAGTTTGATGCTATAGACTTCTTGTCATACTTATTCCAGTTTACATTCCAGGTTAGTATTCTGCATATTTCATTTAGTTGTAATAGAAATCTTTGTGCCAGAGTACTTTACAGTTACCGCCAGTTTATTTTCAGTAGCAGGACAGTTTCTAATTTATCCATTTTTCAGGTGCCGACATGTACTACATTTGTAAGTTGCTTAGATGTATGGATACAGTTTATCGATGTGTTAAAGCCTGAAGATACTCTCAAGTAAGTGATAGCATATATAAATATATACATATATACACATGTTATATATAAATTGATATATAGAACAATATAAGAGTTAGGGGATATGTCTAAAGAATATACTCTATTGTCTTACTCAGTATGTACCGGGGATATCACCTTTCTCAATTTATTTTATCAACTTAGTACATTGCAGTATGAAATGTTTTTTAAAACCACCCAAAGATATAGCCATGGAAACGACAAAAACAAATAAATCCATCTTCAAAATCTGACAACATTTTTGCTTACGACAGAAAGGGACAGCGTTAATACTCATCCGATCTTGCTTCCGGTCCTATGATTACGTTTATTCTGTTAATAAAATGCATTTTAAAACGTTTAACTTATTTTAAGAATTCAGTCGTAATTAATTTTCGTAGCTACAATTAGCGGTTCTGTTAGCAAGTGACTGTTATTTTCAGGTATTGGGAAGCGCTTCAAGCTCTAGTGAATGGCGTGTTGAACAAAATACAGTTTCAACACAACAAAGCTCAATTACAGCATCTCGACAATGATTCCTGTGATGATGATGTAAGTGTCTCTTACTTACCAATATTACGCATTTAACGTATCCTTTTTTTACGCTGGGAAATGCGTTTACGCATCCCCCCGGAAACATGGCGGGCATAGCTACGCCGATTTCGGAGGGGTATGTGGGACTCCCCGGCTGAAAAGCAGCTGAAATACCCACTAAACCCAGCGATGTTCCATTGCGTCGCCTGGTAACTAGGTCCTGAAAGCAACGAGAATCTTCCGCAATCAATCTAGCGGCGTCCACTGAGGCAGACTCTCAACTGGTGAATTCATGAATTCCGTAAAATCTGTCTGGGGCGCACCAAGAACATGTGTTTCTAAACCAATTGCTTTATTATAGGAAGACATTTTTAGTACACATACAAAAATTTTGTAAATAAATGAAATTTAACAATGATGTATTTTTTTTACTCAAAAATAATAAAAATATTATTCACCAGTTATTTACGTTTGAACAGAATTTGACGGTCAGGGTAACCGCATATACGGGCGACGAGCGCACGCGCTTACTGCCGGCTTATTGATCTTTGCGCCCGCTTAGAGAACTAATCAACTAGTTTGATAATAAAGTGTCCATTATTTTGTTATTTTTGAGTGTGATTTTGAGTAATTCAAAAAATAAGGTATCTTATAAAATTTACTGAACTGTTAGTGGATTTATGATCTATTAATAATTCTATACCGCGATAAAGAATATCCGCACTTAAATTAATATCAACCTTATAGACAGTAAGAACAAGGAAAAGGGTACATTTAAAATGTCCAGTTGTAAAAACTATATCTCAAAAGTAAGCAATTCAGAATAAAATAACTGCAGCAGTTTGTTCAAAGTGAAAATATTTTTTTATTTTATTATATAATATTTGTAATAAAATCTTTATTATGAAAAATGTTGGACAAACATTAAATTCTATTATATAACATTTTATTTCTTTCAATTTATTTATTGCAGGGAGAAACAGAGTGGCAAAAGTTCCTAAAACACTGTATAGAATGTATAGCGCGAGTAGCAGACTTGGCGCCGCTAGACGTTTTCACTGCTGTGGTGAGTTGGCAACAACTGCATGTGATTATGCTTAATAATGATTCACATTTTATTGACGATGATGGCACGTCCCTCTAACTTTTTGTACAGCCCGGACAACTGAAGGTCTGTCATAGAAACTTTCCTTATTTAAGTCCCTGCGGTATGAAATTTCCAATACAATATTTTCCAAAATAATTATTCAAATATGATTGAAACTTCCAAATCTTAGCACATTAAAGCAAGTTATGAATCAATGAAAAATGGGAAAAACTATATAAAAATCTGTTAGTTTTTGAATATAACGCGAAAAGTCAGAGCGATTAACTTTATTGATTTATTTGGGATAGACTACACATCCCACACCTCTGTCCACGAATTAAATTATAAAATATTTATGGGGCTAATGAAGGCATATTAATGTAAAAGTAAGTTATTTAACAATCCAAAATAATAAATCCAAAAAACAAACAAAAAGAACTATTAAACAAAATTAAAGATTCTAAAATAATTAAATACAAGTAAATAAATTTAAATGTTGACTTTGTTTATATAATGTGGTTATGTTTGTGTTGTGCAGATGGAGCGCTGGCAGTGCCTGGCGGGCGTGCACGCGCGCGCAGCGGGGCGCGGCGCGGTGGCGGAGGCGGAGGCGGACCGCCTGCTGGCCGCGCTGCTCGACCTGGCCACACTCACCCGCGTGCTGGGACGACTGGCGCCCTCCTTGCTTGCTGGTGACCTACTCAACTACTACCAAATTAGTGATACGTGACGGTCAGATAGAGCTTTGGTTCTGCCTGGCGGGCGTGCACGCGCGCGCAGCGGGGCGCGGCGCGGTGGCGGAGGCGGAGGCGGACCGCCTGCTGGCCGCGCTGCTCGACCTGGCCACACTCACCCGCGTGCTGGGACGACTGGCGCCCTCCTTGCTTGCTGGTGACCTACTCAACTACTAC
The DNA here is from genome assembly GCA_034621355.1 of Mycalesis mineus. Lineage (NCBI taxonomy): Eukaryota > Metazoa > Arthropoda > Insecta > Lepidoptera > Nymphalidae > Mycalesis > Mycalesis mineus. Next base: position 9,522,302 of record CM067894.1, on the reverse strand, counting down.
CAAATTAGTGATACGTGACGGTCAGATGGAGCTTTGGTTCTGCCTGGCGGGCGTGCACGCGCGCGCAGCGGGGCGCGGCGCGGTGGCGGAGGCGGAGGCGGACCGCCTGCTGGCCGCGCTGCTCGACCTGGCCACACTCACCCGCGTGCTGGGACGACTGGCGCCCTCCTTGCTTGCTGGTGACCTACTCAACTACTACCAAATTAGTGATACGTGACGGTCAGATGGAGCTTTGGTTCTGCCTGGTGGGCGTGCACGCGCGCGCAGCGGGGCGCGGCGCGGTGGCGGAGGCGGAGGCGGACCGCCTGCTGGCCGCGCTGCTCGACCTGGCCACACTCACCGGCGTGCTGGGACGACTGGCGCCCTCCTTGCTTGCTGGTGACCTACTCAACTACTACCAAATTAGTGATACGTGACGGTCAGATGGAGCTTTGGTTCTGCCTGGCGGGCGTGCACGCGCGCGCAGCGGGGCGCGGCGCGGTGGCGGAGGCGGAGGCGGACCGCCTGCTGGCCGCGCTGCTCGACCTGGCCACACTCACCCGCGTGCTGGGACGACTGGCGCCCTCCTTGCTTGCTGGTGACCTACTCAACTACTACCAAATTAGTGATACGTGACGGTCAGATGGAGCTTTGGTTCTGCCTGGCGGGCGTGCACGCGCGCGCAGCGGGGCGCGGCGCGGTGGCGGAGGCGGAGGCGGACCGCCTGCTGGCCGCGCTGCTCGACCTGGCCACACTCACCCGCGTGCTGGGACGACTGGCGCCCTCCTTGCTTGCTGGTGACCTACTCAACTACTACCAAATTAGTGATACGTGACGGTCAGATGGAGCTTTGGTTCTGCCTGGCGGGCGTGCACGCGCGCGCAGCGGGGCGCGGCGCGGTGGCGGAGGCGGAGGCGGACCGCCTGCTGGCCGCGCTGCTCGACCTGGCCACACTCACCCGCGTGCTGGGACGACTGGCGCCCTCCTTGCTTGCTGGTGACCTACTCAACTACTACCAAATTAGTGATACGTGATGGTCAGGTGGAGCTTTGGTTCTGCCTGGCGGGCGTGCACGCGCGCGCAGCGGGGCGCGGCGCGGTGGCGGAGGCGGAGGCGGACCGCCTGCTGGCCGCGCTGCTCGACCTGGCCACACTCACCCGCGTGCTGGGACGACTGGCGCCCTCCTTGCTTGCCGGTGACCTACTCAACTACTACCAAATTAGTGATACGTGATGGTCAGGTGGAGCTTTGGTTCTGCCTGGTGGGTGGGCATGCGCGAGTTGCTCGACGCATTGACCCTGTAACCCGCTTGACATCATTGTTCGTACGGGTCTACTAACACTGCGCATTTCGATGCGGGGTTCTAAATAACGAGGACCAACGACGGTAATTTTGACGGCCTCCGTGGCGCAGTGGTATGTGCGGTGGATCTATAAGACGGCGGGGCAGATTGAGTTTTTCTTCATTTGTCTTGGTCTGGCTGGTGGGAGGCTTTTTCGCCATGGCTAATTACCACCCTACCGACAAAGACATAACGCCAAAAGTTTACAAAGATATATAATTTTGTAATAAATTGTAGAAATCATAATAAAAATGCTAAATAATATTTTAATTTATATTTTTAATGACGCTTGTTCATTGGCAGAACCTGAACACAACTCGGGGCCGGCGGGCGGGGTCAACCGCGGCTACGCGGCCGGTGCAGCGCTGATCGAACGATGTGCGAGCGCGCTGGCGGGCGCGGCGCTGACTCGCCCGCACCGCACGCACTCGTCGCCCGCACTGGCGAGAGCGCATGTCATGCTGTGAGACATAACTTATGTAATATTTGAATCACTTGTTTCTACTAAGCCTGATGCTATTAATGATGATGGATATTGTCTGCAGACACGCGGAGATGTTCGCGTGCATGGGCGCGTGGTGCTGCTATGCGGGAGAGTGCGGCGTGCCGCTGCACACCATGGACGGCCTGCTCGGCTCCGCGCTGCCCTTCCTTGTGCCGCACGACGTGCCGGTCAGTGCTGTTGTAATATTATCTGTGTAAATATGAAACCGACAGCGTTACCATGACATGATGACATTTGTTGGCGTGCAAACAAGAGGGAGCAGCGCGCGCGCAAATATTGTAGGGTGATGATGACATATGAACTTTACCTACATTTACCTTTTTAATATTTTAAATGCGTAACTTTTATTGATAGCTATTCTATCAATAAATTTGTAAACCTAAGAAAAAATTTAACCATGCCATGGGCTTCTGTTTCAATTATCTGTTACACCCAATTTTTCTGAGAATATGAAAAATTTAAACTTTAAAAATTGCGATTTCCTACTGCAGGAGCCACCTCTGCTGTGCCACGCGGCTGCGCATTTGCTCCTCAGTTTGTCAAAGAACGTGAAATTTACAAACGACCTCATGGTGATGCTGGGGGACTTGTACAACCATGCGCAACGCTCGCTGCACTATCTGGAACCCAAGGTATTTTTCTAATATTATTATAAATAAAGTAATATTTTTCTCTCTGTTACTCTCTTTCATCTATGTCAATATAACTATGTATAACATTGTGTATCTTTGTTCAACTACAGACGGCGGGCGTGGTGCGCGAGGCGCTAGTGTCGCTGGCACTAGCGCGCGGCGGCGGGCACGAGGCGGCGCGCGCGCTGCTGGCCGCGTGGTCGACCGTGCTGCCCACCGCTGGCCCCGCCGCCGCGCTGCCGCCGCTCACTGCACTGCTGCACGCGTTCGCTGCTGCCCCCACTGCCGCAAAAAAGGTAAAGAGACTTCCATAGACTGCGGTGTCGGGCATAAAACATGAACGAGGTCGATTAACAATACTTTCACTGTGGTATGTTTCAGATAATAGCCGAGGGTATCTGCGCCGCGGCGGAGAGCGCGCTGCGCATGCTGTGCGAGCCGGCGTGCGCGGCCGAAGCGGAGATCACAGACTTCTTCCTGGCGCTCTTCACTACGCTGCTGCCACAACTGGGCAACTTCGTCTACACCGCCATCGAAGTCTTCCTCGAAGCAGCAAAGAGGTGAGCATTGTGCCATCTCTTTGCAGTAATAGTTTGAGACGAACTTGGTTATATCTCCAGAAGATCAAATTTTATCAACTGATTTGATCACATTGTGTCACTTGCTTCTCTTTTGAGGGAGTCTTTCTTTGCCCTTTGTCCGAAGTACTAAGGGGAAAACCATGTCCATGCATAGGGCAAATATTTTCAGAGACATGTTCTGTAAGGGCGCAGTCTTTGTTTGTGTGATACAGCGTTGCTACGCGTCGTATGTGCAGGGGCGACGGCGAGGGCGACGGCAGCCTGGAGCGGCTCGTGGAGTGCGTGCGGCTGGGCGTGGAGGCGGGCGGCGGCGGGGTGCGCGCGCACGCCGTGCTGCAGCTGCTGCACGAGCACGTACTGCCGCGCGCGCACGCAGCCGCGCCCGCCCTCGCACGCGCCGCGCACCGCCTGCTCGCTAGGTATGCGTTGTTTTTTTTATTTTATTTTTTTTATTTATTTACCTTTCTTACAGGCTAACCTAATTTGTCAGTGTATCCTTATAAGTTTATTATTGTCCACATATACGAAATTGCCAACTATTTAGGTTCAATATGATATCGAGGATGCGAAATGCACGCGTCAGCAGCGCGTTTTGAAGAATTTAAATTTTTGTTTTTATTTCTTTTTTATCTTTACTGATAGTGTACGTTCTGTGTGCAGTGTGCTGGTGCACCGATGGCGCTACTTCTTCCCGCACAAGTGCGAGGGCGAGGAGGCGACGCGGCGCACGGCTGAGCTGCGCGAGTCACTGAGCGCACTTGGGCGCGCGCTGCTGCAGCCCGACATCGAGCTGCTGCGCATCAACCTCGGCACCCTCGACACGCTCAACACCAAGTGGAAGCTGTACCATAAGGTGCGTCCACCCCACTTCACTTCACTTGATGCGAACACAAACAGCCTAAAACATATAGAAAAGGCTTGAAAGACCTCGCGGAGAGTGTCGTAACGTCACCAAATAAAAGATTCCTAAAAGTCACTTCTATGATTTTTTTGATATTTCTGACGAAATAAATTCCAATGCATTTTCGTTCCAATTGGTCAAAATACCTTGAAGGTTTTGGTACATTTAAATTAGCATCGCGGAACGCTTGGGTAATTTTTCATATACGGTCGTTGGGCAGGCGATATTCCGCACGGAGTTCATGTGCTCGGTGCTGTCGGTGCTGCTGCTGGGGCTGTCGGAGGGCGGCGCGCGCGCGCTGCTGCGGGACGAGGTGCTGGCCACCGTGCACGCCATCGCCACCGTAGACTTCCCCGCCTTCCGCCGCGCCTTCCTGCCGCACTTCGTGCAGTCGCTGCCCGGCCTGGAGCCGCACCACGCGCGCCTACTCGCCGACTTCCCTCCCGACACGGTGACTCTCTCATCATTGTGCGCTGCCCTAGGCCCGCTCCCTAACCAATCAAACCGCGCATCGTAATTGGTCACTGTGAACTTGTAATTTGTAAAGATTTGATTGGCTAGGGGGCGGGGCTAAGGCCGGCGCTCACTGCATTCTTAACGCGAACGAACTATAGACGTTTGTTTTTATCCTAATACTGATATTTTATTTACAGGATCTGCCAACGTTCACGCAGAACATCCAGCGCCTGATGAACGACGCGTGCTGTTACCGCGCGTATCAGTCGCTCTCCACCAACGTGTCCTAGTGCACCGAGTCACTGCGCAGGAGCACGCTGCTACACTAGCTAGACTACAAGTCACCGTCGGGACTATTCGCTAACTCAGTGCCTATCCGTCGATAGGGCCTGTTTGACAATTGATATAGTTTTTTATTTTTAAAAATAATGTCAATTTAATTTTAGTCAGCGAATAGCCCGTGTATAGAATAGTTGTGTGATCATATTGATCAATCGTTTTTGATGTTGTTTATCAATGAAGTGCTTTGAATAATAAATTAGTATCTCAACGACCTATAGCAATGAGTACGATAAAAACCATCTTTGTGGGTGCAAAAGTGCATGTCGAAATGCGTATAACTAGGGTAAGTACAATAGGGGTTAATAAGAACGCCTAAAGTTTTTCATCAATCATGAGCTCGATTCTTACACAACACTGTCTCGCACCGTGATATATCTCTTTCTCAATATGACGTATCTGTTGACGCATCTTAGCCGTAATTACAAAAACCTACAAAGGTGTCTGTTTTCACCCTCCATTATTCTATTTATATAGAGCTCATGATTAAGCTCCCCAAAATTGATCCAAACTTTCCAAACAAAATTTTTTAACAAAAAATAGAACCGACTCAAAACGCACTAAAAAGTAAAAAATAACTGTGTCATTTACTTGCTTTAATTTACTTAAGCATATCTAGGAGTCGGTGCCAGCCAAGTTTAAGGAACATTTATTTTACGTAGTAAAGCAGTTTGTGGGTTCTAGGTAACGTCCTTGAAGGTAGAAACCTTGGCTGGCACCGACTCCTAGATATGCTTAAGTAAATTAAAGCAACTAAATGACACAGTTATTTTTTACTTTTTAGTGCGTTTTGAGTCGGTTCTATTTTTTGTTAAAAATTTTTATTTCTTACTTTTTAGTGATTTATCGACACGTAACGTACTCGTACTATACTGTCATAGTATATTATATGGCACTAGTAGCCAAAAAGCTACCGATACCGAGTTAAAAACCGAAATCGCTATAAGCGTGCCTCCAAAATTTGAAGAGTTCCTTCAATTTCCCCAGGATCAGCAGATCATCAGCAGATCCTAACTTGAGGACAATGGGACCACCTTGGATGTATGCCCTATCTAATAAAAAAAGAATTATCAAAATCGGACAACACTGTAAAAAGTTATGCGTGGTCATACATAAAAAAAAAAAAAAAAACAAATATACGTGTCGAATTGAGAACCTCCTCCGTTTTTTTCGTCGGTTAAAAAACTTATCGAACATACACCGAGAAGGTTATGGCAGTGGAGGTTGTTTTTTGATGATTTGGAGAATTAATTTCATTTTAATGGCTCCTCTGCACTATCGGCCATGGGGAACGAATACGAGCGATGCCAAACGTGTAGGGTGTGATCATGGGCATAATCATGATTGCCTTATAAACGTCAAGGATAGTTCCACTAATGGATGCCATTTTGTGGACAGCTGAGGGGTTCTTTAGTGACGTGATTTTTAATTAAATAAATTCACGTAATATCGTATTACAACCCAAGAGGCTGTTCCCGCTATTTCCTCACTTGGTGATAATGTTAGCGTGCTGCATAGGTCCATTGGTGCCGGTACCTGCTGAAGTCCCTCCAGCGAACCGAGCTCTCTCCAGAAGCAGGCCACCAGGGTCGCCAATAGCCTTACGGAGTATATCGGTGCCTCTTTGTCCTTTCCTCATGATAATAATTCGTAATGTTTTCAGTTTTTTGTGACTGATTGGCGATAATGTAGAGGTGGCATTATCGACACTTTATTTATAGTTGAAATTATGTATACTTTTTGTATGAATTGTAATCGCGCCACGAAAGATGACATAGTCCGACGCATTTTAAACTGAGTCGTCCGGCAATAAATGTCACTGACAGTAGGAATGTGCATGCAATGCACACAATGCAACCCGTTATCGTATCTGCGCACGCGGGGTCAATGCCTCGGCGCCTCAGTTTAAAATGCATCGGCTATAGATCTTGATGTTGATTACTTCGATTGTCGTGGCTTACATCTTTCAGTGTACATAATGTATCTGTTATTTTTTTATAGAAATATTCTTTCTATATAGACTTTATAATAAAATGTGAATTTAAGGTGCATTTTAAATTTACATGGTGAAAATGTTTATTGTGAAATAACTAGAATTATTTTTAGCTAGTCAAATAGAAAATATGCTTTTTTCTCGTAATGTAAATAATATAAGTCATTATTAGTTATATGCTTAAACCTCGCGGAAGTAGGAACTCTTTCAATGCGGCGATAATAGCTGTAAGTTCTAGCCGTGGTGCAGTGGATTTATAACTCTGGTTCGATACCTGGTGGATTTTATATTATGACCCTAGCGACTAAGACGTATCACCAAGAGATTTAATGTTCCTGTACGATGTCGTGCAGAAACCGGTGTGGAGTTCATCCAACGTACAACAAGTTAGATTGCGTCATTACTTACCATTACATAATATGATTGCTATTAAGGGCTAATTTTTAGAGGATAAAAAAAACATACCTCAAGCCTAGCTATTCTCAGGAAAGTGTTTATAGTCCGAACCATATGAATTGGCAATATAGGGCGTTGAACCGTCGAGAGCAACGGAGTAGACAAACTATCATTTATCTCTCTTACCTATGTATTCATCATCATTATCAGCCTATTAACGGCCCACTACAGGGCCAGGCCTCCCTCCTTATAGGAGAGGGGATATGGAGCGTACACCCACCACGGTGCTCCAATGGGGGTTGGCGCGCTTAGGGTGATAATGTTTTATTTATTAACGATCACTATCAGATGTTGATGACAGTGACCGGGACCGACGGCTTAACGTGCTCTCTGAGGCACGGGGGTGTAACACCACCAACTTCCCGACTCCGGGCTTGGAATGTACTGCGAACTTCATAGAAGAATGAAAAACTCAAAAATATTCCGTGACCCGACCCAGGATTCGAACTCAGGACCTCGTGATCGAAGCCAGGTACGCTAACCACTAGACCAACGAGGCAGTCTACCTATGTATTAGCAATCTACAATCTCACTCTTACGTCGATGAACGTAGACCACACTTGCATTATAATCTTAAATTCAAATTCGCTCATCTGCGTACGCCGCACTGAAAGGGTTGCAGTTAGTATATGGTGTATGTATTTGCAATTATGTATTAGAAAGTCATTGCATAATCATAATCATTTATTATGAATATGTAATAACTTATTTACCAGGGTCACATTATAGAAAGAAGAAGTTTTAAACAAATATTTCATTTCACCGTCTGTTTAAAAGTTGACCTAATGATTTTAAATTTACATGTTTTATACAGGATGTCCCATGAATTATTAATTAATTATCTAAAACTTATTTGTCTACTTTAAAAAACCGTAGGATAACCAAGTTGTAGTATCTTTTCAGATTTTTCAAAAAGTGATTTAGGACAGAGAAAAACGAAAAATCCGAAAAATCCTATAACCCTACTACGATTTTTCTGACCGCCTGTTTTAGGTAATTAACTCAAATATGTCTAATAATTTACTCCTTATAATACGTACTTAATAAAATTAACTAAATCTTGAATAACTGAATTATTAATTAGGTAATCCGGAGTAAGAAAAAGTTTGAATCTCGCTTTTTACAGAATTGTTATTTTTTTACATCACACATGATCATGAATTAAAAGTCAATAAGAGATGTTATTAAATGAATGTTAGTCATGTCTGAAAGCATTCCTAATATCGAACTTGTCTAAAATCAGTACAGTCATAAATTCGTGTGCAATGGAATGTAATGTTTTTTTGTAAATGATACTTTTCTTCATGTTTATAATATAACGGTGCAGTTCTATGGGTCTCGACTGACATAAAGGTCGCGCAAGTTTTCGCTTGTCGTCAATAAAACTAATGGTTTTAGAACATAAATTATTGGCAATTTATGAAGGCGCCTTTAATTGAACACTAAGTCCTCCGGTCTGTAATCTTAGAGATGTAAAATAGAGTAATGCAAAAGTCCTGCAAAAAGTTGGATTTAAATAGTATAAGAGAAAAAGTCGGTTCCTACAAACAATCTGACGTGGTCGGGCACCGTAAACATTTCCCACTTATTTCAGCGTGCAAGAAAATCAAAAGCTTTAGGGTACCTTTATCTTTCTATTACTTATTTCAAAGTATGGAACTCTTGCTGCATGAGTTCAACAACTTCTACTGGCTTTTCAAGTAACGATTTTATTTACTTTAGTTCAAACAAATCTGTGATAAAACAACTTTGTGAAATCACAAGATTAGAAACTTTCCATAACGATATCTTTACCACTGGAATAAAAGTGTGCGACCGCTTGTCTTCGACCGTGACTCATGGAAATTACCTTTCAATTGTGAGTTTAAAATTGATACATTGAATGTCTTTTAAATTAAATTTGTTACAAGCATGGGACCAAGTTTTATGCTGCTATAATCCGAGTGACTTAATAACTAGGAACACGCAACAAGCAACGCAGACTATAGTAACCATTGTCCATTATAATAAAGTAAATAATTATTAATGGCCTACAATACGAATCTAAAACGGTGTCTGTCATTTTAGGAACACGCTGTATTTACAAAGCAACGCCATGTGTTTGGCCATTTTATTAAAGGAATAAACGTAAGGAGTGCTTTGTGTGAGCGGACAAGTATTATCTCTGTTGTTATCGGTCGTAGGCAAAAATGTTGTGAGTAGCAAAGGCTGATTACAACGACTGCAAATAGTGTAATGTTCAATGGAATATGTTTGTATATTGCTGCAGTTATTATCTTTTTCCTACAAGCCTACCAATTTAGGAGTAGTCCCAGACTACTAAGACTATAAAATCATATAAGTGCATCATTAGAAATCTTGTATATTTGGTATCGAGACCGCTTACGCCATATTAAAATAATGTTGTTATTTATATAATAAGGTATATTAAATTTTTCACTATATTTAGCTTATAAAAAATAAACAAATAATTTCTAAAAAATATTTTTTTATTTCCCTTATCAAAAACTAACAAAGCTTTATGTTTTAAGAAAAACAAATTCAAGATTATTTTTCAGTATGTCTTTTTAGTACTGCACTGACTATGTCTTTATGGCTTGCATATAGATTTAAATCATTAGTGATGTCGACCCATCGCACACCGACTGCATCGTCACCAGCCTTCAGATCTAGTGCAGCGACTATTGAACCAGCCTCATCATGGAAGTTGTATGCCACTGTCTCCATCCAAGCATTGTCAGTGTTGCGTGGGTCATCTACATATCCATTGTAAATCTCAACGCCTCCACTGAAGAACTGATGAAATTTCTCCTTCCATTGGACTTTTTCAACTGCAAAACAATAATTACTTTCAACAAAGTATGCATTTCTTGTTCTGTAATATCGGAATATACCTGACAATTAAAGGACTGTCATAAATGATATTCAATTAATTTGATTTGGAAGTCAAAATATGTATTAAAAATTTATTATTTATTCAAGTGTCATATAGTAAATTAACAACTCTATATGATTTGTATTTGAATACATACATAAAAATACAATGTAGAATATGATAAGATGCTGATTGCTGAAATGTACCGCCTGTGGATGTCAAGTAGTTAAAATTATTTGACAGTATGGCCCTCAATATCTAAGTTTTTATGCTCATAAAATGAGTATGCCTCAAGATATATAATTTTCTAGGCAATTGTAAGGAAGAGCATTTGTCCTGTCACCAAAGGTTTAATTCATACTTTCTACTGTTGCAGCACACACAATCTGTGACGTAGTACTGTCCTTCAAACTGTTTACAGAATTTTTTCATAAGTTCTCTAAAAATCAATCAGTAACTTTATGCACCTTCAGTTGCTTCAATAGAATTCATGGCTTCCTCCTGAAATTCTCTGATGGCTGTAGCCGCAACCTTTTCCCCAGGATCCACCATTCCACCAGGCAGTGCCCACTCTCCTGTATCTCTCCTTTTTATTGCTATAAATTGTAGAATAGGCCTAAAATATAAATTAATTATTTGTTTAAAAGAAATAACTACACCCTTTTTGTAATGCAATTACAGTTAGTTATTTTCATGTGGATTTAATAAATATCACTGTTTATATTTTCTAATAGCTATCAGTAGGGCAATTAAGTAATGACACTATACATGTACGTTTCAAATCTGTTCCAGTCCCTATCTATCTATAAAATATTTTTACATAGAGAGAGGCATATACGAATTTGAATCGCACACTGTCGAGTGTATTAAAGTTTATACATAATATGGCCTCAGACCAAACTACTGTTTGGTCTGTTAAGTATTCTTAAACTGTATGAATCTATCCTCTGCCAGGAATTTCACAGACAACCATAACATTCTGATAATATAAAATCAATTGCAAGTCTAGACACTAGGGTTGGTTTTTGGAATATTTGGCCTTTTGGACCTTTTGACCTATGTCCAGCAGTGGGCTCGACTAGTTGATAATGATGATTGTGAATGTAGTCCAGCAACAAAAATAGGTATGGTGCCAAAATTTCCCATTAGCTTTTTGTTTAAAGCATAATACCTACTCTTTTTTATCTAATCTTTTCCATCGAGTGACAACAGGATCAGCAGCATGGTTTGGTCCCCACCGGCCGAGCACACCTCTTCCTTGAATGCCTGTCCTCCCTATTGGATTGAGTGGGTAACCATCCTTGATTTCATACAAACCCATATAACTTTTTCTATTCACATTTCCATCTACATCATTCCATTTTGGTTTAAAGGCTGGGTTTCCTGTAAGGTTTTTACATGTAGTTATAATGGTAAAACTAATAGTAAATGTTTTTTATCACATTTAATATTATATTTAATTGTAGAAATACTAGTCTTTTGTATCTCTGTAGTTAAATTAAGTAAAAATTTAATACTAACAGCTTATATCTCACATATAAAAGCAGAGTAACCTAATAGAGAGCAGGGAGCATTGCAGAGCCCTAACCTAGTTGAGAAAAAAGGCACAGCTGTACCACGTTTTCAGGCTTAGCCATAAGACCTTTTTTCAAAGCCATTCCGGACATTTTCGACCTACTCGCTTTCGATACTCTAATATTTTTTGTCTACTAGGGAAGGGGACAGTATAAACATTGAAATCTAATTGTAGAAGTTCCCTGCAAATTATACTTACTTACCTATCTCATTATCTGCCCAAGGTTTTCCATCAACGCTCGGTGAAGTATAATTAGGCGGTTTATAATCCTTAAATTCTACAGACCACGGGACTTTATCATCAGGTACAGGATATCTTTCAATATTTGACCGCGGGTAAATGCGAGATCTACATTTATAGTGAATCGACATAGCGGAGAAGGCCGGTCGGATCATATACGAAACACAACACAAATATAATATTGTCTTGATAAATTGATAGTCTATAAAAAGCATTAGAGCGATTTTTTATTTTCCTTGTTTATTTTGATTTCAATTGACATATTTTGACATTTCCATGTGATAATGACAGAGGTCAGAACTATACAGATAAGTATTAAAAAAAATTAAAACAATGTCAAATCTCGTAGGACTGTCGGCCACAATTTTTATAATAATTTGAAACTTCTTTTCTCTTCTTCTCTAGCTAGGTAGGTAGGTAAAGCTTGATCAGGAAAATAAAAAGCTCGCCATGTTGCGGTTAGAAAAGGAACATTAGAATTAATATTTTCTTTTAAGTCTATGCACAGACTACTAAAAATTACTTACTACCACTTCAGGATTTTATGTTACTAAACAGGCTTAAATTCATATTTTTGTCAGCTAGTAGCAAGCCTTGCGTTATTAAGGAAATTAATTTTTCAACAATAATTTTCAGTAGCAGGCATAAAGCATAATATAGCCTGGAAATTGGTGTATTTTTTATTAAATAACACCCTTATCCCCTCCACTCATTATCATTAACATATATAACATATGTATACAGCTTCGATATCAATGTGACGGAATGTTTTTTGAAATTCATTATCGATGTCAATTTGTGTGCCATATAAGCGTGCGGTAAGCATTTACATCGCTATATGGTATACTTATCACAGAAGTTCGGATTAGGATAAGTAATAATGCAAATTCATTGGTATTTATAAAAATTTATTTAAATTAAAAAACTTGCATTAAAATAATTATACATTAATTGAAATACTAAGTAATTATATATAAATCAAAGATTAATTTCGTTTACGGGTAACTTTTCTAGTGGTGGGTTTTTTGAATACTTCATCATCTTTCTTTTCAAAATCTTCATCCGCTGAAAAGAAAAACATACTTTAGTTCTAATTACATAGTTCAAAATGTTTCGATACTTCACTCGATTAATGTAACTATAAAGCTGCCCGACCTGATTCTTCTGAATCATTATCGTAGGTGACTTTGTTTCTCCGCGCGCCTTTCCGCGCCGACTTTCTGACAGACTGTGGCGTCGGAGGTTCTCTGTTCTCTGGTGGGTCGTTCTGAAAGAAAACAAAAATAACCATAATTACTACATACCATAAAATAAAGTCCCCGCCGCGTCTGTCTGTCTGTCTCGCCGTGAACTCAAATACTAAACGGGTTTTCATGCGACTTAATAGATATCCTTAAGTAAATGACGCAAGTTTTTTTTACTTTTTAGTGCGTTTTGAAATCGGTTTAATTTTCCATTAAAATTTTTCTTCTTACTTTTTAGCGATTTATCGACGGAGAACGTAGACGAACCTACTCGTACTTTTTTACCTTTAAAATTGGAAGAGTTCCTTCAAATTGCCCAGAATCCTATTATCAGATCCTAATATGGGACTATGGGATCATTATTCCCACTATTGATCATTTCCTTTTCCTTTCTAATAAAAAAAGGATTACTCAGTAAATAGTTATGCGTAAATTCGCGACGAGTTGAGAATGTCTTTGCTTTTTCGTCGGTTAAAAAACAAATAGATTCGATATTCAATGGTTCACCTCGTCAGCGCTGGAGCTGGACCGTCGCTGGTTGCGGCGCTGCGGCTTCCGTCGCGGCGTGGCGCGCGGCTCCACTCTATTCGTCTCTTTCTCTGCCAAAGGCTCTCCATCACCTTCCGCGTCTTCTCTGTCTTTCACGGCGAAGCATTCCTCTATTTTGTCCCCTAGCTCTGTGACTAGATTCTGAAAAACATGCTTTATTTGTCACCAAAATGTCTAGTTGATACCTGATAGTATTGTAACTTTTGGCAAGTTACAATACTATAGAACTAAGCTCTTCAATTAAAAAATGACATGTTCCAATTTTTATTCTTCTATTGTTATAGGATAGTGTTACCACACTTTAGGATATAATTTATTAAAATAAATATTGTGATATTGTTTATTTAAAAATATATTCTAACGTGTAGTAGATGGCGGAGCTGACGGGATTAGAACCCACGTTTTATTGGCTATTTTGAGATTACGTTTATTTTCGAAAACCGCCATTCACTATCGTTTAATAGAAAAGAAAATCTTAAATGTTTTAATGAATGTCAATATTTTGAACCGCACCTTTATTTCGTTGCGAGCCATTTTAGAAGTGTTATTCATGATAGTAGTGAAGGACTCCATGACGCCGCTACAGTGCAGCTTGTCCTTGTAGCAGTCGAGGTTCTCGATCAGTTTGCGCAGCGAGCGCTCGTTGTACGAGAACAGTGACAGACAGTACGCCAGGTCGCGCCACTGTCGCTCCTCTGTGGACAGTTTGAATCTGTGGCACAACTTCTCCACTAGCGCCTCCATTTGTCTGTCTTTTTGTATGAGGGATGTTATGTACCTGAAAATTTAAAATTAATAAAATTAAAATATAATGATTAACGAAAATAATAAGAGGAAATACTTGTAACGGATCACTCCGAGCGCTTCATTGCATGGAAAGAAATAAAGAAATATCTCCAAACTGGAAAAAGGCTGTCCTTATGTTTACGAACCCGTTTTGACCTAGAGCATAGAAAGCGTGAGCCGAGCGACAGAGAGCAAATATGACAGAGATACGACACCTTTTTGTAAACGTTTTGTAAATGAGTAACTGGCCGGCTCGTGTTTACGTTTTTTTTATCTCTTCTCGCTAAATATAGATTAGATCCTTACTAACATTATAAAGGCGATATTTTGTATGTATGGATGGATGGACGTTTGTGTTACTCTTTCGCGCAAAAACTATTGAATGGATTTTGATAAAACTTAAATAAACACTGTAATAATATAGCTAACATATCAGAATAACATATAACATACAAGCCTCATTTTATCCCGAAATTTCCACGGGAACGAGAATTAGGCGGATGAAACCGCTGACTAGTATATAATAAAAAAAAACTTACTTCATAATAACCCTATATTGCTCCTCGGGCACATTAAGCTCTGGATCGCTCAGCCTCGATATAATATCCGGCATGACGTTATACAGGGCGTTCCCTTTCTGCGAGAGCTGTTTGAAGAACACCTTCGTCATGGCGGCGACGCGCGGGTCTTTGTCCGCGCAGCACAGCGCCATGTCCGCGATCTGCCCCTTGACGCGCACCATCTCGTGCAGAACCAGGAATGAGAGCATCTTCACTGCGCATTGACGGATCTCTAGCTCCTCATCGCTTAGGCTGTCATTATAAATAAAAATATATTTAATAATTTCAATAATATTTAAATATAAATAATTTTGTCGATAGTTAGATCCAGTTATACGGCACGACCGTGACCACGGTCCATGATCTCAGGTCTGCCAAATGCACACAAAATGTTAAAAATCCGTCAAACAGATCCGTGGTATTTTTTTTAACAAATACTGTAACACGAGATTATAATATACAAGCCTAAAAATAACGAATGATCGTGACTAAACCCTGAACAAAAACTTATTTGCATAAAATATATGAAAAATATTTCTCTTGTTTATAACTACATTATAATCCGTACAGTCTAAGCGTAAGGACAACGGTAAGCTAATTTGTTTTATACTATATTAAGATAGTTAAATGGTTTTGTTCAAACTAAACTTACTCATATGGTCATATCATTACATCATATATCCTATGTGAAGGATAATGAGGTTCAGTTCAGTTCAAGTCCAGGGTTTGGTTTTGAAATATTGAAATTTTCCAAGACATTCTCAAAAGTTGCTCTTGAACCCATGGCGACTATCTCGATGTTCAGTTCAGCCCTTTATTCATAATACTTATTTAAGCCTCTCTACTCTACTATTGGTTGTTCATTTTATTAAAAGAATAAACGTAAACAAAGGACCAGTATGTGTTAGCGGTCGAGAATTATTTCTGTCATCATCTCTTGTAAGCAAAAATGTTGTCAGATTTTCATTTGTTTTCTGTCGTTTCGTTGCCTCTACTATACTTACATCTGATAAATATGATGAGTCCAAGGTTGGGTGAGATTCGGGAAGCGTAACGTCAAGTCTGCGAAGGCAATGGTGAGATTAGTCCTCAGCGACACAGCCTTGGACTTCTTGAGCACAGTGACCATTAGCACCAGGCCTTCCTCGCACACCACGCTCGACACCAACATGTACCTGGAAAAATAACAATAAAAATCATTGATATGAGATGAATTGATTTGAGCGTTGAATGGATTCACCGTGCGGGTGCCGGGACCATCGTGTGGCTGAGAGAAAAACGCTGAACAGAGTCCGAGATTTGCCACACGGATGTAGGCTTAAGGGACCCCTTTATGACCGGTCAACGCCTCGCTTACTCTGCTTGAATTATTCTCCTTGGCCAACTAAATCTGGAAGGATACTGTTTCAGCAGCTTTGGACACTCGTTCTAGAATGCAGCTTACTGCAGTTCTAGTCAGGCCAAGGTCTTTGAGAAGGTTGTAGAGAGATTTTGCTGGCATACCTCTCGCACCTAAACCACCACTTCTACTGCATATAAACTAATCACATAGCCATTTTTTGTTAGTTCCTTTGTAAGGTCGTAATATTTGTTTACTTTTAATGTATAATCTTTAGGAATATATTTGTTTCCTACGGCACGGTAAGCACAACAAGTACTATATGTTTAATTTATTTGGAAGAAAGGAATGTCGAAATAGCCAAATCTTCTGGAATTTTATAGTGTTTTTTTTGTGTGTCCATTAGTGTAGTCCTATGAGGTGCAGTGCTTAAGATTGTACCCATAAATATAACAGTATATTCATTTTATGGCGCGAAATAAAACGGTGTTGTAGAATGTAGACAATGGATAAAACCGGATGTTTTTCAGAAAATAATCACATATTTCTGCCCAAAATATTTCCAAACATCGAAAATTTTCTGTGCTCTTATTACTTATCGTCGGCCAAAACATATAGTAATATATCGAAGAAAACAAATTAGGTCTAGGAAACGCTTAACCTTTCAAGATATTTCGTCGCCTAATGAGATGAATTCGAAATTTTGGATTGTTCGCTACACGACAATGTCTTTCTCTAATCGGTATATTTTTTGGTGCATCTTAGGCCTACAGATTTAAATAAATTTTCGTTGAGAGTGGAATTAGTGACCTCTGATAAATACGAGCTAAGCTTACCGTGTGAAAGTGAGCGCGGCGGCCGCTTGCAGCGCCGGCGTGCAGCGCGCGGGGTGGGACAGACACCACTTCAGCAACGGGAGGTACCTGACAGCAGAGAGATGATACTATGGAGATAAGGAGATAAGAGTCCGAATTTAAAAGATATAGAAAATGCTAGAAAAACCTAGGTCCAGCGCAAGCGAGATGTACGTCACATTTTAGGTATAAATGAGTAAACAACTACTGCATGAGTACATCATCAAAATCGATGTCTAAATGTATCGATTTGAATTTTGATAGAGGCCATTATATAGATATTTAGAACTGTAATATGTAAATAACACCACCTCTCCTTCCAGCTCGGCCTCCTCTTATGTCATTGTTGTGTTTGTTGTACACAAACGTACCTGGCGAGCGCGGTGCCGGGCCCCACGATGTTCTGCTCGCACACGTTGCGCACGTACTCCGCGTCCGCGTCGTCCGCCACGGCGCGCTCCAGCCCGGCCTCCTCTTATGTCATTGTTGTGTTTGTTGTACACAATCGTACCTGGCGAGCGCGGTGCCGGGCCCCACGATGTTCTGCTCGCACACGTTGCGCACGTACTCCGCGTCCGCGTCGTCCGCCACGGCGCGCTCCAGCCCGGCCTCCTCTTATGTCATTGTTGTGTTTGTTGTACACAATCGTACCTGGCGAGCGCGGTGCCGGGCCCCACGATGTTCTGCTCGCACACGTTGCGCACGTACTCCGCGTCCGCGTCGTCCGCCACGGCGCGCTCCAGCCCGGCCTCCTCTTATGTCATTGTTGTGTTTGTTGTACACAATCGTACCTGGCGAGCGCGGTGCCGGGCCCCACGATGTTCTGCTCGCACACGTTGCGCACGTACTCCGCGTCCGCGTCGTCCGCCACGGCGCGCTCCAGCCCGGCCTCCTCTTATGTCATTGTTGTGTTTGTTGTACACAATCGTACCTGGCGAGCGCGGTGCCGGGCCCCACGATGTTCTGCTCGCACACGTTGCGCACGTACTCCGCGTCCGCGTCGTCCGCCACGGCGCGCTCCAGCCCGGCCTCCTCTTATGTCATTGTTGTGTTTGTTGTACACAATCGTACCTGGCGAGCGCGGTGCCGGGCCCCACGATGTTCTGCTCGCACACGTTGCGCACGTACTCCGCGTCCGCGTCGTCCGCCACGGCGCGCTCCAGCCCGGCCTCCTCTTATGTCATTGTTGTGTTTGTTGTACACAATCGTACCTGGCGAGCGCGGTGCCGGGCCCCACGATGTTCTGCTCGCACACGTTGCGCACGTACTCCGCGTCCGCGTCGTCCGCCACGGCGCGCTCCAGCCCGGCCTCCTCTTATGTCATTGTTGTGTTTGTTGTACACAATCGTATTTGTGTTTGTTGTACACTGGCGAGCGCGGTGCCGGGCCCCACGATGTTCTGCTCGCACACGTTGCGCACGTACTCCGCGTCCGCGTCGTCCGCCACGGCGCGCTCCAGCCCGGCCTCCTCTTATGTCATTGTTGTGTTTGTTGTACACAATCGTCTTGCTCGCACACGTTGCGCACGTACTCCGCGTCCGCGTCGTCCGCCACGGCGCGCTCCAGCCCGGCCTCCTCTTATGTCATTGTTGTGTTTGTTGTACACAATCGTACCTGGCGAGCGCGGTGCCGGGCCCCACGATGTTCTGCTCGCACACGTTGCGCACGTACTCCGCGTCCGCGTCGTCCGCCACGGCGCGCTCCAGCCCGGCCTCCTCTTATGTCATTGTTGTGTTTGTTGTACACAATCGTACCTGGCGAGCGCGGTGCCGGGCCCCACGATGTTCTGCTCGCACACGTTGCGCACGTACTCCGCGTCCGCGTCGTCCGCCACGGCGCCCTCCAGCCCGGCCTCCTCTTCCGTCATTGTAGTGTTTACCTGAACACATATTATTATATATATGATACTTTACTAAAATTTTCTTTTGTTTACGGCTACCCTCACAGAAATAACATGAACATCTCACGGAAGGAGTCTTGTTGGAGGCGACGCTGGCGGAGCGCTTGCTGCGCGCGGAGGCGCTGGCGCTGCTCGCGTTCATGATGGTTTGGCGCCGCAAGTCGTCCGCGCGGCCGCGGCGCGCCGGCGTGGCGACTGCGCCCGCCTTCTTCTTGCGCTTCTCTTCTGTCTTGCGTACTTCGCGGACCTGCAATTATTATTAGCCTTTATTAAAATCCCCAAACACAGGGTGAATTTTAATTTAGTGCGTATTTTTTATCCGGTACTATATCATTAATAGATCAAAAATCCACAATTGTTCTGTATTTTTAAAAAATACATTTTTTTTAATTTCTGACTCTAAAATAACAAAATAATAGACACATTATTTCGTTATTTTGACTATCAAACAAACGGTGCATTAGTTTACTAGGTATGCGGCACGTTAAGCTGCGTACTGTGTGATAGGGTGACCGTCAAATTCTGTTCTCAAGTAAATAACTTTAGTGAAAGATAACTTTGGTATTTTTGAGATAAACAAAATACAAAAAGAAAAAAAAAAATTGTTGAACTATTTTATAATAATTTGTTATAAGAATCACGCCAATATACTTACTTAAAACAATGGTGTGCTTACCTCGTTTCTTCTTCTAAGTTCGTTATAAACACTAATATCCAAGTATATGAGTTGTTGCATTGCGATGTGTCCCAGCACAAATATGAACCGAGTCAACAGTTCAGTGGGAATACTGGCTTCCTCGTCACCTTCCTTCGTTAGAGCTTCCTCTATACGTCTGTACATTTCCGCTAGAAGTCTAGTGCAAATAACTTCGGGAGTATCGCACACTGCGTAAATAAAATCAATGGAGTTACCGGCGAAGGATGCAAATTTATCGTATTTAGAAAAAGTTTCTAATAAACTGTCGTATAGAGATGTGAATATAGTGTGATCAGCTGGATATCTCTGAGACTTTTTGCCAAGGGACGCGAGTAGCTCCGCGCTGAGGCGTCTGCTGTGGTAGTCTCCAGTGAGTCCGTGCGTCTGTATGACTTCCATGTTGGCTAGAGCGACGGACGGCTTCGCTTTGGATATCATGACGAGTAGTGAGAGCGCGGCGTAACTGTCCGTGTCAGTTGTGCCGTCGATCTTCTTTAAAAACATTTCCCAGAAAACCTAAAACAATTAATGGAGAATACATTTGTTTTGTCCTTGCGTAATATAAAAAACATGCCTCTTTAACCATGACGCTAGACTGAAAACGCTAAGTCGATTTTAAATATTTAATCATTTTGTAGCAACAAAATTTCAATAGCTTTACTGTCGCCCTCCAGGTACATATCGCTCTACATTGTGTCACAATACACACCTGTATGATGGCCGGTGTGATGTCCTCCTTAGCCAGCCACTTGTCGACGAGGTGCTCCAGCGCGAGCGCGCTGCCGCGGTCCACGTGCGCCGCGAGCGCCACCAGCTTGCTCGCGATGGCGAAGGCCCGCGCGCGCTCGGCTTTACTGTCGCACTCCAGGTACATCTCGCTCTACATTGTGTCGTACAATACACACCTGTATGATGGCCGGTGTGATGTCCTCCTTAGCCAGCCACTTGTCGACGAGGTGCTCCAGCGCGAGCGCGCTGCCGCGGTCCACGTGCGCCGCGAGCGCCACCAGCTTGCTCGCGATGGCGAAGGCCCGCGCGCGCTCGGCTTTACTGTCGCACTCCAGGTACATCTCGCTCTACATTGTGTCGTACAATACACACCTGTATGATGGCCGGTGTGATGTCCTCCTTAGCCAGCCACTTGTCGACGAGGTGCTCCAGCGCGAGCGCGCTGCCGCGGTCCACGTGCGCCGCGAGCGCCACCAGCTTGCTCGCGATGGCGAAGGCCCGCGCGCGCTCGGCTTTACTGTCGCACTCCAGGTACATCTCGCTCTACATTGTGTCGTACAATACACACCTGTATGATGGCCGGTGTGATGTCCTCCTTAGCCAGCCACTTGTCGACGAGGTGCTCCAGCGCGAGCGCGCTGCCGCGGTCCACGTGCGCCGCGAGCGCCACCAGCTTGCTCGCGATGGCGAAGGCCCGCGCGCGCTCGGCTTTACTGTCGCACTCCAGGTACATCTCGCTCTACATTGTGTCGTACAATACACACCTGTATGATGGCCGGTGTGATGTCCTCCTTAGCCAGCCACTTGTCGACGAGGTGCTCCAGCGCGAGCGCGCTGCCGCGGTCCACGTGCGCCGCGAGCGCCACCAGCTTGCTCGCGATGGCGAAGGCCCGCGCGCGCTCGGCTTTACTGTCGCACTCCAGGTACATCTCGCGGTACGCGCGTTCTACTGCCTCGCGCTTGTCCTAATACGTATGATTGTAGTTAATTATGAATCCTCAAATACGTTACGAAAAATTCGCATCGAAAAAAGTATAATAAAAACGTTCGTTAGTAGTATAATGAAAACCGTGTCAAAAATACATACTTGATCCGGAGACCAGACGAGTTGCAACATATTAGCCACGCCCACTTTAGCCGCGTCGATATTGAAGTGATGCGCCGCAGTGAAGAAGTCTATCGCCTCGCTGACGTCACCGGCTTGTTTGGACATCAGCAACGAGTTGATGAGCGGTATGGCCTCGGAGATCACGCGGCTGAAGTTCACCGACTCTTGGAGGAAGGCCACGACACTTTCTTTCTCTTCTAATCTCTTGTGCAAGGCTAACTCATTCTCACACTGCTGCGTAAGAGATTGCCGTCTTTCCGGTATCACGAAGATGTTACGCAGAAGTGCCACAAAGTAGTCCAGCTGATAACAAATGCTCTTTTCAGTATACGCAGAATTTTAACATTGCAATGGTGAGAATGTTTTCTGCAAACTGAGGCACGGGTGTTATCTATGCCTCAGTTTCAAAACTGAACGATACTTTGTTGGACCTGATCTTTGGTGCTCTAGGAAGTGTTACTCTGTTTATAAGTGATGGTTTCCACTTAGGTGGGTCACCAATTTCATTGGTCAATTATTAATATAAAACATTCAAACATACCTGGTCAGACTTTTCCATTTCACATCTCAACAGTTTCGCATCGGGATATAACCGTTCTGTGTGTTTAACGACGAGGTACGCTTTGTAGTAATTTTTGTCTCGTATACTCCTGCGTATAGCTTCATACAAGTTGTCGACCGAGGCTTGCGACAGTTCCGGCTCGTCCTGCGTAAGCGTATCCATATTCTCTTTGATAGTTTTAACAACGTTCTTCTCGATTTCATCCCATTTTTTCACAAGCGCTGGATCGGGTCCGGGGTTTAGCCTTTTTTGAAGGTCCTCCAAAATTTTTTGTTCCTTTGCCAAATCCTCCTCTAACACTTGTAATTTCAATTGGGCAGAAAATGGATTACACTCTAAAAATACCTGAAAATAACATTATTGATTTATTGTTTCTTCCGTATAAATGTAACATTTTTAAGACATTTAGATACGCCGTAACTTAGGACATGGACTAAATCCTAGCTTACTTTGAGCAGTTGTATGGCAGCCTTGCGCACGAGCGCCGCCTTGTCTCGCAGTCGGCCGGCGGCGCGCTGCAGCACGCTGCGCTGGCGTGTTACTGGAATGCAAAGCTCACGCATCAGCCGGTGCCAGAATTGGAGCACCTGGGGACAAATTAATTATTAAACGGGCGAGTTGATTGCCAAAAAAAAATAACAAATAATTAAATATAACTTCACTCATCTCGCACATCATACCCAGGACACTTATTCGGATTGTGTATGACTTGCCTTGTGGCGCACGTACGCGGAGAGGTCGTGCATGTGCTCGTACAGGTCGTCGAGGAAGTCGTCGCGCTGGATGCGTTGCTCGTCGGACAGCCCCTCGCCGCGCAGCTCCACGCTCAGCACCTCGCACATCATACCCAGGACACTTATTCGGATTGTGTATGACTTGCCTTGTGGCGCACGTACGCGGAGAGGTCGTGCATGTGCTCGTACAGGTCGTCGAGGAAGTCGTCGCGCTGGATGCGTTGCTCGTCGGACAGCCCCTCGCCGCGCAGCTCCACGCTCAGCACCTCGCACATCATACCCAGGACACTTATTCGGATTGTGTATGACTTGCCTTGTGGCGCACGTACGCGGAGAGGTCGTGCATGTGCTCGTACAGGTCGTCGAGGAAGTCGTCGCGCTGGATGCGTTGCTCGTCGGACAGCCCCTCGCCGCGCAGCTCCACGCTCAGCACCTCGCACATCATACCCAGGACACTTATTCGGATTGTGTATGACTGAAAATACATACATTATTTTCATATTTCATACGGTTTTCTAGACATCATAAATATAATATTGATAATAAAATTAAACATTTTTTCGGTCATGACACGCAGTGACACAAAGTACAACAGCTGTGTACGGCGAGCCGTGGTCGACTCGAGACTGATGTTCGAACTGAACTCCCCGCACGCTCGTGACATATAATGTTCAATTCATAAAGGCCGCGCCTTTATGAATTGAACTTACTATACTGATTATAGGTAGGTACTTTGTTATACTATAGTACTACATAACCAAAAAATAATTATTTTAACACATATATTATGATGAGGCACACGACAAACAAACCCTAAACCCCTAGGTTTAAGAAAAAATCTAAATTACCGCCCACAACTTAGAGGTCTTTGAACTCTATTATGTAGGTATATAAATTTATCCTTCATACTTAAAGGGTTGTTTTGGCTGGCTACACAGACCTCGATGTTTCAAAGTTTCCGGCAGCCGAAGCCATGTAGGCGTTTATACAAAGAGAAGTGGCAAGCACGCGGACAATGTAAAATAATTTCATAAATTAGAAGGGAAAATTGTAAGTTTTTTGATTTTCATTATTTTGTTCTAACTTATTTTTGACAGAAATATCATATAAATCTATCTTCTTCTATTATTTCTTCATTTACTGTCATTAACAGAGATGAAGGAAAAATTTACTTTCTCAGCAGGTATGCCTTCATGTGTTTATGTATGAAAACGTTAACTTAGAATATAAGTTCTTATAGTATGGAATGAAAATAGTACCTCATCACTTTCCAAATAAGGTTGTATGGTGGCGATAGCGCTGGTCATTTCCTTGGGCAGTTCCTTGGTAAGTTCCAGTAGGAATGCTCCACAGTTCTTTGCAGCGCCTTGTTCTGTGCTCACACCGCCACTGTCCTCCTCTGTTGATGCTAATGCTTCTGCTATTTCACGAACCTAATAAAAAGCAATATTTTTTAAATATATACTAGCAGATGCCTGCGACTTTGTCTGTGTGGTAAATAGAGTGCTGCAGCCTTCCAAAAATACTAAAATAAAAAAATATACGAAACCCTTTTTTTTCTTTTAAGAGAAATAGGTACCTACAGCAAATTACCCCTGCCATATATGTCAAATATATGGCATCGCTGACTTTTTTGTTTGTTCAAATTTAGGTTTTTAAAATCATAGAGCAATATTTTTGTTAGTTTTAAACTATTTTTGAATTTCTGAACTTTTCTGAAATGTCCGAAAAGTAACCCTGTTAAATATTATAGTAAAATAAAAATGATGCTTTTTTAGGAAAATATAAGATCATACCATTTGTGGTCCAAATGTGCCAAGTCCAAAGTCTTTTGTCAACTGTACTACTCCAGCACATATTGGAGATACTGAGTGTTCCGCCATTTGTAAAATCTGTAACAAGATAATCTCTTTAAGAAATCTTTAATTTATAAACTTAAGGTTAAGGGTTTTTAGTACTTTACTAGTGTGACACTATACTCAAACAGCAGGCAGGCAAAATTAACTGTAAGTCTTCCAAATTAGCAGAATAAACTACAAATTGACTTAACTGGTAAGTTCCCAGTCAAGCATTAACTTGAAAATCCTGTTAATATTATAAACGCAAAAGTTTGTATATATTGATGGATGTTTATTATCTTTTCACGTTAAAACTACTCAATGGATTTTGATGAAACTTTACAATAATACAGCTTACACATCAGAATAATACCTTTTTATACCGAAATTTACGTGGGCGTAATTGCGGGCGACCTCTTCTTTAAAATAAAATTTAAAAAGTTGAGAGGTGTCAAGGGACACCCGGATGGAACGAAGTTCCTTTCGATTAATTAGTGAAGGAATTGTAATAAAATTTTATTTTTTTTAAGTAATAATAATATTTGTTGTTGTACACCGAAACACCAGAGGGCGCCACGAGAGCGCGAGACAGCATACAGCGCGGGCGCCCCCGCCGCTCACGCGCACACACATCAAAGGCGGTGGCAAGATCCTTTGATCCAAAAGTGTCGTGACAACTTTTCATACCAATTTTTTCCGTCTAGCCCCCTTTCACACGCGCGATAAGGAACTTCGTTCCAAAAATTTACTTTTCCTTTCTGTATGTAATCTTTCAAACAAAACAAAATAATGTGATATTATTGGGTCCATTTTTTTAGAAACTACAAAAATCCAGACTGACATAAAGCTTATAAGAGCCCTCTTTTTATATCCAGCGATAGTCTATAAAAACTTAATGTAAGTTTCAGAACATGAACAAACTGATAGTGTAATGTAATGTTTCAATAAATAAATAAAAATGTAAGTTAGAAGCTTCTATTTCTTACCTGCACTAATTTAATGAGGCAAGATGTCCCATGGTTATACTTTTTTAAGAGTACACCAAGTATTTGGAAAACTATTTCTCGTACAGTTTTGTTTTTGACTATTTGGTCTTCCAAAGCTTTGTAACAAGGTTCAGCTACCATTCTGCAACAAAGCATATTAAATTATCAAATTATTTAACCAGCAGATTATTATTCTACTATGATTTTCTTTGATTCTCTTTTTAATTAGAATTATTTAAATTAATTTTCCGCATTTTAAACTGAGTCGTTGGACCGGTCAGTTTTATTGATTAATAATGATGCTTAACAACTTATCAAGGATTTATAGTCAATTGTATCCAAAAGTCACCAGGTAATTTAGTTTTTAACGTTAAATATATATATATATTTTTTTTTTATTTTTTTTTATATGTATGACCACGCATAACTTTTTACAGTGTTGTCCGATTTTGATAATTCTTTTTTTATTAGAAAGGACATAGAAACCTTAAACTTGCTGGCGCCGACTTCATAGATATGCTTAAGTAAATTAAAGCAACTAAATGACACAGTTAGTTTTTACTTTTTAGTGCGCTTTGAGTCGGTTCTATTTTTTGTCATAGTGCAATTAATTAACTAAATACTGGTAGTGTCATTTGCCTGACGATTCAGATCAGAAAATGCGTCAACTATACCAAATATTGATGAATCGCGATAAAAGCGACACTATGCGACTCAGTGCCACAAGACAATACAAGTGCCCATTTCATCGAGTTCTAATGCGACACACCAAGGAAAAACTTGTTGTGATTGATGTTGTTGTAATGGGCACTTGTTGCTATGGGCCACAAGTAGGGAATGCCATTGTTTAATCACATTCGTCGTGTTGGCACCTACGCATCGTGTCACGTTTGTCGCTTATGGAGGCTACCACCTGAGTGAATTCATTATATTACTTAATAATAGTTTAAACAGTGTACAGGACTTACGACACAAAATTATGTTCAGCCAATGGCGGGTCCCACAGATTGGAAAGTGGTTGTTGTAGAATTAGGTGTAAATTGATCAATGCTGTCTGTTTGTCAGAGTCTGTCCATCCACTCAGCTCATCCTCATCTGTTGCTGCTTTCTTGCCTTTCTTACCTAATGTCAGCTTTTTTAATTTCTGAAAACATTGCAAATTTAGTTAAGCCATCACCTTACATCTGGAGGGCATCATTTTTGCTTACAAGAGATAATAACAGAGATAATAGTCATCTATTCTTTTGATAAAATGACCAAAGTAATTTGAATAGTAGCAGACATTACTTAGAAGAAGTTCATTATGAATTGCAGTATTTTGCTATTGTATATTGAACTATCAATGTCTCCATAGAATACTGAGCTATTGGATTGCGATTGAAACATAAAAATCTTAAGGGATTTTAATTGCTCTCTTAGAGTTCCATTTATTAATTTTAAGTTAGAAGAAAGAATCAAGAGTGTAGAGGAGTAGTTTGCTGGGAACTGCTAGCTTATAAAATACTCACATCAGCAGCCAGTTTCACATCTTTAATCTTCATTATTTCAGTAAACAAATATATCACCATTTTCACAATGTTCAGATTCTTCACCCGTACATCTTCATCAATTGCCTGTTCTTGAAGTATTGGCTCCAGATGTATACACAGGCTTTTAACAGTTCTTAACATGTGCTCAAAACCTAAGGCAAGTAACATATTTGATATTTTTATATATCAGCCATGTATTTAATAACTAGTTTAGAGACATAGTTACGCAGAAAATATATATAAAATAAGTAAAATGTTCAAATTATTGATAAAACTTCCCTGAAAATTATATAAAAACCCCATCCATTTCTGACGACCTCCGTGCGGCAGAGGTATGCGCTGTGGATATATGAGACAGAGGTCCTGGATTCAATTCCTGGCAGGGTAGATTGAGTTTCTTCTTAATTTGTGTCTGGCTGGTGGGAGACCTTCGCCGTGGCTTGTTACCCTACCTCCCTACCGACAAAGACGTGGTAGTTCTTTCAAGTGGTTTAGCATTCCAGTACGATGTCGTGTAGAAACCGAAAGGGGTGTGGATTTCATCCTACTCCTAACAAGTTACTTACCTTTGTTTACTTCATTCCATTCAAGTTTACTTCCATGCACAATAATTGAAAAATATGTGTCAAAGTGTTCAAGTACGTATTCAATACCATCAGAGTTGTAGCTTCGGGCTGCATCTATAAATCACAAAACATTTGTTTTATCTGTTATTTAAGATGTCGGACCATTATACCATCTAATAGGTTCAAGATATCTTAAATTGCAGCGAATATTAACCTCTAATCCTTACTAATATTATAAAGGGGAAAGTTTGTATGGATGTATGGATGTTTGTTACTTTTTCACGCAAAAACTACTGAATGGATTTTGATGAAACTTCACAATAATATAGGTTACATATCAGAATAACACATAGGCTACATTTTATACCGATAACAAATAAATTATTGATACCTTGTAGTTTCGATAATAACAATCGTGGTTGGACGATATCTTCGACATGGTATTTGCCTGCGTGAGCTTCAAGTAATTCGTCCTTTTGTAAAGGAATACAAAACTCAAAGTGACTCATTATAAATTATACTTGAAACTTAAACTTTCCATTTATTGAATATGATTATATTGAGTTTGGTGTTTACCAATAATATTGTGGCGGCAGTTAGTATTTTGAAAATTCAAATATAAGTCAAATGAATACAACATGACCACTGTGACATTCATTTATTCTCTATGTTTATTTCACAGATTACGTTAGATTGGTATCCAATAGCACTAAAGGTCTATGACCTGGTACCTATCTTCTTCTAATTATTAATTAAAATGAGAGTTTGGATCAGTGTTTATTGTATATTATAATGAAGTATAGACAGATTTATTTAATTCAAAATATCAAATTATTAAGCGTTTGTATCCTAAAAAAATGTATGTTGTCTGTGGTTTGATATTTGACACGTAACTCAAAACGTCAAATGACATGTAAGCCAAATGTCATCGACGTCTTGAAAATTTGATTTTTCTCTTCTCCGTTTGCCGCAAATTGTACACGTTTACATTCACTTGCTAGTCTGAATTATTTACTTTCTCTAGTGGTGTAGCTGTAGTGCACAATACTTGTTTAAATATTAGCAATTAATAATATTATAACATAATGTCCGGAAAGGGAAACAAAGCTTTCACTAAAGAAGAGGAGTTGCTTCTTCAAGACTTCAGTAGAAATGTTTCAACAAAATCTTCAGCTTTATTTTACGGGAATGCATTTATTGTGTCCGCGATCCCAATTTGTAAGTTCCTATGTCTATTCTTAACATAAATACAAAATTTCTATATATTTTTCATACATAAATACATCACAATTTACTTATTATTTAATAAGATCATATAAAACTTATAAAAGCTGTGTTTTTAAGGGTTATTCTGGAGGGTTCACGCTTTAGAAGTAAGCACGTCACTGGCATGGTTCGCCCTGGTCACCACAGCCAGTACATGGCTTCTGGCTTTAGCATATCGGAATACAAAATTCCAGCTGAAGCACCGCGTCGCCGTCCGCCGGGAAGACGCTGTCGCTCGTGAAATGGCTAGGAAACTGGCTGATGAAAAGAAAATGAGCAGAAAAGAGAAGGATGAAAGGTATCTATTCTAATAACAAGTTAACCTTTGTTATAACAACAATTTTTATTAAATTATGGTAAAAACTAAATTAACTACTCTGCTTTGAACTTGTAACATGCTAAATTCTTTAATTATAATAGATATTTTGTACTATAAAATTAAGTAGTAAATAGTTAAGAGAGTGGACTAAAACTGGGGATATTTATATAAAAACTTGAATTTGATATTCTTTGGTGAATTTTGTTGTTGTTAACTATCTGAAGTCATACCTTATATACTACTATTAGTATATATATAATTATACTATTAGTTATTTTAGCTTATTTTTATTTATTTATTGATTATTAATAACATAAAGTTATTTTTCCATGACTTTATCATTTTGTCCAAAAATTGTTACAGGTCTTTTGATATTGTTAAATCATTTATCACATAAATTTTCTTTTAATTTCAGAATCCTCTGGAAGAAAAATGAGGTAGCTGACTATGAAGCAACTACATTCTCAATATTCTACAACAATGCTCTGTTCCTGACAATTGTGATCCTGAGCAGCTTTTACTTGCTGCGCTCGTTCACACCTACTGTGTATCCTTTTTATAATACTTTTTTTTTTTTTTTTTTTTTTTATGTATGACCACGCATAACTTTTTACAGTGTTGTCCGATTTTGACAATTCTTCACGATAAACATCCACTATTGGACACGGGCCTCTTGAAAGGATTACCTAACGCTGTAGTCTTGAGTCAACTGCGTCCAGTGGTTCCTTGTAACACAATTATTTGAGAATCAAATTATTAAATTTAGGGCTGGTCTGGTAGTGGCATTCTGTGCAGTGCAATGCAAATTTCTAACTATACCACAGATAATAGTGGTCGGAATAGGCTATCTGTGTGGTGCTAAGAAAAACCTGTTTCTGTATGTGTAGGCTCTTTTGTATTATGACTCGAGGGTACTCAGTTAGATACCCAGCTTTATTGCATTAACTGTACCACATGAGATTTACTTAGACTTCTAGACTTATAGACTACCAATATCTCTATAGTGGCAAGTATATAAAGGAGATGGCCCAGCGCCCATACATTGTTTGCCTCAGGAAAAATTAAAAGTTTTAAACTTTTACCATTGGGTTGGTGATCCTATCTAATTTAATAATAAATAATATATTTGGTCCTAGATAGAGGGGTTATTGCATAATCAGTACCATAAACTCTTGCTAAAATACCTACCTAAAAGTGTATTTTAGTAAAAAATATTGTTTTAGGTAATTTAATAAACACAAAGTGAAATAATTGTTTTATTATGTCATACTTAGTGTTATTCTAACAACTGAAAACAAAATGTTATGAAGAAAAGTAATTTCTTTATACATTTTGTATGCAACTGGCAATATCAACTATGACTCAATAAGAATTAAAAATAATACCTTTTTTAGGTTTATTTTAAAACCCCGCTAGTTCTAATAATTCTATTTATATATTTAAAAAATATAATTATAAAGCTATTTTATTTTGTTTATTTTGTTAAGTCTAGGTGTTTTTCATTTAAAACCACCCTGGGGCAGATTTGGGCATCTCATTATCATCTCCTATGTTTTGAAATATTGATGTTTACATCTTTCCACAAAATTCTCAACTGCAGTTTGGAGTACAG
The DNA here is from genome assembly GCA_034621355.1 of Mycalesis mineus. NCBI lineage: Eukaryota > Metazoa > Arthropoda > Insecta > Lepidoptera > Nymphalidae > Mycalesis > Mycalesis mineus. The sequence continues at coordinate 9,491,249 of CM067894.1, read as the reverse complement.
AAGTTAGTTCCAAAATTAAATGTCTGTACCTCAATGGGATAAGCTTTCCAGGTATTATCATTAACATTTGTTTTTCACAAACAAATTCTTATATCTTATAAGGAAGAGGCTTGGGTGGATCTTCCTATAATCCCTCACGGATCAGGCTTGATTGATCAAGAGGATCATCTGGCTGCCGCTTCAAGCCTTGAAGCATTTAAAATAATAAGATGATGTTAACTATCTTGTGTGTGTAAGAAATAAAGGTGGCTTGTGACAAACTTTTGGTAATTGAATAATCTATACAGATAAATAAAATTCAAGTAGCTGTTTGTAAATTCAAATGAAATTAATTTTTACAAAATGAATGTGAAAGTATATACTTCACTTACATCAAAGAATATTTTTTTGTCTGTCTATTTGTTCCTGTATTTTCTGAAATTGCTGGACTGATTTTAATGAGATTTTCATTCCCAACCCAACACTTTCGTTTATACTATAAAGAGTAATTATGGATACTTTTATTTTAAAAATTTAATTTATATGTATAATTAGGACAAAGTCGCAGACATCCATTAGTTTGTAAAACAGTTTTAAATTGATATTTTCCTGAATGTTGTATACAGTAACTACATAGTGTCCCTGTCTGCTGCATCTGGTCTCCTGGCTCTCCTGTCCACAGGCACCAAGTGAAAACACTCAGTGGTTTTGCGTGAATGTGAAATTTTTGTACTAGACTCTGACATCAAAAATATTAACAACAAACTCAATAAGTTACATACAAAAGAAACCAAGAGAAAATAAATTTTTAAATTAGTATTTTCCATTTGTTTACTGTAATACTTCTCAGCATAATAGTGTGAATAAGGAAAATAAATCTTGTTATCTTTTTAAAAAAGTATCTTTTTATGAAAATTAAATAAAAAACAACAATTATAATTGGTGTGTGCATGGACTCAGTCTTTAAATTATTATGTTTGCAATTTCTGTTTTATTTTTTAAATGAATTTATAGTGGGTAAGAAATAAAAATTATAAGCTTAGACAGTCTTCGTTTTTATTTACAATCTTTCAGAAATATAAACTTAAGTTATAACTTAAATCTAAATCTTTCTTAGTATTAGTATTTCTTAATTTAAGTGTTCTTTTCATATTACTTAGGGTGGGTCACATATAATTAAATCACAATTTAGTATCAAATTATTTTGAGAATATAAATCGTAATAAATACTTGAATTACTACTGTAAATTTTGCTAATGATAAAATATAATTCAAGAGGATGACATCATAATCAAGATACAATTTCATATAATTATTAAAAAATATATATTAGCCCAACATAGAACCTCCAACTTATTAGAAGCCTGAAATTAAATTGAGAATAACAGTATAGAAAATAAATATGATATAGAAATATACATTAAATTTAAAAAATTATATCTACACATAATATTCAATTAATTAGATATAGGTTATAATCTGAACTATGGCTCATGAATTTCATGCTTAGTTTTTTTATTTTTTCTTTTAGAGAATATTGATACTGAGAAATTGTGTTAGTAAATGTGTTTAAAGATTCAGATGTCTCATTAAAATACCTATTTCGGCGACACAATATTAAGAGAAATAAATGCTGATAGATATCTTTGCTACTCGGACCTCATAATCATAGTGGATGGTATTACTCTAATTTTAAAAGTTTGTGGCGGGATTTATTGATATACTAATAATAATATAGTTAAAACAATGTATATAATGAAAGTAATAAACAAAATCTTTATAATCCTTGACATAAACAGTCATTGTCAAGGAATTAGTTTAAACTACGTTTTTAGAAGTTGTCCAAATCACGTTTTTCTGTTTTTGTTATTGAAAACTGACACTGATTTTATTATAGTGCGCTAAAACACTGGCAACAATAAATACTTAAATTGAATTTTATGTAATTATCTACTTTTTATTGTATTCCCATCAGAGCCGTGCAATTTATGCGCCCTGTGCCAGCGTGCGTAACTGCGCCCTACAGACTTGTAACTGACTCTAAATTAGTTATTGTTATTTGTTTGTATATGGCAGTGATTCTCAACTTTTTTTTTGTTGCGGTACATATTTAATGATTTCAAAATTTGGCGGCACACAAAGAAAAAGATAAAAATTATTTACTTACTATAACTAGCGACGCAAAGTGAATCACAAATTTGGTAAGCAAATAATAAAATAATTTATTTGATGGTGGATGTAAATATATGTTACAAATATTTTTCTTTTTAAATGATATAATTTAATAATATTAACATTATTATATATTTGCAAAATTTGGCGGCACACTTTTGAAATTCGGCGGCACACAAAAGTGCCGCGACACAGTGGTCGAGAATCACTGGTATATGGTCTGGTCATTTCTACGTCCCTCCAGGGTCTGTGCTCTGTGCCTGGGCACCGCTGGCCTAGTTACGGCATTGGTTCCCATTGATACTTTTATAAAGTTAAATTTTGTAGTGATTTAACGCAACACAGTGCTGATGCAAAATTGCCAATTTTTTAAATTTATATCACATGTCTAGTATATACTGTGTATACAAACGTATTAAATGTTTATAGACTTAAATAAAAAGTAATAATAAATCTTAATAACGAGGAAATAGAAATGGCGTGTTCTACTACAAACTTCGTCGAGTGTCGTGTTTACTTTGAAAGTTGAGTGCGGAAACACACTTATTTATTTTTATTCAACTGCATTTTTTTTCATTACAAGTTAGTTAGACTGTAATCACACTTGATGGTTAGTGATGATGTAATCTAAGATAGAAGCGGGCTATCTTGTTAGGAGTAGGTTGAAATCTACAACATCGTACCGGAACTAAATCGCTTGACGGTACGTCTTTGCCGGCAGGGTGGTAACTAGCCACGGCCGGAGCCTCCCGCTAGCCTGTCACAATTTAGAATATCATATTCAGCCCAGCCGGAAATCGAACCTCGGACCTTCATCTTTTTAATTTATAGTGCAAACCACTGCGCTATAGAGGTCGTCAAGGCGACTGTAAGAGACAATGCCAACTAGAAAGATACCAACAATGAATTTTGGAGGTCTATATGTAATAACCTCATTATCACCATGTTAACGGCCTACTACAGGGCTAGGCCTCACTAATAACTAACTCGGAGGATAATGATTAGCCTGCGCCTCTAGTAGTTCACGCGTACACATTGTCCTGTTATTAAGATTTGTATGTTAGTAGATAAGATAGTTTCCGTGGTGACTAGCGGTTGCACTGTCAAATCTCACTGTTCGCGCTGGAACGCTGGTTTGCCAGGGGCTCAGTACATCATGCCGACGTGCAACGGCTCCGTGCGTTGGAAGTAGACGTTGGGGTTGCTGCTGAAGGTGGGCTCCACGCTCGTGTACACGTTGCCCTCTTCTGGACGCATCATCACGCCTGTAAACGAGTTCACGGTCACTACAGCTGCTGGGGGATCGCAATCGTTATAGATAAGTCGTTCTTTAAGTGAACTTTATACGCTGTATATTCATTTTTATACATCAATGTTATTATTTTTAAACTATAGGTCTCTGCATATCTTGCAGGGTGCAAATTTGCGCATAAATGTTACTCATTGATAGTCGGTGGTAGTGATTACAAACAGTCAAACTTGACGTTCCAAAAGTGCTTGCAACAAAGCCGACTTGAAATAAACGAATTTTGATTTTGTTTTTCGTGTCGTATAATGTTATATCGAACACATTGATATATTAATACTATAATGTATCAATGATCAAACACGTAAGTTTATGACCGCCTCAGGATAGGTGATAACAATAAAGGTTACTTAAGGCTGCAAAGTTTAATTACTGTTAAAAATTACGTAGATTAATTTTTTACTTTATTTCAACGTCAAAAAATAATTTGATACTAACAAATGTGCTACGCTGCACCTCGCCACATATGCGCCGGCCCTAACACGTAGGTACGTGTGAGAGCAATCAGCCGTTAAAAACGAATCGTTCCAATATTTAATATGTTGTAAGAAGTACCTACTCGAAACGAAAATAATTTTCTTTTTTATATTTACACAGTTCGAAATATGAGATTAAAATTTATCAAAGTGTGTCAATTAGATTCTCGTATTCATACAATCTGAAAAATATGTGTACAGAATAATGTTACGATCCAAAAAATATATGTCATTTTGCTTTATCATCTTTGGCCTTTTCTGATGGTGATTAAACACTTTTTGGGATTTAAAATTAAATGGCTTGTTCACATAAGTATAAGTTGTTAAGTATGTATGTATTATTGTATGCTACTAAATCACACAGAAATACAAACCGGTGAGTGTTATATTTGTTGAAATGTATTTACAAATGTGACATTTAAATAATAGATAGAATTTTAAACAAATAAATGAGTACCTACTAATCTACATAAAATAAATTAATTTCTATAATATTTACAATCTACGGGTGACAACTCGTAATATATTATAATTATTAAGGACAGTGCTTGTTACCTGGCGGCAGAAGATAGTGATAGGGCGGATAGTTGTAGTGGTAATGCGTTAGGGGGTGCAGGGGGTAGTGCGGCGGACACAGGGAGCGAGCGTGCGGGTGCGAGCCGGCGAACATGCCCCCGAACACATCTGCAAAAGGAATGTCGTGTTCTGCGTCAGATCCCAGTGCTTCGGAAGCGCTAGTTCTCACTTAGTAGCGCGTTTTAGATACTTAACTAACCGGCTGGCTGAGCGGAGGGCTCCTTGCGGTCGAGCACGGCGGGCGGCGCGGGGGCCGCGGCCGACACCATCCCGTACTTGACCGGTTTGAAGTGGAAGAAAGAGGGCGAGTAGCCGGAGCCGCCTACGCCTATCGAGCTGAGGCCTTCCTCTCGGTCTGCGTCCCAGCGCCCCTCGCGCCCGAGCGCCGCCAGGCGGCGGCCCTTCGGCGCGAACATCAGCGCAAACACCACAGCGCACGTGCCCAGCAGCCCGGCCGCCACGCACGCCTCGCGGTGTTGTTCGGGCGCGCCCAGGGCGGCCGACACCCAGCAGATCCATACGGCGGCCGTGGCGCCGCCCGCGCCCGCGATGTGTGTGGCCTCGCGGTAGTTGTCGCGGATCCCTCGCGACCTCAAAGCCACTCCGCAGACCACCACGATCAAAAACGCTGCGTAGCATAGCGACAGCAGCAAGTCGGAGAGAGGGGAGTCACATCGCGTGGCGCCCGCCGCGACTTTAGGCGGCGAACCGCCTAACCATTGCGCGCCTATCGCCACTTGTATCATCACTGCGAAAAATAACAACAGTCCCTGATACGCTGCCGGCAAGTACACGCCACCGTTCAAACTTAATAAGAATACACATTTCACGAGCAACGACGCGAACACGATCACATAGGCGACCCCGGTTCCGAAGCGCACCGCCCCGCACGTGAACGAGGTAGGAGCGGCGGTGAACAGCGCCGCGGTGGCCGCGCACGTGAACAGGCCGAACAGCAGACACTGCCCGAGCAGCAGGTGCCGTTGACTCGGCGCCTTGCGGCTCGCTCCCCACACGATGAAGCCCTCGAAACCTCCGATCACTACCATGCTCACGCAAGCCAACGCTAACATCGGTACCGCCCAAGATTCTGTCCTTAATATCCTCAACGCAGGCACAGCTATTTGAGGACGCGTCGTATTCGTCGGTCGGAACGTCGATGCGGTGACCACCCGGGAAGTCGACGACGGCGTCGGTGCAGGCGAAGGGCGCTCCGGTATCAAAAAATATTCCGTGCTCATTTCTAGACGATGAGCTTCGGTGCGCGTAGGTCGCCGCGGCTGCGGGATTGTCTCTTGCGGACGATCGTCGTCGCGGTCGGGCGGCGCGTCGTAGTCCTGCTCGTAAGGCTCCTCGTCCTCGCTTTCGATGTAGTGGCGGGCCGAGGGCGCGCTGCGCGGCGAGTAGGCGGCGGGCACGCGCGGCGCTAGGCGGTCGCCGAAGCGCGCGGCGCCCGCGTCGCCCAGGGCGGCCAGCGCGGCCGTGACGAGCAGCGCACGCACCGCCGCGCCCGCCATGGCGCCGGTGGCCGTCAGCTGCCGGGCCGTCGCCGCAGACACATCCGCGCGAGCCGCCGTATCTCTGCGAATGATAAACGTGCCGTCAGTCAGGCGAGAGGTGTCCGCGCGACTTGCGACGTCCCGACTCCGCGATAACCAAACAAAGAATCTCCCGGCCGAACCGGTTTACTGATCGCCTTGCACCTCCAGGCGCCCTAACTTTGCCGATTTCGTATCTTTTGTTTTTGTTACGAGGACAGTATAATAGTAGGTAGGTACGTACCTACTCTTTCCTTTTTCTCTTTTGGGAGTAACAAAAATGCATCTACCAATCTGCCTATTTAGATAGTAAAGAAGTAGGGCCCACTAGATAATGTTTACTAGACTTTTATAGATGTGGTGTTAATTTGAAATATAGTGTTAATTTAAAATTATTATTATTATAATTAAAAGTAAGCAATATCTACCTAACAACAATTTACCTAAATAAGGTTTCGAAAGCAAAATACTGAATTTATCGAAAATTCTATAGCCAGCTATTTGTACATCTGTCTGCGTCCAAACATAAGTGGGTAGTTGTAAAGCCGAGCGTTAGACATGTGTTTATAGAACATTGTTACGCCTTGTATAGTTTTTCTTAGAATAACCTGTAAGCTTTCAAAGTTTTCCTTGGTAAAGGTAATCGTTATATTGTATTATACTTAGATAGGTACCTACTTGAAAGATTCAATAAGAATGTAGATTCGTGTACATATTATTTCTTTATTCATAAGTTCATATATATATTTACGAGTACCTATATACCTAAATGTAATTTGTCAAATCTAAATAAAGATAATGTATAAAAAAACTAATTATAATCATACTATGTAGTGTACATTAGTTGCTAGCTATATATCCCGAAATTCCCACATCTACGCGGATTAAACTTAGGAATACAAATTACTATTAATTAATTAGGTACCACTATCTATTTACTTTTGTAAATTAAGAAAAATAATGCCCAAGTAAGTATACGCGTAACATAAAAATATTAGGTATGCATAGATGTATATAATGTATATAATATAGATGTCTTCAAATCTATCTAAGACAGAACTTTCATATAGGTATTTACTCGTAGGTAGATATGTATATCGAGACATAGAAATAATCTGTAGTCTGGACGTACATACGCGACACGGGACGTTCGCTGGTCGGACAGGGGCAACGAACGTATTAATTCTCATCCCCAAGGGACAGCCGGTGCCAGTGACTTACCTACGCCCGCCAACTTTCCAGTTTACTGGAAACATATTTTTTCCGTTTCGAGCGGTTCACCGTCAGAACGCGCGAAATAAAAATAAACGACCCGTAGCTGGTATTAACGACTTTGTGGAAACCAGAATGAATGTCGTTTAGGAAACTGTTAGAGGTATTATAGGCACGGTCTTTTTAAGGTCGGTCAGGGCTCTAGGGCACAAAAGAATTAGGACCTCAAGCTCTTAGCAATACATGAATACTAAAAAATTGTTATAATTTCATTTTAATATTAGTATTGAAAAATAAATGTACATAAATAAAAAAAATTAAACGAAATCGTGATCGACCTTTTACTGTCCCAGAGATTGGATTCTGGGAAACACGGACCCGGTTTGCCTTTGTGTTAAAGCTAATATGTCCTACCTAGGGATATTTATGCGTGCAGTAATAAACTCATTATGAATACTGAATAATTTATTTATTTTGCTATTTTCCGCGAAAAGCCGACGAATCCAAGCGAAAGATTCACTTAGATCCGAAAGAATACACGATACGTACGAATACTTACCTAAGTACGTACGCAACTCCACATTGTAGAGTCAACATCTGAGCATGCTTCGGTTTTTCGCGGAAAATAGATAAATAAATTATTAACTATTCATACTCAACTTCCGCAAAGCAACGCCTGCCGCTATAATTTTAAGGTGTTGTAGTCGTCACAACTCATCAAAAGTCAAAACAGAGTGAAAATCTTGTCAATACCAATATTACCTTAAAAATTAAGTGTAGATTATTCTAATTTGCATTATTGCTTAAAGTTATGGTCTACTGCAAAAAAGAATAGGTACCTTATTACGTGAACACAAAAGTACCTATTTAAATTTTCATGTTAGTCTGTCGGTAATTTATTCGTCGGTTTCGCAATGTTGCTTCTAAGAAAAGCTTACTTGCTTGTAATTTTAAACAAAAGCTTTTAATTTATTCCACACGATGTACAGGAACGTACTTAGCGTTCTCACAATTCAGCGGTATCCCGATAAAGTTAAAGATCGGCGTACGCGGCGAATTGTGATAAACCTAAAATATGCACCGGTGCCATACAAGGAAGCCTCTATTTCAGGCGCGAGATTACGTAGACAGCGCTCTGAACCGGATCGTGACTTCAGGCTTCTTATCCGAATCAAAAGTACGTACATTGAGCGTATTGTAGACAGATTTGGCGCTAAAGTAACGGTGTGGGCTGTTGCTTGGATTGGACCTCTGAGCTCGGCACTTGGTCTTGGCCGCAAGCCCGCAACGGTATCGAGTCATGTTATCTAGATTATAAATCATAGCCAAATCTTTGTACACCGACGTACCGGTATAGATTTATGTATAACCTCCATTGTTCTAAGTTAACAAGGCTTGTAGCGACGCAGTGTGGTTTCATTTTTTTGAGATTACATCTAATGCCTTTAGCATCCATTTATTTATATGTAATTATACACATTTTTTTTATCGACTACAAGTTCGCCCTTGACTGCTATCACACCTGATTTTAAGTAATGATGCAGTCTAAGATGGAAGCGGGAAAACTTGTTAGGAGTGGGACGAAAATCCAAACCCACTTCGGTTTCTACACGATATCGTACCGGAACGCTAAATTGCTTGGCGATAATCTTTGTCGGTAGGGTGGTAACTAGCCATGGCGAAAGCCTCCCGCCAAGACAAATCAAGAAAAATCTCAATCTGCCCCGCCGGGAATCGAACCCAGGACCTACGTCTTATAAATCTACCGGGCATACCACTTCGCCACGGAGGTCGTCAAATGACACATGTCAAGAGATAAAGTTTTTTATTAAGTATCTATCTACTGATAATGTAACTACTCGTATATTACTAACTTAAAATAGCTAAACTTAATTGAGACTATTAATTATAATTGTTGCTATATTACGTGCGGAACACCCACCATTTAAACAGACAAACAAATTCCACTTTATAACAGACTAGCAGTCGCCCGCGACTTCGTCCGCGTAAAAACCTCTTAGGTACCCTTCTAATTTTAAAGACAGACTTTCATACAAAATGTGTAAAGGCACATATAGTGTGCTCATTCCCCGCTCCCCCTCTCAATTTAATTTTTTTATAGTTTCCCGTGAAGCAATATCCTCCGTCCCGTCCCGTGTACTAAAGGTCTACATTTTTGTTAAACATTGTATGACATTTCAGTACATTAACATTAAAAATATATATTTATGGCAAGCTGATGGGTATAAATTGATATTAAATAGTATATTTCACTCTTGAGTCTAGCCTTCAGAATAAACAAAAATAATTTTACAATCCGACACGCAGATAGAGATTAGCCCGTTTAAACAAACGAACAAACTCTTCCGTGTACTAAATAGATATTTGAACAAAGATCGAATTCTTAATTCATCATCATATATATAACTAGCAGTCGCCCGCGACTTCGTCCGCGTAAAAACCTCTTAGGTACCCTTCTAATTTTAAACACAGACTTTCATACAAAATGTGTAAAGGCACATATAGTGTGCTCATTCCCCGCTCCCCCTCTCAATTTAATTTTTTTATAGTTTCCCGTGAAGCAATATTCTCCGTCCCGTCCCGTGTACTAAAGGCATACATTACGTACGTACATTTTTGTTAAACATTGTATGACATTTCAGTACATTAACATTAAAAATATATATTTATGGCAAGCTGATGGGTATAAATTGATATTAAATAGTATATTTCACTTTTGAGTCTAGCCTTCAGAATAAACAAAAATAATTTTACAATCTGACACGCAGATAGAGATTAACCCGTTTAAACAAACGAACAAACTCTTCCGTGTAACAAAATAGATATTTGAACAAAGATCGAATTCTTAACTCATCATCGTATATATAACATAGATCTAAACTCCCCTCCCGCACGCGCGCCCCCGCCTTGTTGACGCTCACTTCGCAACGCATAAATAGTAATATTTTAATTTCGCCATAACTTCAAAACCAAAAGTCCAATTTTAATCTTTTAAATACCAAATATTATCTTCATAAACTGTACTTAGTGATGAAATAATTTATTTTCATAAGGATTAATAGCATGAGTAAAATAAATGCGTTTAAATGTAGTCCAAAAAAAATTAAGATTTTTAAATAAAAAAATGGTTGTTATGCCTCACTCGACATAGATAGGTATAGTGTGTCGCGGACTTTTTTGTAGATATTTATAAGATCTCCAATTAATTAGAACATTTTACAGTTCTATCTTTTATAGTTTAGGCAGCGTAAGCAAAATAAGTAACTTTTCTGGTTGATTTTTTACACCTTGTGTCCGAAAAACCCAAATATTTTACGGAACCCTATTTTTTCCAAAATAAAATTTAGCCTATGTTACTCGTGGATAATGTAGCTTTCGAATGGTGAAAGAATTTTTAAAAACGGTCCAGTAGTTTTTGAGCCTATTCATTACAAACAAACAAACAAACAAACAAACAAACAAACAAAGTTTTCCTCTTTATAATATTAGTATAGACATAGATCTAAACTCCCCTCCCGCACGCGCGCCCCCGCCTTGGTAACGCTCACTTCGCAACGCAGAAATAGTAATATTTTAATTTCGCCATAACTTCAAAACCAAAAGTCCAATTTTAATCTTTTACATACCAAATATTATCTACATAAACTGTACTTAGTGATGAAATAATTTATTTTGATAAGGATTAATAGCATGAGTAAAATAAATGCGTTTAAATGTAGTCCAAAAAAAATTCAAGATTTTTAAATAAAAAAATGGTTGTTGTGCCTCACTCGACATAGATAGGTATAGTGTGTCGCGGACTTTTTTGTAGATATTTATAAGATCTCCAATTAATTAGAACATTTTATGGTTCTATCTTTTATAGTTTAGGCAGCGTACGCAAAATAAGTAACTTTTTTACACCTTGTGTCCGAAAAACCCAGATATTTTACAGAACCCTATTTTTTTCCAAAATAAAATTTAGCCTATGTTACTCGTGGATAATGTAGCTTTATTTTAAAAACGGTCCAGTAGTTTTTTAGCCTATTCATTACAAACAAACAAAGTTTTCCTCTTTATAATATTAGTATAGAAGTATAGATGGGCATAAATTATAATTTTTTTTCGAAATAGCAGCCACAATTTTTTAGCCACAGGTCTTTTAAGAGTTAGGCAGTGTAAAGTTATAGAAGTTTAGTGAAGCTCTAGTTAAAAGAGGTTTGATAATTTTTTAACCGACGAAAAAAAACGGAGGAGGTTCTCAATTCGACACGTATATATTTTTTTTATGTATGACCACGCATAACTTTTTACAGAGTTGTCCGATTTTGATAATTCTTTTTTTATTAGAAAGGGCATACTTCCAAGATGGTCCTATTGTCATTATGTTAGGATCTGATGATGATATCCTGGGAAAATTTAAGGAACTCTTAAAATTTTATTGGCACACTTGCAGCGATTTCGGTTTTGTAAGTATCGGTAGCTTTGACACTATAGTACGAATACATTACGTGGCTAATTTACTTAAGCATATCTATGAGTCGGTGCCAGCCAAGGTTTCTACTTTAAGAACATTACCTAGAATCCACAAACTGCTTTACTACGTTAAATGAATGTTCCTTAAAGCAACTAAATGACACAGTTATTTTTTACTTTTTAGTGCGTTTTGAGTCGGTTCTATTTTTTGTTAAAAAATTTTCATTTCTTACTTTTTAGTGTTAATATTTAAGTATAGATTTTAAAAATTGCTAAATTGGTCTGACAGTTTGAGTTAAATTGTTTCCGGTGCAAGAAAGTTTCTCCAGCTGTTTATTAATACATTTAAGACAACAAAAACACAATCTAACAAAATGTCAATAAATTATGTACTTCTAGCAATAGTGAGATAATACTATATGACATAGGTATGTACCATTAAATGGATTTTACGGGTACAAGAACTTATAACATCTTTATGAGGCTTTTTACTATAGTAATAAAATAGCAATACAAAACGTAGGAAGCGATTGAGTGTAAAATATGTCTAAGCACGTTCCTATTTAGCAATGTCACAGATAAAAGATGCATTTCATTGCATTAGAATGCGAAGATTGTTGTCTATTAAGTATTACATAAGTCAGGTATTGATCATAGACAGGCGATCTTTCATATTCAATTGTTAGGCGAGGTGTAGGCGGAAATGATATATACTTTGAATTACCTTATTGTTAAGATGTACGCCTGAGGTAGAGTTCAATTTTTCGTTGTATGTATAAATCTATTGTTTGCAGTCCGTTTGGTTTTGGATGTAATAGTAAGCTGACAGCTTATAGTATATGTGTGTGTAATGTCAACACACTTTGCTTCAATGCTTCAGTATAACAAACTTGATTCTGTTGGTCAAACGCTTGTCTGTAGATACACTTTACAACGGTGTACAAAAACATAAAAACTCTAGATTGATGGAAGAGTAAAATGGGCTGATATTGATAATAACTTGGACCAGTATCTACGCAAACTTAAAAGGCAATAACTATGCCTGGATCTGATGTCGTTAACATTAATCGGTATATTGTGTTTTCAAAAAAGCTTTGCTGTTTGCCTTCAAGCGCCGAGTCCAAAAAGCCACATAACCTTCATTCTAAATATTTTTCACATTCCGGATTGTCGTAAACATGTTTTTCTAAGATCTGAACGTGACAAAGCAGTTTAAATCACTATGTTGAACACAATACGAGCATTTAACGAAGTCGGCAAGTGTTCGTTCGTATATATGATGTAAGGGAAACGGCGGCTGTGGAAAGTCAAAGTTTTCCATCAAAACGCGTATCACATGACAATGAGACCCAAGGAAACAGAGCGTTGTCATGTGCGGCCGCGTGTAAAAGTAACAGCGCGAATACTCTGGGTGAAACTCGCCCGAACTGATTGCGATTGCTGTGTCACATTCCGCGCGAGCTGACAATTGTTTAACTCTATGTTGCACTTGCATCATCATCTTATCAATAGATTATGTGTGATAGACGCAGGCGTTACTTCACGGAAGGGTATTATGAATAATTCGGTAGAAAGTCCGAAGTAATTGACTTCGCCTATAAACGTTGCAAATTCAACGTCTCCTGACGATGCTCTGGTTTCGGAGTGAATCGTATTTAAAAGATGTTAGGGGACTTTGTCGCGTGGATGCGTAGGTTTGTCGGAAAATAGCAAAATAAATAAAATATTGTTAACTTTTTAAAAGATTGAATGTTGACTTTAGTAAATCACACGCGTGCGTCTTCCCAAGCGAAAAAAACAGAAACCTTTTAGCAACGCCAAAAAATTATACTTTATTAGAATAGGTATACTTAGCTATTCTTAAAAGATAGATACATATCAACGCAGACTTTTTGTAGTAGGACTACATAAACAATCTTATTATACTTTGTTTTGTTATATCTCAGAGGGATTCAGCAGCGTTTTCTATAAAAGCTACCAGGCGGCTTAAGTTTTTCTGACACTTCCAACAGTAGGTATTGTCACATTATAAAACACCTTGACCAACTATATATTCTAAGAACTCACACTATGTATTGGTGAAACCGCATGAAAATTTGTTTAATTTCCCGACTGCGTCAGAAGGAGGGTTATGTTCTTCGAGCGTATGTATGTATGTATGTCCACTTTTTCGGCACGCGCTACAGCCTAAACGACTGAACGGATTTTGACAGGTGAGGTGTCGTTGAATTCGTTAAAATTGTGGAAGTGACATAGGCTATATAAATTTTCAAAATGGTGGCTGTAAATGGTGGAAAAAAGGGGGGATGTGTGTATTTCTTTCTCTTATCTTCGCAATATGGGTATCAAATGAAGACCATTTTAACAAAAAATGGCAAAAAGTGTACCGTATCATTTCTATACCATAACTAAAACAAAAAAGTCTCAAATAAAATTATTATTATAAAAACAAAAAACCCGATAATAATAATTTTTTAAGTAGATAGTTTTTGAGTTTATCGCGAATAGACAGACAGACAGACAGACTTTGTTTTATAATATAAAGTGATATCGATATTTGTGTGCGGATGAAGTGGTAGGTTTCCGTTACCCTAATTATGGTAGGATAAGGTATAGTAAAATGTATAGCCATAAAAACCTGATAAACTGTCCGGCTTTATCAATACCTCACGGTTCCACAAAACACTAACTCGTTTTACTCATAAAATGTACCTTAAAGCCTGTATGTATTTGTGACAATATTTTCTCATAGGTGGGAAAGGTAACTAGATGTTTAGAAATCTATCATCAAAGGCAATTCTTGATCTTTATAAAACGGAAGGGCTATACAATATCTACTTTTCACTTTTCTAAACTTATCAGTTCAAGTAAGGTATACTTAGCGCAACTTCCTCTGTCTATATCTAGCTAGAAAAATATTTTATTTATTAGTTTATTAAAAAATATTTAAATTCTTAATATGTGATAAAGATATTTAAAAATGTATCAAGTAGATTAAGCTAAGTTTAAGTAGTAGTGTAAGCTTAAGGTATGGAGGTTTTTACCACCCAAAGATTCCGTGATTCATATTTACCTATCAAATTATCTACGATTGACTGGCTGACAAAATTTTATCATTATCAGCCTAACGGCCCACTACAGAAATCCATTCTTGTAGGAAAGGGGATGTGGAGCTTTGACCCACCACACGACTCTAATGCGGGTTGTCGGGCTTATATAAGTATTATAATGTTTAATTCATTAACGGTCACTATCAGATGTTGATTTTGTTTTTATACACAAAATAACATTGTAATGTATGTCTTATCGTATTGTTATACAGTCTAATTTGCAACGGTCTAATTGCATGCAATAAGTAATCAGCGACGACTTAACGTGTTCTCCAAGGAATAAATGGGGTGGAACGGTACCGACTTCCAATTTTTTTTGCAAATTTCTAGGAAGAAAATTCTCAGTCACAGTATTCCACTACCTGACTTACCTAATTTGAAGCCAGTACGCGTGTTCGAAGCCATATGTCGTAGTATCACTAATTTGCGCATAGAGAGTACTTAAATATTTTTACCGCGTCATGTCACATTGAAACGCGTCCCTGTATGGAAAAGGTTGCACCAAGAGTTGAAATCTTGTTAAAATAGTACCTTGTAAGATTAACGCAAATCAATATTTATTTACAGAAAATTAATTTAGACATTTTTGCTCGTGCTGATATTGCCTTCATTAATACAAAATATAAGTTGACAATGATCTCTGTGTAAAAATGTATCGGGAAAGTTAATGATCCACTTTTGTAAGTATGATTTTAACGACCAGTCTCGTTAAATTTTACATTTTCCTACTTTTTTTTACAGCTAATTGAAATTGCTATCGTAGTACATCTCCCTTACGTCTTAGTTGGGATAAATCTTGGGCCGAAATAGAAGTCGTTCAGTAAATGGATAAAATTCTATTATAACTTAATAATTATTTACTATTACATATTTACTATCTATACCCAGTGGTTTTTCCTCTTGTTGAAATAACTGAAAATATATTTTTTTACTTCAATGACGTTAGATCACTTTTTTAAATAACTGTTCCTAATTTCATGTAGATAATTCTTATAGTTATCAAATTAATATACTATTATGGTAAAAGTTATTTGATTAATATTCATGACATAAAAAATAAAAGTTGACATAAAAAATAAAAATTTTTGAATTGAAAATAATCAAATTATTTTCATTCAAAAATTAAGTAATTAAATAATTCATATGTTAAACAACAAAATAACTCTATGCAGTCGTTGTTCTAAAACATTCTATTGCTCACGGCAGATCAGAACTAAATGTGGTTAATTAGATAAACATATTGCACTCTTTCTATCCTATAGCGGGTAGCGTATGGGAAAAGGACAGATAGATACTTTTGTTCATTTTGGTTGGTTATGCAATTCGTTTCTATAGTTTATTAAAATTTTAATAAAATAGCCTGTTTCTAAGCAAAATAATACTTTAAAATCATCAGTAAATATTTACTTACTGAAAATATGGTACACCGTCTTCTTTTCTCACCTTACTCGGGTAGTTCTTACAAGTTTTTTATAACACATTACGGCATTATTGACGTGTATTCTGTCAGTCAGCTAATATGAGACTGAATTGCGATTGGAAATCATTTCGCGTTTTGGCTTACTTTTGGTTCGGACACTTTTTATCGCTGACCCGAAGTCCATAGTATTAATACGTCAATGATTATAATGTTTAATTCATTAACGGTCACTATCAGATGTTGATTTTAGTGACTGGGATCGACAGCTTAACGTGCTCTCCAAGGCATAGGGGTGTAACGCCACCGACTTCACGAATCTGGCCTTAGAATTTATTGAAAATTTATACGACGGAAGAAAAACTCAGTATTATTACACTACCTGACTCAGAATTCGAACCCAGTACCGCGTGATCGAAGCCATATGTCGTAGATATCACTAATTTGCGCATAGAGGGTACACAAATATTTTTAACGCGTCATGCCACAATGAAACTCGTCCACGTATGGAAAAGGTTGCAAAGAGAAATGGTTAAGATAGTACCTTGTAAGATTAACGCAAATCAATATTTATTAACAGAAAACAATTTAGACATTTTTGCTCGTGCAGATATTGCCTTCATTAATACAAAACACAGTAGACAATGCTCACTGTGTAAAAATGTATCGGCGAAAGTTAATGATCATCGACGTTTTCGTAAGTAACATTTTAACGACCAGTCTCGTTAAATCTTACATTTTCCTACTTTTTTTTTACAGTTAATTGAAATTGCTATCGTAGTAAAACTTAATTACGTTTTAGTAGTGTTTGGGCTCGTAAACAGAAGTCGTTCGTAAATGGGTACTATTCTATAGGACTTATTAATTATTTACTATTACATATTTAATAGCTGTACCCAGTAGTTTTACCTACTTGTTGGAAATATCGAGAATTTTGTTCTTAGTGAGCCTCTACGTGGCGAAATCATTAACTAAGTAGGTAGGTATCATGTAATTATGTATGCTAAATTTCAAGTCAATCGATATTTTAGAGATCTCGTGATGAGTCAACAGGTCTGTCGCAGTTCGTTTACGAGTTTGCGATTGCGAATATACTTATAGATAGGCACACAAACATGTCAGCCGGGTCAAGTTTATTAATGAGTTTCTATGTAAATATTAAAATTCAGTCCTAATTTTAGGCATATTTTAGCATTTCTTTTAACTTTTACAACTTTCTAGGTTCCTCATTTCGGATTCGCACTGCGACATCCAGCTTTCGTTTCTCGTCGCCGTTAACATCAATAGTGAATTGACACCATAATATTATTCTTTAAAACGTTGAAATACGTGAATAGCGAAGTAAAAGCACGGATATATGACCTAGGCGCACTTTTAATCTGTGCCTGTTATCTCAGTTATACATTTTAGTACTCTGAACATTATATTTCATTCCAACACATTGAAACACCTCGTTACTTTGATGGCCACTGTGACGCAGGGCCGATTGAGTTTTGGTCCAGGTCTAGCTGGTGGTGGGTTTCGGCCGTGGGTAGGTACCCTACCGCTAAGCAAATTGCATTCCAGTATGATTTCGTGTAGAAACCGAAGGGGTGTGGATGTTATCCTACACCTAATAAGTTAGCCCGCAAACTCTAAGATTACATTATCTATTACGATCAAGTATGATTGCAGTCAATGGGCCAACTTGTAATTTATTCATTACATATACTAAGATCACCGATATATGACCTAGAGGCGTTTTTATTCTGTGACGGTTATTGTCTAAGTTGTACATTTTAATGATCTGAATATTATATTTCATTCATTCAGTCAGCCTTGTATTCTATTCTTAGGCCGCATCTTGACTTACCATCATTGATTGGAGCCAAGGATGTCTAAGCTAGCCTATAAGTACTTACATATAGTGCAAAAAAGGGTCTAACTATACCAGTTCTAGATTCAATAACGGTTAATACTTGTATCTATGATATTTCTTATGTGTATTTCGTTTTTATTACTAAACAAGATGTCCGTAGTGTATGTGCATTACTCAGCATAAATTTATACGATCCAACAAAAACGCAGACATTATAATTTTCCCGTTTCTTTTTGTGTTAGAACAGGAACGATCGTATGGTCAACAGATTCTTTGAACAGGCGTACCGTGACGGTAATTTCAATTTTGTTGCAGTTGAATGAAATTCGCTTGTGTGAGCCAGTTATCTTAAAACTGGCGTACTTGTATTTAATAAAAAATCGATCAATGCATGTTGTTTTACGTACATTTAAAAATTTAATGACTAACTTTAGGTTAACTAGTAAAAAGTTTTATTGTAATTGAATGACATTAGGGTCATTATCCCTCCCCTATCCCATTATCAGTCTATCGGGTGAGAATCCACTCTCGCAGGTTTAAGAAACCTTTAATAGGTATTGATTGATTGCTCAAGTTCTATGTTAATAAGTACCCTAATTCCTTCACGTATTTTTTTTATTTTTTTTTATGTATACCACGCATAACTTTTTATAGAGTTGTCCGATTTTGATATTCGAAAGGGCATACATCCAAGGTGGTCCCATTGTCATCATGTTAGGATCTCATGATGATATCCTGG
Organism: Mycalesis mineus; assembly: GCA_034621355.1. Classification (NCBI taxonomy): domain Eukaryota; kingdom Metazoa; phylum Arthropoda; class Insecta; order Lepidoptera; family Nymphalidae; genus Mycalesis; species Mycalesis mineus. The sequence continues at coordinate 9,472,390 of CM067894.1, read as the reverse complement.
GAAAATTGAAAGAACTCTTCAAATTTTGGAGGCACGCTTACAGCGATTTCGGTTTTTGCCTGAGTATCGGTAGCTTTTTGGCTACTACTGCCGTATAATACCGACTATATATGCCGTATAATATGGCACCGACTTCATAGATATGCTTAAGTAAATTAAAGCAACTAAACGACACAGTTATTTTTTACTTTATAGAGCGTTTTGAGACGGTTCTACTTTTTGTAAAAATTTTTTTTACATCAAAACATCTAATTTCATCGAATCCATACCGTAATTTTGCATATGGTACCGGTTTTAAAACGATTTATTTATATTGAACTGACAGTTCATTAATAAAAAGAGAAACTTCCATAATTATTTCGTTATGTAATGTAACACTCTAATAGATTTGATTTATAATAAGTGATCTGGCTAACTTGAACAACTAATATCCGTATATCATCTTATTAAAATTTGATTTGGAATAAATAGTCTATATGACTTTTTTGTCTATATGACTATTTATTCTGGGTTCCTGTCTTTGTGCATCAGCTTCCACAGATTTTAAATAAAGTTTTTATTACTGAATCAAATAAAACCAACCTGAGATATGACTGTGAGCATTTACGCGGCCCTTTAAACCGAAACGCAACGATGCTGTAAATGAATTAGGCCTGTGTGCACCAAGATTTCAGTTATGATAACCAACGGTTAACATAACTTTACTATAAATTTACAGTTCACGACAACCCGTACGCCGGTTAAGGACGTAAACCGGGCGGTTATTTTAACCGAGCTTACGTCCCTAACCGGCGTACGGGTTGTCATGAACAGTAAATTTTACGTTTAGCTTATGTTAACCGTTGGTTATGATAACCGAAATCTTGGTGCACACAGGCCTTAATGTATTAGCATGGCTCTACTACTTCTCCGGACGAGCTCTACTACAACAATAAATTTTAATAAAAAAAACCTCTTCCAAATTCACTAAAAAGTACCTAATACTTAAATAATTGCACTATTTTGTTACTTTATTTTATTTAAACATGTCTATGAAGTCTAGTTTGAGGAACGCTTATTTTAACTTGCACTACTACAAAGCTTGCATGGCACCGACCGACCGATAAAATACCGAAATTCCTGCAAATTTCCTATAAAATTATAAAAACCATCAGATCCTGACATTATGACTATGGGAAAACCTATAAAGTACATATGTAACTCTTTCTAACAAAAAAAATTGGTTGTCTGTAAAGTCGGTTTACTGACGATAGTTGAACGTGACAATGTCTTAAGAAAATACTGAAGGAATGGTAGCATTTAATTGGTTATTAAAATTTTTAATTTAAGTATATTTTTATAAATATTAATTTAAATTAAAATTATTGATTTTGATTTTATAAATTTATATTTTAAATTTATAATAAATATATTAATTTTTAATTTAAAATTAATATATTTCATAATTCACTAAATAGACCGATGTTGAATAATGCCGAACGCAATGGCCTATTTTGTCTTCTTTGTCGCTCGTTCCGAACGTTCTTCCCTTGCACTTCAAGCTTACATGGAACGCCTCAAAGCGAGGTAACGAAGATGACGTCATGTTTCATATTCAAATCCTGTATGCTGCTGTCGGCCTTCGAATTAAAAGACGTTGTCACGTCAAAAAATAATTTTCCAAATCTATCCAGACGTCTTCGAGTAGGTAATCGCGTAACATACATATAAAATGAAAACTATAACTAACTAGTCCAATTAAGAATTCTTATTGGGTGGTAATGTACCAAACTCCACCAGGTCAGGTCAGTCAAATCTCAATACTATGGTAGATAAAAGCTTTCTCAGCAATTATTATTCAAGGAAAAAGAACCTAGTATAAAATAAATAGACGTTTTCCTTAGTGGTTAAATTTAAAAAGGAAAAGGTTTTAATACGGATCGTTAATTTAATTATCCATATAATCGTAAACGCAAAATTGTTACATATTATGCATATTTTACATAATTAAGCAACTTAATATAGCGATTAAATGTAATTTAATAAGGCTGCTCGCCTTTACATCGGTCGACGATCCTAAGTTTTAAACTAAAGAAATATCGTGATTTTTTTGGGTAAGTATTTTTATAGTATTATGATGCTCAGAGTAAGCAATTGAAAGTGTGATGGGAGATTAATTAAGTCAAACAAGCAAGCACAATCAAATTATTCTGTGTCTTTCATCCACACATGTTTAGGTTTTTTGCGGAAACAAAATCAGGCGTTAATTTGCAGGCAGTTAATTATTATGAACAAGGAGTACTTCGTATATTTTGCTAAGCTCAGCAAACCCCACCGGATTTACGGCGCCCCGCCAACCAGACCTAAAAAATATCCTCTATATAATTATTATTTATATTAATAATATATTAAAGTATTCCTTCATTACTTACGAGAGTTTAGACTTATCTACCTATTAACTATTATCTACGTTGTTCAACGAAATAATACGACAAAAAAGTCCCGAGAGGCGACAAGTGTGAAGGTTTAAATTAATTTTACCTAAATATTTCAAAGCCAGCAATGTTAATATACCTACAGTGGCCCTTAGAGCACTTGACCTTTGGGGTTAGATATATTCCAGTATGAGAACCAATGGTGTAAACGGCGTTATATTGCGGGTTTACAGACGCGTTGTAAATAACAAGGCGCGTTAAACGTTATGGCTTTTATTGACTGTCATTACTGAGGCCGGAGGTCTGTTCTGAATTACTATAAATTATTGCCACGCATTTATTTTAGTCCTACAGCTCTCTATGGGAAATGTTGGATTCACGATTTTTACTTAATGATGGTCGTTCTTATTTACTAGGCTAAAATCGTAAAAAGCCGTATTCGACGACTTCCGTGGCGCAGTGGTATGCGCGTTGGAATTATAAGACGGAGGTCCTAGGTTCGATACCGGCGGGGCAGATTGAGATTTTTCTTAATTTGTCTGGTGGCTTTCGCCGTGGCTAGTTACCACCTTACCGACAAAGACGTATCGCCAAGCGATTTAGCGTTCCGGTACGATGCCGTGTAGAAACCGAAAGGGGTGTGGATTTTCGTCCCACTACTAACAAGTTAGCCTGCTTCCATCTTAGACTGCATCATCACTTAACATCAGGTGTGATAGCAGTCAAGGGCCATCGATAAAAAAAAATCTTATTATCACACTATCTAACATTATAAAGGCGAGTGTGAGTGACCCAATTTGACTGAAATTTGAAATGGAGACATACCCTTGAACATAGGCATAAACTTGTAATTCCGAAATCCTAACGAGAACGTGAACTCCAGTGCTTTATAATACCTAAAAAATTTACATACTTAACTTACCAATAGATTAAAGGTCGCGATTAATGCAGATCATATTATATGCAAATATAACGAATGTAACCGAATTTTAAAATACTGTACCCTCGATTAATCGATCTTGAAGAGCGATGCAAAAAGTCCAAGTCAAAGGTTTCGACCATGTTCCGGTTTATAGAGGTCTTGACATAGAAAGTTATTTGACTTACTTATTATATTTTGTTATTTATTATACATAATAAAACAACAATGAATTCTTAAATATTGTCCAAATCGATCTGTTAATCCATCGTGAATTCTGGCATGAGTATGCTTAAAAAAAAATTTTATCAAAAAATAAAAACGCCTTCAAAACGCACTAAAAAGTAAAAAATAACTACGTCATTTACTTACTTTAATTTACTTAATCACATCTATGAAGTCGGTGCCATCCAAGTTTAGGTAAAGTCTTTAAAGTAGAAAGCTCGGGTGGCACCGACTTCATAGATGTTATTAAGTAAATTAAAGTAAGTAAATGACGTAGTTATTTTTTACTTTTTAGTGCGTTTTGAAGGCATTTTTATTTTTTGTTAAAATTTTTTTATTTCATACTTTTTAGTGATTTATCAACAACGAAAATACTAAAGAACCTACTCGAAGTAAACCATAAGTACCAATATTCACTAGCTAGTTATAACATTCCAACATCCCTACAAATGTGCCTATAAAGTTTGAAGAGTTTCCTCGAGTTTTCGTAGATCTCATCATCAGATCATGACTTAGTTAACATTAAACCAACTGGAATCTATAACCTTACAAACTTCTCATTGAGACATATTAATCGAGCCCAACAGCACAAGGTAGCTACTGTAAACCGTTAAAGAGCTCCCTCAGCTGTCCTTCGTCTTCATCTGCAAACCTTCAATGACAGTCACAGTCCATTTAAATGTAAATTTCTCATCGAGACAAATTAATCAAGCCCAAACACAAGGTAGCTACTGTAAGCTGTTACGGAGCTCCCTTAACTGTACTTCGTCTTCATCACCAGACCCTCAATGACAGTCACAGTCCATCTAAATGTAAATTTCTCTTCGAGACAAATTAATCAAGCCCAAACACAAGGTAGCTACTGTAAGCCGTTACGGTGCTCCCTTAACTGTACTTTGTCTTCATCACCAGACCCTCTATGACAGTCACAGCCCATCTAAATGTAAAGTTCTTATCAAGACAAATTAATCGAGCCCAAACACAAGGTAAATGCAGTAAATCGTCAAGGATTTCCCTTATATGTAGATCGGCTCCATCATCAGATCCTGGTTTCCTTATCATGGTACCACCACCGGACTATCTATTTTCCAACAAAAAAGAATTATCAAAATCGGTTCATAAACGACGAAGTTATGCGCGAACACACATAAAATATATATATATATATATATATATATATATATATATATATATATATATATATATATATATATATATATATATATATATATATATACGGTCGAATTGAGAAACTCCTTTTTTTTTGAAGTCGTTTAAAAATAAGTATTAATTGGTAATTTATGATGACGTTCTCGCTAGATCATTAAGGACCTCTTTCGCACAACCCTTTCAAATGTTATTATTTTTGGTAAGAAGTTACAGTTTACTGTTACTTTCTACAGTGTCCTATTGTTTTATTATTATGTAAAGTTCAATATATAGAAGAGTAGAAGAGCTTTTATCACAAAGCTCGTTCGAAGAAGTACTTCAATGCTTATTTCGTAATGCCAAGAGATATTGCTTTGTCACGGTAAGAAGGGTGTGGTAGTGGTGTAATCAGACACATGAGGCATAACTCAGGTTCATGGAAATAAGGCGACAAATTGTAGGGCGTGTTCCTTACATGCCCAGAAAAGTCTTGATCTGTTTATCATGATTGTTTATATAGTATTCTTGTTATATGTCTTTTGTCCATTGGTATGAATAGGTTAGTAAGGCGTTCTAGATCATTCATAGCCAACGACCTCTTTCCCACAAAACCTTAAAAGGACCTTACCATATTGTTAGTAGAAGTTGTACTTATTTACTAAAGGGCCAACAGCTATTGCACTAATACGTGCATGTGGCTTTCGGATTTTTTTGTAGGTATAGGAACTTCTTACTTTTCCGGAAAAAAGTAGTCTATTTTTAATCGACGAAAAAACGGAGCAGGTTCTCAATTCGACGCTTATATATTTTCTTAAAATAATAAATTATCTCAATGCCTAATTCCAGCAAAATATGTCCTCTGCTTGCAAGATTATGATGCAAACATCCATAAATTCGTCATAAACGTCCATATTTATAATATTAGTAGTATATTAAGTTTTGTGAAGTTTAATATTAGATCATAACATGGAATAAAGAGGACGTCGTAAACACCAGGCGTTTTGCGGCCTGACACCTATTCAGAGGTTCATTACCTTGACCATCGTTCACAATTTATGGTGATAGAGTCGCAATAAGGAAGTGTTTGGCGTACGATTGTGTTGGTATACCTATCTGTGTGAATTACTTGCGAAATGGTAAAAGCTATATGCCACAATGGATATAGGTACCAGTGCTAACTCCTCCGATCATGTTTTACGAACTATGAATTAATATTATATAACACCATAGGTGTAATTATAATCATCATCAATTTATTTTAATGAACAATTACTGGGCCTGCTGCCTAAATGTGGGTTTGCGGGCTTAGGGTGATGTTTTATACTGAAACGATCACTGTCAGATCTTAATGACTTAACGCATTAACGCGATTTTCTAGCATTTGAGAAAAAGTTAAAAATAATTTTCCATTTTTTTTTAATTTATGACAAGCTAGCCCTTGACTGCAATCACACCAGTGTGGCAAGTGTCAGATTTTACCGCGTCGATATCGAGAACATTAAACAAAGCAAATTTTATATGACACTGACGCTCACCCATTTGAGTTTTCTCTCGATACTGCCAGGGGCGCTGCCTCAATTCCATATAAAATTTTCCTTTACGCGAATGTGAAGATTTCGATTTGTTTTGGTGAAAGCTCACACTAGGCACTCTGATAGTAAGTGATAAAATGGAAGCGGACTAACTTTTTAGGAGTAGAAGTGTATCCACACTCCTACGGTTTCTACACGACATTGTACCGGAACGCTAAATAACTGGGCGGCACGTCTTTGTCGGCAGGGTGGTAACTAGTCTTCCACCAGCTAGACATGGACCAGTTTAGAAAATCTTAGTCGGCCCAGCCCGGAATCGAACTCAGAATCTCCGACTTATACATCCACTGCGCATACCACTGCGTCACGAAGGCCGTCAAGTGAAAAAATATTGTTAATACTTCGTACGTAGCAGTCAATTTACATAACTTCTTGTGCGATATAGAATCCAAAAACTCTACTTATCGTGCCACTCTTTAGACATGATAGGTGAAATAAAATCTTTAGTTGGCTTACCTAACAGCAAGTCATCAGTAACTGACACAAACATTAATACATAACGCTTTCTAGGCTGTTACGATTTTAAATACCTGGTAGAAACCATCGTTAAATGTGACTAGAAACTGCCGTAACGTTTACAAATGCTGATAACCAGGATATATAATATACTTATTTGTTAATGCTACTAATTGACGCGGTGGACCTCGATTTTTTTTGTTCCATTAATATTTTTCTCTACTATCATAATAGGCGGCCTTCTAAGCTTCTGGAGCGAGCTGGGCTGGTTGGAATAAACAAGAGGGGACCTACACCGGAGGAATCACGCATAACGGCCAACATCGTGGCCAAGTGCGAAAAAATCCCGGGTAGAAGAAGAAGAAGGTCGTCTTTACCGTGTGGTGCCTTTCCAAGTTTACTTTTTATAAGATCTGCAGCAATCCTATAGATATTTACGTTAGAGTTTCACAGCATCCTCACTAAGTTAGAGTGACGTTTTCCCAACCTTCATTATATTTTAGCCTTTGCAGAGCTCCTGCGCTTCCTTAAGTCCTTCGATGAGAATGCTGAAAACGATAGGTAAACGAGAAAAATAATGATTGAGCCACTTTTTCTTAACGAACGAACCTTACTTTTTTTTATTTATTTTTTTTATAATTTCTGTAATATTTATTTATTAAGTAGCTTTTGAGAATATGACACTATACCTTACCGTTTTACTATCATACATGTAGCTAGTTGTTCTGTATTCAAGTAAGTGAGATTAACCATAAACTAAACTGCTCAGTTGCGTGTTAGCTATCCGTATCTAAGTAGGTCTATTGCGCAATTATTTTCACAAATAGAATCAAAGAAAGTAAGTATTATTATGTTTTATATAAAATATTTTTTTAAAAATCCTTCGTGCCAGTAGGGTAATGCATAAATGAAAAGAATTTCTTCGTATTTTTGCCTCTACTTTATTGGTATTCTTTTTTCTTAAGTTCTATTCGAGCTTACCTACTACTTGCTCTTGATGAAAACTTGAATCCACTATTCACTAATTGAATAATTTATTTGATTAATGAATAACCGTTACTGTAGAGGTGATAAAGTAAACGTACCTATAATATAACGAGAATAAGCATGCTTTTATAATTATAGATAACTCAATCATTAAAATATATTCTAAATATATAAATATAAACTACGTATTTTATTCGATCGGTCGGTCTTTTGTTTCGTGAAATCTCTTTTTCCACTTTTAACGCCGTAAGCTTCGAGGTATCATAGAAAAATACATGACTGTTTTTAAAAACTATTTCTCGAACATAAAAAATGTAATAAAGAGCCGGATTGACAAAGACTTTGAACTAAAGAGAACAACAAAATGTGAAACAACAAAACGCTTACTTTTACTGCGGAATTAACGACCCAGCGGTGTTTTTTAAATTTCATACCATAATTCCATGTTTTCTATAAATAAAGATGAGCAATTTAGCTATAAAATATGATTATGTGATGTAGAGGCATTATGTAAACGAAAGTAAGGTTGTCTAACGACTTTATACTTAGCTGTCTTCCTGCCACGAGTTCTTGTTAATGAAGTAAATTAAATTATTTAATAGCTATAGAAAACTTGATTGATCTTAATGTTAAAGTCTAATTAGACAATTTCTTTTTTTTTAAATTAGATTAGGGTTAAAATTAATTCATGACTTCACAATAAAATTATATGTGCGATATTGATCTTTTAGCATTTCGTATCTACATCAGAATAATTTTTACGGGAATGGGAATTACGCGGGTGAAACAGCAGGCGTCCTTTAGACATAGATAATCTATATATATTACAAAGTACTGCTAATTACTAAGTTAAATCTAAAACGTACTCGCCTGTAAATAAATTAAATTAGATACTTATATTGTACACCCACTACCTATCTACCTCTCCAAATCTCGTCCCTTCAATCAAAGGAAAGATCTCTAGTACAACTATTGCAATCAGGCTAATAACGATTCTGATTAGGTATGTTTACTTTAACAACAACACGAAAGTTTCAACGACAAAATAACTGAATGTTTTGATAAATAGAAATTAAATAGTTTCTTGTAGCCTTGTACGTAAATAGAAATTTATTCGTTTCTTATAGCTTAAAGAAACCGTCCTCATTTTTTCCGTTGCTTTCAAGAGATTTCGATTTTAAATTAGCCGTTGGAACAGTGTCGTTTGTTTGTTCATCGGCGTTGAATCGTTTTAATTAATGATATTATTAGAATAGTTGCTTTTTAGAGCTGCGCGTGATTGGAACTGACTTAGATTGTAGTAGGTAATTGTTTTTATCTTTATCACCATTATTACCGCATTTTAACTCACTATAAGCCGAGGCTTCTTTCCTCATAAGAGAAGAAATATGGAACTAGACCCACCACGTTACTTTAATGTGGGTTGGCGGTCTAATACTGCGCTATAATTTAAATGAAACATAATATTACTACTACCGCCCTTAGGTACTGCTTAATTTTTATGTTACTAAGGCTACACATAAAGTGAAGCGTAGTAACATATTGGTATTTTTATATGTATTATACTTTATAAAGATTGCATGCAAAATTTAACTACAAAAACATAAATCCCAAAAATGTAAACTGCATTGTTCAGTTATTTAAATGGAATTCAAAAACACTCTTTATCTAAGTTTTTACAAATTCACCGCTATCTTTGCTCCCAATTAAAAAATAAAGTCTTGTAATATGTGTAATTACTTAATTACATTTTATAAACTTAGGCTATTAGTTGTACGCAAAAAATTAACATAGCAATTTTATAATACATTTTTATTTGAGTTAGAGTTCAATGTTTTCATATTTTTTAAGTAGAAAATGTAAAATAAAACTGTACCTATATGCTAATACATTTTATTACAATTCTAATATATCGCCAAAAATCTTCGATAAATAGTCTTAAATAAATGTTGCACATTGGTAGAATAAGCTTTTTCCTCTATAATTAAAAGTGTTTTGAATTTTTTCTCTGTATGTGTAACTTAAAAAAAATTAATAAATAAATACTTACACAATATTTTCAGGGCGGGATCTCGTTAGCAAACACTGTAAATTATCTCGAGGGACGCATCACTGATTTGTTCATGTGTCCATATTCACAGCGCGCCGTGTGGTTCGTCGTGCAGGTACGCGCGGCACCGGCGAGGAGGACAAACTAAACGAATTGCCGAGAGCTCGCGACGCGTGACGGATGCACGTGCACGATGCGCCCGCACGTCTGTGGGCTCCACTGCGCACTGTTGACTTGCCGACTGTAGTAATCTTAAGGTTTCGCCACACAGCAAGCAGGACGGGACGGCGATACCATGCTGGCCCAAGCTATTGAGTTTTTATGTACTAGTTGATATGGTTAACATCAGCCTATTTCATCGGACCACTAAAGGGCTAGGCCTCCCTCCTTATACCAGAGGTGACATGGAACTTAGAGTCCCACCAGACTGCTCAAATGCGGGTTGGCAGGCTTATTAATAATTGAAGAAGGACACCTCAAACTGTTCTACACTGTGCGAGATAACTCTTATGTTCATAGTAACGGCGCGTCGTGTCTTTCGTCGTGCTACTACACTACTACACGAATTACTGAGAGCTTGCGAAGTGTGAAATATGCACGTGCACGATGCGCTCGCATCTCTGTGTCTCTACTTACTGCGCACTTATTCACTCACTTACTGATTTGGCGACCATAGGAATCTTAATCTTAGGTTTCGTCACACAGCGAATGCGACGGAAGGGCGATGCGATGCTAACGCTAGGCGCAATACGTCAAACTGTTACCAAGAGCGATTGCTTTGTTTGACGTGTTCTGTATTAACTAGTACATTTATTATTATCAGGGTCACTACAGGGCCAGGCCTCCATATAGAAGAGGGGATTTTTAGGCAACACACCCACCAGGTTAGTTCAATGGCGTGCTTAGTGTGATATTATTTATTCTTTAACCATCACTATTACGTGTTGTCAATAAGGTCCGGGACAATATAGCCTCAGGCTGACCGCGGCCACGTCTTTCTATTATAGTTCCATGTCGCGGCAATAGAGGTTTCATCTTTTATCAAAAGATTTTACAATTTTTTTTGACAGTGGTGAATTTAATAAGATCCTAGTGCTAGGCTTTGACGCTAGCAAGTTACGAACGTGCCGGCAAAAACGTACTGCCAAGCGATTTAGTTTTCCGATACGATGTCATGCCGACACCGAAAAGTATGTGAATTTCATGGTATTCCTAACAAGTTAGCCCTCTTCCATCTTAGATTGTATCATCATTCACTATCAGGTGTGATTGCGGTCAAGGGCTAACTTGTAGTGCATAAAATAAATAGTATTTCCTTAGATTCAGACAAGCGGTTAGAGAAAAAGAAGAGCAAAAGATAAGAGAAAATACCTAGAGGCAGTCAGCAGGACGAAATCTCAAACGGTGCCATGCTGATTCAGAGGTCAAAAGAGAAGGGTTCTGAATCCCCCTCTGGAAAGAAAAAAAAGAGAAGCGGTTAATCAGTAGTGTGAGAATGGTCTAAAGCGTTCGAGATTCGTGGCCAACGAGCACGGTCGCGGCGTCTCGAGTGCGAGGCAAGTTTCGCGCTTTACTTACATTTTGATAATGGCCTGTCAGTTGCGTCATGTGTTATTGTAACAGGTTTGAAGCTACTTTCATCGATAGATCGTATAATAACCATACAATTTATATTCTAAATTTTTCCCACTTGATAACTTTCGATAGTTCAACAATATTTATATTCATAGTGTAGTCATACAGTCATTAATTATTATTGACTTTCAAGTTCAAGTTTCATGTCTAACCAATTCTTACAGAAGGATTCATAAATTATTACATATTTAAAAAAATTGAGTAGTGATGCGCTATAAGTAAAAAATAGTCTTCTTAAATTAGCCGCCGCCTAGTTTTATGTAAACCAACAATTATTTATTACATAGTTAAAAAATTGTTATGTTAGGTAGGTGGAAAAAGCTACTATGGTATTCTCTTAATGTTAGGTTATTCAATGCCTATTACCTAGCGGGGTGCAGGCGTCCCGCAAAGCCCTGTCCTACACCACATGATGTCTCTATAATTTATCTATCTATCTTCGATTCATATGCCTCTCTTACAAGAAGCCTTAGTTTAGTTTAAACGAGCATAAAAAGTAGTGTATCTAGCAAACTTATTTATCTCAGAATCAATCTAGTCTTCAATTACAATCTATATGGAATACGACCGTACTTCTTTCCAATGTTAAAAAAAGTTGAATAGTTATGTGGGAAACTGCCTAACTCGCGTTGAACGTGGGGTTCGGATGTTTGCTTTTTACGAAACGTAAGAAAATATTTATCTCATTACTGTACATTTCTTGATTAAACAAATTACCAAGTGCACAACTTGTTTCAATGTTGACTTGACCAGTTATCGCATCGTTACATGTACGAGTGCGTTTGTTTTTTTTTTGTCGTAAATGCCTACGGGTTTATGAATAAAAACAAATATTTATTGGGGCAATCTTAAGCGGGTCTTTTGCTCTGTGACCAAACGAATTTCAGTTTTTAAGCTTTATATACTTGTGATAAAATTAGTTTAACTTATGAGTAGAAGTTAAAATTCAAGTTTTAATATTACAGCAGTAACGTGCTTAAGTTGGCCTACTGAAGCTTTGAAACTATTATTGATAAATTTTTTAACCGACGAAAAAAAACGGAGGAGGTTCTCAATTCGACACGTATATTTGTTTTTTTTTTTTTTTTTTTTATTAACCGACGAAAAAAAACGGAGGAGGTTCTCAATTCGACACGTATATTTGTTTTTTTTTTTTTTTTTTTTTTTATGTATGACCACGCATAACTTTTTACAGTGTTGTCCGATTTTGATAATTCTTTTTTTATTAGAAAGGGCATACATCCAAGATGGTCCCATTGTCCTCATGTTAGGATCTGCTGATGATATCCTGGGGAAATTGAAGGAACTCTTCAAATTTTGGAGGCATGCTTACAGCGATTTCGGTTTTTGACTCGGTATCGGTAGCTTTTTGGCTACTAGTGCCATATAATATACTATGACAGTATAGTACGAGTACGGTACGTGGCGATAAATCACTAAAAAGTAAGAAATAAAATTTTTTAACAAAAAATAGAACCGACTCAAAACGCACTAAAAAGTAAAAAATAACTGTGTCATTTAGTTGCTTTAATTTACTTAAGCATATCTAGGAGTCGGTGCCAGCCAAGATTTCTACTTTCACGGACGTTACCTAGAACCCACAAACTGCTTTACTACGTAAAATAAATGTTCCTTAAACTTGGCTGGCACCGACTTCATAGATATGCTTAAGTAAATTAAAGCAACTAAATGACACAGTTATTTTTTACTTTTTAGTGCGTTTTGAGTCGGTTCTATTTTTTGTTAAAAAATTTTATTAACTCTCATGTGGCCCTGAAAAGAAAAATACCTGATTATAATTCGATCGTCTCCAGCAATATTTTGTGGTACACCCAAGGTTTTGCTACTAATATCAAACGTATATATACTATGTAGAGTTTCATGTCCGTAATGCGAACCGTTTTAGTTTCTTAGTACTCTCAAAAGAAGAAAATTTTGACCCTAGACCCCCATTACCTTTGTTTAGTCATGTGGCGTGTAGCACCACAAACTTCCCAACTGCAGTACTAATAATAATTCAGAAGAAAAATAAGCTTATGGCAGCCCAGGAGTTGAACACAGTACCTCATGATTGGTAGCCGCAGAAATTAACCTGATCAACGAGGCACTTGAATTCAATAAATTCCAATCAGTTTTTATATTTGTTACTGGTGACTTTGGTGACTATCGTTACTTCCACTCATTGTATTAAACATCTATAAATCATGACCTAATCATAATGATAAGGACTCACAAAACCAAGTCATTAATTTTGTAGCAACTAGACCAAGATGCTAAATAAAAATAATAGTGCTAAAATTATTTAATTTTTATGTACTTTATCGTTTTTTATACATAGATACTTCGTATCTTATACTTAGATGTAACTTAAGTTAGCGTTGAAAGTTGTCATATACTTACCAACCTAAACAAAATACAAGAATAAGTGTAGGTGCGCAATACGCGCGTTGAAGTCTTTTCTTAGAACAGCTCGCTACTTTCGCGTTCCGCGTCGTCGCGCCTCTACCATTGAAGAGTTTCAGCCGCACCACGCACCATTAATCTCGTGTGACGTATCTTACACTCGTTTCATCTAGTAAATAACATTGTTTAGCGCTGCCACTAGCCGGAATGCAAATATTCAGAAGCGATATATTCAAATAGCGGTCAATAAATACGTAAATAAGTATAAACACTTACATTATGTGCGTTTTGTGATATTAATTAGGCCACAACAAGCATTTTGTTCTGACTTTTAACATTGTCCTAAAAGTGTAGATATAGGCGCTTGGAATAATGATAATCCTTCTGTTTCTACATAGTTACTAATCTACTTCCTAAGATCAAAGGAGAGATCTAAGTTTTAACGTTCCTTTAACGACTTCAACAAAGAGGTTTTCTTCTTTATACTTTATACGTGTAGCTACATATATTGCAGGTTATTTTAAGAACTAATTTTTTTTTAATTTTTTTTCATAAAAATATATGTACTCGTATTAGCCGTGTCTATACGACCAGTACATATTTCGCTTTTCTCTCCAAGGCGAAAAGTCTGTTCTTAGAGTAACATAGAACAAGCTTGAATAGTTATAAACGATTCAACAATGACAACTAGAATCCGATCTCTCGGATTTTAGATCGGCTCTAATTGGATCAGGCATTGGCATTTCTAGCAGTTACGCGTAATCTAAAACATTTTTAACCCAATTGAAACTATAATTTCATGAATAAAAACACAGTAGATGCACAGTTTATGCATAAAAATATAATAAATTATCGGAAACCAGTCGTTAAATAGATAGAAAATAGAGAGTTTCCCTGCACACTATTAAAAGTAAATTACCATAACGATGCCTAACTAAGTTTTTATACAGATTCCAAACAAGGTTTTATATGTATTTATTGAGATAAAAAATGTAGCTTTCCATATTTTACCTTGTTCTATATTACATAAATATCCTATAGGTATCCTACGAGTGGATGGTAATACTTAAGTTATAAATCGCTTCACGCTAAGTTAATACTTAAATATAGTTGCTCAACATAATAAATTATAGCCTATAGGCTTAAGTGTATTAACTTTAAGATATTCACTCTATCATCAGTGCTTATAACAGACACCTGTATCCAGTAATAACTTTTTATAATGCCATGACACATTATAGATAGTAAATTATTATTAAAGTGCATAATAGGAATTATTAAAACTGGAGTTTATTGACGTTTTTTTTTCATATAGACCTAGAGTATAGCAAGTTTTGCACCACTAAAGGACGCACGAGGTTTTAGCCGGTTAGTTCCCGTTTCCGTAAAAAATTCGGCATAAAATTAGCCTGTGTTAATCCAGGGTGTCAGCTAATTCCAAACCAAAGTCTATTAAAATTGCTCCAGCTGTTTAGTCGTGACGTAGTAACAAACTTATACACTGACAAGCTTTCGCCTTTATAACAATAATCTAGGTACATTATTTAATTTTATAAAATCAATCTATTGTGTAAAAATAAAGTATAAATTTCATAAATGTACAGTAACTAAAACTCTAAATACGGAAGTTGGACTTAACTTTTTGTGTCCATGTACTGGTAGATTGTAGGTATTTACTCGTGTAAAATAGGTTTACATTTGAACAAAGGCTTAACTCAGATTGACGCAGAACCGAAACGACGCGTCGAGTCATTTTTCAAATACTTACCAATTACAATATTATTAATCTCTATTTCTGCATCATGCTCTATTCCATATTTGTACAATACAAATTTTGTACCTTAAAGGTAGGAGAATAGAGATGAACATCCTATTAACAAAAAATATGGCGCTTCGCTTCTGCGCCAACGTGAGTTGAATC
The DNA here is from genome assembly GCA_034621355.1 of Mycalesis mineus. NCBI lineage: Eukaryota > Metazoa > Arthropoda > Insecta > Lepidoptera > Nymphalidae > Mycalesis > Mycalesis mineus. The sequence goes on along the minus strand of CM067894.1, from coordinate 9,456,639 downwards.
TTATTTTTAAAACTCAAAACCCTACTTACTATATAATAACAGTAAAAAAGTGTTATAAAATTTACTTTTATAATTTCATTACGTTTGCATCTGAATAATCTATCTTATAATGATATTTTATTGAATTATTAAATAAGGTATTGTTTTATGACAGTAGAAAAAGATTATTACTGAGTAATGGTGGTTGTTATAACTGCGTTCGTTTCTTACGGTAGTGTGTATAGGTACCTACTTGCTGGTACCTAATGGTTGGTCGGACGTAGTTAGGCATGCAAATAAGCGCGTCGGAAAGCAGTTTTTCTCTCCGGTTGCAACTGCGCGCATCGCTTACTGATCACAATCGATTGTAGACACGATATGTTCACAATATTTGTACTACCTATATCTTAAACTAACTATATATTAATATTACTCTGCTTAGTAAATTTTGGGGAGACAAGCCAACGAAATTCAAAGAAGCATTAGAATGGGTTGGGCAGCCTTCTCCAAATTATGGCTTCAAAATGATGCTCACTGCTCATAAATAGGTACGTATATTAAATCTTGCCAGCTATGATCTAGGGAGCTCAAACACTTAGGTGACTACTAAAGATAATATTCTCCACAAACTTAGTGTAGCCCAAAGGGCGTTGGAAAGGAAACGACAAGGGACAAAAACAAAAGTGTTGAAGAAGAACTTCTTCTTCTTCTTTAACTCGAACTCTCTTTAACTAAATTTTGATTGCATAAGTCTGTAACTTGCCGGTAACACATTTACTGTTTACCTTCTAAATATGCATGGTATTAAAACTTCTCACTGTAGATACAGATGTTATTTTAAGGGTTTAGGTATTGTTATTATAAAAGAATAGGTTCCATCTACACGGTTATTTTATAGACACTGGCAATATTTTCAGAGATAGTTGAAAAAACCTCCTTAATTTGAAAATCTTTTGTTTGAAGTCATTTTTGTACAAAAACACGCAACATTTCAAATCCCAGGACCTTTACGCCAGTGTCAATTGAGTCTTAACTTCCTTCAATAAATACAGTGTGTCCACGATTTTTATAAAATTGGCATATTATTGAAAAGTTTTCAAGTCCTTAAAAATGTAATAATATTTATGATAAATGTTATAATTTTCAAAATATATCGCTGTATTGCTTTCTGAAACTTAAATTCAAAATATTGCCAGTGACGAAAAGGGAAAAATATTGCCTGTGTAGTTATATAACATATGTTAATGAAATAAAATTTCATTAGTGTCACATATTTTATTAGCGGTAGGTACTAGCACATAAAAGTTGGACTGAAATAAAATTTTCTATATCTAACGTACGTTTAACAACTATTAAACTGGTTAAAGTACAGTGTAGGTATGGCCCTGTGAGTAGTGGCCAAGGCGTGGTTTTACAAGGACATGAAATAGTGCTTATAAGTAAACAATAGTTTGGAATCAATACAGTCACAGTAGCTACTCTATGGCAAATTAATTTCAACAACAAATAATGTACAGTATTTTTATTAATATAAAAAATAGAAGTTAGCTATCACGACAAATAATACCTTTAATATTTTTAAACGATTTCTGTTTATTGAGTAAGTAGGTATTGTGAAAGCCTACACTAGTATCGTATCGACATAAAGAACAAAACAACAGATGCACTTAGTGTAAGGTACCAACATTATGGACAACAGAATCACGGCAATAGTCTCGCCGTTCCACCACTTTCAATACAAATACAATTTCTATGGGCTAACCTCCAAAGGGCGTTATTATCGCGGTTTGATAAAGGCTGATTCGGGATATCATCAGACTCTTCACGATTTCGTCGAATCTCGAGGTGTACATATTCGTGTTTTGCAGTACGTACTCGTAAGTAATTAAGTACGACAAACATTGAAGCGATATCTTTACATTACGCGGCGAGTTTGCTTCAAGTGATACTTCTATTCCCTACACTCTATTGCCTAAGTACCCAAAATCTGTGGTCACGGTCACGTGGCATTGTGAATATTACAGTAGTAAGTAATTATCCGACGATGGACTAATTGTAATTCTCTTGTCCGTAGAGTTAGCGCCTAAGTATCTAGATAGATAGACGAAACGAACTAATCTACCTAAAGAAGATAGCTGGTACGTACAACAATAATTATTTACAATTTTGAATATCATTGCAATATCAAAGTATGTACTAATATAAGCCAACTTCAATAAGGAATGATATTTTTGTGTTACGATAATTACGTATATTTACAATTTTGATAAAATTCGTAGTATTTTAGGAACCCATCAGAACAATTACATTTAATATAAATAAGTAAATGGTGCAATTTTAGCTAATAGGGGATAACAGGGGTCAACTAGAATTAAATCAAAGCGGTATTCCTTTTTGAAGTCAGCTTAACCTTATAAAAATAATAAATAATTTAACAGGCGATTAAACAATGTACACCTACGTTTTTACGTAAAAGCTTCCAACAACAACAAACAAATGCAACCTTACCTAAGCAATCCCAGTCTTATGCGAAACCTTGTGCATCTCCTATAAGGCCCATTCGATAAAAGTCTTTTCACTTAAGCGTGGCAATGTAATTGGACCACTCAGCCTAATTAAGTCCAATGATAGCGCTGCGGGGTCCAAACTACAAATAGCAATCCGTCGTCCAATCCGGAAACTGCACAGTTTCGAACCTTTTAGGCTACAATTTAATTCTCTCAGTCCTACACACAGCGATCGTGGGGGTTATATTTTGATGTTCTGGGTATGGGGTCTATCGTCATCGTCGCTATGCTCTTCTTGTAACAGCAGGCTGTCGGGGGGTCCTCGAGAGGGCGCGCGCGCGGTGCCGCTGCGTCGTGATCCACCCCTTGAGAACATTCGGGACAGCTGCGCGAATTTTTTGCGAGACACTGTAATGAAAATAGAAATCAATGTTTTGTAAAAAATACTTCACACCGATAAAAAAAATTCGGTGGTTAGGATTAGTAGCGACTAATCCTAACGACCATAATTTTTTTCGGGAGGAAATGATTTTTAAATTTTTTTATCTGTTAAGGACCTCTTCGAACTTCTATAGTTTAGGCTGCGTAAAACAATTGCCAAGCTTAGAATAAGTTTTGGGCTGAGAAGGAATTTTTACCTGCCCCTGAATTTGGTTCTTTAGAAAAATAACTTTTTAAACTATAAAAAATTCTGTGAAACTTACTTTTACCCATATTTTTTAACCTCTCCTTGAATGCCGCTTCATCATCGTGACCTTTGGTTTTGTTCCCTTGTTCGCTGTCCAATGCGGCAATGAACTCTTGATTCCACCTCAACTCTGCCATGAATTCCTCATTTTGTAGGAATGTTGCAATGCGATCGTCATCCATGTCTAGACTCAAATCGATTCTTGCGTCTGTGCCGGGCGGTATACGGAGGAACATAGGTGGTAGCGGCCCTAACATTCTTGGAACCCATTTTCTTCTTACAGACAATGGGACAGAGTCGTCATCGGCGTTCCTGAAAATTTACGTCAAGACACATTCGTTAGTTAAGGTTACGACTAAAGTACAATGCAATTATTTTTTTATATATAACTAGCTGTTTCCCTAGAAAAATAATGTCACACCGTGAAAAACCTCTTTGATAATCTTTTAAATTTAAAGGTCGTACAAAACTAAATTGACTAAGGTGTAAGGTCTATTGACCCCTCTCACTGTCTTTATTTATAGTTTGCCTGAAACAATATCCTCCATCCCGGCTGCGCTAATTATATTTTTATAAAACATTGTACAATTACAGTACATTAATATTAACAATATATATTTTGGCTAGGTGATGTGTAAGCATTTTAGCGTTTCACTTTTGATATTTCGTGTAGAAAAACAAAAGGGGTAATTGTACAATCGACATGAATTTTAGACAACCCTTTAAACAAATGAGCTACTTTTTCGTAGATTATATAACTTGGTCTCCGTGTAAGCAATGCTATCCCTAAACGTTCAAATAAAATGTCAGATAGTTCAACTTTTATCTTGTTCTAGTGTTACTTATATATTTCTTTACAATCTCAACCACTCGCATCATTGGGGTAGGTCCATTACCTAACAACTTCGGATCTACATATGAGTAAAAGCGAATTTCAAAAAACATGCTCGTAAACGATTTGGCTCGTTGCCAAGTTTCAATCTAATTTAAAGGAAATATTAATATAGTACGTAGATCTAGATAGAGAGCTACTGATATTTAATATTGACAACAAAGCCCTTGAATACAAATATATGAACAAATGATATTTAGGTTCTTTAATAACGATAAATCATAAAAATAAGTATAGTAAGAATAGAGAGATTTATAGTAGGGGGGTCCAAGAAGGTGAAACCGTGTACTCAGTAATGTACCCTTGCCCTATATAAACCTTTAATAAAGGGGTGTGCCTTGAGTTGAGCCTGTCAGATTTAATAAAATATTAATCTTCAGAAAAACTCAATTAAGACAAGGTAAGTTAAGTTAACCTGTATTATTTAAGTACCTACTTAGGTACTTAAATAATCTGACAATTTGACCGAAGCGGGCGATTCACAAACTTGTAAAAAAACGTCACGTCGAAATGCTCGAGCGCGATTGAATTTTTTTTTATTTTGAAGGAAATCCTAGTAGGATTATAAAAACTGGCGATTTTCGTGGGGCGCTATAGCTAAAACCATCAGTAGGTATTAATCCATGATAAGCCATCAGACATAAAAGTTTCAAATAAAAATTGTAGAGCTTAAAATTTAGCTACATAAGCAAGTCTTTTTTTCTTAATTTCAAAATTAACCAAATTACGGAGGTTTTATTTTTTTCCAATAGTCAGATTAAGAATATCCCTCTATACAATTGTCAGACTTTATTTAGGGAGACAAAGACATCAATTTGAAAAGCTCGAGTATATCAAGGTTAACTTTTTTTTACATTTTCATAAATCAGTCATTGCCTTTGGTCACGTCCAAATCGTCAGTCATTTGGATAGTTTTTGAGTTCACTTAACATTCCCTCTGAATATCTGACAAGCTCGAATAACTTTTTTTACCCGACTGCGTCAGAAGGAGGGTTATGTTTTTCGAGCGTATGTATGTATGTATGTATGTATGTCCATTTCTTCGGCACGCGCTACAGCCTAAACGGCTGAACGAATTTTGACATGTGAGGTGTCGTTGAACTTGTCAAAATTGTGGTAGTGACATAGGCTATATAAATTTTCAAAATGGCGACTGTATATGGGGGAAAAAAGGGGGGATGTGGGTATTTTTTTCTTTTACCTTAGCAATATGGGTACCAATTGAAAGGTCGTAAAAAGACCATTTCAAAAATATAAATATCATATCATGTTCATATTACTTTTTTAACAAAAAATGGCAAAAAGTGTACTAAGTGTACCGTCTTATTTCTATACAATAAACTAAAACGTCTCAAATAAAATTATTATTATAAAAACAAAAAACCCGACTCCTTAGAAGCTATGAACTGAAAAGAGAAAACCAAGGATCACTATATCTGTATAAAATTCTAAATACTTTATGGTGCTGCAGGCGGGGACAAACGTAGTTTTGGTAGATCTTTCTTTCCTCGCAGGTTAAAATATTTTGTCCCTGTTTGCAGCACCATTATTTCTTTTTATTTGCTACTTCTTTTTACGGCCACATCTCGATGCCTGTATGAATGCAAAAAATTACATAATTACTCGTATATTAGCTTATTGATTTAATTTCAGGCGGCTTAAGTGGTTTAGATTTATCGATTAGTAAATAGCTAACGAGGATCAAACAGACGCAAATAAGACAGAGTTATTTCATTTTCACTTTGATAACAGTTCCACTGTTTTTAATTATTCTATAGATCTCACCGGATTATGAGTAACGCTTAATTTATTAAGGATTAGAGACCATAACGCGAACGTTATTTAAATAACACAACGTTTTAATAGAAAAGAGGAAGTCAAGTAGAGTTTAGAAAAAAGTGGGTGCGTACGTGCTTATAAAACATGTGAATATCTATAGAGAAATGGAGCTGCATTCTGTTAAACAATGTTATGATTTCACATAAACATGTTATTTACAACGCCTACCGGCATTCCGCAGTAGAGAACGTAAGTAGGTAGGTACCTAATTGCCTATCCGTGCCGGTTTATTGGACTATTTAATTCAATAAGAACGTATATTTTATTGTATGAGTAACCTATATTATTTTGTTTTTACAAATACCATTGTAAGTACGATATGTATACCTGTAGTAAAAATGATTATGGTCATAAACTGATGTTAAGTGACTTTGATGTCATAGGTTCGCTAATTGCGGTAACACCACATTACCTGTGGTTATATTGACAAAGGACACTATTAGCATGTACCTAAGCAGTAATTAGGTATAATACATATTTATTTTTTTATAAAAAAAAATATATCTATTCGTTCTAATTTACAAGTTAGTTATTTGGCAGTATATTCGATTTTTTAACTCCTAATATGTAAGATTGCATATGCCTGTAATAAATTTGGTAAATACCATGTTAGGTTAACTAAAACTTACACAAGCGCCGTGGTATCGTTGTCTTCGCCGTTTTCCGTGCCTCGAGACATAATCCGTCGCTCCTTGCGACGCGACGGAGTGCTGCTCTCCACGCGCTCCATCTCCAGACGAAGCCTTTCGTTCTGGTTGTCAGTGCTCATCGCCAGCAGCTGGTCGATGGTGGCGTCCACCGCCCCCTGGTTAGCGCGCAGCACCGCCTCGATAACGTCGTCGTCCATATCCGGGAACATGGTTTTGAAGTCCGTCATCGCCTGTGTAAACTCGAGCTGCATGGTGGACGCCATGGTCGGTTGGGATTCACTGAACATGAGAGACGTCACGAGTGTGCGCTCCTCGCCGACTCAGCTGACGTGTGACGTGCGATCACCGCAGTATCGGAGGGCAGCGGCGCCGGGCAGGCATCGGCCATCCTAGCAGCGCGAAGGTCACTGCGGCGGTCGCCTCGACTTCGCACTAATTAGCGAAACGCGAGTCCTGCAACACGGAGCCCTATCTTAACCATGATGTGCAATTTTCACTTTCGGCGTTTCAGGTGCGCATTGCGCTTGCGTGAGTGCAGATAAACGCGGGGAGGTGAAGTCGTCGATATAAATAGAGAACGCGTGATACAGCGACGGCGCGCGTTGCTAGTGTCTGCCATGTCTGCCGCCGGCCGGCCGCGCAGCCCGCGCATGTCCGATGCATTGTTTGTAAATTGTGTTCATCACTTTGACCTTTCAATGTTGCAAAGCGATGACAACACTCAAACACCTTTACAATAATGACGACACCGGAATGAGTTACGTGCCGGCCTGATAGTTATGACAAATATGATTACTGTACGAGTACAAGTATCCTGAAGTGTAGGAACAAAATGTTTAATATGTTTTTCGATTCTTTGATGTTATTGATAAGAAACTGAATCTCTTAGGGGAAGTCTCACTTATTAAAAAGGCTATGTGTCTAAACAAAAATGAAGAGCTTCATTTATTTTTTTTCACTGTCTATTTGTAATAGATTCCATAAGAGGAGACCGCAAGTGTCACAGAGGGTTAAACGAGTGTCCTGCGAGAATTGAACTCGAGATTTAGACGAACAACTTATTAAGGGCGTCCGCATTATTTAGGCAAATGGGCTGATGTAACTAGTACTTTTTTGTAACAGAGCTCATATGGGAAAGTACTACCTCTAACATATTTCTTAGCCCCTTTAGTCATTAAGTGCTAGCAAGCTATAGCTTTATCTTCGATGTAGACATATGGTCTACTAGGTACCTACCTAAATCAAAAAGCATGCTTTTCTGTTACACTACATATTGTGAAAAGCGATTGAAGTGACCAACGGTGGAATAAAAGTTTAGAAACAAAATAAAATTTTTTAACAAAAAATAGAACCGACGCAAAACGCACTAAAAAGTAAAAAATAACTGTATCATTTAGATGCTTTAATTTACTTAAGCATATCTAGGATTCGGTGCCAGCAAGTTTAAGGAACATTTATTTAACGTAGTAAAGCAGTTTGTGGGTTCTAGGTAATGTCCTTAAAGTAGAAACCTTGGCTGGCACTCGTACATGGCTTGGCTTTACACTCGTAGTACATTATACGGCACTTGTAGCCAAAAAGCTACCGATACTTACAATTCGCGCGCTGTGTAGTGGCCGGTCTGAAGCTGGCACGCGTGGCGCCGCAGCGAACAAAATAAGGCCAAAATGGTGACAGGTGCGGGGGTCGGGCGCAGGGAATAAAGATAGCACCAGCTAGAGATGTCCCTTCGGTTTAATTTTTTCGGAACCTAATTTCTCTGACACATTTTCATAAGACCGCATATTACCAATTAGGTAATGGTGATTCTTATAGGTACATTATTAATTACGAGTACGTTACCGACGTAATTACTAATTAAGTATGTACTGCCTTGTTCGTTTTTTGCCGTTTGCTGACAGATAATATTCAGTAAATAAAGTTTAAAATTGAATATAAAGGATATAAAAAAACATACTGTTCCCCGCAGTTTCGTCCGCGTTGTTATGTAGCTTATAACCTACCTCGATAAATTGACTACCCAACACAAAAAGATTTTATTACAAATTAGTATACAGATTTAAAAAAAGAACTACGAAATTAACAAATGAATATGAACTAAGTATTTTTTGTTTTCGTTTTGATAATCTCGGTATAAAAACATTCATTCTTTAAGCATAAAACATTTCAAGTATTATTATGAAATCGTTCCCCGTTGCATTTTCAAAAACCGAATACCTAACTATTATAACACGCTTTAGTTGTGATTTGTGACGCACATCACTAGACTCCGCCATTGCGCTCGTACGACCTTTTCTGTCTTAGTCGCTCGTCAACATTCGCTTAATGTTCACGACGCTATCTCTCTTACAGCACAGTCGCGTAAAAAGTTGTTATTGTTACTTTTGTTATAGTTGTGTGTTATTGTTTTTAATTTCTTAAGTTTTTGTTTTCTATCTTTTGTTAAGTTTTTACGTTCTTATTGTTATTTTGTTGCCAAAATATGCCAAAACAAAGGGCTCTACGCCGCCAGGCGAGAGAGATTGTTTACAACGTTGCGGAATTTATGAGAAAAGAAAAAGAAGAGGGCGTTCAGAACCTAAACGCGCTTCATTCGAGAGTCGCGAAAGCGACGGTTGTTTCTGAGCGAACCGTGCGTCGGATTCTTGCGGAAGGTAAGAAATTCGACAACATGCTTAAAGTGTTCCGTACACCCGGAAAAAATAGAGTAAAGGCGAAACCGGTGACCGGAATTGATAATTTCGACCAGGGTGTAATCAAGCGGATTATACACAATTTTCACACGACGGAAAAGGAAATGCCGACAGTGAAAAAAATTTTGGCCAAAGTAAAAAATGATTTAGGCTTTCAGGGTGGCCTTACTAGCTTAAGGCAAATTATAAAAAATTTAGGCTTTAGATGGCGCCGAACAGAAAGTAACCGCAAGATTCTTATAGAAAAAACAGATATTCGATTAAAAAGAATCGAATATCTAGAAAAACTAAGAAAATTTAGAGATGAAGGTCGACCGATTGTATACATGGACGAGTCATACGTGCATTCGACACACACGGCGCCTAAATCATGGTCAGATGATTCCAACCTGGGCTTAAAGCGGCCCATAGCAAAGGGCCAGCGAATTATAATAGTACACGCCGGGTCTGAAGAAGGGTTTGTCCCCAATGCTCTCCTCATGTACAAATCGGGTGCAACAACCGGTGATTATCATGAGGACATGAACTTTACCAATTACGAGAAATGGGTACGCACAAAGCTCATACCAAATTTACGTCCCAACTCTGTTGTGGTTATTGACAACGCGCCATACCACAACAAACTACTCAACCCTGCGCCCACGTCAAATTCTAAAAAAGCTGACATGCAGCAGTGGTTAAGCCAAAAGGCGGTAGCGTATTCTTCATCAATGCTGAAACCAACGCTGTATGCGTTGATAAAACAAAATAAAGACCAGCACAAGGAATACGTAATCGATAAAATTTTTGAAGAAAATCACCACAGCGTATTAAGGCTGCCCCCTTATCATCCAGACTTAAACCCCATAGAGATGGCGTGGGCGGCAGTAAAGGGCTATGTGGCGAGTAAAAATGTAGACTGGAATGTAAATAAAGTAATGGCTCTAGTCAAAGAAAAATGTGATGAGATGGGGACCCAAGAATGGTCGGCTTTGTGCAAAAAAGTAAAGGAAGCTGAGGAGGGCTACATGAGGAGCGATCATGTCATAGACGAAATGACAGAAAATTTCATCATCCGAACCGAGGATTCGGAATCTGATAGTGATTCGGAGAGCGATAGTGACGGCAGTCCAGTACAGCCCAGCACCTCGTCAGGCTTTCCAAATGACTTAGATACTTTCATTGAAGGGTTGGCTGTGCTACCCTCGGATAGTGATAATGACTGATGTTGATATTGTTTATTAATAAAAAAAATCTTTAATCAAGTAATTATTTTATTTCTATCCTTATTCTTTATTTACTGTAGGTACTAACAAAAATTAACATTATTTAATACAATTGATACGTTCCAGTAGCAAGAAGTTTACAGTAATAGAAATTAAAATTGCAGACTTCTCATTGGTTTGGAGAAATAAAGATACGTATATTATACGTAGCAATCTTTTTTGCAGCCACTTAAGGCCACCAGTTTAAGTGGCTGCAAAAAAGATGGCTAAGATATGAATAAAAATTCGGCATCCTTTTTTATAAGAATACTTACGTTGAATACAGATTCACCATTTTTTAATAATAATTGTAAAAGAAGAGGTTCCACTGCAGGATCATCCCTGGTATATATCATATAATTAAGAAAAATGATATTACTTACTTTGAGGTATATTATTATCGTGTAATGAAAGGTCACGCCTCATATCTAATGTTAACTTAGGTAAAATATCAAAAAATCACTTTTATTTGAATTTCCCGCTACCAGTCGTACTTTTCACCTTAAGTTTTTTGTTTGCGACTGTACATGCGCGATCGCCCGAAGAGGCTAACTTCAGGCCGGCCACTCTAGATCGTGCGAGTTGTACACAAAAACCGAAATCACTGCAAGTGTGCCTATAAAATTTGAAGAGTTCTTTCAATTTTCCCAGGATATTATCATCAGATCCTAACATGATGACAATGGGACCACCTTGGGAATGTGCCCTTTCTAATAAAAAAAGAATTATCAAAATCGGACACCTCTGTAAAAAGTTACGCGTGGCCATACATAAAAAAAAATACGCGTCGAATTGAGAACCGCCTCCGTTTTTTTTCGTCGGTTAATAAAAAGCTTATTGACGTCTATAGGTTCTTTATTTAAGAATAAAATAATACATGTTTGTCAATAATTTACTTAAACACACCGATTTGTAAGATATCCATTTACAAACACAACTTAGTTCCTCTATCTATATCTACTTTATAAGAACAACATGATTTAGGAGTTCTTGGTTCAAATAAAAATTTCAAAAGCAATATAGTATACAATCAGATAAGTACAATAAGAAAGGTAATTAAAACAACAAAATCAACCATAAACATATATGTATCTATTTTGCAACAATTAGGCCGCCCTTCTATCATTTATATTTTTTGGTTTTAATTTTACTCTTTTGAGTTGTGAAGGTTCATTTGGTATAATACCAGAAGTGTAAGTAAGTACTCCTTTACCAAATAATTCATGTAATTGAAATAATCAATATAAATTAATGTTGTTGTAATTAATGATCAATATAAATCATTTACATTGATGCTTTATTTGGCAGCACTTTGGCGTCATAATTAGTCATTTTAAATGAAACTGCACCTTCACAATAAATTACAATTGTTTCTTTCATTTATCATTTAATATGATTTTTATTACTAACCGTTATCAATAAGCTTTTAAATTCCTTCATTTTTCGTAAAATTACGCTCCTCGTAATTTAATTCAATTTCCAAATTTGCCAATTTTTAATATTTTTCATCACAATGTTGAAAACATTCCTTGCACTTTGGACGCAAAATAGAATTTTAATGTATAAATATAAAAACCACTGAAACGATCAAAGCGAAAATTTTTCAAAAAATATGAAAGTTTAATATTAAATACCTATTTTAAAGTTCTTTAACATTCATATGAGTTTACAATATTATATAATATTTTAATCTATTTCGAAGGGATATAACAAGACGAAAAGTATTTATGTAAGCAATGTTTTAATCTTAATTAATTTTAATACCATATAGGAAATCATGTTATAATATCATACAGTAACAAAACAAGAAACATTTCAATACTTGGAATGTAACGTTATAGAAAATTATTTTATACAAAAATATACCGAAAATATCAAAATAAGTACCTATGTACAAAGAGTAACTTAAGGAAATGGCACATCCTTTTTGATTTTTGAATAAATGAAAAAATAAGATAAGAAACAAGTGTTATGGACACAAAATTAGCTTGTGCGCCCCGATTGAAGAATAATAAAAAATAATGAAAAAATATATTAATCCTATTTAATTAAATCGTAATAGACAGATGTATCATTTTGATCCCTAAAATGTAAACACACGCTTACTAACATCGATTAAGAAAACAATGAATGCCATCTATGTAAAAGAAATTACATATTTCGATATTTTTATATCAACCCAAGATATCCATGTGGATACCAGATATAAATGTTTTAAAAATGTTCAACAAACAAGCAATAATACTTTCATTACAGTATGGTAATGTTGCTTAGGCCTGTGTGCACCAATATTTCGGTTATCATAAACAACGGTTAACATAGCTTTACTAAGCTCGGTTAAGATAACCGCCCGGTTTATGTCCTTAACCAGAGTACGGGTAGTCGTGAACAGTAAATTTATAGTAAAGTTATGTTAACCGTTGTTTACGATAATCTTGGTGCACACAGGCCTTAAAGTCACAACAAGATGGACAGGCTCATGTCGATAAACAAATAACGCTATAATGTTAGGTTTAATAACTGTAAAAACTATTTCTCTCTTTTCTGCAGGCCCAAGACACGGAAGAAAAAGATTTGTCGGGTAGAAAAAACGCGAAACATTGCTCAATAGCGGCGATATCAGAAACCTAGTTCCGCCCTAAAGCAACGAAAGAACAAGTACAATTTTTTATTATTTTGTATTGTAGTGATGGTAACAGGCTATGTTGGTAGGAGTAGGGACACGCAAAACTGCTTGGCGATACGTCCAATATTTTTGATTGCACGCTGTTGGACTTTTGTTGATTTCTCTACTCGACACATCTCTTCGATGTGTATTTAGGGCTTACTCGCTTTCAATCTATACCATTTGGTAGGAACTTTTCTTTCTCTTCCTCTGAGCGCTTGGTGGACTTTTCAGACTGACACACATTTTTCATCATTCATCATTTCCCTGGAGGATATCCCGCCAACCAATTTAGAACAGTATAGTAGGTTTGATACTTAAGGCGTGCATTCGAAAAATAGGTAGGTTCTTGTAGGTTGCCGCGCTACGTACTGTCGTGTCTTACAAATTTGTTTTTGGATAAAACCGTAATTAGATATTATTTACTACACAATATTTTTTCAGAGACAATGAATAATTGCACCTAGTATATGTATTGAAATGTTGAGGGTTTTGTTGGATCAGATGGTAAATAGCGATAGGTTCACAACGTTTATGTTACATACACATGCTGAGGCAAAGTAACACTCAAGTGCTGGATGTTTTTTTGAGTATCTGTGTACTTTTAAATATAACACCCCAATAGTCACACTATGCTTATTTATGAAAAAAAATGGAAAATATCGTATGTTTATAGAAGTTACATTTCATTTCCTTGCTACCCAGTAGTGCGTAGATGTTTTAAAATGCAAGGTCAAAATATTTTACACAAATTGTAACAACACGAAATAACGTTTATTCGATATAGGCAAATTAGTAATAATGTTTCTATATCAAATAACCAAATGAAATTAGTACTATAATACTTTAATCAGAGAAAATAATACTTTCAACATATTTAATTATTCTATAAAATGATTTTACTTGCTCTGCAACATAATGTTGGGGAAATATCCCAAAAGAGCAATTAAATAATCAAAACTTCTATACATTGAATTTTGCATATAATAAAATCCAAACATCAATAAATGGCGTTTAGGAGCCATGAAATGATTTAGCTACTATAGCCTGGCCAGAAAAATAAAAAAACCTCGAAAAGATACAAAAGAATCTGTATGTCGATTCTTTGTCGAAACATCAGTTTTGCAGCCGATGTACAATGGTTGCAAAGCGGATGTAACGCTACTGGACTGCCAGTCTAACTGAAGGTGGAATGATCGACGAAATGTAAGCGAGATGTTCATACGATGTATTTTTTAAGAATTGTCATACTGATTTCTCCTGACTGATAATAAGTTATCTTAACCGACTGCTAAAAAGTACTTCTGGCACTCCAGATATTTTATTTCCCTGGTCAGGCTACAATAATAAAAAAATAAATAAATATTTAAAACGGTCCACACAAAAAAATTAAAATGGATTTTTATACAAGCTTTTATTTAACTTGATGTTTCAAATACTGAGATTTCCGAATTTAGTGGCCCTTCCGTCCGAAAGCAGTCGTACTATGAATGAAGCCCCTCAGTGGTGCGGCGAGTGCTACGAGCGCGGATGCTCACACGCGCGCCTGAGCTCCTTGCGGGGGCAGCATCACCACTGTGTTGGTGACTTGCGGTTGGTTCTGCTCTTTGGAGGCCTGGTTCGGATCCTGTGTAGGAAACAAAATATTATTATTTAGCACTACAGTAATAACCCGACTTACATGAATTCGAAGTTACACGATTTTTTACTTTCTGATCAATTTGTCTTTTGTGTGAACGCCGCACAGTCAAGGTCAAGCAGCGATTGTTTTTGACTCCCCGCCCGCGCCCGCACTAGTTATCGTTCAGCTTTTGTTTGTGTTTGTTTTGTTCAATTTATTTAGCCTGTCATAACTCGTAAGCTGAACAAAAGGGTTAACAATTTTGAAAGCATATACTCCAACGAAGAGTGCATTTCTGTCACAAAACAAGGAATCAAAAATTGTGGGAGAAGAAAAGTCATTGATCCGTCTGACTTTGATAGATTATATGAACCCTTCTAAAAGCTTCGGATTATTTATAATGTCTTCAAATGTATTATGATTGACCACTTCGTCAGAAATAAGAGGTTCTTAATTTTTAATTTTTTAACTAACCTCTGCGGGCGTCGCGCGCCGTTTGTGTAGGTGTCGAGAACTGTGTTGACCGTTGATTAAGTGAGTTTTGAAATGAATTAACATTTATAGTTTATGTTTTAAAGTTGTATTAAGATGTACTACATAGGTGATTCAATGCTACAATAAGTTAAAAAACTATAAAAAATATGTTCAAAGAGCGACGAAAAATTCCAAAGCTAAGGGACTCAGAATCGTGTACTTAATCACTGGTTTAAGTTTTCGTTAACTTGTCTATTACACCAAGTATGTCATTTTCGCAGCGCCATTTTTATTGGAAGTTTTATGGGCTAAGTGATGGCTGGGTTAGGTAACGTGATATCTTACAGCAGCGTTGGTGGGGGCGGCGGTCATGAGGGTGGCGGCGCGGTAGGAGGGCGGCGGGGTCTGCTTGACGGCCTCCTCGTAGTCGGGCAGCAGGCTGGAGTAGTCGGCGCGACTGCGCTGACGTGACTAGCGAGATAGTGAGATAGTGAGTTAGGTGGTAGCTTACAGCAGCGTTGGTGGGGTCGGCGGTCATGAGGGTGGCGGCGCGGTAGGAGGGCGGCGGGGTCTGCTTGACGGCCTCCTCGTAGTCGGGCAGCAGGCTGGAGTAGTCGGCGCGACTAGCGAAATAGTAAGTTAGGTGATAGCTTACAGCAGCGTTGGTGGGGTCGGCGGTCATGAGGGTGGCGGCGCGGTAGGAGGGCGGCGGGGTCTGCTTGACGGCCTCCTCGTAGTCGGGCAGCAGGCTGGAGTAGTCGGCGCGACTACGCTGACGTGACTAGCGGGATAGTGAGTTAGGTGGTAGCTTACAGCAGCGTTGGTGGGGTCGGCGGTCATGAGGGTGGCGGCGCGGTAGGAGGGCGGCGGGGTCTGCTTGACGGCCTCCTCGTAGTCGGGCAGCAGGCTGGAGTAGTCGGCGCGACTGCGCTGACGTGACTAGCGAGATAGTGAGTTAGGTGGTAGCTTACAGCAGCGTTGGTGGGGTCGGCGGTCATGAGGGTGGCGGCGCGGTAGGAGGGCGGCGGGGTCTGCTTGACGGCCTCCTCGTAGTCGGGCAGCAGGCTGGAGTAGTCGGGCGCGGGCGGCGGGGCGGAGTAGGCGGGCGCGGGGGGTGCCACCACGCCGTCAGTGGAGATGACGAAGGGCGCGAGCGCGTGCAGGCCGTGGCTGCGGATGGTGAGGTACTTGTAGCACCGCCACACTATGCTGATGAAGTACGCCTGTTGACGACAACACATTTGTTTTATGCTATCGAACGCCCACTTCTCCGGCGTAAGTATATATCCGGATCCAATTTATTCTGTCACTTTTTCGGTTTTTATTGAAAAGTGTTACCTGTGGTTTAGGGATTATTTATATTAAGAGTAAACAGAATATCAAAAATTGCGGAACCGACGGGATTCGAACCCGCGTCTATCTGACAATCCGGGCACTTAGAGCGTCTTACCACTAGGCCACGGTCCCTATGACGTCGGTGCAGAAATTGTGCTTTGATTATTATATTATAAGTCGCTCGCCTTACGCTCTAAGTGCCCGGATTGCCACGCGACGCGTGTTCGAATCCCGTTGGTTCCGCAATTTTTGATATTCTGTTTACTCTTAATATCCTGTCACTCTTTAGGAGTCTTATCATATTATTTTTTAGAATACGACTGATAGTTTCAGACATTAGCCAGAAGAAGCAGACAAAATTTTTTTTTAATTTTTTTATTTTTATGTAAGTACCATGTTTTTAATTTCCCCTTTCAGGTCAAATAGATCCTTTTTATTGGCTGGGCTCCCTCCCTTTATTACAGCTGGTCAAAATAGAGTAGATGATATGAAAATTTTCATTACCTTATTATAAACTAGAAGAAAAATAAAACGTATGGTGATAATAACAGTAAAACCCGACAAAGATATATAAAGTTATAGTTACTTTAATTTTGGAGACTGGGTATTTCTTTCCTAAAATTTGTATGGAGCTACTATGGTATTACTTTAGTGCTGTCTATGTCTAACTCTTTATATTTAAAGTCTTATAACTTTTTTATTATTTGATCAATTTAATTGATTTTTAATAATTTCATTTGTTATTAAATCAAATTTTAAAAAGCATTTAAAACACCAGTATTTTGATAGCAGTCATCTACCCAATTGACACATATTTTTTATTTTTATTACGATAAGCTGTTTCTAGTTACTTTTAATTTCATTATTAATTAATTCAAATTGTAATCGTAACAGGTAAAACAAATGTTACGATAAACCAACATCATTAAGTAACAATGACGTTAAATACTATTTTATAATAGCAGTGTGCATTATTTACCTTAATCAAAAATTTATTTAGTTATTTCCATTACATAAAAATTAGTCTTTATTTATTTACTCTTTATTTGTACATCACAATGAAGAGAACATATAAAAGATATGTGGTACTAAAGGCGGCCTTATCACTAAATAGCGATTTCTTCCAGAAAACCTTAGGCTTAGGACAACATTATAACACGAGAATGCAGGTGGTGAATAATATATATAAATACATACATTCAAATACATATACATAAACAATTACTCAAAATACATATACTATAATTAGGTTTTGTTGACTGCCTCGTTGGTCTAGTGGTTAGCCTATCTGGCTTCGATCACGAGGTCTTGGGTTCGAATCTTGGGTCGGGTCTGAGAATAATTCTGAGCTTTTTCATTCTTCTATGAAATGTTCGGTACATTCCAAGCCTGGAGTCTGGAAGCTGGTGGTGAACACCCCCGTGCCTCGGAGAGCACGTTAAGCCGTCGGTCCCGGTCACTATTATCAACATCTCATAGTGATCGTTAATAAATGAAACATTATCACCCTAAGCCCGCCAACCCGCACTGGAGCAGCGTGGTGGGTGTACGCTCCATATCCTCTCTCCTATAAGGAAGGAGGCCTGGTAATGTTGTGGGCCGATAATGAGGAACTAGGTTTTTGTGGGGTTTTCTATCGGATTTGGACTGTCACTGAGATTTGTCCAGAAATGACGAATCATATCGTATTATTATTTTTTTGTTTCAAACAAATATGTACCTACTTAAAAATACAAATAAAAAAATTCTTCTCTGCTTGTAGGGCATTCAAATGCTCAAACAACTGGAGCTAAGGGCTGCAGATTGAGGAACCTCCTAATAATGCGCACCGTCAAGGATTACTAAATTATTTTAGCTACTTGATAATGTCTGTACAAGTATTCAAGTAGAATATTATTATTGTTACCTTGAGCAACACAGCAGCCATGAAGAAGCTGAGCACAATCATCGCCAGCGCCGCGGGGGGCATGGCCAGCAGCTCCTCGCGCCACGGCACGCGCTTGGTCTCCTCCACCAGCCGGTGGATCGACTGCAGGTAGCACAGGTAGCCCGTCACCGTCAACCTGAATCAAACAATCTAATGTGATTCAAAAAGAAAATTTTTGACAGCCTCCGTGGCGCGCGCGGTGGAATTACAAGACAGAAGTCCTGGGTTCGATTCCTGGCGGGACAGATTGAGATTTTTCTTAATTTGGCTAGTTGCCATCCTGCCGTCAAAGACGTACCGCGTTCCGGTACAATGTCGTGTGGAAACCGAAAGGGTTGTGATTTTCATGTTACTTCTAACAAGTTAGCTCGCTTCCATCTTATATTGCATCATCACTTAACATCAGGTGTGATAGTCACTTAACATAAGGGCCAACTTGTAGTTGGTAAAAAAAATACAAATATTCAATTTTACGATTTTGCTTTGGTAGTGTTAGTAAGGTGTACAGAACAGGTTAGTTTGTAAATAAAATAAATATTCCTAAACACTTACACAGTGATAGCAAAGTCGAATATCTGCAAACAAAAGAACGGCAGCAGATGGGCGGGCTTGCCGCGCGAAGCTCCGTATATCAGCATGAGTGTTACGGCCAGAGTGCACACTGTCACTAGAGCACCAACATCCACATCATCTAGAGACATAAAAAAATCATAACATAATTGTGACGGCCAGCTGCAGATTAACGTTTCAAATTTAATGGTAAGAATAATGAAACTGAGAGATTCTAATTGATAATTTACACAGGCTAGAACACAGTTGAGACACTAATCTTAACATACCATTTATTCAACATGTGCGTGAGAAGTCCATCATGTGGCTAAGTAAAATTCTGCTCTATCTGAGACTTGCATGGATGTAGGCTTATAGGTACCTTTTGTGACCCATCAACGATCACCTTCTCTGCTTGAAATATACTCCCTGCCCATCCAAATCTAGTAGGATCCTACTAGATCAGCTTCAAACACTCATTCTCGAATGGAGCTTTACTGCAGTTCTAGTCAGACCAAAGTCTTTGGGCAGGTTCAATAGGTGCACCATCAAACTCTCTCTATGGTTTTGGTATACCTATCACACCCACTTTTACTACATACAAACCAACCAAATAGTCATTTTATTATGGTAGCAGAAATTGTAACATATCAACAGAACAAAAATGTTAGGCTTTGTATATAGCTGTTTGAAAGGTATTATATTGATTAAGACTTTGTTAGAAATAAAAACAAATTGCACAATTTTTATTAGAATAAATGTCAACTATCTTAAGAAATGTATATGAACCAAAGTGTAATACATACACATATTATCACAAAAGCAATATGCTAAAAATTGCATATATATATTTACATATTAACTGATTAATACACTCACGGTAAACCAAGTTGTGTTCGCGAGTGCCATGGGTGGCAAATGGTGTAGTCCGGCCGCTAGTAGGTGCTGAGTCCTGCTCCAACTCCTCAAGCAGCCTCGGGTCGCGTACTATCGCCGCCAAAAATCCCAGCGCTATTAAATGCAGCATCTAAAAAGTATCCAGTGATTAAATAATAGTAACATTTCTTGAGATGGTGCTCATCCAGGGAAGTAGTAGTAGCAACGAGACCATTTGCCACCAAACAGTTTAGATATAGACATAAGACATAAAAATGATCATGGGACCTTGACAGATATGAAACCTCCATGTTAATATTAGAATTCATAATTAATAAAAATATTAAGATGATATTTACCAGATGCCATATGCCTAGCAGAACAGTGCCGGTGCGCACGTGGAAACAGAAGCAGCAACTCCATTCTCTAGAATTATCACTCTCCGGCTTGGGACGTAGCCTCAACATCTTAACCTGTGCAATGAAATTGAAAATAATGTTGTTTGCTTAAAAAAGTTCAAACACAAAATAATACTTCTAATACAATTATAAAAAAGTATTACTAAGTGTTTCATTTATAAGTATTAAAATGGTATGGCTTGTGGAATTTCCTATTGTCCATATGTTTTTAGGTATTAATATAAATATTAATGACTCACACATGAAATTTCCAACTTTATATTATTTTGAACACTTTGCATAATGTGTGTAAATAATAATTGACCTAGATTAAATTATGTATGACAATATTATATTACATATACCTTGTAATGTTAGAATACCTAAGCCAAACTTATAAATTGATTTAGAATGGATCAATCAGTATTGACATGTACAATAGTTTTAAATTGTTAAAATATAAGTTTGTATTTAAGACCAATATCACAAGTAAAACTTGTAAATACAAACTGCTATTTTATAATTATTGAAAACTATTTGTTATCCTTGTTGTATGTATATGCATACTACTAAAATGTTATTTTCCCTAACACATAATAATTATGTCTTTGTGGCTATTTTTCCTTCTTGATATCTGCAATCAGTTGTGAAGTTGGCATTTAGTTAGCACATCAGTTGTAAGATATGCTTGAAGTGGTATTGCTAAGAGAAAAATATATTTTGTTGCCCAGCTATAGCATAGCAACAGAATCTTTACTTAATTTAATTACTCAAGGAGTAGGTGTGACTAAAATTTACATAGAAATGGTATCCGGCTGCCCCATCAGGCACTGTTGAATTGATATTATAAAAGAGAAAGGACAGGATACTTATTGTCCAATTGTCACTAAATTGAATTGCTCGCAGGCATCTCCTAGTCAGAAATATAGCACCCTCTCCTGACAACATATTTAAATGCAAGTTCCACTTGGATGCAGATAATTTAGGGCTATTACTTGTGGAGCTATGTATTTTATTTGTGGTCATAATTATATAATTGATTATTTTATAAGTTTCGTCACATGCAACTGCTGCAGCTCAGAGGGCGATAGGACAGGACAACAAAAAGAGTGCTTTATGCACAGTGTATTTATCAAATGACCTAGGCATGGCCAGTTTCATTTTCTTAATTTGTCCAAAACTATCTAGTGGGAGGCTTGGGTTGGTGCTAGTTCTACCCTGCTAGCATAGATGTAATGCCAAGCAATTTTGCATTCCATTATGATGTGATATAAAGCACAACGGCCAATATGGCCAACAAAGCCCAGAACTATGACGGTATCATGTAAAAACCAAAAGGTGTTGGATTTCATCCTACTACATCACTTTCCATTAGGGCGATAATAATTTTAGGCCATTGCAGTCAAGCGCTAACTTGTAATGAATAAAAAAATTGCTAGAATATAGTAAAAAAATAGATCTAATAGTATAATCTTATGCTTCTTGAGCACATGTATCATGTCTACACAGAAAATAGTTATTTTTGTGCTCAATAAATGTTAATTTAAAAGTAATTTTGGCATGAGGTTATAATTATTGATTCCCAAGGAGTAGAGGGATGAAGAATTATGTAAAGTTACATAAACTTATCCTTAGACAGGTAATAGTTTAATTTTGGGATGAAGTTATGTTACTTAATAGGTAAATACCACTAATGCAAGTTTTCACAAAATCAATAATCATATCAAAATGTCATGAAACTGCAGTTCTTGAGGTGAATTATGAATAGGGTAAAATGTAGTTAAGTTAAAGGATTTATCGATTAAGCGAATTAATTGCTGAAGTATGTTCAAAACGTAAGCATTTGATATTGATAGATATGCTATATTTATGGTGTAATACATAAAATGATATCAAACATTTTGTGAAATTCACAAAAATATTCAAAACGAAAATTTACTCACCGGTTTTCCAAAATGATTGCTTGCGAATTGCACTCCAGGAAAAATTTAATTTGTTCAATTTATTCTTTTTAAACAGTAGGTATTCCTTTAACAAAATACGCAGATTTGAGATTTTCGTTTTTCAAACACAGATAAACAATAATCACAGACTGCCAAATAAAACAATAATTTAATTTATTACCTGCGGGCTGCAAAGATCACATATATTAGCGACTTCTTAAACTCACTCACGGCACTGGGTTCCAGGGTTTTCATAACTTTACCGCCACAACTCGGACACCTTTTAACCCATCGCATGTCATATTAGTAATCAGCAGAGCAATCAACGCCAATGTTTCGACGCTGATGGTTCACACTAACTAGCCGATTGATGAAAAGGAGTGATTTATTTTTGATTTTTAGTTTATCTAAAGAGTTGGAACCCAGACCGGCATAGATAGTTTGTTACATGTATGTTTTATATAGGTATCTTCAAAACTGTGTTTGTCATTGTCAAGTGTTATAGGATGTTATGTCATTTCTCATTTGTCAAATTGAAAAACACAAAAAGCAAAACGAAACTCAAAAGCGAGCACGATAATTTATAAAAACGTTTGCGCTAAATCAAAAAAGGTACGAATAACAAAACATGAATAGCAAAAACTTAATTGAATATTATATTTTATTGTTCAGTGTGTCACAATTTCAGCTATAATGGAAAAAATTCCAGACCAACTTGGGTATCTAATACTAACTGAGGACGGAGCAGTCCTGGAGTCCGGCGGCGAGCTCGAGAATGACGAACGTGTTGCCACCATCATTACAGATTTAATCAGTTTATCTAATAGGTACTTAAACTATATTTATCTATAATACACACACTTAACCACGTCACTGTGCTTTTATGTATTCAACATTAGCTAGCAAGTACTCATGTTTATTACAATATTTGTTTCAGCATCGATCCTGTCGCTTTTGATCCTGACGAAAAATTCAAGAAAATAACCATAACATATGATGACCACTGGTTTATTGTATGCATATCCAACAAGAAGATATATGTTGTAAAAAGAAACATACTGGCATCTTCATTAGAGAACAATACTGTCAACGTGTGAGCACACAACTTCAATCAAAATGGGCAGAAATTTGCTAATGAGTAGCCTTGAAAATGCCTCTTTCAATATATTACTACAAATTTTATTTAGATGTATAACCTTTATCATAAATGCCTGGGTGATCAGAAATGTGGGTTATGAAGTTATTGGAATAATGAATGTTAGACTGCTGCTCCTTGAAAGCACAATACTCTTTCTGAGTAGAGAACCATTTCACCGTGCTTGTATCGGCCAAAGGGATGAGCTGAGTTGGAATCAAATTATTAACCAAATCTGGCTATCAGTTCCTTTAAGTTGCATCTTATCATTAGTCTTTGTTTATGTTTGGCTTAACATTTTACCCTTAGGCCATCCAGAGCATGCAATTCAATACGAATTTGGCTGTTGGAGTGTTGCATTGTCTTGCATTTTAGAACTTTGTTCAGCTAATATGGCCCTTGTTGCACAATTATTCTGCTTTGTTAAACTAAAAGTTATTCTCGATACATTGCATATCTTTGTAAGGACTTTACTCTTTCTGTCCATAATTATATATGATAGATCATTAGCTCTTGTAGCATTTTCTGTTGCACAAGTAGGCAGCATTGCAGCCATTGTACTGGCATACTATTGCTTCTTTTATTGGTACATAAAATGTAAGCCACTATTTGCCAAGGGTGCTTTAAAAAGTAGATATCTTCCTAATAGTGTTTTAGAAAAAATGTATAGCAATATGGATGACTTTAACTTCACTTCACTTAAGGACTTCCTGCCTAAGTATTCAGGTTCTTTAAATTCTACTTTTAACAAAAAGTTAAACACTCTTACCCTAAGTTTTGCTAAGCAAGGTGTTGTCAAGCAGTTGTTGACTGAGGGTGAAAAGTATGTCATGTCCATCAGTCCAGTGATGAGTTTTAGTGAACAGGCAACTTATGATGTGGTGAATAATTTAGGAAGTTTAGCTGCCAGATTTGTGTTTCGCCCTATAGAGGATAGTAGCTATTTTTATTTCACTCAAATGGTGAATAGAGATTTGCCACTGTATAAGCAAGATCAGAACAAAATCCAAGAATCTTGTACAGTATTATCACAAATTTGCAAGACTGTTAGCTCTATTGGTTTAATAGTTCTTGTCTTTGGTTTGAGTTATTCTCAGACACTTTTAGTTTTGTATGGTGGGGAAGCATTTGTTGCGAGTGGGTTACCAGTGCAGTTGCTTCGCAGTCATTGTTTCGCTATCGTACTAATGGCAATCAATGGTATTACAGAATGCTATACTTTTGCAACTATGACCAGCGCACAGCTGAACAGCTACAATTATCTGATGGTATTCTTTTCAATAAGCTTTTTACTATTATCCTACGCATTAACTTACATTTTAGGCCCAGTTGGTTTTATAATTTCCAACTGCATAAATATGATCGCCAGAATATTGCATAGTATACATTTTATAAATAATAAATGTAGAGACACTGATTACAGACCTCTGGATGGACTTTATGTTGGCAAAATATTTTTATGCACTCTATTTGTTGCTGGCTGCATTTGTAAGATATCTGAAAATAAATTCTTCCGTCACTCTGTTCTAACTCACATAGCTGTTGGAGCTATTTGTTTAATGTTTGTATTGCTATCATGGGGGTATGAAAATAAGGAGCTTGTGATAAAAACATACAGAAAGTTTGTTGGTGGGAAAGAAGAGAAAATGTCAACAGATTAGCATTCATTTATTATTAGGCTTATATAATTTAACTATAATAATAATAATATGTAAATAAGATTAATCTATTAAATATAATTCATTATTAATTAAAGAATATAACACATGTTGCCTCTAAAATGCAGCAGTTTTATTTTTAGTATGTAAATAATGTGTCATTTGATTTTTTAAATAGCACAACACAATATAACAGCATTAACAATATTATAACATCTATTTTCAATGATATGTCCTGATATATGTCTCACATTGGGTAGAAAAAAATACCTTTCATTTGATCTTCACATATTCTTCTTACCTCATCTGTAAAGATTTAAATATTTAGTATGTTATCAAAAATGGTATTAAAGTAGAATGTTATGATATTGAACTGATTCCAATAATTCATTCATAATTAAATAACTTGAATATGAAAAAAAATTATTTTGTATTACCTGCAATGTCTTTCAAATTAGCATTTTTCTCTTGGATTATCACATAAAACTCTCTATCATTTGAAGATTTTCCAGTGACCCAGTACTCATCTGGTGTTTTGATGATAATTTCGCCATAATTTCCGAGACTAAAAAGTAATGATAGATAAAAAATTAATATAAATTTTAAACATATAATATGATTAATTAAATTAAATGTAGTAGGGACAGTAATGGTAGAGAAAACATAAATAAATATTTGAAATATGCATAAATATATTACCTCTTTCGATCAGAGTGTATACCAGCAATTAAACTTAAAACTTCCGGTTTGATTGCTGTTGATGGTGTTAAAGAACTGCCTGGAGTCTAAAACAACAATAGGTATCAATATTATACATTCACATTAATTAAATGCAAAAAAAGATGTAAATATGCACCTGTAGTCACTGCACAATGCTTTCAACAAAATTGGAAGCCTCCAAGAGATAACCTCAATGGGCCCAGCCGGGTATCGATCTCCGAACCTCCATCTTGTAAATCCATTGCTGATACAACGGCGTCAGTCAAAACTAATTCGTCGTACTTACTAATTCTTGTGACTGGAAATGTTAAAATGCTAAACCTATTTTGAATTGGCACATGAACAGGCACTTAAGTTTAAGTTTTTAACCGACGAAAAAAAACGGAGAAGGTTCTCAATTCGACACATATTTTTTTTATGTATGACCACGCATAACTTTTTAGTGTTGTCCGATTTTGATAATTCTTTTTTTATTAGAAAGGGCACACTTCCAAGGTGGTCCCATTGTAATCATGTTAGGATCTGATGATGATATCCTGGGAAAATTGAAGGAACTCTTTAAATTATACAGGCACACTTGCAGCGATTTCGGTTTTTGCGTAAGTATCGGTAGCTTTTTGGGTACAAGTGCCGTATAATACTATGACAGTATAGTACGAGTACGTTACGTGGCGATAAATCACTAAAAAGAAATAAATAATTTTTTTTTTTACAAAAAATAGAACCGACTCAAAACGCACTAAAAAGTAAAAAATAATGGTGTCATTTAGTTGTTTTAATTTACTTAAGCATATCTAGGTGCCAGCCAAGGTTTCTACTTTAAGGACATTACCTAGAACCCACAAACTGCTTTGCTACATTTTAAATAAATTTTCCTTAAACTTGTTGGCACCAACTTCATAGATATGCTTAAGTAAATTAAAGCAACTAAATTACACAGTTATTTTTTACTTTTTAGTGCGTTTTGAGTCGGTTCTATTTTTTGTTAAAATTTTTTATTATTACTTGGTAAAGCCATACTTTAATTGCTACTTACCGAAGTCTTATAAGCCAGGTTAAGTCTATTAAAGTATATGTAGCTGTGGTCTGTATTAGACAATTGTGTACTTTGCACTGCATGGAGAGCACACTGTTCACTTATTGATGAAGCTATTGTAGACAGCTGTGGTCCAATGAAAGCGTCTAATGACCTGAATGTATCTATGTTCAAGTTTGTGTTCACTGAAAATAAAATGGTGCAATTGAGTACTAATACAAATATGAACAAATCCACCATCTTCCACATATTTTATTGGCCTATTGTAGGGCCTTTAGACATAGGATGTGCACAAAGCCTTTTTTGTGTAAAAAAGACATTACATACCAAATCAATAATATGGGAGTAAAAAAAGTGAGGTGGCTTAAGCTCCAAATGACTATCTTTTATAAAAGTGCTTATAGGAGAAAGGAAGCCTCTTGTAGGCCATTTAAAATACAATTGTAGGATTGGCTATTAGTAAACTGAATATGTAGCTTTGATCACGAGGTCCTGGATTCGGATTCTGAGTCGGGTTGTAGATTTTTCATTCTTCTATGAATTTATCAGTACATTCCAAGCTACTTTCAGCCGTTGGTTTAGGTCATTGTCATCAACATCCCTACCAACCAGCATTGGAGCGTGGTGGGTCTAAGCTACATATTCCCTAGCCTAGCGCTGTAGCAGGCAACTAATAGGCTGATAATGATGATTATGATTGATTTACCATCAACAGTAAAGCAGACAGTAGCACTTAGCGTTCTATAGATGACAAGATGGTACTGTTTAGTTTCTGTATCCTCCTCCCTCATGAGGTATACTTTGTGAAGCTTTTTCAGGTCGTCAGCATTGCGAATGCCATCTGGAGGGCTTATGAAACGGCCGTGTCTTTGAGCAGCCGTCACTGCTCCACCTTGGATCTCCTTTTCGACTTGCTTTGGAAGTAATGTTTGAACTAAATACTGGTATAATGTTAGCATATCATCTGTAGTAAGCCCATTCCTGTAATTTAAACAAGCATTAGTAACTAGTAGATATAGTGGACCCGCGGTAATCCAACAAATGTTTTAAAAGTTTAGGGCTACCAAATTTGTCAGATTAATAATCTGAGATCATACAGTACTGCCTAATGAGTAGTCAAAGTATCCCTTAGAATCCACATTTTTTTACAGATCAAAATGACAAGATCAATCAAATCAGTCCCATCATACATTAGCTAAGTTTATTTGTGAATACCTACCAAACTCCAAAATACCAAAATAATGTCGTTGTACCTACATTTAACAGAAATATGCATGTAACGAGTTGTACATGCCTATTTCTATTATGGGCGGTCAACTGTAAGTATATTAATTGTTATTTGTGTAATTTAGTGACAAACATCTTTGGCTTGACTAAAACACAAACAGCAAAATTAAAAATTTTAGTTGAAATTGTTATATTTAGTAACTGATTTATCTTAATGCAAATAGAATAAATTGAACTTCATTTCAATTATAAATAAATAAGAACTTACCAAATAAGTTTATCATTGTACACAAATGAAACACATTTAAATTCTGGGTAATTAATTTCTAACAGATCAATAAAGCATACTACTTTGAAAAATGAATTCTTCTCTAGAGGTAGGTAGCTTATTCCTTGTATAACATTGGTTATATCGTTTGCAATACTTCTTGACATGATATACTGAAAAAGAAATGAGGACAAGTTAGAAATTTTGAAAATCCCTCAACAGCAATGATTTTATGTTATTTTATGAGTAGCTAGAATTACGATTTTCATGACAGAAATTACTTCATCTTAATAGAAATGTGGAATGTAAGGAAAACTCTTCATCTTTCTAAACATGTGTACTTCAATCATATCAGTTTTCAAACTAAAAACAAAAGACTCATCATAATCAGTTATTTCTTTGGAAGTTATAAAATCATAGACACAGACAGACATCATCTCCTATTTGTACAGTGAGGTTTAAAAATGTATGTTACATTCAATAGTGAAATGAATTACTGAAGTTTATTAAAAAGAAATATACTTACAGGTGTGAAGAATTGTTCACACTTGTTATAAATATCTTCTGTAGGAATGTCTTTCATTGGCCCTATGAACATTCTAAACATTTTGTATGCTGATATAAGAAAATCCTGCATCACAGAAGGTTCAATCTGAAAAGACATACAAAAAAACCAATACATATTATCAATGAGTCTTTGATAAGTGTTATAACACAAAGGTTAATTTGATTTTACAGATTTAATCTCTTTTTATTTTGCTCTATCAATCTCTCTACAGCCAGATCTATAAAATTATACTAATAACTATAACCTTCATTAAGTTTTCAAGAAATTTTATAGTGTATACATAAAGTTATTATTGTTTATTGTAGTTGCAAGGCAATGTTATTATTAGTTTAACACCATAAAAGTAAAATGGATTTTTACTTACTACTTCTTTCTTTTCATTGCTTGTTGTAGGAGCTTTTGTTGCATAAGGTATTCTTACCACCTGCAAAAATTAGCCAATTTCATTAACTGGAGTAATTTTGACTTGTTATATACAGCTCATAAGTCTGGGCTATGCCTGATAGGTTGTTTTCAGAAAATTAAAACTACTATGGTTACCATAAAAGGTATGCTATGAAATATTTTTTTTCTGTCTAGCTCACAATTCCATGGTTTATTATACTTAATCAATTAATTTCATATAGATTATTATACATAAAACAATGAGCACTGTCGCCTAAAACACAGGTTTATACCTAGGTTAGGGACAGTTGACTTCTGTATACTCGTACATTTCGAATAACTTAAATTAAGTAATTCTTAAGAAGCAGTAATATTATTTGTACCTATGTTTTTCGACAATAAGCAATTTATTATTAAAGTCACACAATTTTGTATCTTAAGAACAATTAAACATGATGTTGCCCAAACCAAGTAAAACTGCAATCTTAATCAATTGCATCAGGTCTTTGATCAGTCACTTGACAATAAGCATTTAAGTTAAACAATAAAAAATATACTTTATAATATTACCAGAACCATCCAAAAGTCTTTCTCAGGTTGGTAGAAGATGTACCTCTTACTTTGTGTTTGTAGGGCTTCACATGGTTCTGTTGAAAAAGTTCTGAAACAGTAAATATATGGGTTACTTTAATAGGGAGCCACCATAACATATTAAAAGCTAGTCTTGATTTTTTAAATTATTGCACAATATATAAAAAAGTATGGATTATTTTCTAGAGAAGTTTTAAAAATAACAATGAATGTTATGCAAATTTAATGTACTACCTGATGATGATGATGATGATGATGATGATATAAAAAAGTATGGATTATTTTCTAGAGAAGTTTTAAAAATAACATGAATGTTATGCAAATTTATTGTACTACCAATGTTGTACTAGGTTATTACTTAGATAAAAGTTAACTTAAACTATTTATCTCATTGTATCTAAATAAACTCTGAAGATAGGACACCCTGTAGGTAATGGTTAGTCAACCTCCAAAAGGTAATGGGAAAGGGCTGGATGAGGAAGACAGAATTGTGTGTGGTGACACGCTCTCGGTAAGGTCTACGTCCAGCAGTGAGCAGATTCGGGCTAATGAAGGAATGAATTATAAACTCACGTCATAAATTTTACAACTGCTTCACATAGTCCGACTTGTATTTTCCTAGCATCTGAGGTTACTTGACTGGGATGAAAAAATAATATACGTTTTAGTTCCTGAAAAAAGTGAAGAGGTGTAAATATAATGCAATGCTTAACTCAATACAAGTACGTTTATTAAAATAATACTTACATCGCCCTCCCTTGGGCCAAAGGTAGAGTTAAATATGAAAAAAGAGTTCACTTTATTTTTAATATCAATCATTTTTAAATATTTATGATTGAACAGCGAAAGATAAATTCATGTCAATTTTGCCTTCGTTGATTATTATGTATATCGCTGATATGCTAACAATTTAATAACTAAAACACCAATTTCATTTAATTTTTACTTGGTTTAAGAACTTGTGTATAACAGAATGCAATTTCAAATTATGTTTATTTAATAATTTTGTTTCATTTTGTTGTGTTGAGATTACAGGTTGAGATCACGATTTGTGACACATGACTGACAGTGACACTTTTAATGTCAATGTCAGTTTTAGAGTGGTGTCAGATGTGTCAGTGTTTGCATGGTTTGCAGCATGTTTGCAGGAAAGGATAAAGAAGAAGCTCTTTAGTCTATGGAAGAAGCAAACATCAGTTTTTTATT
Organism: Mycalesis mineus; assembly: GCA_034621355.1. Classification (NCBI taxonomy): domain Eukaryota; kingdom Metazoa; phylum Arthropoda; class Insecta; order Lepidoptera; family Nymphalidae; genus Mycalesis; species Mycalesis mineus. The sequence goes on along the minus strand of CM067894.1, from coordinate 9,425,566 downwards.
ACGTACACAACCAATGCTTCTGTATTCTTGAGTTTCAGTACCTTTTGCTATCTCTAACATTCTTTAAAATAAAAATCAGTGCAAAAGCACTGGAATTTATAAAACTATGCATAATTTCACAGATATACGAACTCAAGAAATAATAGCCGTTATTATTTTTCGATACTGATATCAACAAAGGTATCTACACTTGCAACTAGCGTACATTGGCTGGAAAATATAAATTGCAATAAATAAGTAAATAAAAAATAGTCAATGTTGTCATAGAAACCAAATAAACATTTCATTTCAATTCAGTCAACCGAGAATCACACGTTTTTTAATGATATTTTGAATTTTGTAGCTTTGGTGCTATAAGTTTTTTTACATAATATTTTTAATACATAGCATCTTATTGGTATTATTGTGAAAAATCACTAAAGGAAAGGACAGACCATGGCTATACGAAACCCTCGTCTACCACTGTTGCCGGGATATGGCGCTAATCCTATGGTACCTACCTACACGTAATATATTATAAAGAATGTATCTTATACAAAATTAACATACACCCGACTTTATTAGCAAAGAATTAGTTTTTTCTTGTATAACCTTAGTTTTTCCTTATATCCGATCTCAATGAAACCATATCAATACCGCGAGGTACGGTCAATACCCAGTACCTCGTAGTATATACATATTCACCTTTTTGGTACCTACACACCCCTTTCTCATCGTTCATCGTGCTGAAACGCTACATCGCTAAGCGGCACGTTTTTGTCGGTAGAGAACCTAGTAACTAGCTACAACTGTAGGCTTCCACCAGATACCTGAACCAATGAAGAAAATCTTAGTGGGCTCAGCCCCGAATCGAAACTAGGACCGTGATAAAGTTCTATTTTATCTTTTAAAAACTACATGAAAAGTACTCATTTTTTAAATAAAGAAGAAATAAATATTATTTATGCATATCTAGTCTCCCCACTAGGTGGACTGACGACATCAAACTGGTCGCAGATGTTCGTTGTGTTTGGAAGCCCCTAAAAAGGCCTATGTCCAGCAGTAGACGTCCACCGACTGTTAATGAAGATGATCATGCCTATCTTCTTATATGTACGTTAACAGAAAGATTGTAAATTTAATTTCAGATCGGAAAAACCAATTTTGGTGTCCGTCCTGTATTCACTAGCATTGATAAGGTAAACATGTTGGTGGATAAGCCGGAGGGCGTGAACCGTGTACCGTCATTGTATTGTAGAAAACAGGCGCCAGATTTGCCCACATGGATAATGTACGATAAAAATGTAAGTATGAAAAGTTATACCTGGTAATGTTTTTTTTAATGGCCAATATTCCCTTTCCTCTTTATTTAGTCGTATCTACCCAAACAACAATAGTCCAGAGGGGTTATGCCCTACGACCCAAATGTATGACCACTCATAATTTTTACAGTGTTGTCCGATTTTGATAATTCTTTTTTTATTAGAAAGCATACATCCAAGGTGGTCCCATTGTCCTCATGTTAGGATCTGATGATGATATCCTGGGGAAATTAAGAACTCTTCAAATTTTGGAGGCACGCTTACAACGATTTCGGTTTTTGGCTCGGTATCGGTAGCTTTTTGGCTACTAGTGCCATATAATATACTATGACAGTATAGTACGAGTACGTTACGTGGCGATAAATCACTAAAAAGTAAGAAATAAATTTTTTTAACAAAAATAGACTAAAAAGTAAAAAATAACTGTGTCATTTACTTGCTTTAATTTACTTAAGCATATCTAGGAGTCGGTGCCAGCCAAGGTTTCTACTTTCAAGGACGTTACCTAGAACCCACAAACTTCTTTACTACGTTCTTAAACTTGGCTGGCACCGACTTCATAGATATGCTTAAGTAATATGACACAGTTATTTTTTACTTTTTAGGTTTTATCGTGGAGATGTTAATATTCAATTTGATCGCCCCTTTACCAGTACTTAAGGGCTTGGTCTCTCTCCTTATAGGAGAGCGTATGTGGAACTCAGACCCACCGCACTGCTCCCACACGGGTTGGCGTCTTAAACCTTATACCAGTAATCGCGGTATATTTAGAAGTTATACTCGTATAAAATGATGTCCCATTTAATTGACTTAACTTTCCTCAGATACTACGATTTCAAGCGTTTTTTCAACAAACATTACTGGAGTATCGTTCATCTAACCACATACTGCGTAAAGTTGACATTTTCTTTTTTCTTGAAGATGGCACCATTAAGGTGATGGAGCCTAAGACACAGAACAGTGGATTGTCCCAAGGTAAGATGCTAGGTATTGCGAATTCCATTATATTACGTTTAGTTTAAGCACTTTTCGGAATAGGCTCGGAAGCGAATATTTTTTTATGGTAAAGGGTTTATAGATACGCAATATGTTTGAATATTAGGTACTAGGTTACTATTTGTTCATATTTCAGTACTTAGGTATGTACTTCGTGTTTCAATGATTACTTTTTAATTTTAGGAGTGCTTATAAGTCGCCAAAGAATACGACTCCCGTTCAGCTATGATTTATATTATGATGTTCTCGATCTAAATATTGGACGAGAAGTCACTTTCTTTGGAAAAGTATTTAAGGTGAGTTCAATTCTCGAAATACTTAGATAAATACTACTTAATTTTTGAAGAGAGTATAGGATCGCATCATAATCAACAATAATCATAGAAAGCTGAAAAAAAAATTTATAGACGGCACATTGATGGATGTCTATCATACTATCAAGAAGATAGAATTTTTTGAAATTTTTAAAATCACATTTTATGTTATAAAAAAAATTGTTTTTATTGCTGAAATCTATTAGCGCTATTTTCAACGTCTAATTAAAATTATAAATAATGTAGATAGAGTTCTGGGAGTCAAGTCTTTTTTATTGAAAATTTCCTCCTCTTTAACGAGCTTTTTTCAAAGTTGCTTAAATGTTAATATTTTTTACGTTATTAACAAAAAACGAAATATCATTTTATTTTCATCTTATTTTGTTAATAACAATTGCAATTTTTAACCTGCACCAAAATCCTTCAAAAACATTTTTAGGACCTTTATGTCTATTTTTCACGTTTTTGAACTGATTGACTAGAGTATCAGTCTTCAAAGGTTTTCAATCATAATCAAACCAAAGTAAGTTTGGTGATCTAAATTTGTCACTAATACTTATTTACATTTCTACTTTATTACCTTCCACCAATATCGCAATCATCTAATGAATTTGTATGAAAGCTTATTTTCGTCTCACAGATCGTCAATTGTGACAATTTCACAAGGGTTTTCCTGAATCGTCTCGGCATCAATGTTCCTGATCCAATAAATTGGCCTGACGCTGTTGAGGTATGAGTTATATAAATTGCAAGTTGTATTATTGGATGACTTTGCTTGGTAAAAAAAGTATTTTTTTTAAGAGAACACTGGACACAAGGAAGCCTCCCAAACATAGGCCGTTCCGACAGTTTCTGGATTTTGACAGACAAGTTTTAAGGTGAGATACCCTCCAATCAGCTTGATTCAGATTTTGCAAGAAGTGATATTCCTTCGGTATTTTTTACGTAGTAAGTTACGAAATTACTATATGGTGACATTAACATATTTTATATTCTGTTAGTTGTATCTGACTCTAATTAATTTGAAACTATTAAAGGTTATTTTGATTAAATTTTTAATACTACGTCATAGGTTTCATGGCTATTGGGATGATCGAGAATCTGAATTTGGTACCATCCATATGTTAGAAATACATTATTTTCTGGCCGATGACACTATAGAAATCAAGGAAGTACTACCACCAAACTCCGGGATGGAAGCTGGACCCATGTTTTTAAAAAGAATGAGGATTCCACGAGTAAGTAACCTTAATAATATCAGTAAGTAGTTAGAGAGGAATCTGCCTAATTTTATTTTATTTTTTTGCAGAAAATTCCACCACGTATAGAGATGACTGGGGGTCCAAAAGTAACATCATATACCCCTGCAGATTTGAGTATAGGCGCTGTTATAAATGTATTCGGAAGAAATGTCGTTCTCACTGACTGTGATCCATTTACCAAGGAATATTATCGCGTCACGTATGGTTTTGGTAATATTCTTTTTAATATATACAATTCTATGTAATGCCAAACTCTATATGAATTATGAACGAAGGTATTTAGTTGTAGATGTTATTATATAAATGTTTGCAGATGCATTTACCCCGCTCCCTTTGCCACAAGATGAAAGCAAGGAGTGTATATCCTCTAGTATGGCAGAACGCGAGTTGCCGCCTTGGAATGGATATGGTTCGTACGACGATTCTGCTGAAAATTGTCGAACTGTCGAACCAAAAGCTCCACATAGAGATTTTATGAAATTTCTTCATAAAGACAGGTAAACTGTTAAGCATATTTTTTTGGAGACAGGATAAAAGAGTACATGTTTATTAAGTTCGTGAAACTGACCATCTATCACTGCATACTAAAATTTTTAACAAAAAATAGAACGGACTCAAAACGCACTAAAAAGTAAAAAATGACTGTGTCATTTAGTTGCTTTAATTTACTTAAGCATATCTATGAAGTCGGTGCCAGCAAGTTTAAGGAACATTTATTTTACGTAGTAAAGCAGTTTGTGGGTTCTAGGTAAGTCCTTGAAAGTAGAAACCTTGGCTGGCACCGACTCCTAGATATGCTTAAGTAAATTAAAGCAACTAAATTACACAGTTATTTCTTACTTTTTAGTGATTTATCGCCACGTAGCGTACTCGTACTATACTGTCATAGTATATTATATAGCACTAGTAGCCAAAAAGCTACCGATACCGAGTCAAAAACCGAAATCGCTGTAAGCGTGCCTCCAAAATTTGAAGAGTTCCTTCAATTTCCCCAGGATATCATCAGCAGATCCTAACAAGCGGACAATGGGACCACCTTGGATGTATGCCCTTTCTAATAAAAAAAGAATTATCAAAATCGGACAACACTGTAAAAAGTTATGCGTGGTCATACATAAAAAAAAAAATATACGTGTCGAATTGAGAACCTCCTCCGTTTTTTTTCGTCGGTTAAAAATAACTGTGTCATTTAGTTGCTTTAATTTACTTAAGCATATCTATGAAGTCGGTGCCAGCAAGTTTAAGGATCATTTATTTAACGTAGTAAAGCAGTTTGTGGGTTCTAGGTAGTACTTAAAGTAGAAACCTGGCACCGACCGAAAAAACGGAGGAGGTTCTCAATTCGACGCGTGTATTTTTTTTTTTATGTATGACCACGCCTAACTTTTTACAGAGTTGTCTGATTTTTTTACTTTTTAATGCGTTTGAGTCGGTTCTATTTTTGGTTAAAAATTTTCATTTCTTACTTTTTTACACGCTTTTTATTAGCTTCACTTGTATGTCAGTTTGTCAGTATGTCCAGTATGTCAGTATGTCAGTATGTCAGTATGTAACTCTCCGTGCGTAGTTTGCGCGCCTGCGGCCTTCTTTGGTTCTGGTGGCCGTTTCTCAAGCGTGATTTTTTAGTTTAAAAAAAAATTAAAAAAATCACGCTTTTATAAATAAATCAAACTAAAAAGTAAAAAATAAATAATAGTTTAAAAAAACTAAAAACACGCTTTTTATAGAAAACCAAACTAAAAAATAGAAAATAAATTTTAATAAATTTGAAATAAGAATAGTGTTAAAAATTTCAATAAATATAAATTAATAATAGTGTAAATAAAAAAAAATGTATCCCTCCAAACGCACTAAAAACTAAAAAATAACTGTGTAATTTAGTTGCTTTAATTTACTGAAGCATATCTATGAAGTCGGTGCCAGCCAAGTTTAAGGAACATTTATTTTACTAGTAAAGCAGTTTGTGGGTTCTAGGTAACGTCCTTGAAAGTAGAAACCTTGGCTGGCACCGACTCCTAGATATGCTTAAGTAATTACACAGTTATTTTTTACTTTTTAGTGCGTTTGGAGTCGGTTCTATTTTTTGTTAAAAATTTTTATTTCTTACTTTTTAGTTATTTATCGCCACGTAGCGTACTCGTACTATACTGTCATAGTATATTATATAGCACTAGTAGCCAAAAAGCTACCGATACCGAGTCAAAAACCGAAATCGCTGTAAGCGTGCCTCCAAAATTTGAAGAGTTCCTTCAATTTCCCCAGGATATCATCAGCAGATCCTAACAAGCGGACAATGGGACCACCTTGGATGTATGCCCTTTCTAATAAAAAAAGAATTATCAAAATCGGACAACACTGTAAAAAGTTATGCGTGGTCATACATAAAAAAAAAAAAAAAAAAATATACGTGTCGAATTGAGAACCTCCTCCGTTTTTTTTCGTCGGTTAAAAAAAGCGTGGGGTGCTTTTTAAGATATTATCAAAATGATAATCACTCTACGCATATCTGTCAATAAAATATTTATAACTATTGACACCATGCACCCCACGCGTTTTTTAAATAAAATACATTTTTTTTATTTACAATATTATTAATTTATATTTATTGAAATTTTTAACACTATTCTTATTTCAAATTTATTAAAATTTATTTTCTATTTTTTAGTTTGGTTTTCTATAAAAAGCGTGTTTTTAGTTTTTTTTAACTATTATTTATAGTGATTTATCGCCATATAACGTTCTCGTTCTATACTCTCATACGGCACTACACAAACACACACAAAAAGCTACCGATACTTACATAAAAACCGAAATCGCTGCAACTGTGCTAATAAAATTTGAAGAGTTCCTTCAATTTTCCCAGGATATCTCATTGTTAAAAAATTATCAAAATCGGACAACTCTGTAAAAAGTTATGCGTGGTCATACATAAAAAAAAATATACGTGTATATACGTGTCGAATTGAGAACCTGCTCCGTTTTTTTTCGTCGGTTAAAAAGTGTTTATTGCAAGTTTTAAGCAATTAATTAAATTTAATGCAAGTTGCCTAATCCAAATGAATTAAGTAATTTGCGCCATTGCAATTATTACACACAATAATTGTCATTGTTCTATTAGCACTATTTACTTAACTAAGTGCTAAGTATGAAAATAACAACGAATGATTGTACATTTTATAGATTTTAATCATATTTCATTACTATAGGATTGGATTTGATTCCCACATACTTCGTTTCGCTGCAAGATTGATTAGCGACAATCCTGTGGACGAACACCGTTACTTTATAATAAAATATTTTTTGTGTGATGACACAATTGGAATATTTGAACTTGGGGAGCGTAACTCTGGTTTTAAGGTTAGTTGTCTCAATATAAGAGATTTGAGTTGTAAAGATACATTAAGGATAAATTTGACTTTTTAACGACTACTGTAGCGCAGTAGAATGCGCGGTGGATTTATAAGACGAAAGTTCTGGGTTCGATTCCCGCAGGGCTGATTAAGATTCTCTGAATTGGTCCGGGTCTGGCTGGTGGAAGCCCTCGGCCGTGGCTAGTTAACACCCTACCGACAAAGACGTACTAACAAGCGATTTAGCGTTCCGGTGCAATGTCGTGTAGTAAATAAACGGATGTGGATATTAACGCCTATTATTATACCTTTATTTTAGATTGTATCATCAATTACCATTAGGTAGGATTGCAGTCAATGGTTATTCGTAAAGAATAAAAGAAATGTTTTTTTTTTTAATTTTTTTTTCTTTGACATTTATTACTTTTTTTCTTCTTAATTTTGTTTGACATTTAAGTAGTTTCTTATTGTTTTAATTATTATATGTACCTACCTTAATTTTTGCATGCCCATTATCGTGTAAAACATTGTATTTTTTTAACATAACGATACCTATGTATATTGTAAATGATTCATGCAAATAAATGATTTTGATTCTGATTCTAAAATTCTTTCACATACTAAAATGCGAAAGCCCAGTCTGTTTTACAATTATTGATACCAAAAAGATATCACAAATTGAATGTTCTTCAGCTTCAAACACTATAAATTCAAAATTGCACTGCTTTAGTGCCATAATTCCTGAAGTTTAAAATTATTCTGTTTGTTTGTAGGGCGGTAAGTTTTTCCGGCGTGATAAGATGTACCTACCAGACGTCAAGTTTTTCGTGCCAAAGGAGCCCCCCGCGTACACTGACAAGGATATGTGGATTGGCAATGAGCTGGTCATCAACAAACATCGATTTAGACTCATTGCAGCTGATGAATATGCTTTACGGTATATGGAGATTCATTCTGATCAGGTAACTATTAAAAGTTAGGGCCCGCCAAACCGCATTAGAGCAGCGTAGTAGGTGTAAATTCTATATGCCTTTTCCCTAAAGGAGGCTTGGCCTTGTTGGGCCGTTATTGACAGCTTGTAAGAAAATGAGGTTTTGAGATTGGGATGCCGCCTATTTGATAGGTGATGCCGATGATTTATGGGTAGGAAAGTTGTACGTAACTGCAAAGATTTTAGCTAATCTGGCCGTCCTATAAGGAAATAATAAATAAATCCTTATCTTTCTATATAATCTAATCCTGTATGTCTTCAAAATGCAGGGAATATTAAGTTACAGATAAATTAATTTAATATACTTAAAATACTTTTCAAAGTCTCCGATTGAACTGAAAATTAAATAAAAACCAAAATGATGACTATATTTTAGTACCTAACCATTCTTAGCTAATTTATTATAGGTATCTATAGTAAGATATAATAAATCAAGTAAAAATTATACCGTAGATTTTGTCTAATATAATGCTTTTTTTTCAGTATCCGATGGCAAATATACCCTTGATAATGGACAAGATACGCAGAACACTGGCCTCTAAAGAGAACGGCTACAAGAATTTTGTAGCGAAATATATGGAAGCAGTTCTGCCAAATAAGAAAGAATTGATGTCTGTTAGATGCTTCAAGTAAATATTTTATAAATAGTTTTTCTTTTTCCAAATAGTGTTTCAGTTTTATAATTGTAGATAGGTAATTAAAATGATTATTTTCGTAGGCAAGCTTTAAAAGAAATAATGTGCGAAAAGATGTCTGAACATGAATTCGTGTCTCTGATACGATACTTTCGAGGTGATCCCGGAAAAGAAAAGAGTCCGCGAAGAGAGATGATAAGGTAAAATATATTATATTAAAAGATGTTTTTTTCAACGCTGATGTTTAAAATTAAAAATATTAAAATGATTGCTAACCTGTTAAATACACTTTGTATAAATTTCGCGATGGTAATTTTGGCTGCAAAGACACATGGCTGTGTTTGACCCATAATGTTTCAGATAATAAAAGTAATGTGGTATATACAATGATTTCCCGCTATTCGATGGGTTTGTGAACAAATAGTAGAGTAAATGAATAAAAAGGGCAATTAAGGGATTCTATTAAACAATCGATGATATTGTTCTTGTAGTTTTCACTCACTGCAACAACACAAGGTTAATACTGAACTTAACCGAAACATTCATCATTTGTGTATGTTATAGGTCGTTAGTATTCACCGAACTGACCCGCGGGCTATGGGACGACCGAGAGCGTCTGAAGGAAGGCCTGATGCATGCCGACGTGAGCCGCTCGGGAGTGCTGTCGGAGGAGCAGTTGCGGCAAATACTGCGCGCGCACAGGCTGCCCATCAACCGCGACTTGATGGACTGCATGTTGAAAGTGTGAGTTTGTGCCAGAATTTGAACATGATAAAAAGAGAACGCAAGTACGGCTGGATATGGAGTACTGGTTCCATCTCAGGCTTATCAAGTTTTTAACGGCCTCCGTGGTGCAGTGGTATGCGCGGTGGATTTATAAGATGGAGGTCCTGGGTTCGATTCCCGGCGGGGCAGATTGAGATTTTACTTAATTTGTCTTGGTCTGGCTGGTGGTGGGAGGCTTTTCGCCGTGGCTAGTTACCACCCTATTGATAAAGCCGTAAAGGGGTGTGGATTTCCATCTTATTCCTAACAAGTTAGTTCGCTTCCATCTTAGATTGCATCATTACTTAACATCAGGTGATAGCAGTCAAGAGCCAACTTGTAGTCAATAATAAAAAAAAAGTTTTGATTACGTTAATAAACGGGCAGTTCCAAATTTTGTAGTATTTAGGAGGTGAATAAAAGCATTTCTCAAAGAACAGCAATACATTAGCAGTGCCTTTGGTGTTCAAAATGAAAAAAAGTCATGGTGGTGATCACACTATATCAAGTACAGCATTCTATTTTTCCGTTTTTAGGTTAAGCAGAAATACGCCTTAATACAAGCATACCTAAGAAGAGCTAGGTAAAGTTTTAGTTGCTTGCGTGGTTGTGTTAATTATAAATTTATTTATTTTTTACGTGTGTAAATATATAATAGTTTGATCTATTTCATTGTCTTTAAGTAGGCAGTAGCTTATTTCGAATCTATAATAAATATAAATTTTAATAAAATTTTTCTAATTGTAGGCTTGAAAAGGATGACAAGTGTAACATTCTTTACGAAGATCTGATGTCGTTTTTAGACTTCCAAACTAGACCAGTGTTCAGTCTGACCGAAGAAGATTACATGAAGGTCGTGCGTCATGCGCCGCCGGTTAAAGATACAGAGGTTTGTACTAATGGTTTTGGCTTTTAGTAGTGTCTTAATATATGTAGTACATATATTACTAAAATTATGTATATTTTTTCAGTGTAAGCTGTGGGCAGAAGCAGAGACAATAATAGACGACGGTTTCGTAAATTGGAGCGCCTTCCTCTGCCAACTGAATCTCGACCATCTAGTAAAAGAACAGACTCAGTAGAATATACATACCTATAATTATTAGAACACTGAGAATGTTATTAGATTAACAAATTAACGTTGTTTGTCAAACAATAAAATAAATATATTCGTTGATAGATAAACTGTTCACACAGGCGCGTTTGTGTCAAACTGAAAGCGCATTAGTAAAGCAAAAACATATTTATAAATTACTGGGACGCCCGCTGTGTGTAGTTCTCGTTCTCGTAAGAATTTCAGGATAACATGTGGTCTTTGCGTTATTTAAATATTTATGCTATACTATTGTAAAGGTTCATTAAAATATATTCAGTAGTTTTGGCGTGAAAGAGTAACAAACATCCATCTGTTTGTAAGCGGTTACTACAAGTATAGGTAAGTATGAGTTTGTTGATAAAAAGGATGTCATTGACCTCTCCTTGTCGCCTCACTCATATAAATTAAACAATGCATTTCTGTTATGCTTACATTACTTAAGTTACATACAAACGGGCATGTCCTACCATTTTACTTCTGCGTCCATAGTCCTCAGAACACATAATTATACTAAGCCCAGCCTTTTGCCAGAGATAGGATAACTATAAACCCCAATTACCTTTAAAATGGGGAAGCCCTCATGGATACCTTCTCGCCATGGGGAGGCAAGAAGATTATGTCAGACTTATACCGACTAAAACCCCACGGTGTTGCAACTCGTCGCCTGGCACTGCATTACGGGAATTATCTAACTACCTCATTTTGATTCAAAACTAATTAAATTAAATTGAGAAATTTAATATCATCTGTTTAATTTTTGGAAGAATGAAATAAAATGACTCTCAAGTTCTCAATTGGTATATTTTGATCACAATAAATATTAATTTTCTTTCTCACTTTTACAAACTAATAACAAAATGGCTTAACGCATAATCACTATTGGAAACACATTTTCACAACATTGAAAATATCTATAACTTGTAACATTCTATGTGATGACGATGAATAGTGTAATATCTTTTATATTGTGATTGATTTTACACAGAGAGAAAGACGGCGCGTAAAATTTTAGAATAAGGTGTGTAATTTACACAATAATTACTACGTGTTTGGCAACCATTACAATAAATAACTTAAAAAATAATTTTATTACTAAATGACTTTCATTCCAACTATTCCTATCAAACATGAATATTATATAAATAGGTATACATATTTTTTCTATTGAATTCGTTGCTCAAATCACGATTAGGGATATTCTCAAATATTACAGCTATGTTTTGTTTATTGTAGTTTATTGACTTGAGAAAAACAAATGGAGAAAAAATTGGAAAAAAAATATTAAATTCTTATTTTTGTATGGGAATTGCCACTTCGTAAAATTTAGGTGGATATAAAGTCCACCGAGTCAGCTATATTAATTTAATAAAATGTATGAAAACTTATTTTGAATTTATTTTAAACGTCTCAATTTCTGTTGTAACCACAATCTTGTGCATATGAATATTGTGTTTGTTTTGATAAAAATAAAAAATAGTTATATCTTGTGTTCAAAGACAAGGCTTGCTTTCTTGTGTTGATACAACTTAATAGTGTGACTTAGGGTCAATGATAATATTTACAAATGGCACAAAGTATTCACTTGTGTCGATATATGCTTAATTAAAACTGTAACAAAATTATATGATGTTACGAGGTACAAACAATTATTTACTATTATACTTATGACACTGGATGGAACTGATACAATTTATAATTTAATTAATTTACTTAAATTCTAACGATAAAGTTAATAGGTACATATTTACACTTTACTTTATAATACTCGTATCTAATTTACACACACTCGTATCCTAATTTTAGAACTCTGGTTTAAATTTGAATAAAATAATACTTTTTTACTGAGGTTTCATGTTGACCGCAGTCGCCCTCATAGTTTAAAGAGATCGGTATTGTTTTTTTTTAATTTAAAATAATATCCACTCATTTCAAACGTCTATATTTTTTCACCACATATCTTTTACTCGTTCAGTCGCTGGTATTTGCGGCCGATACCTGAAAAAGCAAATTTGAATTAGTAATTACATATTATACGTTTTGACGGCCTCTGTGGCGCAGTAGTATGCGCGATGGATTTATAAGTCGGAGGTCTCGGGTTCGATTCCGGGCAGGGCCGATTGAGATTTTCTGAATTGGTCCGGGTCTGGCTGGAAGCTTCGACCGTGGCTAGTTACCATCCTAACGACAAAGACATACCGCCAAGCAATTTAGCGTACTGGTACGATGTCGTGTAGAAATCATACCAGTACGCGGTGGAGGAGTGTGAATATTATCCTACTCCTACCAAGTTAGCCCGCTTCCATCTTAGATTGTATCATCACTTACCATCAGATGTGTTTGCAGTCAAGGGGTAACTTGTAATGATTAAAAATAATAATGTTTTCTGTCGTGATTTAACTTTAATCATAGTTTTGCAATTTTTATTCCCCGTGGTCCTTACGCGTGTAGACCCTGTAAAGACCACTGGAAATACGCGAAGGAATAATTGAAAAATATATGTATATTGCATATGTACCTTTGCGGTGACGTTGCGAGTGAGCCCGACGGCGGGCTGCTCGCCAGCGGTGACATCTTGATGCCGGAACTATTACCGTTTATACTTGACCCTAAACTCGAAGCGGAGTCCGCACTGAAATCATCAAAAAGCTTTATTAAAAACCTTAGAAATAGATATATTATTTTCTTAATCTTTCCAGAAAAGAAGTGGGTACATGAAAGGCTGACCATCGAACTCTGTAGTTCACGGTGTTAATATTTTAAATTTAAGAATAAAAAGTTTTCCGTGACATTCAAATAACATATCTGCATAATATAATATGTACATTTTTTCATCTTCTAAGGACTGAATAAAGTCTGGGATATCTGTCAAGGAAATCTTAGTAACCACTTTTAAAAAAGTGGTTCTGTAGGTACAATATTGTTGGTGCTAGCCTAGCCTACCTAGCCGCGGGTGGTTGTAAAGTTAGTGATTCAATTATTTGAGAAAATATTAATAATTATTATTTATTATTATATTAAAAAAATATTAATTATTAAGAATCTTACCGGTCTATCTGTCGTCTAAACAGCGGGTACCTCCACGGTGAGTTCGGTTTGCGCTGCTCGGGCGAGAAGGCGGGGTTGTCGCGCCCCGAGCTCTCGTTCACTATGCTCATAGACACCTGCCGCTGCGAGTCGCGGGTTTTTGACGAGAGTCTCCTGTTACAAGACATTAATCAACACATAATCATCACCACTATTATCATTAGCTTACATGGTTGTTACACCACCAACTTTCCAACTCCGCTATTATCATCCGCTATTGGTCACAGTGTCATCAACATAGATAGTCCTCAAAAGGAGGGAGATTTGGCCCCGTAGTAGGTCTTTAATAGGCTGATAATAATGATTATCTGACTAGAAACAACTGTATCTATATAGTATCTACTACTGCTTAACGTCACCAACCTTAGTATTCTAGAAGGTAACGAGCTCTGTGTCTGCGGCCGCGCCCGCTGCCTGCTGTCGACTATGAGCACGTGTCTGTCGTACGGCGTGTCGTAGTCCACCTCCAGCACAGTCGAGAACTTGTGTGGCCAGACTAGATCCAACACCGCTATCAGCAAACCAACCACTAGGCATATACCTCCTGGAAACAGATGAAACAACTGAGTAGTATAATTTCTAGTCCACTTTCTTCTTCGTTTAATGATTAAGTACTTAGCGTTTGATTGCACTACTTTATTTTGAATGGAAATCTTTCTTAAAGATAGTCACGATGAGGCCTAAATGAGGGCGCCTAGAGATTAATGATAATTCTTTTCTAAATAGTAATAGGCGCGGTAGGATAAAATAATTTATTGTAAGTATTGTATATAATAGGGGACGTACCAGCAATAAGAACTAGCCAGAAACACCAGCCCAACGAGAAGAACAGCATAGCTCCATCAAGCCTCACAATCAACGGCACATGAGGCAGCGACGCCCAGTACCCGCCCGCTGCAGTACACAGGGTAATTCCTAACGACGCCATCGCGTAGGCGCCGTACCGAGGTACTACCACCAGGAGCAGGTTCATAAGCAGCCATAACGCCAGCGCCGTCCTGGAATGGGTGAATAACTGATCAAGTTCTTATTATCTGACGTGAGTTCTGTAATAGACGACACGTGGCGTTGCCGAATACCGACATTCATGTATACTTTGTTAACTTGACACTGTATTTTCCTTTTTTTATACATTTCAAGTTGACTGCAATCACTAAATGGTAAGTGATGATGCAATCTAAGATGGAAGCGGGATAGCTTGTTAGGAGTAGGGTAACATCCACACCCTTTCGGTTTCTACACGACATCGCACCTGAAACCTAAATAGCTTGGCGGTGGTAGCTAGCCACAGCCAGAAGCCTTCCATTGAATTACCAATTTGTCTTTCTCGAGATAGAGACGAATTGGAGACTAGCACTGTTGTATTTTAAAAACATAGTTGCAGAATAGCGCTAGGTACTGATTCATTTAGTGTCAGTGACGTCGGTGATAAGTTTTAAATGTTTACAAAGAAATGTCAATATAGTCGAAGAGTCACTGAAGGCTAGAACTTTGTCATTCTATAATTGTTGAAAGTTAGTATATACTACTATCATAGGTACTGATAGATAAGCACGATAACTACGGAATTTGAACCAAAATGGCTGTCTAAAGCTAAAAGGTAACTGTTCCACGGGATGAATTGGATATGACAATTATTTCAGATAATTATTTATGAGAGTCTCAGCAACGCCACGTCTTATATCAGCACTTTCATACCAAAGCAGTGTGGTGGTAGTGTACCCAGCCGCCCTGTACTTAGCACCCCACTCGAAGCCCTCGTGCTCCGCCGCGAAATGTTCAGCCACAGACAGTACGGGGTATGGTAAACCCCGTAGAAGGCCGGCGCGGTACCATTCCTGGATCGCGCCCGCCTCTTCCCAGCGAAACTGCTCATTGTAGTCCACTCCAGGATCGCCTTTGGATAAGTTGCCCCACGATAACGCTGAAAAGAAGATTTACTTCTTAAATAGACTGAATTTTAAAAAGTTTACTATTTTTATGAAAAAAATTAACTTTTTAAAATTTAGATATCTACCAGTTGCGTTGAATTTCTTAGGAAACAACTTCAGTGAAGGATTTTTATTTTGTGTATTGCACATTATTTGCATATTTTTCTTTTACAAGAAAACGAAGCTTTAAATAATTTTATGAACTTACGACGAGAGTAATTATGTGTGTAGATGTATTCCGTTGCTTAGATAAGAACCCGTATTCGTAACTTTATCTTTACGATTGGCACATGGCAAATAAATTATATAAATGCGGGTGATGTAGTTACAGGGTTACACTCGCGCTCTTCTTTTAGTCGAGTAACTGATTTACACCAGCCACTGATGCGGCAGAAATATTGGAGTTTAAGCTTCAAAACTTATGCATGGAGTGAGGTCTGGCCATGCAGTAATTATGATGATGACGAACACCCAGACAATTGCAGGCTAATGATGATGATGACTTACCAGAGAGCGATACATTGACGTGACCCAAGCCGACATGGACGGCGAGCCAGCAGTCGAGGCGCTCGGCGGAGAAGGCGCGGTACGCGGCGCGGGACACGCGCGCCCCGGACACGTGCCACGACGAGCCGTGCTTACATACTAGAAAGTTTAATATTTATTTTATTACACTTCCTAAAAGCGCAGGCAGGAGTATGGAGTAACTTTATGGATGTTATGTAACGTGCTAGAAATAAGTATAGAGCAGCAACGAACTTCTAACTGATGTAGAATTTAGTATAGGTATTTATATGTGCTCGCTGCTAAACTCTCGCATTCAAGTTAGTATTTGATATTTTAATAGACTTGAACTTCAATTGAGCGTTTGACTACTGAGGACATATTGATATCTCATATTATGGTGAATAAAATAAAAAAAAACATTCAATTTATATTGGACCATTAAAAATCTGGATCTTTATTATGTACCTACTGGATTCTTGGGCTAGATCCTTTTATAATTATCTACCTCTATCGCAATTTACCTACGTGATTTAAGTTATCAAGTATTTAAACGGATTTACAAATTGCGTCAGCACGCATATTATATACTCATGACAATAAATAACAGGAACATCTCACAACAAGGTATCAAATCTTAAAAAAAAAACAATGGCATCAATAATTGTCGTATCATTCTAGAATACCATTGAAAAGTACAATAGGACTGTTCCGACCATGTTCCGACTGTGACTTATAGACTTCCTACAATAACTAAATCCTATACGGAATATTTATAAGATTGCTTTGTTGTTTACAATACCAAGATCTTTACTATATTGGTGGTCAACCACTCATGTGTATGCAGGTTTGTAAACCAAATTATATGACTTCGACTTTAGAAGATTTATTGATAAATGTGTATTGCGCTTATTTATAGAAAATGCAGTATAGGTAATATGACATTATTAAAGACATGAATAATAAGGGCGTCTGTCTACCTAAGAGTTTTCATACCTAGTTTACGTTTCAGTAGATACGTGTCTGGTGTTTAAAGACATGATTTCTACTCGTAGTGTCCCGAAAAAATATTACAAAATTAATGTATAATCTATATTTAGATTATTGATGCTACCTCTCAATAGCACTCTAACAATCGAAGTTGTACAATTGCCAAACGAATTTAAGTATCTTTAGTAAGAGTATATAGGCTGACGTACTTTCAGCATTTATAAAACGATGAAGGTCTGGCGATCACTATCTCTTAGACTAATATAAACACATGTGCAAATCATAACATCTATATCTAATTAAATTATAATCAGAACAGTTTTATTAAACATAATTGAATAGGTCTTATAATCATCCAATTACGTAGTAAATTGCTTGTAATAATGCACGCATCTCCGTAAATCTGTAATGGGTTAATGCAACGATTTCTCCACTCGGGTGGTCATTCGAAACAATGGCTCTATAGTTACGAAAATAATTATCGTTCAGATCGTTAAGCATTTAAGCAACATTCGCGTAAATACGGGAAAATATCTTAAAAATGAATTAAAAGAACATAATTATGCCGTAAATACCGGAAAATATCTTATAAATGAATTAAAAGAACATATGCCGTAAATACCGGAAAATATCTTATAAATGAATTAAAAGAACATATGCCGTAAATACCGGAAAATATCTTATAAATGAATTAAAAGAACATATGCCGTAAATACCGGAAAATATCTTATAAATGAATTAAAAGAACATTCGTCGTAAATACGGGAAAATATCTAATCTAAAAATGGCTAAGTGGTTAGTTTTTACGCGGTAGAAGTGGATGCGAGAGGTATACCAGCGAAGTCTTTCTATAACCTGCTAAAAGACCTTGGCTTTACTAGAAGTGCAGTAAGCTCCATGTTGGAATGAGTATCCAAAGCTGCTCTAGTAGGGTCCTTCCGAATTTGGCTGTGCAGGGAGAATAACTTGAACAGAGGAGAGTGTTGACGGCCGTCACTAAGAGATCTCTTTTAAACCTACACCCGTGTCACAAGTCTCGGGTTCTGTTCGGAGTTTTTCTCTCTGCCACGCGATGGACCCGGCACCCGCACGGTGAAACTATGGAATGCTAAGATATTCGTCTCTATTAAGTTTTGCTCAAGATAGGTTTTGATTGAAATATTTTTCAAACATCCTGTATGTTTGAAAAATATTTACAAGTTTAACTGTTAACAAGTTTAAATATTACTTACAATAGATTACATAAAAGTTTCTTACCTAAGATCACAGTGCCCACGAAGAGACTAAGGGTGACTATCGTGAAAGTAGTAAATCTCTGAAAAATT
Source organism: Mycalesis mineus (assembly GCA_034621355.1). NCBI lineage: Eukaryota > Metazoa > Arthropoda > Insecta > Lepidoptera > Nymphalidae > Mycalesis > Mycalesis mineus. Next base: position 9,407,022 of record CM067894.1, on the reverse strand, counting down.
AAAACAATAAAATAAAAATTTTAATTATATCGTGAAATATGACGTCATAGTCCAAACGAACATTGTAAATGTTTAATTTTTTAAAATTGAAAAGTTAAGTTTATTCATACAAATGAATAATATTATTATTCATTTGTATCTGTCCCTCTATTTATTCTATGTAATCGTGTCACCATATAATTTAACGTATAATTTTATAGCGTATTTTTCCAGCTGGAGCCTTATTGGTGATCCTATACAAAATCGTCTAGTTTTGTGTCAGCTACTAATGTGACGAGACCAGTACCAGGTTTTATGGATGGGCATCAATTCGGCTAATTTCTAAAGTCTAACCTATTTAGGGGCATCGAGATGTTATGAACGATGTTTTATTAACAAGGTCTAAGTGACTGCCTATATATTATATAAATATATTTAAAAGTTAAACTCGTATATTTATGTTAAAATAATTAGAGTTCTACTATAACTAGAAATGCAATACAGTAATGTATAAACCTAACGTGAAAATAGCAAAAACAGAACGTTTGGGAACTACGACGCCACACATAAAACGAGTTTTCAAACACAACCCCCGCGTTATCAAATCGGGGGTTGATGATGGTCACCTCTTTCCTGATCCCCGGGAATACGGCCAGGAACGCGATGTAGAGCGTGAGAGCCGCCACCAGCAGCGCCAGCGCCGGCACGTCCGCTGCAACTGCCGTGCGGTTGTGATAAGCGTACAGGGTCGGCCCGCCTTCCTCGCGGAAAGCGTCGAACCACCCCTTCATCGCTCACCACGCCTGGTAAAAAGAAACAATACTTTGAGTCATGAATCATCATTCATCATTATCAGCCTTAACAACAAGGCCAGGCCTCTTTAAAGGAAAGGAGATGATATGGGGCTTTTAGACCTACCATGTTGGTCAAATGTGGGTTTGCGGGCTTAGGATGATAATAATGCTTCATTCATTAACGATTCCCGGTCCCGGTCACTATCATCAATATCTTATAGTCACCTGGACCGACGGCTTAACGTGCTCTCCGAGGCACGGGATGTGACCAGTGTCTTTAACTAGCTTCAAGTTTATATAACTAGTTTCAAGTTTTTAATTCTATATGGGATGACTCTCTTTTATTAGGACTATGTTTTTGTTCTTAACTTTGTTTATTAATCGAATCATTGAATTTCTGTTTACTACATATTCTCTTGTGGGTAATAAATTGGACGATATTTGTCTTACTTGTTTTAGATATATTATTACTAATTGAGTCGATAAGATTTGAAAAACTATGCATTTGCTCTTGACATACCTTTTAATTAATTCTAGATTTATATCCTGCATTAATTGCAATTGGCATATAAGAAATTAATTCATAGAATGCACATACTTTTAATTAACCCACTATGAATTTATAAAATAATGATTACTATGATATTAATGCACACAGGTAATAAACTTATTTACCTACCTGTTGGTGGTATAATAAATACATAGAATGGATAAAATTGTAATTCTAGTAAATATATAAAATAAAATGTTGATCATCAACGTTGTTTAGTCATGTACCTACTCGTCATATAGGTAAGTAAATAATTAGAAAATATAAACTAACAGGAAAAGGAAGAAAATAAATTTAAGAATGATACCCTTACAAAGATACCTACATCATACATTTCGTTGCCTAAATACCTGTAGCTAAATATAATACATTGACACGGATTATTGTCCCTATTCTAGTAAGAATATGCAAATCCTATCGCTAATGCCTAACCTTTAAGCGATGAAGCAACAGAAATAACAAAATCCATAAATGAATTATGGTATCTATAATTACATCAAGTTTGCACTTTAATGCCTCCTGTTTAAATGTTACAAGTATGTATTTTGCATCGCAAATTATATTTAATAATATATTTTTATATTAAAGAATCAAAGATTATCACCCTAAGTACGCCAACCTACATTGAATCAGCGCAGTGACTTTATCAACATATTTAACGCTTCAGTGAAAGGTCAGACCTCTAATAGGATAGGGGCTAGAATGCATAGATTCACGGTTTTCCAATTTGGCTGGTTTGGGTGATAATTTTTAATCGAACCAATCCCAAAGAGCTCTTGGAAAGTACGAGTCTGTAACGCGACTAGTTCCACAATTGAGATCAGAGTGCCGAGTGTGAGTTTCTTACCGAGCCACTGCGTAAAAACGTAACGCACATTTATATGGAATTTTAGTAGCGCCATCTAGTTATAGCGAGAGTAAACACTTTTTTTGCTTTATAATTTGACGTTATGAGTGGCTACGTTTTTACGTAGTCGCTCGGTGAAAAACTCACACTTGCCCCACTTATACTAATAATTTATTGAAAGAAAGAAAAGCTCACTTTTCAAGTATTACACCGATTTAATTGTCAAACTTAGGTCCTCGTAATCCGAAGCTACATAAGTTAATCACTAGACCAACGTAGTTTGAACGATATACATAAAACATTATAGGTGTTTTAAATTTAGCTCAATAAAATAATCTTTCAATTTATTATTGTGCGGTTTATCGGAAGCATTTTTTGTCTTCGAGAAGTTTTTGTCGTATACCGGAAGAACAGTCGAGCATTGGTTTCGAGGTTATTATGCTTTATTATGATATACTACAAGTTATTACGTATCGAAAGGTAACCTTCACTAAATGTTATTTATTAGTTTTAAAGTCATGAACGTTATATTATGATCTTGTTTGTCAAGAATTTTTATAGCTTGATTTACTATACGTTTTATTGGTGATTTAAATGGCTACTTTTAATTATAGCTGTTTTCTTTAATGCTGTAGAATTCCTAACGCAGTTATTGCTATATTTTACAGCTTCTGTTTGCGAATGGTTATCTTTGTATATGTTTTTAAAGGAATTATACAATGCTTTTATAAAAGTCATCCTACTCTTACATTCAAAATTTAAATTCAATTTTTGCCGCGAAGTCCGCTGATTTGGAGGCAGTATCGTAATATCGGTGTGAGCTTATAAACTGCGCTCCTAAAAAATTCTCCTGTCGCCAAAGTGGCAGAGCAGTTCTGGTTATTACTGCGCCCCTGGAGGGTCTGTGCCCTCTGTTTGGGCACCGCTGGCTCCACTGCTTGGGTGCAGTAGTAAAGGTGTACAGACAAGCCTGTGACAAATGCAATGGTACGTTAAACTGAAGAAGCGTGCAATGTTGATGTTCCTTTACATTACATAGTATTGTCATCTTACCGCTTCATTATATGATATGTTTACTATTCCAATTCTTACTAACATAATAAAGCCAAATTTTTTTATGTTTGGCTGGATGTTTTGTATAACTCTTTCACCCAAAAACTACTAAATGGATTTTGATGAAACTTCACAATATTATAGCTCAGAATAACTCATAGGCCAAATTTTATGCCACGGGAACGAGAATTATGCGGGTGAAACCGCGGGCGTCCTCTAGTATTTTATTATACAATTTTCTCTTAGTCTAGAATCCTGTGATGCTGGCTAACTAAACTAATAATTTAAATAAAGAATATAAGCCTTAAGGAAAATTATAAAAAATTAAAATACATATTATTTTAATTTTATGTCTTGTCTATAGAGGATTTCAATTAACAACTATTTTCATATTTTATTATCTATACTAAATACCTATCATTAATTATTATTGCTATTTGCTACTAGATTACTATTATAAATTCTTTTTCAGTGAATGAATAACATTTTAATTGGCATCAAGGTAAAGATTATTATGTTAATGGAGTTGCATAAACGAACCGCTGGATGCAATAGCGCATAACCGTGATTTTTCCTTGAAAAGCAAGTTAAACCAACTTGGTTATAGGACCAACCTAGATGGGAAACCATTGCCTATACCAAAACGCAATCTTGTAAGCAGTGGCGTGAATTTCATAAATGCAAAACACCTAAAAACACATAGCAAACCAGTACTGGACGAGGAATTTTTCATTTCGTGTAGATAGTAATAATGCTTACCCAAGTTACAAAATCTTGTGCACGCCACTGCTTGTAAGAGTACCTATGACGTACTCATTAGGAGAATGTCCTACAACGCTCTTCCTATCCGTCAAACTAAGGTACGAGTATAGCTAATAAGTCTGAGCATTTTTCTTTTCGGCAATCATATTTATTAAATCAAAAATTAAAGAATCGACATAGAAAACAACATTGAAATTATTATTTCTTTTTATCGAAATTATTATATTATTACTACTAAAATTCTGATTATACTGAAGCATTTTAACGTGACTAACAAATTGCCAAAATGAATGACAAACCAAAGTAATGACAAACAGTCACAAAAAAGTTACTGAACCTGAACCTATGAACACGTGAAAGGACTGTACTAAAAATAAAAAGAAATCAAAACGTGAAAGCGAAAAGATAAAATTTGTACTGAAACAAATGGACACTATACGGAAAGGGCCAACGAGAAAAGGAGAAGAGGATGTCCCATAAAAAGATGGATAGAGGATACAAAGGCAATAGCGATAAATGAATGGATAAGAAAAGCTAAGGACGGATAGGGCTGGAGTCGGCTTTTCCCTGAGAAGAGGTTTCGATCAATGATAATGCAGATAGTAACATTTTAAATTTTTTTATTAAACACTAAATTTCAAATTATAATCAACACTGACAAAGGGAGAAGGTTCCATGTTTGGCTGTAGGTATGTAACGTTATTTCAAAGTCATAATATCCCTAATTTCCTTGATCTTTTTTTGTGTATGCAGTATAATTTTTACCAAAATTATACTGCATACGGCTCATACAGCTTTTGCGGCTGTTGTTGTTAGTATTGGATTCAACCCGGAAACCGCGGAGTCGGCGCGCGTAAGGTCGGGCGGACGGATAACCGACCTTCGGATGTGATAGCAAGGGCGACACGCAGTCACGGTCACGTGTGTAGTTATAGGGAAGAAATTGTGCTTCTCTGAACCTGTTGTGTGTCGTTACTATCTCGTATAGTGTAGGTGCTTATTTAAGTAGTGTAGATTAATCCAAGTATTATGTTCATTATAAACAAACGTTGTCAACTGTAAAAATTTCGCTTAATTTAACGATTTCTGTTCTTTAATTAATTTAAAAGTGTCTATTAATAATTATTGACAATTTTATAGTATTTTTTTTAATTGCTAATAAATATTTTATTGGGAGGTTAATAACCAAAATAAGTTTTGGTTCATTGTAGTAAATTAAAATTCGATTCGTATAAAAACACTAAAGTTTCTATGTTCGTTATAGACTCTAGAACTATGCAACCAATGTTTCCGGACATATTCATATTAGAATGTCAAAGAGTTAATCCATTAATGTGCTACTTGGTAGTTCGCTAGTTATTCTTATATATTTCAATTGCTTTATTTTACAACAAGTATATAATTATTAGGCTCTTTTCTTATTCCCAACATTAAGGGAATTTTAAAAACTGTAATTATAACGTCAGAAAGCACGAGATTTTTTGTTCGTGAAATGATATGGGAATGTACCCAGTGAGGGCCGGTCAAACGCAAGGACAAGTTAAGTCAATAAGGATGTTGGCCGGTTAAACCACAGGTGATTCAACCTTGCACATTGTTGAGTTTATACGAGCAGCTCTATATATAGTGACGTTAATACTACGTGCTTGGAATGTGATTATGGGCTTTAGGGTAATTTTATATGATAACAAAGTGTTTGGTAGCTTATTTTTATGGTCCACTGTATGTCCAATTAACATCAATAGTCAGTGGCAAAGATTAAACTTTAAGAGTTTTTGGCGAAGAAAACTGCTACCTCCATCCTAAAGCTGCCATAATTTTTATCTCAATTTTTTCAGATTTAATAATTAATTAGTAGTGAAATAGGAATAACGGAAGTTGAATAAATTAAAGTCAATAAGAAATTTATAGATCGAAGATTTTTCATCTTGTGAATGCGTTTGCAGCCTCAGTTTTGGGATACATACTGGCTGTGGAATCCAGCTCGCGTAGATCCCGAATAAATCAAAATGTTTGTAAGTAAGTATGGATGTTTGTTTGTTACTCTTTTACGCCAAAAACTATTGGATGAATTTTCATGAAACTTTACAATAATACAGCTTATACATCAGAAAAACACATTCGCTACTTTTTATCTCGATATTTTTACAAGAACGGGAACTGCGCGAGTGAAACCGCGAGCGTCCTCTAGTTGTTTCATATACCTTGGAGCTACATTTTTAACCGACGAAAAAAAACGGAGGAGGTTCTCGATCGATGCGAATCGACACGTAAAACTATGCGCTAAACTAAAAGTCCAATGTCTAAAAGTAAACTAAAAGTAAAATTTTAACTTATACGTACTTTTTGGTAGGTAGCATGTATAATTTAAATGACGTAATAAATCGACATTCCGCTTGAATTGATATTTCATAGATGTATGATTAAAGCTATTGACACCGGAAACTGTGATTGGCGTATAGTAATAAATATACTCGTAAGTAAATCACACAGTTTTGGTTTAAATATATACATATTTTTGATTTATCTTTCCAACCAATCTCTTTTTATTTTAAGTCAGTATATTTTTAATTGCAACACATGATATGGCAATAGTTAATTATAATTATTAGTTTAATTTATATTTGCGGCTTTACTTGCACGGTGAATTTGTTTTTCAATATTATTATTATACTATACGATTTTTTTATCAATAGGAGCTTCTGAGACATCAGGGTGATCGGTAGCGGTACCTTCAAGCGTGAAAGCTTGATGAATAATCTAAAAGAGAAAATTTTACTTTTATCGTTTACCGATAAAAGTAAAATTTTTTTAGATCTTTTACCATTTCGTGGGAATTTTTCAGTTTTTCGGGATATAAAATAGTATATGTTCCATTCCAGAATAATAATTTATGTCCGTACTAAAATAAATATGTTCCGTTTAGTATATTTATATTAATTTATTTTATATTGAGTAAGAAACAGCAAAGACTTTCTCCCATAAAAAATACAGTCTTTGAACAGTGCATGTTGCCAGTGATGACATACGGATCCGAGACTTGGTCGCTAACTGCGGGCTTCATAAGAAGGCTCAGAGTAACTCAGCGGGCGATGGAAAGAGCAATACGCGGAGTATCTCTGTGTGATCGAATCAGAAATGAGGAGATCCGCAGAAGAACCAAAATAACCGACATAGCTCAGCAAGTCGCAGAACTGAAGTGGCAATGGGCGGGGCACGTGGTTCAAACAGCTGATGGACGTTGGGGGCCTAAGGTGCTAGAATGGTGATCCCCACCATGTGGACTGATGACATCAAACGTGTCGCAGGGAGCCGCTGGGCACATGCGGCTCAGGATCGTTGTGTTTGGAAGTCCCTAAAAAGGCCTATGTCCAGCAGTGGACGTCTATTGGCTGATAATGATGATGATGATGAAGAAACAGCAATACATCCGTCAAACAATCTAAAGTTTTACAATAATAATAATTGTAGATTATTTATGAAAAACAATTTGTATTTCAAAAAATGGAAAAGAAACGTGCACTTAATAATAAAAATGATCCACAATAAAAAGAATGATTTTATACCGTCTCTCGATTGTGTCTGACTTATTATACGTAGAATTTATTAATTAATCTGTTATATAACTTTATGCAGCCTTCACAACCAGTTAGCCCGGTAACCTTAATTCGCAACTGGAGGTTTTTTAAGTAATAATTAAGCGGTTCATGTAAACAAAAGACTGCCGGGCCTTTTGTACTCCGTGTCGACATGTTGTATGTTTTCCGTGAATGTTCATATTATTTGAAAAGTTTCTTAACTTTCAAAGTTTCTTCATTGAAGTTCGCGAGGTTCCGTGGGCTTTCTAATTTAGCATAAAATAAAGTGGTTTCCCGCAGTCTATATGTTTAGATTTTTTTATTAAACAACGAATTTGAATGCGATTATCTGTAATAGATACTTAGAGTCATAATGGGCCCTCCTTTTGAATGGGCTTTAACTTTATACCTTCCGATTTAAAGTTTAAAAAAAGTTGAAGCCGCGTGAATCGGCAAGTTTTACATAGCTCTGTTTTACAAAAGGTTTGTGTTATAGCAAACTCTAGGTAAGTATTATTAATCAAATAATTATTAAAATAATTTAGAGATGTGTAAACGGAGAGTCATTATTTTTAAAAGTATTTCTAAATGGCTTTCTTGATCAATATTACCATTTCCCTGCAATTGAGACTAATGCATGCATTGAGAGCGGATATAACAATCGTTTCAATTCCTAATACGTTAGTTAGCAATTGAATTTAAGACTTCTCAGATTTAAGTTTTTAGATCCTGATGGTCTCTGAAGGACATTAGCATGCTCAGTTGATATATAAGACGGACGGAAGATCCTGGGTTCGATTCCCAGCTGGATCTATTAAGATTTTTTAAATTAATCCAGGTCTGGCTGGTGGGTAACTTCGGCAATGACTATTTGCAAACCCACCGACTTAGACTTACTGCCCAGAGTATTAGCGTTCCGGTATGATGTATGAAACTGATAAAAATTTTTAACAAAAAATAGAACCGACTCAAAACGCACTAAAAAGTAAAAAATAACTGTGTCATTTATTTGCTTTAATTTACTTAAGCATATCTATGAAACCGGTGCCAGCCAAGTTTAAGGAACATTTATTTTACGTAGTAAAGCAGTTTGTGGGTTCTAGGTAACGTCCTTGAAAGTAGAAACGTTGGCTGGCACCGACTCCTAGATATGCTTAAGTAAATTAAAGCAACTAAATGACACAGTTATTTTTTACTTTTTAGTGCGTTTTGAGTCGGTTCTATTTTTTGTTAAAAATTTTTATTTCTTACTTTTTAGTGATTTATCGCCACGTAACGTACTCGTACTATACTGTCATAGTATATTATAAGGCACTAGTGGCCAAAAAGCTACCGATACTGAGTTAAAAACCGAAATCGCTATAAGCGTGCCTCCAAAATTTGAAGAGTTCCTTCAATTTCCCCAGGATATCATCAGCAGATCCTAACATGAGGACAATGGGACCACCTTGGATGTATGCCCTTTCTAATAAAAAAATAATTATCAAAATCGGACAACACTGTAAAAAGTTATGCGTGGTCATACATATAAAAAAATAAAAAAAAAAAAAATATACGTGTCGAATTGAGAACCTCCTCCGTTTTTTTCGTCGGTTAAAAAGAGTATTGATTTTCATCCTACTCCTAAGTTAACTCTGTTCCATTGCATCATCACTTAGGTACGATCAGGTGTGATAGCGGTCGAGGGCTAATTTGTAATGAATAAAAAAATGATTGTTGAAACTGTTGGGGAGCTATAAGTTTAAATACATACCTGAATATTTGATGTTTACATCTATCAGCATGACATAACGACACCGAGTTAACCTGAGAAACAGTGTCGTAGTTAGTTAGAACTTGAGAGGCACCCGGGTGACGTTTTGAGAATTACAGTAATTGTTGTATTTTTTCCAACTGAAGAATGATACCCTAAAAAGTTATACAATACTAAACTCCATCTGAACGAAGCCGCGCGTGTCTACTAGTTTAGATAAATGTTCTTTTTCCTGATTTATTGTGGGTGTATGCAGAGTTAAGTGCTTATGTCTATACCATTTAAGATAATAAGACATGTTCATATTGTTATGACGTCAGCTTCCTACAGACACGTAGATATATCGCAACCGTGTGAAATTTAACATAACCAGATTGATGTCAGCGGTTAAAAGCAATGACTCATAAATGAAGTTTGTGGGTCGAGCTTGTACTGTGAATACCAAGAATTGATGAAATGGTTGTACAATGCATCTAGTATATAAAAAGCCTTCGAGAAAATCAAATGTCAAAACCTAATTTGGTTGTATCTATCTAATTAAACGAGTAATTCTAAGCATATATATATAATCTGAATCTTGGAAACGGCTCCGATTTTCATTAAATTTCGTTTATTGGGAGTTTCGAGGTAATTAATCGTAGCTTAGTAATTAAAATAGCTTTACTACTTTACAACAGATGGCGATATTTGGTAATTTGTGCGCAACCAGATATGTTTGTACGCAACCAGGTAGATTGAAGCGCGCTTATTCTAGAATTTTCCTTAGAAGAAACTTGGTTCTCGGAGTTTACACTTTTATTCAAAATTCTTTAACCTTGAATTATTTGGATCTGGAAAGCAATTCTTATATTTTCTCTTTTTACATGCATACGTCACGCTTTATTCTCGTAGGGGTACGCAAAGACCACATCCCTCCATTTGCCACGGTCTTTGCATACTTCCTTAGCTTCTTCTTCTCTCATAAATCGTTTCAAACAAGTTCGTCAGTTTAGGGTACTCTTGACCTGGCCATTATTTAAAATGTCCTGAATTTGGTCCAGGAACATTCACCTAGGCTTTCCCCTTCCAAGATTTCCATTCACCCTCACCTTGTAAATCTCTTTTGTTAATCTTCTTTCATCCATTTTTTCTACATGTCCAAACCATCTAAGCACCCCTTTCTCAATTTTAGTCACTACATCTTCTTTTACACCACACTTTTCTCTTATCATACTATTTTCAACTCTGTCACACAGTTTTAACCCGCACATGCTCTTCAATGCTCTCATCTCTACCGCAATATGTTCCGATTGTGCTTCTTCTGCCATACGCAACTTTCACTACCATACATAAGTGTGGGCACCACCACACCTCTATGCACAGCCAGTCTTGCCTTTTGGGACACTTTCTGCCTATTCATAAATACATGCAGAGCACCATTCACCACGTTTCCAGCATTTACTCTTCTTTCAATGTCACTCTGACACGTTCCATCTTCGTAAATTTATTACCCAGGTATACAAACTTTTTTACTTCTTCCACTTTTTCTTCCATCTATCACAATATTACAATCAGTCTATGTGTATATTATTCCTAAAGAAAGAGTTTCATAACAAATATCTTTGATTTCTGAATTTATTTGACGGTTTAGGTTTCTTCCCTTTTGAGAGGTTAATAAGCAGTTTGCTTATCTCTTTCGAACCCAGTTGGGATTATCTTCTTACTTATCTAGTTAGTAAAACTACATAGGTATTTTATTTACAAAAAGTAACGGAGCTATAAATGATACTAGATGTTAAGTGGAAAAGAACTGTTCCTACAATGATTTTCACCCGCCTACTTGAAGCTAAAGTGTAATTTACCTTATAGATGAAAGCATTTAAATTAAAAAAAAAGAACGAAATGTAGTAACATACAATAAAAACTAAAATCAAGATAGGATGAGATTGAAGTTACGCTGAAATTGTCAAGCAAAGTTCTTTAATCCATTAATAACAGTCATTTAAAGGGCAACCACAATACGAACCGTTGTGCTCTTGTCCTTGCAAAAAACTATTAACCAACAACAAACTGCGGTTAATGTTACTAGTGTTTCATATTACACGGCCTCTAGCCGGCTAGGGCATTCCGTGGCATCGACTTATCATTGATCCACTCAATGTCAGCTTAAAGCATAAAGCAGGTTGAACTTAATTCCAAAACGTACTTGTAGCAAGTTATTTATATCTTTTATAGGAGAGCCTAAAACCAGTTAATTAGCGTTTGTATTTCATCGACTGGAATAAAAATCTAGGCTGTTTGGATTTTACGTAGCATCCTTAAATGTGGCTGGTAATTCCGCAAATATAATCCCCGATTTTAATGCATACGTACATACCCATAGGGGTAGTCAGAAACTACATCCTTCCTTTCATTTATCACGGTCCTTGCATACTTCCTTAGCATTTTTCCATCTCATTAATCCTTTCATACAAGTTCGTCGGTTTAGGGTACTCTTAACCATATTTTAAAATGTCCTGAATTTTGTTCAGGAATATTCGCCTTATCCAACATTTCCATTTACCCTCATCTCATAAATCTTCTTCTTCCTTCATCCATTCTCTCTTCGTGCCCAAAACCACCTAAGCAAAGCAAATTTTTAATAGATTATGATTTTAGATGATTAACTGCGGTTAATATTACTGTATTTCATATTACACGGCCTCTTGCCGGCTAGGGCATTCCGTGGCATCGGCTTATCATTGATCAACTCAATGTCAGCTTAAAATGCTTGATGTACTTAGATCGGCTTTGAAATTTCAAAACGTACTCAAGTGATTTGAATCTTTTGCAGGTGAACTAAAAAACGAGTTCACTACTTATCGTGCCTTTATGAAACAATACACATCAGAACAGGATTGAAACTTAAAGTTACTTAATAAATAACTTACGCTTTTAATGCCTTTCTTTGATCAAATATTACTTACAATTATTTTTTCTTGATGAATATCTTTTTTTGTTTAAATGGGACTAGTATTCCCTTTTTGGTCAAAATAAGCGAAAAGTTTCTCCTAGAAGTGGGTACGTCAATTACCGGGCTGGTGATAAACCCCTGGAACTTTTTGATTCGTAACGAGCTACTTTGGCTTTCTTTCCGAGGCTTGCAATAAATCTCGTATTTTCTGCTAGATTGTGATTTTAGATAGCTATTTCCCTGTCGAGATTAACAGATAGACGTCATATTCTTGAGCTGGTTACATCTATGAGATTTTACATTAATTAAGTAAGTTTTAATATTGAAATATAAGCAGACAAAAAGATGATTACAACAAGTTGTACGTTGTAGGTTTCTCTATTAGACATTCATGGTGTGCAATGTGCGTACACCACACGACTTACCAAACTAATGTTTCATTTACTAGAACGCCCGCGGTTTCGACCACGTAGTTCTCGTACCCATGGGAATTTCGGGATAAAATGTGTTATTCTAATATGTAAACTATATTATTGTGAGTTTTCATCAAATTCATTTAGTAGTTTTTGCGTGAAAGAGTAAACAAACATCCATCCATCCATACATACATAAAAACTTTGGCTTGCTAATATTAGCAAGGATATCAAGGAACTTCCTATTGGTATTGCCAATATGAATCAACAAGTAAGTATTCAAATTAAATTTTACTCATGTTTATTCAAATAGAAATAATAATCTATAACTCGAATGACACGAGAAATCATTAAGTTGAACACAGTAACTTTAAAAGCATTTAACCTTGACATTTGTAGGTCAAAACGAATTCAATATTGACGTAAAACCTTTGAACTTTGCGCCATCGACACATGAACTCTGCCTTCCATAATGAACAGCCAATAGCACCATAAATATTATCTACGTAAGTACATTTTCGAGTATTATTGTAATTTATGTAGTGCTAAATGGAATATTCAAGTGTAAATTTTGTTTTGATTTAGCGTTATCTGAGTGTCACTTTATTGAGCAAATGTTTTAAGTCTGTCTGTTAATAAAACATCATCATCGTGATTATCAGCTGATAGACGTCCACTGCACATATGCAAGGACTTCCAAACACCCGAGGACTCCCTTAGGTGCTGGAATGGCGACCTGGCACTGAAAAGCGCAGTGTGGGTCAACTAGGGGGGCCACTCAGTGGACCGATGATAAGCGGATTATAGGTAGCCGCTAGATTAATAAATAGTTAAACGAATTTAAAAATTGGTTTTTGCGTCTAGGCAAATATCAGATCTCTCAGTATATCATACAAAGCAAGATTTAAAGAATCCGAACCTGGCACACGAGGCACCTTATGAGCGCACATTAAGTGGTATGGGATGAGCATTTCATATCATTTTTGATAGATTGTTTTGTTTCAAATTATTTCTAAGGTTTGAATTGCCTTAATGGATTGTTATTTTATTTATACTTAGAGATGGATTTAAATTGGGGATCGAAAGCAACGAATCTAATTTACGAAAAGTGTAAGTTATGGCACAGAAAGAAATATGCATAATACTGAAATAGTAATAGAATAGATAAAAATGTGTAACACTAATCTTTTACTACTAGATATAAATTATAAGAAAAAGAACCTACGTGTTATAACGTGCTTTCCAAGTAACAGGGTTGTAATATCAACAAACTTCCCAACTTCAGGCTGCTAATGAGAATTCTTTAGAGGAAAGAAAATATTAACATTTCTTGCTCTAGACTCGAACTCAGCACTTCATGATCTAGAACCAGATTCTCTCTGTCTCTTATCTAGCTCTGAACCTGGACCACTCCTAGGACGAACAAAGTAGTAAGAAAGTACGGAATATCGAAACACAGTAAAAAGTCAGTGCCAGAGTACGACATAACGTTATCAAAACTAATAAGCAATTAATTAAGACTTAGCTTATTTGTTGGTGCATATTTAAATGTTCAATCAATCAAGGTATTAAATACTGGGTTGTCATGTCAGTGTCGTCTCTTACACGGTATGGGTGAAAGTCACTCGCGTAATAACATTCAAATACGGAAACTAGTTAGATGAGCTAGTTATATCGGTGTTGAAGTAAAGGTGATTGGCCGATTTACATGCACCTATTAAGGTTTTTATCAATACGTAACGTTATACAAAGATTGGTTCGAAATGTAAGACGTTAATGAGTATCATTTTGGCCGTGAAAAGGTTACTATGAATATAATTATGTAAAGGTTATGTTATGTTATTCGATTTATGTCTCATTCATTATATTTAATTACAAGCATTTTTTTATTCATCGCTGTTTTGTATTTTATCTTATATAAGCAATAAGCTGTAATATTTAATCTACATATTCCCAAAGAGAATCGTTTTGGAAAACTTAACTCGTTAGTCCTTTGTCCGTTCTGCTAGGAATTTGAGCCCCATGAAGACCATTGGGCTAGATACCTAGGTTGTAAATATTTCTACATTTAATTGATTTATTTATAGATACTTGAAACTGCATTAGATATTGCAGATTAATTAATATTAACCTTTGTCTTAATAACATGGAAAGCTTACGTTTTACTGTACACCATGTTAACAAAGAATACAAAATAGTAAACAAAATAAAGTAAAGAAAACATACACAATATGCAACCTTATCGGTGAAAAGCGACATATTCATTCAATTTAACCCACATTAGCATTAGAGTTTCAGTATACAAGGGATAAATATACCTTCTATTATAATTTAAATCTAAAACAATATCAGCTGCTGACGTACCATATTTTTATGCCTCACATATATGTAGGTGGCAAATTTATTCATTTTTTATACGTAAAAGTCGTTCGAGCCGAGCTTACATAACCAACGTGTGTTCCGATCGGATCAGAACTTGACCTTGCTATTAGTTCGCGAACAGTGAACACCATCCGTTTCTCAAACGTAATGTTATGCTTTTGGATCATACTGGAAATACATTGCGAGGTTACGTTTAGTGTTGTGTTGCGAAACAAAGATCGTCCGATATTGAAACGGTTTAAAAGATTACACCGCAAGCGCATATAGGCCAGCAAAATGAGATCTGAAATTGAAATAAGGATACAACTTTGGATATTATGTAGTTTTTAAGAACACAACAACAACAGTTAAAGATGTGTGGAAGGAACAAAAGGATGTATCTCCGTAGCCCCCGGCAAGTGTAGAAATAAAAATAAAAACGAAGAAAAAAAAGTGACGTGAAAACCGTAAAATAAAAAAGGTCAAATTCAAATATTAATGTTAAAGCTTAAAATTATAATTTTACATAAAACAGTATTAATAATTTTTATTCCTTTAAAATTAACAGTTTTGAAAAATTGCAAAAAACACTATTATTTTTTTCCTACACTTGCCGGGATTTGCGGACATTAAAGCCTTTACATATTGTTTAAATAGTTTCTCTAAGACTACATGCCGTCCAAAATGCGGAGTTGTATCTATAATTTCGATTTCAGATATAATTTGACTGGCCTAATACTGCATTTAACTGCTTTATTGATTGTTTACAGCTAGCATTTAGAATGTCTGCTCGAAGATTAGTCTTTACACAAGGTTTCTTAGACTCATTATGCGGCTGGTCAGCTTTAATGCCACAAATGTCATTGACTTCAAAACAATACATGATACTGTTTCGCAAAATGAATTCAGTGCGATTACTAATTGTCAAGACTTCCATAGCTCATTGAGTGCGGCGGTAATAAATCATGTGGACAAATAAATGGATCACAGTCATCAAGTGAGACCGGTAATTTTTCAAGTGAGTGGTGCTGACATTAGGATACCTCGATCCCACATTAACACTTGTGCACTGCGTCCGATATGATTCCGACGAAACGATCCTGAAACGAAATTATCATGTTATTGAATTAAATTTGAATACCTATGTGTTGAGTACATCTTACTTGGACTCATTTACCAAATTAGTTTAGTTGTCATGGTCATTTTGCTATATTCCAAAACTATATATACTCTTACAATAATGTATACGCTACTTTAAGAGTACTTAAAATTGCCTTTATTAAGTATTAATAGTGAATAAGAGTTGTTTCAAAGAATATTTTAATAGGGGCGTTCCTTCAAGATGTAGAATATAGAAGAAATATTCTACATCTTGAATTTTATGTGTCTGTATTACCTTTATGGATTTGTTTTAGAAGTGGTGTACAATAAGAATAAATAATAATGGACACATACATTTACTATCCCCTCTCCCACAAGGAAGGAGGCCTGGCTGTGTAGCGGGCGTTAATAGGTCGATAATGATACATTTAGTGCCATGGTCACCGGTGAGGATATTTTGTCGGATCCGATATTCAGACGCAGTGCACACGTGCTGTAACAAGTTTGCATTGAGTAGCGCTTTGGTACAACCTTCTCAAATGACAGTCGAGCATAACAACGGACATTCGGTATTCGAGCCAAGGCCCTGTAATGAGATATTTAACTTAGATAGCTGCACAAAGAGTATTAAGAGAATTTCAGCCGGCACGTAGAGATAACGTCTCCCGTCATGTAATTAATTTGGTGAACGGGCTTGTTCGGACCGGCGATTGTACGAGCCGTGGGTTCGCCTTTGTGTTTGATCGTGAACTATTATGTACAATTCCTTTCCTGTGAGATTAAGATTTCAATCCTTAAAGTATATTTAAAATACACTTGAGTAGCCATAAGGTATTTTGTCAACTAGGTAGTGTTAAGACAATACGTCCGGGAAGAGTATTCCTCTGAATTTATTCTAGCATGACAAAAGTTTGCCGTTAAAGAAATATATTACTTTCAATAGTCCCAAAAATAAATAAAGATGCAGCTGTAAAAATTATTTCTTTAGTGTACACAAATTTGCAGTGTTTTTATTTTGAAAACCCGAAAACGTTGTAAATAAAATGGTTTTTACGTTAAATCATTAGTAGGTATACACGTAAAATACTTTCATCCTATCCTTAAAATGAATTGCACATTCATAATATACAACTTATAAATTCACAGATAACGTATCTATCAGTGGAACAACTTGCAGGATCAGGATTCCTTACGGACATAGGTATTTGTGTCACGCCTGGAAGGAATGTGTCTAATGATAAATTTAACATTTGTTTTCTTATGTTACTTAGGTTTCTTATCTCTTAATATTTTTTTACTAATACTTTTTTAAATCCTTACCAAAATTGATTAATTCAAAATTGACTAATATAAAACATAATTAATAATTTTAAAAAAATCTTACTGTTTTGTTGATTAGATTGGACGATAAATCATGTATGTATGACCAAAACAAGAACTCGTCGTGTTGCAAAAAAAAAATTAAAATCATTTCTCCAACCAACTTACCATGCCGATTACGATAAACTTAGTACTTTTGGCGCCACTAATCCAGGTTTTTTATTATCCAGGATATATATTTAACATCTATTGAATTTGTGTTCTATTGTGTTTTTATATACGTGGAAAAATTTTGCATACATCTGGAATCACTAATCTGAGGTCACTTCCAAAGTTATTTAATTGTCGATTGCACAATCCTGACTGTAGGAGTCAGTTCTTAATGAACGTTAAATATTCATAAACAGATGCATAACTGCATAAAATCTAGCCTGCTGGGTAAGTGGGCAACCTTGCACCGCACTTACACAACCGGAACATAACGCTACGAATCGATTTAGAATGCACCGCATTTACATTATATTTATGCCGAAATGATGTTTGAACGCACCATTACCTTAATTGAGTTAGTAAGATGGCAGAAAATCGAAACGAAACTAGCGAATGTACGTGAAAATTTAGTTACGGAAGTCGTAGATATAATAGATATCATAAGATATTTATGTATTTACATTATATTTATGCCGAAATGATGCTTGAAACTACCATTACCTTAAATTGTGTTAGTACGATAGAAAATGGAATCGAAGAATGGAAACTAACGCATATACATAGAAATATAGTTACGAAAATAATAGAAATAAATATGAATCTAAGATAGTTATGTATTTACTTTATATTAATGCCGAAATGGTGCTTGAAAATACCATTACTTTAATTGCGTAATTGTAATGTCGGTAAATAGATTTCAAGAATAGAAACTAACGAATAAACATGGAAATATAGTTACGGAAATAATATAAGTAAATATGAATCTAAGATATTTTTGTATTTACATTATATTTATGGCGAGATGATACTTGAACGCGCCACTATCCTAATTGAGTTAGCAAGATGACAGAAAATAGAATTGAATTTTACAAAATTATTCATGGAAATATAGTCTACGGAAATAATAGATATAAATAATATTATAATATTAATTTATTTTAGTAATATTAACCTTGAATTAATAATAATGTTATATAACTCATTTAATGCAACGAACGAAAAACACGCTTATTTGCTATGATTAATTCAATTACATAAATTAATTAATTATATTTTTACTCAATACAAAAAAGATATAGATAATAAGTTTAAGTTTTCATTGTAAATATTTATTACACACAACAACCAACAATAAAAAATCAAATCGTCCTTTATTTCAAATTATTATTACAAATTTTATAAATTGCAACTATTTATTAAACTAATAACTACGAATACACTACTAAATAGTACAGACTATTTATTACAAATATTCTATTTATAAAATTGTAGCGATAACTTAAAAAGTTCACAAAATGCGAGAACTCAAAGCTAAATAAAAAAAGATTTAAAAATCCAGGTGATTATAGACATAAATAATGCCATCATAATTCTTCTTTAATATTCTTCCTTTTGAATTTCCGCAAGCAAGCTAGCCAGTGTATTAGATGGTACAGCGAGGCCACTGTAAGGCCACAGTGACGCACACTACGGACAAAGGTTTCGCATTAGTGTTTTAATTTGTCTACTTAGTTCAGCTCTAAGTGCTACTGCATACTTGTGATCTCCATTATTATATATTTAGTTTGTAAGAACATATGTAAGGGACCTTCGGACATGTTTAAATTTTAATTCTTTATAAGCGTTGTCAGTTACTTATTATTAGATGTACTATGATAATTGATAAGAATTAGTGTACACATGTAAGTTATGTATGTTTGTGTAATATATTTAAATTAACAGTTTTTGTAGATGTATGACAGAAAACGGGTAGCATAAATTTTTGTTTATTTATGTTTTGTATTAATATAAGATTTTGCTTCTTGAATTTATGTACATTAACAGCTTTTTGAGAAAACACACCAAGAATCACGGGTAGCATTTCAATGTTACACAGAAGTCCCTTAAAATCTAGTTTTTAAACTAAATCATTCAACTGTCGATTACGTTATTCATATTAAAACGGCGCTAAAAGTCTCATTATAAGAAAATACATGCATGAATATCAAGAAAATAAATTAATAAAATATCAAACAGTTATTTAGACATCAACGAGTGTTCGGCTCCACAATTTTAAGAATAATATTTGTTCGCATATTATATTTTATATAATATTAAATTATTGTTGATATTTGAGATCTTTCTGAGTAGAGGAAGGAGCCCTTCTAATACCAATATGTTATAGAAGAATTCTATTATAAAGAGCCCTGCCTTGAAAATTAATGTATCATCATCAACTATTAGGTATTAATGTACAATAGCAAGGCATATACCTACTCACTTCTACAGATGAAAGGAATATAAAGTCTAAATTCTGCCCCAAACATTTCCATCAGTTTTCCATCTAATGAATATTTATCTAACGGGTAAATCAACATCCTGTTTTAACCCAACTAAGTATTTGTTTCTTTTTCGTAATGCAAATATTCTTTACTAACAGGAAAACTGCACAGGCGGAAGCTTGTTAAAGAATAAAGAGTTATAGCCAAGATTATGTTATAAAGTTATAGAATGATAGATTAACGTTTTGAAATGTGGTTAAGTAGCAGTGATGCAACGTTGAACAATAGGTGGGAATTAGTTACAAGCATTAGATTACCAGCGCATCGATGTTGAGAGTTTTAACAACGTTGCCGACAACAGTGATCGCCGTCAATCAAGTGTTTAACAAGTTTCGATTTATGGTGAAATTAAAGTCCAAGCATACAATTAGCAGGTGCTTGTAACTTTAACAGCGTAATGGAGGAGTAATATAACTATATAACGTGATATGTCAGTACCCAATTTAGGATTTAATGAGATTTTAAATTTTTTGGTATTTGAAGTAGTTTTTTTTTGTTAACCGTTATCCTTATTCTATCTCTATTAATAAGTTGAATAATAATTCTGTGTGTATGCATTATTGTTCTACTGCTTTTTACCTTAACTAACTAACTTTGCTAACTCATTTTTGTGTAGGTAGCCGAAGTATCTTACCCCGAGGGATATTTAAGTGAATGTTAACTACTATGGTAATCAATTGTTCGATATAAGATACAAATAAATACTACAAAAACTAGACCACAAAAGGAATTAAATTAGAAATTGATATTTTTCATTCAGTGTAGACGTTACTAAAATATTTTAGTTATTTACCAAAATAAACGTGGAATGAAAATAGTTGTATTTAACAAATTATGTGTAGCTATAAATAAAAAACACATTTTACTCAACCCTGGTCTACTGCACTGTTTATTTTTTATGATATAAAAATGTATGCAATTACGGGATAAAAAAATTAAAATTTTTAAAGTATCTAAATTCGATTTTGGTGCGAAGAATTTTTCACTTAAACACAATAAAACTGTCCTTGAACTTTTAGACAATGAAAGCCCTAAAAAACGATTCAACAGTTTTTACGTGATGCTCGGATAAACAAGCCGTTTTGTAAATAGATGGAAATTCTTAAAAGCGAACCCAGAGAGGTTTTTGCCTGAATTGCGTTTAAGTTTAAGACGATCGATCAAGTACAAAATGACTAACAAATCCAATGCTCTTGAGGTGACACCTGTATTTAAACGAAAGAATTGGTTCAGTAAAGATTAATTTTAAATGTATTAATAGAATTTAAACCATGACGAAATACATAAGTTTGTACGTATACATAAAAACTTACCAAAAAATAAGGAACAGTTTTTCATTTGCACTGAATTTGTAGATTTCAAGTTGATTTATTAAAACTTTTTAGTAAAAGAATTGAGCCAACTCAAAACACACTAAAAAGTAAAAAATAATTGCGTCATTTACTTGCTTTAATTTACTTAAGCTTATGTATGAAGTCGGTGCCAGCCAAGTTTTTAGGAACACTTATTTAACGTAGTAAAGCAGTTTCTGGGTTCTAGGTAACGTCCTTAAAGTAGACACCTTGGCTGGCATCGACTTCATAGTTATAAAAATGACATTTGTGTATTTTATAGGAACGTAGTAAAAAATATTCTTGAAACGGCGTGTATTGTTAGGTTTTTAAACCTCACTTTGAAGTCCTGATCTTCGTTTGTTTGGGCCTTTTAACTTCGCACCCGGATGACAGAATGTGTTATACTGGACTATAGTGGTGTATAGGTAAAATAGTGGTTTTAAGTATCTTTTTAAATTTTAGGAAATTTAAAAAACTGTAGAGATATAACTGATAATAAAATAAAAAATAATACAAAAAACAATAAACGACAACCATAACTGATTATAATTGTAACACAAACAATTAAAGTGAGTTTGATTTTAATGTTGCAAGTACGAGTATTGTGATGAACATTTGCCGACGGTCATCTCTTTGTTGCATCGGTTGAGTAAACGTTTTAGAAATTACTTTTTCTAAATCGACTTGCTGTCATTGTATAGAGGTATATTATAAATATTTTTATATAAATTATTTACTGATATGGATAAGTAATGAGCATATTGCAATTTAGGTATATTATGACCATCTTAAAATCGATTCTTCTCATGGTGATCTCAAAATGGTGCATAAATAAAAAATCACAACCAGAATAATAAAGTTGATTAAGGAAATTGAGAATTTGGTGGGGTGTTAAGCCCTGTGCCTCGAAGAACATTGAATGCATCTAACCTTTCATTTTTATATTTATTTAAAAATACTTCAGTTAACTACTGTCTGCAGATAATACCTAGTTGAAACTAAGGATTGGCTTCAAACAACATTGCATTTTTTAATAAGCTAAAGATTCTTCGATTGACCATTACAGTGGGTTCTATTTGGTTTATGATTTATATTAGTCCTAAATCTCCTTTCTTCTTTTATGGTCACCTACTGTTCATTTGCTTTATTTCCAGATTCGACAGAAATGTACCTACTTTATTAGAATTTAAACTATCGCGATTATTTTAACTAGTCGGGCATACGCCGGCAATAGAAACGTGTCATTTATATTTTACTGAGATAATGGTAATTATTGACCTATTCTTATTCAATTCGAAAAGAATGAACGATCGACAATCAGATCGTATTGTTGCATGCCTACAGTGTTATAAACTCTTGCCATTTAGAGCGTTGCTTGTGTTATTTGCATTGTTATCATAATACGGCTGTTATTGGAATAATTTTAAAAAGATCATCGTAACGTCATTCATAGTTGAGATGAAAAATGATGGAGAGCTGTTAGAAGGCTGTAAACTATTATTTTTTATTTAATTTTCTATATATTAATTTTAAGGCAGTTTGTTTTAAATTTAATTTTAATCACTGTAATAACAAAAGTCGCGATGAAACTATTTTTCTTATCAATCAATGAGTTTTTTGTTTTTGAATTGAAGTTTTTAAATGAATTGATCTCACTACTTCCTACTGACAGGTGCTAACATCCAGTTATAAAGCGTGAAGCGTCGCGAAATGAAGGCTACACAAAAAATGTGAAATGTGTGAAATATTCGCGCAATTTATTACGCGGTATATGCTTTGGTAGCATTTAACATGAATGGTTTACTAAATGGTAGAACCAATCGTCTATGTTTGTTTTACTACTTTACCTCAATAAAGATTACGTTTAAATTAATCATAGTTAATTTTTATTAAATACTAGTTCCCGTTGGAATATTGAGCAAAAAAGCAGCCTATATCCTGTCCCGAAGTATAATTCTATATTTGTGCTTATTTTAGTTCAGTTCCGTTAAGCCGCTCAGGAGCTAAAGCCAAATTAATGGTGTAACTAAATCGACCTTATTTTACATAAAGATTTTTATAGGACACCTTCAACTAAATGTCATCCGAAGGGTAGATAACATACCTACTCGTATAAGCTATTACTGCTTCAATTCTACGTCTCCGTGTAAAAAAGGATAACGATCATGATTATTATAGAATTTTAACCTGGGATGTGTTAATCACATACATAGCTAGATCTTTTAACTTTTATCACAGAATACATAATAGCACAGATATGCATGAGTATTATCTCATTATAGCAAACATGCGGAAGTTGATTGGTAGATTTAATCTAATATTCATAATAACTCTCAAGGATTAATACGAATTTTATGACTAAATAAAATTCGTGCTAATCTTTGAGAGTAGAAATGCATTCTTCTGAAAGCAAATTTAAAGTAAAGAATGAATAAAATACTAAGTCATATTTGACAATGTAAATTAATTACAAAAATTTGAATTGGTACCTTACCAAAAACGTTACAAAATAACTAAGCGGAAATTGAATTCATAAAGGAATTGCTGAAATAGATCGTTGTTGCAGTTTTTTATCGGTCAGGTATTATTGGATAAGAAACATGGACATCTGTGAAATTCAAATTCGTTTTCATGTAGCAACGTAAAATCTTTGATAGATTCTTGAATAAATTTGTATTTATATAAATAAATAAGTTTTAGAAAACAGGATATGTTATGGTATAAATATTTTTTTAATCACCAATGTCGTGTAAACAATACGTAGGAATCTGAAGTTGTTTATTCAATTCTTTCATATTCGGAATCTTTTCAAAGTTGGAAGCCACCGAAGTGGTACTGATTACTTAATTAAAAACATAACCTTTAAGTATAATGTCCTTATGACAAGAATCCACGTGCTGTAATCACAAGGCCAGTAGATCTGAATGTATTGATTTAATTTTGTCGATTTTTTTGTACTGTCCATTAGTCATAATAGTCTTTATATATTGTACAGTTACACAATCAGGTCGTGACATTGCAATTTGTTTTGCCTGTTGTGATCGGAAGTGAAAGAATTGACACATGTATTTTTGTTCCACTGAATATAAACTTGCTTTTGTTTTGAATAAATTTTATTGTCTGCGATTAATGAAACTGAAATATTAATTATGGAAATAAAAGTTAGGTTACCTGTGTATTGTTGTTTTAAAGTTAAGTATCTCCTAATATGGCACAAGCAGAATTGGCACAAAACATTACACTGGTCACTGAGTTTTCGTCACTTCATTACACTGATCACTGGGTCGGTCGTTCGGGGTGCATTGTTCGATGTGTGCGTAATTATTAATGTATTGTTCAAAAATCGTGCTGTGTCGATAGAGGCTCGGACCGGACTGAGCGGTTTATTATTATATCGAGGGAAGGAGCGTTCAAGGTTCCGGCGGCCGCGGGCGAGCGAGGCTTATCTGCGTGCGCCTTTGTCACTCGCAGGTTTTTCTTTACGGTTCTCATCTCGTTACGTGTATAGATCGCCAAGATTGTCAGGGCACGTCGTCAGCGTTGTGATGGATTGTTCTGTATGTCTGAGCGAATTTCGTAAATGTCATTCAAGTTATTTTCTTGAAATGTAATCAATTCATACATTATTTCATCACATGACGTTAAATCACAGATAGATACGGTAAATAATTTAAATAAGATTGTTTTCGGTTTCATGTATGTTTGTGTATTTTTCAAAACAGAACTAATTATGTTATTAATGGTGAAGTTATTCTTCACGGTTTTCATCACGTTACTTCTATAGATGGACAGAGATTGTCAGGGCACGTCGTCGACGTCGTGATGTATTGCCCCGTATGTCTGGGCTAATTTCGTAAATGTCATTTTGTTGAAATGTAAACAATTTATACACAGTTTCATCACGACACGGTTCACATGTTAGATACAGAAGTTATACGGCCTCCGTGGCGCAGTAGGTAGTGACCCTGCTTCTGCGTGACTATGGGTTTGATTTCCACATCTGGAAAATGTTTGTATGTTGAGCATGGATGTTTTCCAGTGTCTGGGTGTTTATCTATATATTATAAGTATTTACGTATAATATACATAAAAATATTCATTAGTTATCATAGTACCCATAACACAAGCTAACTAAGCTTACTTTGGGGCTATATAGCGATGTGTGTAATTGTCCTATAATATTCATTTATTTATATATTTGGAGTTCATTATACTAATTTTTGTGGACGTGTATATTTAACAAATATCCATATGAAGCTATAAAGATTTTAATGAATTAAAATCCCAGTTTCAACTAATTATTTAAGTGTGTAATTCATTCTTTGTCATCAAAACACAATTTGAATTTAATTTATTTAAATGCAATTTATGTTTTCGTAGCACTAATTCGTGGTATAAGCTACGCCGTAGTATTGATGTTTGTAGAATTTAAATAATCGTCAATCATTTCATTCATTCACCAATTCGTCGTCGATCAAGTTTGCCTATCAAGTTTAGAGAATTTGACATGTCAATCGTGTATCACTCGAAAGCCAATATGCCGAAGGTATACTCGTACCAACAAATGGTACTTTGGGGTGCTTTTTAAAAACAAATCAAAGAAAACCAACAATTGAACAACAAAAAATTGAATAGCTTCATTGTAATATGAGCATTGCAGGCCTATGCATAATTTTGGCACCGCCTCCAGTTGGACACCGTGGCCTAGCGCTACTGGTGCTTGGCTCGGAGTCCGGAGGAGACGCGGGTATGAATTCCGTCGGTTCCGCAATTTTTGAAACTGTCTGTTTGTTAATTTCAAATACAAAGAAAACATTAGTACTAAGTTCCACAATGAAACGTGCACTCAACCAATACATAACTTACTCTTGTCTGCAATTTCACCGCCAGGCGTCAAACATTCTCTTTAGATCAGTACACAGTGATTCTGAGCTTATGAGGCTTAATACGTATGCCTCAGGGCGAGTACAACATGTTATTTATTTGCAAGGTTTCTAAGTGTTGTTCTATTACAGGTAATGGTTTTACCTAAAATTAGGTGGGCCATCTACTTTTTCAGCACCGGCAGCAGATTATTTTTTATATTTATTACAAGTTAGCCCTGATGACGCAGTCCAAGATGGAAGTGGGCTAACTTGTTGTTGTATGAAATCTATACTCTTTTCGGATCCTACAAGACATCGTATCAAAACGACATCGTACCAATGAGCTCGGTCACAAAGAACTGTACCACAACTTCTGACTATGTAACCATCGACATACGCTCGACGTAAATTCATAATTGCGAATTCGATCACGTTACGTCGTGCGTCACGTCACGCGTACGTGTAATATTGCACGCTGTCATCGGTGCGGCAGCGTGTTTGATAACACGTCCTCAGCAACTACAAACTATAATTCGTGGATTACATTGAACGTGTCATGTATAACAACGCATACAATGCAGTGAGAGTACATAGGTATGTCATTATTTTAGTATTATTGCAATGAAGTTTTCTCAAACAATTCCATTATTAGGAGGTGTAGATATTTTACATTTATTTGACTTTAATGTACGGAAAATCTGCACACTATCGAAACATAAGAGAAGAGATCCGTAGAAGAACTAAAGTTATCGACTTCCTTTCCCTTCAAAGAAGGTTTCAAGATCCTGCCTGGCAAGATGGAAGAAAAATGAATATTTGAATTCAAATATTGTTTGAATAGTCGAACTATGCTTCTACACTCTGCGTGGACAACGAATGTCAGAACATCAGATTCAGACACAACCGGCAGTGAAACCTAGTATGTTACTATATTAATTATTTCATTGTTTTGATTCAGTTTTATTTATCGATCATGATTATTATTTGGCTCGCACAATCTCCAAAGACGCGTCGAAAAGCTGAAGTTCGAAGAATCGATGGGTGTTGGCCATCCGATAGCCTAATACACGATAAGACTATAGATGATAAAATCCAAGTAGAAAATATATTTGATACTATATTTTCTTAGCTAGTTGTTCAGTCTGCATGTCTAGCAGCTCGTGAGTAAGCATAGTACGAAACGGCATAGTACTTTTATATTAAAAGCTCGTGTGTACGTACCATCTTATGAGTAAACACAATGGCATGTTCAGTTGTATCTTAAGAGGATGCAATGATTCAGCAGTTTCCAGAGGTAGTAATATGGACCGCTTATAATGTATACACTCCACTGGCCCACTGACACAGATAACAAATCGATTACATATATTTTTAAATATAGAACTTATAAAACCTTCATGTAAAGATATATAAGGCCACAATTGTAGGTGTGTAATTATTTTAGGTCAATGTTATACGACAAAAAAAATAAGGAACTAATTATATAACTGGCTTGTTGGTCAAGTAGTTAGCTTATGTGGATTTGATCACGAGGATTGATGCTGGGTTGGAATCCTAGAACAGGAAGTGGAATTTTTCTAGTTTGGAGTTTTCTTTTTCTAAGAAAATTTCAGTAAATCTATGCCCGGACTTGGGATGTTGGAAGTGTTACATCCTCATAGCCTCGGAGAGCACGTGAGCCCCGGTCACTATCATCTACATCTAATAGTAATCGTTTATGAATTAACATTAACACCCTAAGCCCGCCAACCCGCATTGGAGCGTCATACGCCCATTATTCCCTCTTCTACTAGGTGGTCCAGTAGTGGGCCGTTAATAGGCTGATAATGATGAATTGATATAATATGGAACATATAGCTCTCAATATGTAAGGTATAACATCCATTTTTGTGCAATATTTCCGATATGCATAATCGTTTTTGTTCGTTTTCCTTGTAAAAATTCAAACAAAACCAGTTTTCTATTCTGTTATCATTTCGCAGATTGAAGGAAGTTTGTGTTTAAAATCCCAATAAAAGCTCATAAAAATCAAGTTGTTTTACTGATATATTTGGTAAACTTCAAGTCAATCGAGTGTATAGTTTTTGAGATCTCTTGACAAGTTAGTCACTGGTATTCTGTTTTTACATAGATCGATACAATAATTTTAGATAAGATTAATTGTCAGTTTGTTATGTTATACTGGATTTACGATTTAATAAGTCATAGATAACGTTTGATGGCTTTCGTGGCGCGGTAGATTTAAAAAAAAGGAATCGAAGGAGGTCCTGGGTTCGATTCCTAGCTGGATAAGTTAAGATTTTCTAAATTGGCCAGGTATAGCTATTGAGAGGTTTCGGTTGTGGCTATACCTACCGACAAAAGACTTACCCCCAAGCGATTATGCGTTCCGGTACGATATCACAACCGAAAGGGGTGTGGATTTCATCCTGCTCCTAATAAGTTACCCCTATCTTCACTTATCACCAGGTGTGATTGTAGTGAAGGGTAAAAAAAAATTATCAAAGGAATTAATGGCTTTATTAATTCATTGCGTTTTTATCATTTGACAGAAGATTTTGATGAAATTGAAATAACAATATGAACACCTATTTCGTAAACAAGTAAATGAGGTACCGCAGGCAAACTATTAAGATATAGTTAATGATATAAAAACATTGCCGGAAGTACGGTTAACTACGCAAATAATAATCTGATGACCTTTCTATTAATAGATACTTCGGCTCTGCTATAGAGGAGGCACAACAAACGTATTAAAATAAACACTTCCTTTTATTGCACGAATGCAAGGTCAGTTTTGAATATACAACGCCTCCCACACATATTAAACACTGTTAGTCGAATATATTTGGGAGACTAGTCGAATATTAACTTACTCTTGTTTGTTAATTCCAAATTTGTTTGAATAAAAGTTCATGGCTTTTGTTAAAGA
Source organism: Mycalesis mineus (assembly GCA_034621355.1). Lineage (NCBI taxonomy): Eukaryota > Metazoa > Arthropoda > Insecta > Lepidoptera > Nymphalidae > Mycalesis > Mycalesis mineus. Next base: position 9,377,917 of record CM067894.1, on the reverse strand, counting down.
ACATTTATTTATGCTGGCTGCATCGCATTGTGCAATGAACGTATTTATTTATATTTATCCATTGTTTGGTGATAATACAGGATGATTTTTTATATAAATTAATCAAAATTAAAATAATCAAAAAAATTATTTAGGCACAATGAACTGAAAAATATAGGTACCTGCTATAAATTTAACCTAAACTTTAATCTTGAAAGCTAAGAAAATGACGTGCTGTGACCCTTCGTGCTAGACCAGGGTTACGTCTGTGATTTCAGAAGACATTAGTGTTTCAAATGTCAGATCAGACACATGCTTTCAAGCAAACTGAGCGTGTAACATTTCTATCACACCTAACAAATGACCTGATGACCTTGAAGAACTGAACTGATTTCCACCAAACATAGTTAAGAACAATCTCGACTGATATATCTTTCAAACAAAAAAAATCGCATTAAAATTGGATCATCCGTTTGGGAGTTACGATGCCACAGACAGACACATACACATACATTTAAACAGGCACGTCAAACTTATAACGTCCCGACGTTTTTGCGTCGGGGGTTAAAAACATAATGTAAGATATCTAAAACATCCACGAGTGATTTCAATAAAATGCAGCAACAATTGTAAGAATTATATTCTAAGAATTGTTGTATACAATTGGTAAATAAAAGAAATAATAAAAATTAACAAGATAATTTATTAAATGACATCAATTTATTGTCACTTAAAAAATAACCCTCAGAGACGGATCTCGTTCAGACACTGAGCCAAATACCGCGTCATGAAAATTCCCCGGCGATTCATCAGAATTTTCCATCCTTGTAGAACTAGCGGATGTCCGCGACTTCTTCTGCATGGAGTTCGGAGTTTTCAGATTACTTTTCCTACTGAATATAATTAACGACAATTAAAGTTTAAATGTCCTGTATGTGAAATGGATTTACTTAGGGTTTTTAAAAATACGCTTTGTTTCGTCTAGGCAAAAATTTTTCAAAAAAATAAATTTCACGCAGATACAGTCATAAGTGTTCGCTAGTACAATAGAAAACACTAAAAAGTATTTAAAGATGTTGGATTTGTTTGTGCAAATAGAAGTTTTGAAAAATTAACCTTCGATATTATCATGATTCGAGTCATGATTATTTTTGTGTTGTATATTTTTATAACCTTTTATTTTTAGATCACGAGGTAATTCAATTTCGTGTTTCAAGTGTGCATTATAATTAATATGCAGTGTTAATAACTCTGCTAAGTAATATATGCCTCAATGATCCACTGGTTAGGCGGTGCAGCTACGTGCTAGTTGTACCCTGGGCCTAATCTGATATTTCATATTACATACGTATTTGGGTTTTCTTCAGTACAACAAAATTATGAAGTTTTAACGCTCAACGGTTAAGGGGCCAAATGAAGGAAATGGTTTTTTAGTTTATTAAATAAATATGGCTAGTAGAATGAGAGAATGGGAAGCTTTATATCATAGCTGATGTAAGTAATCACACCTGATGTGAGTAGGATGAAATCCACACCTCTTCGGTTTTTACATGATATCGTACCGCTAAATCACTATGTGATACGTTTTTTTCGGCAGGGTGGCCTAAAACTAGCCATGGCCGAAGCCACCAGCCAGACCTGGACCAATTTAGAAAAGCTGAATCGGCTCAGTCGGGAATCGAAGTCAGGACTTCCTTCTTATAAATCCGCTGCGCATACCACTATACTGCGGAGGCCGTCAAAATATTACAAACATTTTGTAGTGATAATTACAGATCAAGAGACACGATATTGAAACACGGTCTAAGTATCAAATTCCCACTCATATATGGTGAGACGCCGCGCTCTAAAGTTAGTAATAAAAAAATAGGCCGAAGTTGTGTATCGGCCATAAATAAACGAAGTCAGTATTAACTATAACATTATAAGAGATGATTTAGGTCTGTGGGTTTTTGGCTTTGGTTACATCATAAAGTTATTTGGTTACAAACGCATTGTCGTCTGTGACACCAATGTCGACTTAAAGTTTGGAAAGCCTCTTTGATTTGAATGATCATTCAAATATGCGCTGCGTTTGTTTTTATAATGAACACATACAATAGAACAATTGTATGATGTACCTGAACATTTTCTAAATTGGCTCGGGCGTAGTTTTTTTTATTTGAAGTGTGTATCAATAGGGAAAACCGTATTGATAAGTGAGGTTAATATAATAATTACATTTTAATTTAGTTTTATTTGATTATCACCAACTTTATTACCTAACTAGTCTTTGATTGATATATGCTAAATTAAAGTAAATATAGACGATGGTGTTATATTATTATCATAGTTAAATATTCGGGTATATGACGCTAAGGTTAAGTGGTAGGCTATTTTTGACTTTGTGTTATATTTGACTTTGTGATGATCACTATCAGATCTTAGTTATAACTAGTGATTAACCCGCTAAGTTTGCGCTCTCGTGGGTACAACAAGATGATAAACTCCTCAAAATAAATCGAACTGCTCGTATACAAAAACGAAAAATAATATCGTATCTATGTGCTATCTACCAAACGATTTGTCCCGATGTGAATTTTATTTTGCTATTTATTGGCATCGATTTCAAACTCCTTCAGAAGAAAATCTCAACATTGCCCGACTTGAGATTCTAATCCGGGATTGATCAGTTCAGGTTAACATCTGAACCATTGAGGCACTAGTGAAGTTGCTATCAATAATATTAAGCAAAAAGGCGTGGCAACGTCGAAAATTGATATCTGTGACACAGATGTTGCCCGCTTTGGTACAGCGTCTCTAATCCGATTTGTTGTCACGGTTTCAACAGAGGGCGTTCGTTTCGCTTGTTACACGCCTATATAACCTATTTCGAAGTACGTATTCACTACTATTGGCCCGCCCCAGCTTCGCCCGGGGTACATATATAGCATATTAGTGTCTTGACGGGCACAGCAAATAGCTGAGTGAGGACATTTTTGGGATCACATCACAATTTACATCATGCATAGCGAACTATTTTTTTTGTTATGATTCACGAAAATAAACGTTCTTTCTTTCTTTTTTTAATATAGCACGAAGATAATTTTGAAGCAATTTTGAACTTCAAATTCTTAAACAGAGAGGTCCTGGGGTATAAATCTCTGTTAAAAACCAAAGCATTATCAGTTGTGCCAGAGAGGTGTGATTGTGTCTGCATAACTAAAGAGCTTATCTTATCAAGTGGGCAGGTAACCAATTAAATGTATTAAGCTTGTCTCAATACGTCGTAGGAATTTCTACGTCTGACTGATCAATGCTTTCATTGTAGGACTAGTTTTATATTTCACGACGTGGGATTTTAGACATCTGTTTTAAATTAGTAGATATTATTTTGGGGTAGCACGACGGATGTAAACTCTATATCCCCTCTCCTATAAGGAGGGATGCCTGGCCCTGTAGTGAATGACGGTGATTGTTTGTTTTTACCGTTTTTAAAATCTATATTTTTTAAACAAAAGACAATGTGCATTTAATTGTTGTCAGTTATAAAGTCATATATTGGGGCGTAAGTAAAGTTCTTTAAGTGCTGACAGAGCTTCATGGTGCACAAGCTATAACGCATGTACAGTATTACCTATTGCTCATGGACCGAAACTGTATAACCAAACTACTGATCACATTCGTTAAGTCTGTTTAGCGCTTCTAGTCCCAACAAATAAGAATAGATTTTTTAATTTCTGACGACCGTGGAATCGGTGTTTTATGTAAAAAGTATAAACTATGTTATTGTATGGAATCTTAAATAATATAGATATTTGTAATCGGACAAATTTCTTAATTATGGTGGTTATTTTTACATTTAATAGTCATAGAACAGCACATATATTACGATACAAACATACAAACTTTCGCCTAAATAATATAAGTAAGGATATGTAAGTATAGGCTTTCTACGGTGTATTGCGTTAATGTTGCTATAGTACCAACCTAACCCATAAACTTTACGTAAACAAAATAAAAAGCGTGTTAAGTTACAAAACACATTTGTAATTTTTTGTTACTTCCCTAATTTGTGCAAGTTAATTGGACAAAATTATGTGAAACCACGCATACTGTCAAATTGTCAAGTTAGCTGACTAATAGTAGGTATGATAAATAACTTAATCACTAAATTTAATACGAAATATTATTATTTATTTTGACATCTAATCTTCCGTAAAGTTCTTAGAAACTTTTTAAAACTTTTCTTAGAAAACTCTTTAAGTGGCTTAGGAAATATTTATTGACGTTATTCTCAGAATCATTCCTATTATCAACTGTATGAAGGAAACTTAATAGCAGGAAACTATTAAAAATATCCCGTGCAATAAATATGTATACAAACCATTATTTTAGTCCTCTACGTTCGTAAATAACCTATGATCTATGCGTTTTATTTTTTTTATTTTTAATATTAACATTTAAGTGTATAATTAAATTTAAGTTTATTAAATTTTTATTATACCAAATCTCTCAACTACAATTAACTTATTAAGTTAACAAACGATTAATTACCTACGTACTCCTATATAAAAAAAGAAAAGCAGATTTGGAGTACAGTAGGTGCTGACTAATGGTTTTTTAATTAATACTACCTATTCATTATATTTAGAATCACGACGGTTGAATGACCTCGACAAAACCAAGTGGTCACGAATGTTAATGCTTGTTTTATTATGCACAACATTTTTTGTGGTCATAAAACATAAATGAAGTTATGTGTCTAATTTTTTCCTTATTTCAATCATGTGACTCGTTCATAGACCTCACGTATATGTGTACATAGTAAGTTTAGTATACTTAATAATATAAGATTTTTACTTTTACTATAAGATTGTATTCTGTGATAGTAAGCATTTGAAGGAGACAAATAAAAGTTATTTTTAAGAGAATGAAAAGGTTGAAATTCTTGTAAGAAAGAAAAACTCAATATTTTATAATCTTTTCCAGGACCTCATTGACTGTAGTTGCATAACCAAACTACTGAACCAAATTAGATAGGAATTACGATTATTTTGCGCTTCTAGTCCCAAGAAATAAGAACAGATACGATCGTGGTCTCTGTTCTATTGGCGGTTACCTTCAGCGTAGGTGTAAAAATGTTTTTTTTTGTCTTCTTGCATCTAGTCAGTCCAACGTATTGGAGAATGATTCCTCGGTCTTTTTAACCGACGAAAAAAACGGAGGAGGTTCTCAATTCGACACGTATATTTGTTTTTTTTTTTTTTTTTTTTTTTTTTTTGTATGACCACGCATAACTTTTTACAGTGTTGTCCGATTTTGATAATTCTTTTTTTATTTGAAAGGGCATACATCCAAGGTGGTCCCATTGTCCTCATGTTAGGATCTGCTGATGATATCCTGGGGAAATTCAAGGAACTCTTCAAATTTTGGAGGCACGCTTACAGCGATTTCGGTTTTTGACTCGGTACCGGTAGCTTTTTGGCTACTAGTGCCATATAATATACTATGACAGTATAGTGCGAGTACGATACGTGGCGATAAATCACTAAAAAGTAAGAAATAAAATTTTTTAACAAAAAATTGAATCGACTCAAAACGCACTAAAAAGTAAAAAATAACTGAGTCATTTAGTTGCTTTAATTTACTTAAGCATATCTAGGAGTCGGTGCCAGCCAAGGTTTCTACTTTCAAGGACGTTACATAGAACCCACAAACTGCTTTACTAAGTAAAATAAATGTTCCTTAAACTTGGCTGGCACCGACTTCATAGATATGCTTAAGTAAATTAAAGCAACTAAATGACACAGTTATTTTTTACTTTTTAGTGCGTTTTGAGTCGGTTCAATTTTTTGTTAAAAAATTTTATTCTGTCAGAAAGATCGTGGTTCCAGTAAGATCTTCAAGCGAATCGACGTTTTACACTAAATTATATTGGTTATCTCCAGTCTCCAGTGTATAGAAATGTGTGTTTGGTCTTCTTCCAGCCAGCCTTCCATTGTGTTGGAGAACGACTCCTTAGTCTTTACTCTACAGTGTTGCCAATTATTATTATCAACTTATAACTAAGCTGCAGTCGCTGTACAGTGTGCCCGAAATAAATTAGTATACGTTGGCAACATAAGAATAGATAAATAATAGTTTAAGTAGGTAAAGATTAGATAAATAATGCATGCCAGTATATATCATTAGCGTGGCAGGTGCGCGGAAGCATCCGGTTTTCCTGTCTGCAGTGAGGTCGCCGTGAGGTCGACTCAAGGTAACGGTAGGACTTGAGTTTTTATACTCTGTAGCTGCGTGCCGGGTTAATGCGGATTACCGGTGTAAATGTGATCAACTAATTTAGAATTCCAATGGGCCATGCATTCCGACGTGCCATGAAGATTCTTTAAAAATAATTAATAAAAAATATACATAACCGACTTCAAAACGCACTAAAAAGTAAAAAATGATTCATTCAGTTACTTAACCATATCTATAACGTCGGTGCCATCCAAGTTTAAGGAGTTTAAGGAAGGAGTTTATTTAACGAAGTAGCAATAGCAAAGCACTTTGTGGGCTTTAGTAAAGCGTCCTTAATATAGAAAACTTAGGTTGAACCGACTGAAAAAAATATACGCGTTGAATTGAGAACTTCGTTTTTAAAAAGTGTTGGCATGAAGGCTGGGCTATAAAATGGTTTTAAATTGAAGAAGATGAAGAAGAATAGAAAGAAAGAAGTGATAAGGTCGCCCTTTGCTTTTTATCTTAGCTCTAAGTTATATTGTACCTTCCTTTTCTGTTCTGCAATAAAGTTGTTTAAAATAAAAAAGAATTGGAATAGGAATTGAATAAATGAAATTTTTTAATAGTAATGGGACTTATAAATTTTCATTTTCGTATTTCATTGTCTTCTTTAATTATTTTTAAAAGAATCTTATACACATACAAATGTTTTTGAAATAATTGCACTTTGCAATTGCAATATATAGTAAGTACATTTTTCTGAAGTCAATAAATGCAATATTGCTTCAGTGTGCATTAAAATATGTGTGTCAATGTTAATACTAACAAATTAATTACTGACAATGTACTAACATTGTTGTCCATACGTAATTTACTTTGAGTTGCCTACTTATAGTGGTAATATATTTATAAAACAATTATTAGTGGTTTGCTAAGTGTTGCACTTAAAGAGAGTAATAACCAAGCTATTAATATGCAATTAAGTATATTGTTACATGTGTATAAATAAGTATTTAATAATAATAATAATTATCGAGTTACAATTACTAGGTTTTTTTTTGTAATTGTTAAATGGATCATTACGAATTCCTAATATAGGTAAGCTTTTAGTGCTAAATTTTTAAAATTTTAAAGTAAATTAGATTTTTTATAAAAGTGTAAGTTTAACTATATCTTTACTGAATTCTATTTTAAAATGCTGTACGGATGAAACATGACGATTGATTGACTTAAGTATCAGATGTGACTGAATTTTACGTGACAGCGGCATCCGGCTGCCGTTTCAGTCTTTGACTACTTTTAGACAAGAGTCCGACAAGACTCTTGTATTCATGGACTAAGAATATGTTACCAAAGATTATATTCAGTTATTAAACATTTTTGTATCATTAAGTAACGAACATGACAATCAAAAATACAAAATTACACCTTTTATAAAATTAGTAGAATAAAATTTGGGCATATTACCGAAGCGCATAAATTAGCAGGTCATTCTACTACAGACCATAAAATTAATTCGCTGTTACATCATTTTTGATACTCTTAACTGACAATAAAGATTAATAATAGCGTCTTAAGAAATCATCCATAATAATTGATTGAATATAGTAACGTCCGATATTGGTTATATAACTTAGTAAAATGAGTAGTATATTTTAATTCTCGGTGCAGAAATATTTTTGAAGAAGACTAGAAAAATTTAATGCATTTTTATATTTACGAGAATTTCAAGTACCACGACGTGGTATTTCAAAAATTCTAAGCTTGTCCAAGCAGGGTCTTTCTTTTTATCATCATCATCATTATTAGCCTCCCTCCTTACAGGAGAGGGGATATGGAACGTGGACCCACCACGCTGCTCCAATGCCGGTTTAGGCTGATAATGCTTCATTTATTAACGATCACTATCAGAAGTTGATGATAGTGATCGTGACCGTCGGCTTAACGTGTTGTCCGAGGCATGGGCGTGTAACACCACCAACTTCCCTACTCCGGGCTTGGAATGTGTTGAAAAATTCATAGAAGTATGAAAAACTCAGATTCCAGGACTTCGTGATTGAAGTCACATGGGCTAGTCCAGACCAGGCCAGACCATTCTCTATATAGGATACACAATTTTCAGTTTAAATTCACCACACTATTCACTGAGCTCCGGATAGTGATGTTTGTCTTTGTAATGGTCACTACCTAATGTCCTTGATAATTAAATTTAGTGAATTGGTATTCAAAATTTATTGAACAGGGCAGCTGGACCTACGGCTTAACGTGCTTAAATGTTATTTTTTATTATTTAATTTAGGAAATTGAGAAGAACAGTCACATTGCAAGAAATTGATTTCTTGAAGTTCGTTTGGTCTAGATATAGTGGTGAGTTAACAGGATTACCAGCTTTGTGTGTTTAATAAACACAAAGATCACAACATCACGCTCTTTTAGTAAAGGCAAGTGTTCGAATAAATTAACCATAATCCTGATTATTTAGGTACTATAATTGTCATTAAAAAACAAAATATACAACAAACATTTCAAAGTAACTGTCTATACAAGGTATATCTGAGAGACGGATTTGTGTTGTGACAAAAGTGAATACGTGACCGATTAGAGAGATGATTGGCGCCATTAGCTCATAGTCGGAGCTGATACGTGTGTCGTGATCGAAAGATCTAGTCACGTAACGTGACGTCACACAAAGGGACCAATCAAATATGACATTTCTTGCATTTGTATGTATACATCCTAGTACAATGTTCCTGTTAATACTCATGTATTTTTTATTCATTACAAGTTAGCCCTTGACTGCAATCACACCTGGTGGTAAGTGATGATGCAGTCTAGTTCAAAACGGGCTAACTTGTTAGGAGTAGGATAATATCCACACCTCTTCGATTTTTACATGACATCATACCAAAATGCTAAACGCTATCGGTAGGTTAGTAACTAGCCACGGCTAAAGCCACTCACCAGCCAAAAGTATATTTATTTTTAGTAATACTCGTAATTGCACCGAACGAACCAAGCAGATGGTTCATCATTCATGGGAAACCATCGTCAATAAACAGAGCAATACTTCGCAAGGCTTGTAAGGAATACGTTCTACAAAGACCCGCCTACCTACAAAGTGTCCATCAACCTGAGGCGTAGGTGTTAAGTCTCAAGGGCTTATTACATTATTACGCCGGTAACTAACCCCTTCAGACTTGCTTGTATTCTGTTTCATAGTCATATTCCCTTGCAGAATAACACATAGGTCATATTTTATCCCGAAATTCCCACGGGAACGAGAACTACGCGAGTAAAACCGCAGGCGCCCTCTAGTCGATTTATATAGGAGAAACATAATGTGTAATTAAGGTATCTAGCTGACTGCTCTAAAATAGTGATTACTTTAGAGCTGTTAGCTATAAAGTTAGCTTACTGCCTGGAGTTACAATTTTGTTCATATTTCTTCTAATAATATAAACATTTAGAATGGAAATTTCATGTCTGAATGATGATTCCAAACATCATTATATAACATAAAATAGTATGCTAAGGTCAATATACTTATTATTATAAATATTATAATCAGTTTACTTATTTATTAACAACGTTGTGTGAATAATAATTTATTTTACAAGGTCTGCTCGGTAAATAAGAGTTGTTTGTAGTTTAATTAATATTTGTTTAAAATTAAAGTCAAGGAACATCGCTTACAGCATATTTACGGCCCACTACAGGGCCAGGCTTTATACGGGAGAGGAGATATGGGGCTTATATCCACCACGCTGCTTCAAAGGTGCATTGGCGGGCTTAGGGTTGTATATAAAAGTTTTTAATGACAATATCAGATGTTCATGAAAGGGACCGGGACCGAAGGCTTAACATGCTCTCTGAGGCACAGCGGTGTAATACGACCAAATTAGAAGAATAAAACTCAGTATGATTCCATAGCTCAAGCCAGGATTCGAACCCAGGCGTGATCTGAAGCCACATAGACTAACCACTGGACCCTAGAGGCAGTGGAGTCAAGGAACACCTACTACAAATGGTATTACATCATGTAACTATTAACCAAGTTTCTCTGTTATGTGTTCGAAACGTCTTTGTGGTTTTGCGAACGTTTCCCTGATGCTAAAATTATGTTCGACGGCTTAGTCAATGTAGTGAGACGGTTTAGCTGTGGATCATTTGGTCCCGAGTTAGAGCCCCGAAGTATTAAAAATGTTTCATAGAGCTTATAATATTTCACAGCGCATGTAAGCCGCATATGTACTAAAATGCGCTGCTGTGTCTGTCAGCTTAGATTTTAAACCTTATATGCCGGCCCCGTCAACCATAACCCTAAAACTGGAACACAGTAGTGGTATAACAAAGCATGGAAGTACTACTTCTTTGAACGGGCATGTTGTTCTGTCGGTCTAGTAAAGCTATTCTGTAAAAATGTTTTTACAACTCGACATTGAGTTTAGATTTCGCCTCTATCCCTCTCCATCTATAGGATAGTAGTAGACAAAGCGAGTAATAGACGAATTTGAGGCTTACTACACAGTGCTACTTCATGATTCTTAAGATCAGCTTGTAGATTATGTAACGAAACTCGACAGTCTCAACTTCGACTCTATATCTCTCAATCTATAAGCTCGTTAGAGAGATAGACGTCGAGATTCGCACTGTGGAATTTCGTTACACAAATATTGATTTGCAATATTTGCTTCTGTAATTGTCCCTAAGCCATACACATTGCAGTAGCGTGATAGGTATAATTCTACTATCTGGTATAAAAGAGGAGGCTTGTGTCTGTAATAAGCCACTGAAAATAGGATAGTGAAGCTAGTGGTTAAACATAGTGGTAATTTTGTAACCGTTAACATTTTTGCTTTTTACATAACATAGGCCTAGTGAAACCGCATAAGGAAAGTATAAGTGTGCCAGGTTAAAAAACTTTGCTATTACGAGCACAGCAGTTAGTTTATTACCTATTCATTGAGGTCTGATAACTTCATTTGTTTAAACTGAAGCAATTATCGTCTATATTGTTGTGTTTTTTAACTATGTAACTGTTGTCAAGGTATTATTTATTCATATCATTCATTATCAGATCCACAATTGGGCCAGGCCTTCTTTATAGGAGAGGGGATATGGAGCGTTGATCAACCACGCTGATCCAATGTGGGTTTGGGTGGGCTCAGGGTGATAATATTTAATTTTTTTACGTTCCTTATCAGATGTAGATGACAGTGCCGGTCACTGTCATCTACATCTGATAAAGACGGCTTAACGTGCTCTCCGAGTCACGGGGGTGTCACACCGCCAACTTCCCGACCCCGGCCTTAGAATGTTCTGAAAATTTCATGGAAAAATGAATAATTCAATGCGAACCCAGAACCTATGACCAAAGCCACATAGGCTAATAGGGCACAGGCCCGAAAACACTAGACCAACGAGGCAGTTTAATACCTAGGTATATATTTACAGGGGCGTGTGTAGTTGAATTAGAAGTGTGAGCAAAGAAAGTGCACGCAACAATCGTAATATACAAGTGTGTCGTTGCGCAAGCGGTTTCACCCATGAGCCCGTTTATATGGGAGGGGGCTCCATGAGTAGGTCGTGGTAAGCTCCAATAGCCCAATGTGTCGCAGGTGGGCTGTAATCCCGAGAGGTGCAAAGTTCAATCCCCACCTATTGAACTATTTCTATCTAGCACTACTCAGATTTGTATATACATTTCAATTTAAGCCTTTGACTGCCATTACACCCGACGGTATATGATAGAGTAGGACGACATCCACAGCTTTTACGCCTAGGTTTAAGCCTACCTCTGTGCCGCAAGCCTCGTACTCTGTACGGCATTTTCCTCCCAGCCACACGATAGACCCGGCACCCGCATGGTGTATTCATGCTCAGAAAACCAATACTAAGATATTATTCAATTCGTCATAATTATCATTATATTTATCAGCTTATTTTCTCATAGATATTTAATGAATATTTAATTAATAGAGTGTTGACCTCTGCTCTAATTTGTCTAATAAACACATGTTATTTAAAAGGAAAACTACTTATTTTTGAAACCTTTTGTTAGAAGGTTTTTTCTTTATCGACTACAAGTTAGCCCTTGACTGCTATCACACCTGATGTTAAGTAATGATGCAATCTAAGATGGAAGCGGGCTAACTTGTTAGGAGTAGGATGAAATCCACACCGATATCGGTTTCTACAGGACATCGTACCGGAACGCTAAATCGCTTGGCGGTACGTCTTTGTCTGTAGGGTGGTAGCTAGTCACGGCGAAAGCCTCCCACCATCCAGATCAAGACAAATTAAGAAAAATCTCAATCTGCCCCGCCGGGAATCAAACCCAGGACCTCCGTCTTATAATTCCACCACTGCGCCACGAAGGCCATCATAGGTTTAGAAGGTATAATTTTGTGAAACATTAATTTTTTTTATATTTAAATATCATGTCTGTTATTGAGACAAAATATAACATTGTGACTATAATCACAAGAAAACTATCTATTACATTACGACTGTAAATTAAATAATAGCTAGTAAAGTACCTACTGTTCAGATGTATAAAAGAACAATTAACGAAGGCGCAGTAGAAAATAATAAATAAAAATATCATAACTAACTATTATCAGATCGCGCTTAATCAACTGTATGACAGGTATAAAAAATGAACGTTTTCCCCCGAGGTTGTAATAAGGCACTTGGTTATAATACTTTATTACTTCCGGTTCTGACCTTTACACTAAAAAGGTATCTGTGTCAATATTTACGTTCCGTGAGTAACCGAGGTAATGTCAATGTTGAATTTGACTTTAAAGGTAAGTCTCTTTCTACCGGATACGGATAAGGCTTTTAGGTGGTTTCACTTGTTTGCAACATTGTATATGTACGCTCACACGCTTGGTAAATCTCGGTAGGTTTCCAACGTAAGTGTGTAAGCAGGCACACAAGTGTGGCTTGGGCCACAAGAAGCTTGCCGCCGAACAAGACTAGAGTCGGTTTTTGAAAACAGTTCAAAGGAAGCTTGTGGCAAGAGCCCGCGTTGCGCGTTTATAGGTTGGCGCGCTTGCTGCTAACAGTCCTACTTTTCTCGTATGAAGATGTGCTACATTGTTTGTAATAGACTGGTTAGGTGAATTATTCAATTTATTATAATTATTTAATGTTTAATATTATAAAGCTGAAGAGTTTGTTTGAACGCGGTAATCTCAGGAACTACTGGTTCTAATTGACAAATTCAAAAAAATTATTCATTTTTGAAGGCTTATATAATCTGGCATCTCCTAATTTTAAATATGTTTAGTTTGCTTTGCCAATTTTTGTTTTCTTTTATACTTTATTTTGTATTTATAAAAATATAGGTATAGCAAATCAAATATTATATCGATGTCCATCCCATCCACCTTAGCTCTTTGCTGGTCCGTGTCGTTCGCAAGCGTGTAAACAGCCGCCAAGAGTTTGTGAAGACTTGAAGCTTGTGGACGTTGGCTAAGCTGCGGCAAGCGTGTAAACAGCCGCCAAGAGTTTGTGAAGACTTGAAGCTTGTGGACGTTGGCTAAGCTGCGGCAAGCGTGTAAACAGCCGCCAAGAGTTTGTGAAGACTTGAAGCTTGTGGACGTTGGCTAAGTTGCGGCAAGCGTGTAAATGTAGCATAACACTATGTGATTGACGTTGGGCTGGATATGTAAGAGTTATATCGGCTAAGTGTGATCTCGGTTATATGAAATATTACACGAACTTTGTAAGCACTTTAAAGTGTGTTTACGAAAGCTTGTGCTGCGTAGTATAATGTTTTAATTACATTGTAATTGAAGTTTAATATGATGTTTTTTTTTATTGATTACAAGTTGGCCCTTGACTGCTGTCACACCTGATGTCAAGTGATGATGCAATCTAAGATAGAAGCGGGCTAACTTGTAAGGAGTTGCATAATATCCACATCACTTCGGTTTCTACAGGACATCGTACCGGAACGCTAAATCGCTTGACGGTACGTCTACGAGTATGTCGGTAGGGTGGTAACTAGCCACGGCCGAGGCCTTTCTCCAGTCAAACCTGGACAAATTCAGAAAATCCCAAACGGCCCTGTTGAGAATCGAACCGTATTCCTCCGTCTTATAAATCTATCGCGCATACCACTGCGCTATAGAGGCTGTGAAAAAATGCGGTGTATAATGTATGTATGCATGTAACAGCTACATACCCGCATGACTGACGCATTTAAAGCCGCTTTCTTCGCCAAATATCCCCATTGCATAACATGATGGCACCTACATTATTGACGACTATAACAGACAGTTGATGAACAGTCATTTTCATTGTTTTGTTTGAATAATGACTCATTAGGTTATATTAGCCGAACAAATTGAAAACATTGTAAAAGTTACTGCTGACTGACCAAATTCAAAACACTGTAAGTGATTTAAAAAGTTACTAAGCTATCACTAAAATATAGATAAATTTTTTGGATTAGTTTAAATATTAGCAAATATTAATTACAAATTCATTCGGTTACGAATAAAAATATCAGTTTACTATCAAAATTTTAATTATATGATACTAAAAATCAGGAAATTTTTAAGGCTTTGAAATGAAGACGGAAGAAATTTTAGTAAGTAAGTAGTTTGATTATGTTTCTCACGATATCTGACAACTAAAAGGGCAAATTAAAATAATTTCTTATATTGTCATAACAATGTGAATATATAAAATGTGATGTTTTTCCTTGAATATTACACACACATACACAGACAGAGGTTATAATATTAAAATCATATGACTAATATATCAAATTATGCTATCCTCACTAGTAATATGATTAAGGCGAAGAGTTCTATGAATGGGTAATTGTTACTCTTTCATACAAAAACTACTGAATGGATTTTGATGAAATTTCACAAGAATACAGCTTACATATAAGAAAAACACAAGACCACATTTTATCCCGAAATACCCACGGGCACTAGGACTACGCGGATGAAATCGCGGGCGTCCTCTAGTGACTAATATATCAAATTATGCTTTTTAAAATATATTTGTCCAATAGTAAACAATAATAATAAAATTAAATTGTTAACGAGTGATTCACTTGCCGAGTTTTGATTTGAAGCATCCTACTGTTAAAAATGTTTCGTTATATCGAAAGGTAATATTTATGCAACCTTAAGATAAAGGCAATAGAGTTGCTGCAACCATTTGCGTCAGCGTGCGTTCGTTAATGTCACACATATGAGAAACGTTACTTTTTCTATTCGCTAGGAAAATGTAATTACACTACGTACGGACAAGAAATGAAGTAAAAGTAGATGAACAGAATAGATTGCTACGAGCATGTTCGAGAACGTGATATCGAACATCTTATCACACTCGTAAATTAAATTATTGTTATTATTATGTTATTTAATAACAACAAATCAAATTATGAAAATGGAAACGGCTGAAGCTCGCTATACTGATATCTCCCTCATAAAGGAAATTATTGTTATGTTAAGCTATTGCATAGCTTCTATCGCGGGCCTTAAGCATGGAGACCGAATCCAGAAATTCCGTAACGAAAAAAACCTAACACCCCCTGAATATCAAAAACATAATATCAAAAGCACAATTTCGGAATCGATGTCATCGGGACCGTGGCTTAACGGTAAGGCGCTCTAAGTGCCCGGATTGCCAGTTCGAATCCCGTCGATTCCGCAAATTTTTTTTTTCAAGCGTGATATTTCATACATAATTACATACCATCACGCCTCATTCCCTTAGGGGTAGGCAGAGGCCAGTCCTTTGACATAACACGATCCTTCCATGTCTCGCCCGTTTCTTCCTATTTCATTCATTATTTCATACAAGCACTGTGGTTTACGGTACTTTGGACCTGGCCCAATGATTTATAATACTAAAGATTTATCATATTTTAATATCTTTCATATTAGATAGATTGCATAAGGTAGATTTTAATAATTTTAAAACATTATCCTAGGTGTGATAAGGGAATCATTCGCTTCAACAGCTACTGTTATAATTTCTGTAAAGCCAATGACAGCGTTGTATTCTTTGTATAATGTTATAAAAATAATACAATACGTGCAGATTTCGTAATGGTTTTTAACTTAATTACAATAATGACGGTTTCCATGTAATTAGATGATTGTTAGATTCACATCTGGTTATTACAAACACAAAGGATGTATTTGCTAACTCTGTGCGCTTGAGAGATTAAACTACTCGTAGGTACTTACAGGTACTTGTAACAGTTGTGCGTATACAATTGTTATTTAGCCTTTGGTAAAATAAATAATAATAATTATAGAGTTATTTACGAAGAGCTTAGACCAACATCTTAAGAAGCTTTCGCTTGACTGTTGGGGCCTTGAAACGGCGCGTATTGTGAGGAGGTTCCTCACTCTGGAGCCCTGACCACCGATCGCTTGGGTTCTCAAAAACCCGGACAGCGGAGGAGAAGATTTTTTTTATAAATTTTTAATGTTATGTGCTACAAAATTATATATAAACACAAAATATAATTTTGTAGCACATAACATTATTAAAAATATAGCCTTCTTCCTATCAGAGGGGATATGGTGCTGACCCAGCACGAATTCTGCTTCAATGCGGTTTGACACCGATAATGTTTAATTTTTTAATAATCAATGTCAGATTGTTATGATGACCGGATCGGCTAACGTGCTATCCGAGGCAAGAAGTGTAATACCGACTTCGTACTTCGGTCTAAGAATTTTACTGGAAATTTCGTAGAAGAAAAATAAATAAGCTCAGAATTTTATAGCTCGACCAAAAGATATTTTATTATACAAAATCTGAAAGTTTGGCAGCATCTAGATCATGCTCATACCATACATTACCTAGCTCGTACTCATATAATATTATAGATGTATGCTCCTGCATATGATAGCCAAATAGATTCTACTACTCAAAAGCAAGAGCTTTATAGGTTCTTTTTCTATTTGTCACTGTAGTTTATTACCTAGAAATAATACAGTTGTCGGTATGAAAGTCACGATTGAATATTCATGACTTATTGTTAAATGATACAACGCCTACCTTTATCTTTCGACCGATACGAACAGTCTATAGATATTTTGAACCTATGTCTAGATTTCTCAGTCTCAAAGGCTGAATATGTAGGTGAACGTTTCAAGGCGCGCGATCGCTTTGAACTAGATAGTCCGAGGGCAGACAATTAACACCTTAGATATTTATTTCATGACATATTATACTTTCATTATATAACTATTATGAACTAGCACACTCCACTAATATTGTTCTGTCCGAACATTGACTTACAATTTTGTACGAATTCTGATGCGCAATATATTTAAAACAAATTATTAACAAATACCGCGTCCAGTTATGAATCAAAGACATGCATTAATAATGCAAGATAACAATTAATTTTTATTTCTTACTAGCAGTCACCCGCTACTTCGTTCGCGTGAAAACCTCTTAGGTACTCTAATTTTAAAGACATACTTGCATTGCTCATTCCCGCTCCCCCTCTGAATTTAATTTTCTTATGGTTTCCCGTCAAGCAATATCCTCCGTCCCGTCCCGTGTACTGAAGATCTACATTTTTGTTAAACATTGTACGAGATTTCAGTACATTAACTAACAGTATATATTTATGGCAAGCTGATGGGAATAAATTGATATTAAATAGTATATTTTACAACAAAAATAATTTTACAATCCAACATGCAGATCTAGAGATTAGCCCGTTTAAACAAACGAACAAACTCTTCCGTGTACTATATTAGATATTTGATCAAATATCGAATTCTAAATCCATCACCGTATTAACCTTTCTATTATGAAAGCATATCAGTACCAAAATGCTGACCTCTATTCAGTACGTATAATATAACACGAAGGAGGTCAACCAAATTTGGACGCCATAGGGGCAGTGCCGCGCTTTTTAGAAATTTTGTAATATCTCCGAAAATATATAACTAATTAACATACTGTTAAAGACAAATCTTATCTCAATAATATCTTTAAGTTTATTAAATAATTTATTTTGATAAGGATTTAAGTTTAATTGTATAAATAATGACGTAAACTTAAGCATATGAATTAAATGATTTATTAGAGTGTCGCGCTATTTAGAAATTTTGTAATATCTCCGAAACTATATAACTAATCAGCATACTGTAAAAGGCAAATCTTATCTCTATAATATCCTTGTGATTACTAAATAATTTGTTTTGATAAGGATTTAATTTTAGTTGTATAAATGATGACGTAAACGTAAGCATATGAATTAAATGATTTTTTAAAACACAAAAAGTTCTATATTTGTTAAAGTATAAAAGATAGATATATGCTGTCGCGGACTTATTTGACTTAGAACTTTTTAAGATACATAAAGTCTCCACAATGTGTGGGGAGTTTATGTATCTTAAAAAGTTTTCAATTATTTTCAATAGTTAAGGCAGCGCATGCGCATAAAGCCGATTTTTGCGATCCAACTTGCGCGACAAAAACTATGATAACTCGATTATATATATACAATACAAATATAAAATATAGC
This sequence comes from Mycalesis mineus, assembly GCA_034621355.1. Lineage (NCBI taxonomy): Eukaryota > Metazoa > Arthropoda > Insecta > Lepidoptera > Nymphalidae > Mycalesis > Mycalesis mineus. Next base: position 9,359,199 of record CM067894.1, on the reverse strand, counting down.
CTATGATACTCACCGATAACGTAGCATTCTACTGGTGAACGAATTTTTTAAATCGGATCAGTAGTTCCGAAGATTAGCCCCAACAGATCTTTATTTACAAACTTACAAACTTTACCACTTTATAATATTAGTATAGATTGTACTCAGGCACCGAGGGCTTCGTGATATATGTAGAGTAACTAAAAATTTAAGGGTTTTGGAAGTTATCATTTATGCTATAAGACTTTGCTTCATGCCAATTTTCAAGATTCTAGGTCGACTGGAAGTACCCTTTAGATTTTGATTCCATTAAAGTTTAAAATGTTTAAAATGCTACTGCACAGAAGACAAGAAATGCTAGACCTATGCTTTTTCCATAATTTGATAAATAGTAAAATCAAATACGGCAATCTGCTGGAACGGGTATCCCTATCAATCCCGCGGAAGATTCCATGACATCGAGTTCAGAAATTATTTAATATCCCATACATTAAAACTAATCTTGGCAGGCAAGCCCTCATAAGTCGCAGATGTGCCAAATATAATGAAATTGGAAAAACTTTACCGGGTATCGATATCTTCTACAACTCCTTTAATAACTTTAAAAAGAAATTAAAAGCCCATCTTTAAACTTGTAATCGATCAATATTTCTAATAAATAATATCTTAATGTCTAATAACTTTATAATGTAATTCAATTCAATTTAATTTAATCTAACCTTAATGTGGATTTTTAATTATAATAATAACTTTTAGTACTTAATTTATATTTGCTTTTTGTGTAATTTTTTTAGTACCTAGTAGTAAGTTTTTTAGTGTAATTCAAGATATGTTTGTTCTTTTTATAATTTTAATTAACTAACTCTGCTTGTTCCTACTTGACATTTATATTGTGTGTTTGTTATGAGCGCTTATGATTGATATAAATATCAGATCTCATAATCTACCTATTATTTAAGTACAATGTTATATATTTATATTGTTAGCGTTCTCTTAAATAATTTAATAAAATAAGACTGTCGCAAAATTTGCGGCATAATCGGCTGTATCTTTTGATTGCGTTGGCTTAGAAATTTGATTTTTTTCACAACTCCATGGGACATTAGATCCAAGAATTTCATATAAACTTCAACCTGATATCTTCACGCTGTCATTCTGTTAGGGCTTGTTTTTGGTCTGTGTAGGTTTCGTTTTAGAGAACTCGTGAAGTCATTTAGTCAGGCAGAAGAATAATTTAAATATAACCTGTTGAGGTAACAATGGACGAAGGTAATGAAAAATGTGGCCATTAGCAACGGATGCGCTGCAGCTTTTCATCGTTATAATGTTTTTTTATCATTTTCAAATGATGATTGAAGTCATTAGTGCCATTCTTATAAGTTTGGCGATCGTTGTATAAAAATATCATCTCACAAATGCTTCTTTAATTTAGGATTATTGACCCTGCCTCATATGTACTGTCCAATTTAATATATTGTTCGGATCTCTTTGATTATTTATTGTCCCGGTCATTTTAAGTGGGAAAACCACCGGATTTTAAGTCAAATAACATTAACTGCATTATCTTGTAGAGTAGACACACTTATTAGACCTAAGAAGCGATTCTGTGCTCTTGTTTGTTTGATTAGGATTGAGGATAAATAAAGCTATAGAATGCATGACTTCCAGGTTTCAGATAGTTTCTGAACAGCAACATTGCTTTTACGTGGCATTCTAGACATAGATTAATTAGAAGTTGAATAAAAATTCCAGGCAATTTCCGTCTCAAAGAGCTGCTAACGTCTTACAATTTAAAAAAAATCAGGTATTTAAGTCAATTCCTTATTTCAGTTTTATAAAACATACCATCCTAATGATTTTGTATTGTTCATCATGACTTAGTCGTAACATATTGTATGTAATATTACCTTTACATAAGAGCTTATTTGATGATCGTATACATGCAACCTTAGAGGTGATTTAAGCGTAATGATTTAATGATGATATATGTTTGCGTGCTCAGAAATTGTATAGGATATTATTATGCATGACACTTCCTGCCGGACACTGATCTCGGTACACTGATTATTGAGGTGACTGCTCAAGGCTTGAGGCTAGGGTTGCCAGGTCGCCAAACCTAATAGCCGGACTAATCAGCCAGTTCGGCCGGATGTTCAGGTAAAAAGGCCGGACAGTACATTATTATGGATTATGTGTCTTAATTTATAAAAAAAAATATATGTAAAACTAATACGTGCAATTAAATTTAATTTTACCTAAAAAATTAAAATAAAAGAAGATATTTACAAAATGAATAAGCCATCTAATTGATCACCCAAAAGCATGGTGCCTAACACACTGTCTCTATTTCCCCTCTGGATAGCAAGGCTTACTCTTTGGATCAAATAAACACCACGTTGGTCACTAAACAGATGGATCAGTTTTTTGGATAAGATGTTGAAAACATTTTTAATGAACTAGGGTTCGCAATCTCAAGTGCTGCAAATATAGTCTTTAGATAAGACTGCGATGCTCGAGGGTTTCAGAATATTCATCTCATAGTTTAACGCATTTATTATTACCATACATCTTGATATCTTCTAAGGTATGTAAAATGCCTAACAAACCGGGAAAGCCGGACCCCGTTTATTTTGGTCGGACATGCAATAAAAAGCCTGACAATGTCCTACTTTAACCGCACGCCTGGCAATGCTACATGAGGCAAGGCTCATGATGGAATCTGTGACCTTCTTGTGAGGTCCTTACTGTAATGTTTGATCGATAAATAATAATTAGCTTTACTTTACTACGCAACATTTATCTTAGGAGATAATTATATTTAATATGTGAATATAATTATGCTGGTGTATTTTTGTAAACTAATATTATTTTAAGTAAATCGAAAAAAAATCGTAGAGAATAGAACTATTTTGTATATTGTGTATGAAGTGTTTGTCTTATGGATCCTACAAAATATTCTTAACTCCAGATAAAGAGTTACTGTCGTGAAACAAGATCAGCATTGCAAAATATTTCGATAAGCATTCTACCCCATCACACGTCCTAGTTCGCCTATTAGGGCACTGCGCGCCAGACCTCTTTTTACCCGACTGCGTCAGAAGGAGGGTTATGTTTTTCGAGCGTATGTATGTATGTATGTCCATTTCTTCGGCACGCGCTACAGCCTAAACGGCTGAACAGATTTTGACATGTGAGGTGTCGTTGAATTTGTCGAAATTGTGGTAGTGACATAGGCTATAAAAAATTTCAAAATGGCGGCTGTAAATGGGGGAAAAAAGGGGGGATGTGTGTATTTTTTTCTCTTATCTTAGCAATATGGGTACCAATTGAAAGGTCGTAAAAATACCATTTCAAAAATATAAATATCATATCATGTTCATATTACTTTTTGAACAAAAAATGGCAAAAAGTGTACCAAGTGTACCGTCTCATTTCTATACCATAAACTAAAACTAAGTCTCAAATAAAATTATTATTATATGTAAAAACAAAAAACCCGACTGCATAGAAGTTATGAACTGAAAAGAGAAAAACAAGGATCACTATATCTATATAAAATTTTAAATACTTTATGGTGCTGCAGGCGGGGACAAACGTAGTTTTGGTAAATCTTTCTTTCCCCGCAGAAATAAAGTATTTTGTCCCCGCTTGCATCACCATAAAGTATTTAAAATTTTATATAGATATAGTGATCCTTGTTTTTCTCTTTTCAGTTCATAACTTCTATGCAGTCAGGTTTTTGTTTTTATAATAATAATTTTTAGCTATTTAAAGTTTAATTATGGATCGTTCATTTGAAAAATTTGTTCTGTACTAAAAATTCATTTTCAGATACATTTTCATCAAATGCAATAATCTTGTTTAGCAGTTACTATGATTCCTGTCTTTCATTGTTTAAATGTAAATTATATGTTTTAGTTTCGTCATATTTTAAATGAATTACGCATACTTTAAAATAATAATCATATCTAAATGAATTAATTGAACGATACAATTTATTTCAATAATAATACTACGATAAACATTTTTATGATATGAAATAAATAATACAGTCTACAAGGTCTCTAAGATCGTTGTATAATTAAAAGTTGATAAAAAAATAATTATGACGTTATTAAGTAGTTTTAAAAAAACAATTGGTTTGTTCTTTAGCTTTATGAATGAGCAGCTTTGTGCTTTATCACGATCACACTAGATGGTGAGTGGCGATAACATGGTTCACGTTAACCTAGAGGGATATTACAATATAAGTAGGTACCTACACAATACCTTCAAGTTCCGTTCACTTTAAGTTCAGTAATTGTAAGAATTACTTACTTGTTAACTTGAGATATACAAATTAATAAATTAATTGGAATAATCTTTATATATTTCTTTATGTACATTTAACTAATGTATGCTTACACCCTTTTTTAATGTCCCAGTTCTTCTTACTTGAGTGAGGCGCTTCGTATCTAGCTTTGACCCATCGCAATGTACCAATGCATCTTGGCGGGCTACTAATGGTTATGTTTAAATCTTGTAATGGTCAGAGCTAAGTGTGTTATCCGCAACACGAGAATTTAATGCCACCAACTTCAGTAAAAAATATTTTTACTAATTTTTTCATGAATGATGAGGTATATAAACTTAAATAAAAATTAACAATTTCTAATAAATCTCGGGTTTATTTTCTGCATACACGTGCGCTTTTTTATTGGGGCATATCAACGCCTGTATTACTATAGATAAATAGATAGATAGATAAATTCCTTATTGCACACAAGATACAAAGTAGTTGAGATACAAAACAAAACAAAAGAAAAATGTGCAAAGGTGAAGGCGGTCTTGTCGCTAAAAGCGATCTCCTTTAAACAAACCGCACTGATGAATTTAAGTTAAGGAAAGACGAGTACTATGGTTTACATTGCAACCTTAAAAATATTTATATTTACCAACTGGCGAGGCTACGAGCATAGGTTAGTTAGAATAATTTGTGTAATCCGTTGTACAATGTTTATTTAGTTATTAAGAAGACATTAAGGACACATTACAATTTAATAACGACATTGCATTGATCATATTTCAATACAGTGCCTTGATGTCTGAGTATCATTAACAATGGATGGGCCACGACACTACCCGCTGAAATAAAATAAATAACTCCTTATTTCTGACCTAATACGTAATACATAAACGCTCCTGTTCAAGTACTACGTAACGCAATTTGGAGGAGAGGTCTCGAATAAAACGTTACGATGCATTACAGGGGCGGGAGGGGGTCTTTCTTACAACACCTTACGTAACATTGTTTCTAAAAAATTAGGGAATTAAAACTCTTAAACTGGCAATCCTCCAAAGCTCTATTTACGTTACGGCCTCGAAACTCTGTTGTTTTAGTAGATTAAAACTATTTCATAACTTTTTACGACTTTAGTATAATATTGATCACTTGAGTGTTACGTAACGTTTAGAGAAGGGGAGGGGGGCGTACAGAAAAACGTTACGATGCGTTACAAGTGGGGGTCAAAAATCTTCAAAAATTGCGTTACGTAATACTTGAACGCTCCCTAACATACATACTTGTTAGCAGCTAGCTACTTGTCTTTAAACATTAATTAATACTTTAGAGATAAATATGATATCGATGTGACTGATTCAGTCACAATACAAAAATGGTCTCAGTGCTAGGAACTTATTTCGTCGGCCATTTCCGATCCAAAACTAATATAAGTTTACATGTTTGAGAAGCTACTCTTTCTCGAGTTGCAATTAGAATGGCACCTGAGTTACGGTCAATCTGCCCGCGGCACAAAATTCTAGCATTGCTTTCAAGTAGGACAGATTTAAAGTAAAAGGTTAAAATTTTTTAATCGTTTTTACTACATGCATATGAATATATATGCACCAAAATAACATTTTTTACAATTTTTGTCTGTCTATTTTTTTTTCAGCTAATCTCTGAAACTACCAGTCGGATTCTAAAAAATATTTTTGTATAGGTAGCCAGACTCATTTATTTATTTATTATTTATTTATTTGTACACCACAACGAAGAAGAACATATAACAGAGATATAAAAAGCGTTAAGTTGAACCGGTACAAAAGGCGGCCTTTTCGCTAAAGAGCTCATGAGGAGTGACAAAAGCAAATTTATATCGCGATATTCCCACGGACAGGACGGGGACCACGCGGGTGAAACCACACGCATTCGCTAGTTTACGATATAATAACATAAGAGAAACAACGATATCTTCGCATAAGCTCTTCTTTCTATCGGCGTCAGCGTCAAGCGCACAGCGAGTTTGCTCTGAGTTGCGTCTCGTGGCCTTTAGGTTTCGGCCGTGACCGCTGGGGCGCGAAAATGAAACAAAGTGTCAACGATGACAGACCTTGCTGAGTATTGTGCAACTGTCAGTAGAAAGCCAGCTTTCTTTTATATTTGTAGAGAAACAGCTTAAGTGAAATATACTTATTTTATATTTCACTAAATATTAGCGTTTCACTGCAATCTCTATGTTTTTTTTTATTAAGTAAATGCCGTAGATTCTTTGTGGAACGACAATGACGTTACCGGGGGGTTCATGCAAGTACACGTTTGCGATAGCGATAGAACCGCTTTTTTGAAAGTCGTTCCCCCTTGCTTCTTTATCTAGCCCTCGGACAGGCCCTTGCAGAGTTTCTACGATACACGATCAGAAAAAAGATAGCTATAGAGAAGTGCGTATTTAAGGGAATGTAGGCTACTACCTAACTTTGCAAGTAAATCTTTATTGGTAGAAGAATTGCGGCATAAACTATCCAGATAAGAAAATTCTGAATTAACTCTAGCTAAGAAACTTCTAATAACAAAGCATTACAAACAATAACACCAGAGCTCGTCAAAATCATAATAAAAATTGTTTTAAAGTCGAAACTTCCGATGCCATGCGTTAAATGGACAAGTGTTGACACTTTCACTGAGTCGGCCAATAGCAGGAATCACTTTACCGTAACGCAATTGTAACCGAGAAATGGTCAATGGTACACTGGCTCACTGGGTTTCTAGGCAAACACTTGTTTTTATTACTTAGTTGTAATCACGTAACTTTCTTAACAATATAAACGGTCATAATTGGCACTTATTTTTCTGAAATACATGTTTTCACACAGAAACATAATTTAATTTTTCAAACTTGTTTTGATGTTAAAATTTTTAGTGCAGTATTGGAGGATACAGCTTATTCAACCAATATCCCTAACTGGTTTCTACGTTGCATATTAGTAAATCAGACAAACTGGCAAGATTTCGCTAAGGCTTTGATTGCATTGAATTGCACTATGCAAGAGGGACACCGATGATTCCTACGCCTCGAAAAATAACAATGAAAATTTTTAACAAAAAATAGAACCGACTCAAAACGCACTAAAAAGGTAAAATGCTTAAGTTAATTAAAGCAACTAAATGACACAGTTATTTTTTACTTTTTAGTGCGTTTTGAGTCAGTTCTATTTTTTGTTAAAATATTTTATTTCTTACTTTTTAGTGATTTATCGCCACGTAACGTACTCGTACTATACTGTCATAATATATTATACGACACTAGTAGCCAAAAAGTTACCGATACCGAAACAAAAACCGAAATCGCTGTAAGCGTGCCTCCAAATTGAAGAGTTCCTTCAATTTTTCCAGGATGTCATTCATCAGATCCTAAAATGTTGGACAACTCTGTAAAAAGTTATGCGTGTCATATGGTATTATGGTCATACATAAAAAAATATATACAATATACGTCGAATTGAGAACCTCCTCCGTTTTTTTCGTCGGTTAAAAATGGCCACTGATACTGAGGGGTTTGTTTTGATTTCGCCGCTATAGTGTGACATTTGTTGTTTTCTCTAGTCCTCATAAATCACTCTCGACTCATTCGATCATGAAATAAATGTGACTGAAGTACTCGAGAATTTTCGTGATCTTTAGTTGTTTCAACAAATGCATTGGGTCTACACGCTGTCCATCGCATTTCGAGCATTATTTGAGGATAGACCTGTGACCTCTCTTTTAATCCTAACAGTTTATACCTAAGATGAAAATGTCAACTTTTGGCCATGTGTATTGTTAAATTGGTTTTATAATAATTTGTAGCTTTTTTATTTATTATAAGTTAGCCCTTGACTACAATCGCACCCGATGGTAAGTGATAATGCAATCTAAGATAGAAGTGCGCTAACTTATTAGTTACTTTGGAGTAGGATGATATCCTCACCCCTTCGGTTTGTACACGACATCGTACCGGAACGCTAAATCGCTTGGCGGTATGTTACAGCTCTTGAGGTTATCAAGCCTGTGAGTAAAGAAGCACTGAACGTAGTTGTATCGGTTCAAAGTCAGTCATTATCGCTTTCACCAGTGAGTTGCGAATTTACGTCACCAACGCCATTATATCACCATGAAATCAGCTGTTCGATGTATTGGCTCATAATTTTTATGGTTTTAAGTGCCGAGCATTATCGTTAGCTTAGCTTTTTTTAATTTTATTATATTGCTAATATTGTGGGAATAACTTAGAATAGTTTATGTTTAAGCAATGAATTGTTTTTAATTGAAATAATGTTGTAAAAGAATTGTATGTGTACATAGATAAAAGCTCATGATAATAAGTTATGTTAGAGGGATGTTTAAATATAATTTATGTATATTAAATAGCCGAATGGCAGTGACCCTGCTTCTGCGTCTAAGTCGAGGGTTCGATTCCCACATCAGGAAAATGTTTTGTGTGATGAGCTTACTATTGTTAATGTCATCACAGTCAGACAGAACTACTGTCGGTAGAGGATTATAGCAATGTTTGTATATTAATTATTTTTATTGATTGAATACAGTTCCGTTACAGATCATGTTTATTGTGATTTGGTCAAGCGACTTTCTAAAAATTTACTACTGAGTTTCTTGCCGACTCTTTCCAGTAGGATCTACCTACCAAATCGTTGGTAGAGTCACTACGTACTGACAGATTTAACATTTCAAAAGTTCTTATAAAACTCCTCCTTGAAATTGAAATTAATGATTTTGAATTTTTTAAGTAGATCTATGACTGTTACCTTTGCAACTACGATCAGTTTTACTTTGTCTCTATTGTGTCTATGTATTGGGGTTCGACAATTAGCTATGGGCATATTAGCGGTAGACATTTGGGTGTTGTGTAATGACCTGTACAATGACTACTTAAAATATTATGTTTAAATATGAGTGTAACTTATTTTATTATGAAACTCGCGACCTAAGGGCGCGTCTCCACTATGACATAACGATTGACGCGCCGATTTTAAAGTGTCGTGGCTTGTAAGTATGAGTATGTTAAATATATTTAAATGCACATATAGGACGACACGGCTAATTGTTGTCCTTTTCTCGGCTCCTTTTTAACTATGACGACAGATTATCGTGACACTGGAAACTGCTGTCGTGATAGCTATCATCATCATTATCATCATTATCAGCCTCTTAACGGCCTACTACATGGCTCTCTCTTTATAGGAGAGGGGATATGGAGCGTAGACCTACCACGCTGCTCCAATGCGAGTTGGTGGGCTTAGTGTGATAATGTTTTTTATTGTTAAAGATCACTACCAGATGCTGATGATAGTGACCGGGACTGTGCTCTCCGAGGCACAGGGATGTATCACCGCCAACTTCGCGACTCCGTGCTTGGAATGTCCTGAAAATTTCATAGAAGAACGAAAAAGTCAGAACTATTCCTTGACCCAACCCATGATTCGAACCCAGATCCTCGTGATAGAAGCCACAAAGACTACACTAGAACACTAGACAAACGACGCAGGTCGTGATAGCTATACAACCATAAAAATAGAGTAAACCGAGACGCAAATTATATATATCGTTATCGCGATTATCTGTCGTTTTACGGATAAATATTCCAACGACCATAGGATGGCGACAAATAGTCGTGCTAATATTGACCTTGTACCTATATCTCTATCTATATTCTACAATCTACACTATCGTCTTAGACAGAGAAAGATAGGGACGATGTCGAGACTCGCACTGTGGTATTTCGTTACCATATCGACATGCAGCTAAAGACGACTGTCGTATAACGGTGATGAATTAGTCGTACCGACATAGTGAGGACGCGCCCTTATCTAAGTTTACGTCTATTTACCGCACGGCGTAATCTTTCACAGTTTGTCGTGTGTAATATTTTTAGCCAATATTTTTGTTATATGTTACAAAGACTATTGTGTACTGAATAATGGAAAAAATGGTTTTGGTCACACAACGCCTATTCTTATATATCTGTTTGGAATTCTGATGCAATGCCGTTTGTATTTTCTTATAATACGACGAGATACCTAAAATGCTTGCACTAACTTTTTCGTGCTATTCAGACTACAATCGTTAAGGCTAGTACTTGGTTAATCGTTTATTCGGTACACCTTTAATATACTAATACGTTCTATTTTGCTGCTCCAGTGGACAATACATAGATAATGTAGAGCACAGCAACTTTAATTATTCAACAATAAATGCACTCGTGACTGCGAGTAAGCCAGTATAAAAATTTAAGCTTACGGTATTCGCCAAATTCCAATAGTTTCTGTAAATGCAAATAATTAGACTAGTGTCCATATGTGTGTCAACGAATAAATTTTGTTTGCAGGTATTCTCCGTAGTTCTGTATTAAATCTACATTTGTTACTAAAACGGTTATTTTTAGTTAAACAAATATTTGATAATTATTAATGGCGTGTCTAACGATTGTTTTATTACAAAAAAATATCTATTACAAAAATAAATTTAACAGAGCATAGATGATACTCAAAAATCAATTGTTATTAGGTACCAGGCCAGTTCTCTAATTTTAATAATACAATAATTGATTAAAGATATAAAAAACATAGATCTTACCAGAATCCAAAGCGCGTCTCCTTGTACTTTTCTCTTTTCATTTCCACGTGCTAACAATAGCTCACTGTTCATTGCACAACACTAATACAACTGTATGGTACAATCACTGCATTATTATCACTTGGTTAAATTCACAGCCACGAGTCACATGACATCAGTCTCGAACCTCGATGTTCGACCTGCGAATAAAAGCGTTTATTAGAGAAAGAATTTTATGTAAAGTTTAAGTTATTTAAAACATGTTCCCTTCCATACTAGTGATAGACGGAACACGTTTATAACTGGGAACTGCTTATTAAGATTACAGGATTGGGCCATGATTTACAAGGCTCAACTGTTATACATTAGATAAACGTATATCTGCGTACCAAGCCTCATGTGTCGGTAATCTATATCTATACTAATATTATAAAGAGGTAAAATTTGTAAGTTTGTAAATAAAGATCTGTCGGGGGTAATCTTCGGAACTACTGATCCGATTTAAAAAACTTTCACCAGGAGAATGCTATGTTGTCGGTGAGTGTCATAGGCTATATTTTATATTAGTATTGTATATATTAACCGAGTTATCACAGTTTTTGTCGCGCGAGTCGGGCCGCAAAAACTGTTAAATCGGCTTTATGCGCGTGCGCTGCCTTAACAATTGGGAATAATTGCAAGCAATGTATGAGAACTTTATGTATCTTAAAAAGTTCGACAAAAAAGTCCGCGACAGCATCTCCTCTCTATCTTTTATAGTATTTTTTGGCAGATATAGAATTTATTGTGTTTTAAAAAATTATTTATTTCATATGCTTACGTTTATTTCATTGTTTATACTACTAAACTTAAATCCTTATCAACATAAATTATTTAATAGTCACAAAGATATTATAGAGACAAGATTTGCCTTTTATAGTATGTTAATTAGTTACATAGTTTAGGAGATAATACAAAATTTCTAAAAAGCGCCTACTGAATAGGCGTCAGCATTTTGGGAAGTATACTGTTACGAGTTACGACATGTTAGAAACAATAATACGGTAATGAAGTTGAGAATTCGATCTTTGTTCAATTTATTTGCCATAGAAGACCATTCTATACTATTAATATAAAGCGGAAGAGTTTGTTCGTTTGTTTAAACGGGCTACTCTCTAGATCTACGTGTCAGATTGTAAAATTATTTTTGTTTATTTTGAAAACTAGACTCAAGAACCTAATTTTTTAATAAGAATAAGAACAAGACTTTAATTGAAGTTAAATTAAGAGAATTTAATATCAAGCTATACATATCAGCTTGCCATAAATAAATATTGTTAATGTTAATGTACTGTGATGTCGTACAATGTTGAAAAAATGTAGATCTTTAGTACACGGGACGGGACGGAGGATATTGCTTCAAATATGAAAAAATTAAATTGAGAGGGGGAGCGGGGAATGATGAAAATATGAAAGTCTGTCTTTTAAATTACCTAATAATAATAAAATATCTAAGGTACCTAAGAGGTTTTAACGTGGACAAAGTCGCGGGCGACTGCTAGTTAAATGTATAACAATCTGCTCTTTATTACGAGCGTAAGTATGTACTTAGTTTCTTGGGACTGCTCTAAATTAATTTATGGCAACTCTACGCCTTTAAGCTTTTTATGAAACGACGTTATAAATGTCTCCTGTGTGTAAAAACACATAGAAGTTAAAGTTAAATCACAATCGGATGATATCTTAAAGTTCAGAAACGTTTATTTATAAAGATTTCATAACGTACGAGTAGAATAATTATTCGTTCTTAGGCCTATATATTAGGCATACTTTGACCCGTCGATGCAGGGCATCGAGGAAGGCAACGAATAGACATTTACGATTTATTTTCAGTACCTGGCTGGCCGAGCTTTGCTTCGGTATTTTTTTGGAAATAAAAAAATACCAATTGAATAACCACGCCAATTATTGTTAAGTAGCTTTAGTGTCGTTGTGTCGTTACAGTTTTTCTTTGCCTGATAACACATCATTTTCTAAAAATGAAACCTAACTAGGTCGTTGGAGCCTTTTGTAATATTGCGGCAAGGCGAAGTAACAAACATACACACATAAACATTAGCTTTAATAATATCAGTATTAATTTGCTTCCTCGAGATGCTAAAATGCAAATAAATAATGACTGCATGAGTTAGTAAAATGCAGCTGCACAGTAAGTGGCTGCTATCGTGTTTGACTCAGATTTTAGTTACGAAAAACTATTGCAACAGATTCGATGTAGTCTGGACAAAGGCTACTAACTAGAACTAGATCTGACACACACCACCTATACGCAATACGTATAGGACCTCTGAAACACTGGATTGTTTATTGATTGTATTTAGTTCTTCCTTACAGTAGGTAATAATAATAGTTAACCTACAAAAAAAGCAGTATCGCAGGGCATTAGAGGTACACGTTCTGTAAAGTTGCATCCTGTGTCCATCAAGTTATCGCAGTAATCTGCACCCTGACATATTTTAATTGATCTTCTTTGGATACATTCAAAATGTTTTTGTTCTTCGTTACCGTTTTGTACCTATTCGTATCCTAAAGATAAGAGTGAATAGGCACCTTCAGGACAATCGCGTTTCACCGTAAGCATCATCTTACAGAATCCAAAAAAAAAATTATGTAACATAATCTCTTTTAGGAAGAAGACAGCGAGATAAATGCCTCATTTAAAAATAATAATTTCCTGACACAGATACAATACTCGTATAAATGCAATGGAGTAATGATCGGTAAATTTAAGAAGCTACGTGGTATTACAAATACCGACAAAAGGCTAATTCGAGTCATAAATACTGTCTCGCTTGTGACAAAATTTACTGTACCCTTTATAACTAAGTTATAACCGGTACCGAGATCACGACCCGCTGTATTCCGTTTGCTGCTCTGTAAATCGTGAGAATACTGGTTTGTTGCCAACAGGACACGAAATCCATAAATGGAGAATACGTGTACACGTTCTTTAGCGAATAAAAGCTAGATTCCTAAGTAAATAAATGCCGGAATTTAAGGTTATATCCATTCATATTACAAATAACGGAATAATATAAGGTAACAGGTAAAAGGCTCAACTGAGATTGGCCCAACGAAGCGTCGCGACACGTCGTGGTTTTCAACTACGAGTTATTAGGTATAACTCGTAGTTCATCTCTATTTTTCCATTATTAAGTTACAAAGATGTGTTATATGTTATAAACATAAAATTTTCGCGCGCCGCCGCTTGATTCTATATTTATAAAGTACAACTTTGTACCTTAATGGTAGGGAAATAAAGATGAATGTGCTATAGACAAAAAAATGTCGCGTCGCTTCCGCTCTGCGCCAATATGAGTTGAGCCTATAATAAATATTATAATATTTTATTAGTACGGAAGTAAAGAATAAATCTAAAGAATATGATATGTAGCTCAGTCTAATCTCATTTTCAAACATTTCCATTTTTCAAGTTAAAATACAAATGATGTATTTCTTTTCAATAATATCTAGGCCATGGTTTCTATGGTCAAATTAGGGTCTGCATTAGTTTACCATTTCGCCACTGTGCGGTTGCCTAAAGATTATCTGGTTATGGGTGTCTTGCTTCTTTTGGAGACTAAGCTTTCACAATTAGCGTGTTTCATAGATTTCACACCCAAGCTGTGAAATGATACTCTCTGACAGGCTGGTGATTATCGTCAACATTTTTGACACTGATCCTTGTAGAGCCAAACACTATCACACTAAGCCAGCCAACAATTGGAGTGTGGTAAGCTTCAAACATCCTATAAGGAATAATTAACCTATAAGGAGGGAGACGTGGCTATGTAGCCATTCAATTAGGCTGATAATGACGATTAAATCAAAATTACAGTCGTTGAATCCATTAAGTATACTTGTCAATTCTTACCCGCCAAAAATCTTAAAGGTTCATTTTCTAAATATAGCAAAGTAAGATATTTCGGTTCAGAATTGAGGACACATCTGCTTGCTAGGTACAAGAATATGTGCACTGACATTTTGTCGTCGTTCATTTTAATTCGACACGGACGCCTTATGAATGCAGTCTCATTGCGAATTTCCCAATACCGACGATGCTGCTCTGCGAAACTTTCCAATGATTGCGTTCAGGCGAATTATAAATGGAACATCCGCTGTTTGTTTTATTCAACATTCTCAGCCAATTATAACGTCCCACTACAAATTCTTCAAAAGTCTTCTTAGAATTTACAGAAGATTTCTTAGAAGTAGGAAATACTCGGAATTAGTCTACGACCCGACTCGGCAATCGAACCTAGGAGGACCTCGGACCAGCTACATAGGCTAACCACTAAACCAACAAGGTAATATTTGATCTATTCATAACCGTAAGTACAAATATTTGCTATTTTCGCTGTTTAAATACGGTTAAAGTTTATCATAATCTTAATTACACTTTGGGCCAACACAGGGCCAGGCCATCAGGCATAATTTAACGGACCAATGCATAGTCAGGCCTCTCTCATTATAGAACAGGAAATTTAAAGTTTAAAGCTTCTCAAATCTGCCTCCCGACTCAGTGCCATTACCTACAAACAGTAAAACTAGACGTTCATTATTATAAAAACAAAAAACCCGACTGCTTAGAAGTTATGAACTGAAAAGAGAAAAACAAGGATCACTATATCTGTATAAAATTCTAAATACTTTATGGTGCTGCAAACAGGGACAAAATACTGCGAGGAAAGAAAGATCTACCAAAACTACGTTTGTCCCCGCCTGCAGCACTATAAAGTATTTAGAATTTTATACAGATATAGTGATCCTTGTTTTTCTCTTTTCAGTTCATAACTTCTAAGCAGTCGGGTTTTTTGTTTTTATAATAATAATTTTATTTGAGACTTTTTAGTTTTAGTTTATGGTATAGAAATGAGACGGTACACTTTTTGCCAATTTTTGTTAAATAAAGTAATATGAACATGATATGATATTTATATTTTTGAAATGGTCTTTTTACGACCTTTCAATTGGTACCCATATTGCTAAGATAAGAGAAAAAAATACACACATCCCCCCTTTTTTCCCCCATTTACAGGCGTCATTTTGAAAATTTATATAGCCTATGTCACTACCACAATTTTGACAAATTCAACGACACCTCACATGTCAAAATCCGTTCAGCAGTTTAGGCTGTAGCGCGTGCCGAAGAAATGGACATACATACATACATACATACATACATACATACATACATACATACATACATACATACATACATACATACATACGCTCGAAAAACATAACCCTCCTTCTGACGCAGTCGGGTAAAAAGAACTTCTAAACAAAGCCTATAAGGAAATTTTGCCCCTCTTGTAGAGCACTGACAGACATTTGTCAATGGTCTACATTATTTAGAAGAGTGTTCAGCTTCCGTTTTCCCTAGTACTTACAATAAGGGTATCTCTAAGTTCAGAGTGAATAGGAATCTTCTAGGCAAGCGCATTCCAACGTAGGGAGCAATTTTGCTTACCATCATGTGTGATTGCAGGATTCATAGGTAATTGAAAAGTGATAGCAAAATCATGGAAATGATTTTAAAAGAACAAAGATTCTAAGTATTACTGATTCGGAAGGCATATTCTATTAAGAAAAGTCAGAACAAAAAACTTAACAGGTAACATCAGCTTAATGTTAGTAGTACATAAATTAAATGCAAGGATATTTTTTCACTACGGCAATAAATAAATAAATAATTAACCCTGTAATGGAACCTCTATCTATAAATAATTAACTGACCTTCGTATCATTAACATTTCATACACGGTAATGACCCTTTTTTATTGCGCTCGTAATCATACTTTAAGTGTGCTTTTTTAAGACTAATTAAAATGTAAGTAGAATATTTTTGGCGCCAAAGATTTTATGTCTATCGTATTGCGCAAGGCGGCCTTCATCTTTAGTCGCTTACCCGCGGCTGTACGGACCATTTGCACGCTATCGACGGCTCAAAGCACCTATAATTACTCATTAACTTAATGGATCTTCAATGTATGTTCCATTATTTGCATTGTCACGACTTTATATTAATATCGCTTGTGTTCATTAGATATTGGACTCTATGTATAAGAGATTTGTTTACGTGTCGTAATATGAGGTAGCAACGATACATTGTTTGATTTATTGCTTGCTCGGGGCTTCATTTTCATGTAAGACCTTTAACTGAATGATCGTAAAAAAGAACTTTATAGCTACTAGTGAAACAGTTTTAAAGTTACTTAAGTAAAAGCAAGGATTACCTCACTCAGTATGTAGAACTTTGCTTCTTTGTAACTAATTACAGAGAACATTCATTAGCCTTTTTAGACGGTTCTTGAAATTATGGCAAAAGACAGGGATGTTAGAAAATTGAACAGTTATATATATAGTGGGAGTTTTTGTATTATGTTTCATAACAATCAATTTATTGATTTAATAAAATTGTATTTTAAAGACGTGTTTTGAAATTTCCTTTTAATAAAAGATTCTTGTACAAAATAGGACAGAATATAAATAAAAGGATTACCACTAGTATATTTAATGTTTCGCTCGTGTGATATAAAAATAAGATAATTGTGTTAATTTTATTTTATTTTATTAGTGTCAGATGTTTCATTAATTTAAATTTATATTTTTTTACATAAATTTTTTTTATAGAAATATGTTCGTAATAAAATTGTATGAGGGCAATCAAATAAAGGCATAGTAAATAATGATAATTATTAGTTAAACTCAACTTTATTTTCCCTTGTTTAATTAAGAAGCTATAGATACATATTTCTAACAATCAAATGTTTAAATTAAAATTTCTAATTTATTTATTTGTGTACACAAGTTATACAATAATTCATAATAACTAAACATAATACTAGTTTTTTAAATGACACAATACTCCTACAATATTTTAACAGTACCTAAATAATAATGCCATTCCTTTACTACAATGTATCGTAAGTAGGTACCTGGCTTTGATATTATATTTGGCTATATAGATTGCGGGACTTTGGTAGTGATCTCCGTTATTATATGCTCCTACTTATGTGAGTACGGTAGGCACCCAAGGAATGCAAGGTTCTTCATATAATCCTCAACAATTATAAGATAAGACTTCAATCACCGGCTCTTATACTAATAAGTAGGTAACGTAGTTGTACTCTACGATTCTGGAACATCATTATGTATTTTAAAATAGTAACGCTGTGGCCTTCTCCACCGGATTACTTGTACGTTAAATCTTGCACACACAAGAAGGACGAACGTATTAACACATTAAAAAAGAGTAAATACAAGGAAAAAGAAACAGCAAACAAGGCGAACACATCTCGGTCACCTGCGTATAAGTAATTTACGCAACGTGATGTGGTCAAACATCGATCACAGCCGGCCTTGCCCGAAATTCTTCGCACAGTTTATGTGACTTCTTCATTTGCAATTTGCTAACGAGTTAAGTTTAACTGGGTTTAAGTTAAACTTATATGATCGTATACAAAATAATATCGTATCGTACCTATTAATATTTATACGTATACCAGAGGACGCCTGCGGTTTGACTCACGTAGTTCTGTTCTTCAGAGAGGGCGTTCCGGCAGACATAGAGGGAAGTCCGACGGCGGCGACGACGACGACGACGACGACGACGACGACGACGACGACGACGTTTTAGGTATTGATTGTGCGCTTTTTGATCGGCCGCCACCACGTCTCATTTTTATATAATACCTTTGTGTACATTTTCAATTATAATTTTGTGTGCATTTTCTTTATTTTCAGATTTTTGCTGGTATAGAGAGACTGAGCAGGCATATTAGCTGGGTCATGCCCTTACTCATATACTCTTTTGGCATTCTAAAGTGGACTCAAAATGAACTGGGCTCCCTGGACTGTAAAGCCTATATTATTATTATTAATGAAGTTTAATCAAAATCCATTCAGTAGCTTCGTGCAACAGGCAAAGACGTACCGCCAATCGAACTATTAAATTATGATCATGATTATAGAGTTCCGTTCGCTATCGTGTAAAAACCGAAAGTAGTGAAGATTTCATCCTACTCCTAACAAGTTAACCCGCTGCTGTCTTGGATTACATCACTAACCATCAGGCGTAAGTGTCATGGCCTAACTTGAGATAAAAAAGGGTGTAGGTATATTGCATTCTGTTAGTTTCAAAAACATATAGCCATTCTATTGTTTCGTCAAAATAATTCTTCATAATGCTACTCGAACGGGACGTCACCGCTAATGCAATGGTGATACATGGTTGAGCAAAAACAATGGTGTTTACGTCATCGTGTAAAATTCAGTAGCCATAGATGCTACCCACAATGGCGGACGTGAGAAACTATAACGCATTGTGCTACTACCAAATTAATTTTGCAGGTATGTCTACAACAGAGGTCTGTGGATTCTAATGTAGAGACTCCATCCATATAGAGGTCCTCGTTGATCTATAGGATCATTTATACTTGGATGGAGTGGTGTCTTGGCTTCGTCGGTCGTGGGTTTGACAATTAAATATTGGGCTTTTCATATTTCTAACAATTGACAAAAAGTAGTAGCATATATATCATTGATGTCTGTATAACTCGACATTGTGAGTTTATATAAACACCTCTATCTGTATTGTGTTAAACACAGAAAAATATAGACTACATTCTATGAATATAAATATAAAAAGAAATATAGAATATATTCAAAATTCTAAAAGGAGAACGAGGTACTATATTCAGTACCTAATAGACCATGACTATTGAGGCAAGTTTTATAAAACCTCTATACCTAATATCTTAAGAATTTATAATAAAATTTCTAAGGTTGCCTTTTGGGCCCAATTTCTAGGTTAAATGTAGAGCTTTTTAACTTGGATTTTCAAATTCAACTGCTTCTAGGTTAACTTACTTGCAGCTAGAGTATGAGTATCTTCTTAAATTACTATCAGATGACTAGTCTATACAAAAAGTTTCATAAAAATATATCGATATTTAAAATGATATCTTTGCCATGGCCTCATTTAAGACAATACTTTAAAACTCCATATATGAACAATTGTAAATATTAATTAAATAATTAATTTTTTCAAACATTAGTCATAGAATATTATGTGCGCAGTGGTATGCGCGGTGGATTTAGTCCTGGTTCGATTCCCTGGCAGATTATAGCTAATTTTTCTTAATTTTTAGACTGCATCATCACTTAACATCAGGTGTGAGTAGTCATTTAATTTGCAATTATAAGCTAATCTTTTATTTATTTTTAGTGAACATTATTAGGCACTTTAACGCCTCATAAATCATTAATTACAAAAATTATGTCATACTTCTTGTATTATAAGAAAGATAATTTGCATTTTTTTACTATTCATTAATACTGCGCTCGCGTGGAATCTAACGTCATATAATTTGTGAAGTACGAAACATACAGAAATGTTTTTATTGTGTTTGGTTAGAGCTTGGCTTAATGGTTAACCAAATGATTCGATGGATTGATCTATGATTAAACACTGTATCTTTATAATTTTGCGGTGCTCTTAAAGGATCAGTGTTTTGTTTTGGCATGACAGTGGTAGTGGTGGAATTACTTTAACAAGAAGCTCTTTGTTTTAATAGTGTCCACGTCATTATAGGGATATATTGGGATATGTTTATGCTTAAAGGGCAATCCAGATAATTACGTGTAAAGGATTATTTAAAGTTTAATCCATATTCAGGTATACGTAGGTGTGAAATATGTAAAGTTATTCAAATATGTACTATTATTTAATTTTAACATAAATTTTATTAATAAATTTATAACACAGTTTATCAAAGACTACTTTTTTGAGACTCCAACACAAATGGCCAACAAGTTATAATCATTTTCAGTGTCTGGGTGACATTTACTACACGGGGGTCAAATAGTCATTTCAAATGGTTCATTCTACATAATTATCAATAATTTTTAATTCTAATAAACCACAAATAAAATTGTGTTTTGTGTACGCTCATGAAAGAGAGAACACAATATACAATACTGGTGGTGAGAGACAGAGACGGTGGACAATTTCAACCAAATGTCAAGATCGTAGGCTATCGCGTAACCATGTTGCGATATAAGGACTTGTTGTGCTTACCGGTTTTAGACGTTATAGAGTCGCAAACGGCTATAAAATTACAATTGAACTTCATTGTAATAAAACGAATGACGGCCTCCATGGTGTGGACTTATAAGACGGATGTACTGGGTTCGATTCTTAGTTCGGCCGATTGAGATTTTATTAATTAGACCAGGACTGGCTGATGGGACGCCTCGGCCGTGGCTAACTTATCCACTAAGCGATTTTCGCCTACTTCTAACAAGTTAGCCTGCTTCCACCTTAGATTTCATCATCACTTAGCACCAGGTGTGATAGCAGTCGAGGGTTAACTTGTCATGAATAAAAGAACGTGAATTTTTGTGAGTTTAATCGTACTTAATTTATACATAACTAAAGAGTATTTTTTAAAGTTACTTCATAATATATTCCTTTGTTTAATGTATACTAATTAATTCAGATGCGTTATTTTTGCTGTAGGAAGTCATTTTATTAAGGAAATTGTTTTAAAACTGCTTAAATAAAATGTATTTCGTTAGGTATTTTTAAATGTGTATTGTTAAATGCAGCATATTTGCATTTAATTGAGTATGGTAATATGATGATGTAATATAGTTAAATAAAATGCACAGGATGACAATGCAAATTATAATGCACGAGAGCCCACATACACGCAATAATAATATTGTCAATATTATTGACAAGTCAGAATGATAATAATATTTTAATTCTTTAAGTCTTTAATTTCACTAAATGAAAATGACTGGGACTGACTGCTTTCCAACTCCTTATTGTAGGTTATAATAGTTTACAGCCTGACCTATCACATATAGGATGCGTCAACGACATGTAATCTGGTGTAGAAAAAAATTGACATATAATAGTGGAAAAATCGATTTCTCCTTCGTCTTATTGAACCAAAAGAAATAGCTATATCGATATTTTTGATATCGCCGCTATTGGACTTTACTTATGATTTATTGATGGCCCGCAGTTTTATCCTAGGATTTTAAAAGTTCCTTTTCCCGTGGGATTATCTGAATGAAAACTACCCTATGTCACTCCTCATGAGTTTGACTATCATATACAAAAAAATTTTTTATAATCCGACTGGTACTTTCACAGATTAGCCGGAACAAACAGACTGACAAACAGAGAAAAATTGTAATAACCGTTTTTTACTACATAAGTAGTTGCATGTAGTAAAAAATAGTTATTTCAATATTACAAACAGACACTCCAATTTTATTTATACTGTTGTCATATTGTAATGTTCAATGCACTTAAAATTAATGATTTTACAAGTCAGGGTATCTTTTTACGCGCCACTTGTTACTTACTTAACCTTTATCTTTAACATTGGGAACTAATTAACGCTATTATATAGACAGATGAATAATTTATGTTTTAAAATCATCAAAATGATTTATTGTTGTAATGACAGATTGCAGTTACGATTGACCGTTTCGACATCTATTAGTCTCAGTGTTCAATTTGTTCAAAGTTGAACCGTGATAGATAAGGCTGTATTTTGAAACACTGTTTGCTTAGGCGTGAAGTTTGAATAGGTTGAAGCAGCAATATCAGTACGATCTGTACGTATCTTCGTGATGGTTGCCTTTTACGTTAAAGTCGGATGTCACGTCCTATCTAGACGACGAAAAGTGCAAAGGTTGTTTTGTGATGTAAGACATTTTTTAACTTAAAATGTTTTGATTTGTTGTGTGTAGGCATATCAGGTATCAATTACATATCGTTACAACATAGTAGATGGCTTGTTAGATTTTTGTGGAATATTGAATTTTCTCGAACTTGATTGAAAGATTTAACTCGGTAGGTACTACTACTAATCCTAACAAAGCGCCCTTATGATGATGAGTAACGAAATAGAAAGCTATGGAAATGGCGGTTCAGGCCCTGCTTGGCGCCACTGGGTACCCGGGCTGAGTGGTGTGAAATGGACTCTGCGAATAGAGACAAAATGGCGTAGGTACCACCGTAAAGAAAGTTATATCTTTGGGGTGCCACGAATCACGATCCTCAATGTTGAGGAAAGAATAAAAAAAAAGTTGGATCGGAAAAAAAATATTATATATGCTGTCGCGCATTTCAAGCCAGGTCCAGAGTTAAGCTAATAATAAGTAGGTTGGCAGGTATTAGGCACACACCAAAATCTAATGAAAGTTGGAAAACTAATTACAGATAAAATTAGAAAAAAATATTTTGTACTAATAAAGCTGTTTCTGATAGAACTGATCCGAGAAAGTAGTACTCCCTAAAATAAATTTATCAATTACTTATTTATTATTACTTATAATTTTAAAAATATTACAATAATAATATTAAGACATGCAATATTTCTATGATAGCTACCAGTCAGGTTATCTCTTGCGAGATACGGCGAACTCTAAATGTGATAACATCTCACTGGCTGTACGTTTTGCAATGGTAAGTGGTGAATTGCTCACCTGGGGGGCACGACATTGCCGATGAGGTTAAATATTTGCAGACGAACATCGAATCAATAAATAACCTACTTAGATATCCTAAATATATAACCTTTTTTTAATTGTTTAGTTTCCTAGAGTCGATTTTTATTCTATACAAGTAATCCTTTGACTGCAATTTCACCTGGTTGTAAGTGATGATGTCATCTAAGATGGAAGCCGTGTGATGTGTTAGAAGTAGGATGAAACCCTTTCGGTTTTTTCAACGTCGTACCGAAACGCTAAATAAGTCAGCAGTACCTACGTGTTTGTCGGCCGACTGCTAAGTAGCTACGACCAAAGCCTTCCACCAGCCAGACCAAGACAAATTAAGAAATTCTCAGTCGACCCCGCAGGGAATCGAACCTAGTACCTCCACGCACATGGGTCAATAATTGGAAAATAATATACAATAAAAGTGAGATGTCAGTTAAAATATCAGCATTTAAGTATTGTAGTTAATTTCATTAAAATTTCTACTTCAATTCAAGAGGATAAAAATACACATAACGGATATAAAAAAAACTTTCAATTCACGTAACGAAAATTGCAGCCGTTAAAAGATATTTGATTGTATGCAACATTATACAGTGGAGTTAAGTATTCGAGTTATATCACTTAACACTTAACGATTATAATTCTCATCGTGAATGTATAATTCAAACGTAGTGCAGTAAATTGTTTTAATTGGGGACAAGGATGTCTACACTGAGCTCCGCAAATAGAGTAACCAATCTATTCTCAGTAGGTCTTTTGGCATTAATGTTTAATCCTTTTGGCTTTTGGTCCTACCTAAGCTAATATCCCCTGTAAGTAACGTAAAGGAACGACAAGATAGTAGAAACGCACGATTTAATTATTTAGGAGGGACGTATCTAAGCTAATAAAGAGGCATTATATCGTATAACATCGACATCGAGTTTATCAAAAAACTCACGCAGATATAAATTCAATAAAATTTTTTGCATCGGTTCTTACCTCAGTTTATTAGATACCCGAATGCATCTGTCAAAGGCTTGTCTGCCCGCCTTACAACTACATACAGAACTGAGGACTTTCAAAAGTAGAACATGCTTACCTGTCAACATCAGCTGCCGTGCTATCCTTTACTCACAGAGGACAAAGTTCACTTCACAAGTCACTAGGAAATCGCGGAGGTCACCGGCTGAGCGCCGCCGTCGCACGATCACTGAAAACTAACCTCTGCTCACTCTCGCGCCGCCTACCTCTGAACCGTGAACGAAAGCGAGCGTGAAAGGGACGTACGATCATTTCTTTCTTTCACTCACGGCGAAAACGGCTTTCTTAACCCATGCTTAGGGTTGTCAACTATTTTCATTGGAAAAAATATAAAGGATATGTTGCTTTTCAAACCAGCAGATCACCACGACCGAAATATATAGCGCGTAGAGATAAAGAGACATTGTTGAGCAATAGCCGTAAAATTGGTAACATTTTTCCATTCCTTTTTACGTGAGATATATTTAATGTCTATTGATTCGTATCAGACCAGCAGATCTTACATACAACAAAAACATACCGACACGCCGCATTCCCATAGGAGTAGGCAGAGATCACGTCCTTCCACTTCCACAATCCTTGCACATCTCTCTCACTTCTTCCAATTTCATCAAACCTTTCATACAAGTACGTCGGCTTAGGGTATATTTGACCTGGCCTTTAATCAGAATGGGCGCTTAGGTCGCTTTAGATCAAGAGGTTATGTTACAAGAAAACCTCGTATTTCGCAAAAATCAAAATCATAACAAATGCAGTAGAAAGAGTTATTAAGGAAAACGGGATTATTTATATCTTGGTCAATAAGTTTCTTTCGAAAATTGTATAAAAAAGAAAATGCAACGAAGGATCGCTAAAGCGTGGAAAAATATTAAGACTTTAAAGAGATTTGATGTAGCAATACGTGACGTACGTATGTCAAACATAGCCGCTAGGAAAAGAAGAGAAAGATAAATTAGCTATCTGCCAGAGGAAAATGGAAATGGGTATGCTGGGTGTCAATTTAAAGGATAGAGTAAGTAGGTAATAAAGCTATAAGGAAATTAACCAAACTGACAGACGTAATTAAAAGGATTCGCTGGTCATATTTGTAGACTAGACAATGAACGATGGACTAAAAGAGTTACAGAATGTATACCTAGAGACAATAAAAGAAAGAGGGAACGTCTCAGAAAGTGATTTGGGATCTGAATGCGTGCTGCTTGTAACAAAAAAAAATTGGAAAGATTTGCGAGAGGCCTTCGCCAGAGAGTCTTCTATTTAATTTAATTATAATGTGTTTTATAAATTTCTAGTTTTAAGAAAATTTATAATACTAGAAATAAATATAATTTGAATAAACAAAAGTAGTTTAATATTTCATGTTATATTAATTGTAGAAAAACCAACGTTTAGTAGATATAAATAATTATTTATTTTATTTTACTAGTACATTTAACAATATTAATAAATAATTCTCACTACTAAATAGTCGCACATCATCTTAAAGAGTGTTTAAATCAGTAAATAAATAGGCTGTAAGTTTTGTATCACTTTTAATGGAGCTAATTCCTTTCACGTCACAATTACGCGCACATTAAATTCTTATATAAAATTTTTATATAAAATACGCGTGGCAACCTTACCAAGGCTCTGTACGTTTTTCTTGCGTTAAACTGACTGGATTATTTACCTTTAAAGAATTCGAGATTTTTTGATGTGTCTACTTGCTACATTTTTAAGTGCCTTTGACAGCTTAATGATTCTTTTATAATGTTGTAACTGATAAACATTAACGAATCCCTAACTATTTAGTTAACTTAAGAGTTTAGATTTAAAATTTAAATTATAGTCGTAATTTCGAAAAATCCAAAACCAGCTTTAATACAAAGAAAATTATTTCGACATAAACAAAAGTCGCAACGTTTTAAAAGTGCCACTGCCATTAAGTTTAATGGTCTTTTAAAAATGTTGTAATTGATATTTAAACCTTATCTTGTTAGTTAACACAGTAAATTCGTGTGCTAACAAACTTTTTTGATTTAAAATTAAAATTTGTAGATCGTAAAATTTAAAATTAGTTTTTTGTAAGCGATAACGTAAAACATTAGGAATTCTATGCATCTAAATTTTCCCATATTTTTTTTTAATTTAACTCATGATGTAGTTGCTAATATCCGCTAAGATACAAGTTTTAATTAAGACAAATTAAAATAAGTAAATTTTTTTATCGACTACAAGATGGCCCTTGAATGCTATCACAACTGTTGTTAATTGATGATGCAATCTAAGATGGAAGCGGGCTAACTTGTTAGGAGTTGGATGAAATCTACACCCCTTTCGGTTTCTACACGACATCGTACCGGAACGCTAAATCGGTTGGTGGTACGTCTTTGTAGGTAGGGTGGTAACTAGCCACGGCGATAGCCTTCCTCCAGCCAGACCAAGACAAATTAAGAAAAACCTCAATCTGCCTCGCCGGGGATCGAATCCAGAACCTCCGTCTTATATATCCACCGCACATGCCACTGCGCTACGGAGGTCATCAATTGAATTAATAAACATTTTTAACAAAAAATAGAACCGACTTAAAACGCACTAAAAAGTAAAAAATAATTGTGTCATTTAGTTGCTTTAATTTACTTAAGCATATCTATGAAGTCGGTGCCAGCCAAGTTTAAGGAACATTTATTTTACTTAGTAAAGCAGTTTGTGGGTTCTAGGTAACGTCCTTAAAGTAGAAACCTTGGCTGGCACCGACTCCTAGATATGCTTAAGAAAATTAAAGCAACTAAATGACACAATTATTTTTTACTTCTTAGTGCGTTTTGAGTCGGTTCTATTTTTTGTTAAAAATTTTTATTTCTTACTTTTTAGTGATTTATCGCCACGTAACGTACTCGTACTATACTGTCATAGTATATTATACGGCACTAGTAGCCAAAAAGCTACCGATAACGAGACAAAAACTGAAATCGCTGTAAGCAAGCCTCCAAAATTCGAAGAGTTCCTTTAATTTTCCCAGGATATCATCATCAGATCCTAATATGGTGACAATGGGACCATCTTGGAAGTATGCCCTTTCTAATTAAAAAAGAATTATCAAAATCGGACAACTCTGTAAAAAGTTATGCGCGGTCATACATATAAAAAAAAATATATATACGTGTCGAATTGAGAACCTCCTCCGTTTTTTTTTGTCGGTTAAAAATGCACGGTAGATAAACGGTTATCGGTCAATAGCAACTTAATTAGTCATTCTTTATCTGGTATTTTAATGCAATCTACTTAATTATATAAATTTACACTAATTACTACAAAAAATAAAATTAACATACATATCTAAATTAGAGTATGTTTGAAATTATCGAGCATGTTTTATAGAAGCCTACAGGGTTTATTCTATTCCCATTCTATTGTTCACCCAATTTCAGTAGTTGCTTTTTGAATGACTAAGCAAAGGGTTAGTGGAAAGCTTCAGCCGTGGCTAGTTACCACCTTACCAACAAAGACGTACTGCCAAGAGATTTAGCGTCCCGGTACGATGTCGTGTAGAAGGCAAAGGAGTGTGGATATTATCCAACTTTTTTTATTTTTATTAACTACAAGTTGGCCCTTGACTGCTATCACACCTGATGTTAAGTGATAATGCAATCTAAGGTGGAAGCGGACTAACTTGTTAGTAGGAAGGAAATCCACACCCCTTGCGGTTTCTACACGACATCGTACCGTAACGCTAAAAACGCTTGGCGGTACGTCTTTGTCGGTACTCCTAACAAGTTAGCCCGCTGCCATCTTAGATTGCATGAATACTTACCATCTGGTGGGATTGCAGTCAAGGGATAACTTGTAATGATAAAAAAGACATATATACATACGCAAACACGAACTTTTTTTTTTACTTTTCACTTTTTTCACAAAAAGAAAAGTGTAGAGTAAAAGATGTAGTGACTAAAATTGAGAAAGGGATGCTTAGATGGTTTGGACATGTAGAGAGAATGAATGAAAGAAGATTAACAAAAGAGATTTATGAGACGAGGGTGAATGGAAATATTGGAAGGAGAAGGCCTAGGTGAATGTTCCTGGACCAAATTCAGGACATTTTAAATAACGGCCAGGTCAAGAGTACCCTAAACCGACGAACTTGTATGAAAGGATTAATGAGAGTGGAAGAAGCTATGGTTATGCAAGGACCGTGGCAAGTGGCGGGATGTGGTCTCTGCCTACCCCTGTGGGAATAAGGCGTGATGTTATGTATGTACACACAAACTTTCGCTTTTTTATTAATATTAGCGTGCTTAAAAATATTATCATGTGGCAATAAATCCCACTGAATTTCCCCTGTTGGACTAATCAACTTGAGTTAAAATTACTTAACCATTGTAATGACAGATTCGCGTTGTCTTAATCAAGCCGTGTCACCATCTAAAATACTGAATGCCTATTAATAAGCTCCTCGGAGGCAATAAGTTATTATAATAACACTTCTACACGACGGGCACGATTGGCCCATCCAATGGTCACTGAAATCGCTAAAACGGATTTACTTGATAGCGACGTTCAGTCATCATTAATCCTTGTACTTAGTTAAGGCGTAAACGAAGATCTAAGCCAATATTTATAAGGAAGCCATATGTAGAAGCGTATCGTCATCACTGGCCATCCATGGATGTGCGTCTGAAAAGTCGAAAAAGCCACCGTTTCAAGAGAAAACACAAACTGCACCTCAAATTTATTTATTACAAGTACGCTTTCCATCATATATTCGTAATCATCTTGTCTTATAAACACTGTTTAAAAGTAGAAGATAATAATATGGGGAGCTGATTATGCCCTAAGAACTGGCAAGAAAGTTAGCAGACCATCAGGCGCCACTGCACAATCTCAACAAGCTGACCATCACATTTTCTATACAAAAGCTCATGTGAGCTAAAGCGATAGCATTTCGTGTAGAGGAGCTGTAAGGCTACGGTAGAGTGCGTCGCTAAGTATTTCCTCATTTCACGCACATTTATCACGTGTACCCACAACTTAAGATAATTTAATTAGGCAATTTTGTGCTGTCGGCGTTTTATTTCCCAAGTTAAAATATACACTAATATTATAAAGATGTAAAGTTTATGTCTGGTTGTATAATCATCAGCCAAGGACCACGCTACTCCAATGCGAGCGAGGGCTTGGCATTAGAATTAACTAGCTTCCTCCAGCGGTCTCATCCGCGTATATTGCCACGGAGCGTCTAGGTATATTATGAAATGAGCAACTATGCTAAATTTCAACCAAACGAGTTTTATACATCTCCTGATAATTCAAAAAGTCAGTAGTATTATGTCTATAAATGAACGTATCTATAGACATATCCTTGTTAAGGTCTTAATATTCTATATTATTCATCTTATCACTTTAACGTAATACAATAAATACAGGTAGATCGTTGCCGGGACTTAAAATGATTTTCGAGGCACCAACTACATAAGTACACTGATAATTAAGGAGAGAAGTTTGTATATGTCATAACCATAACTTGAACTCAAAACCTTATGATTCGAAGCAACATAATAATCTAACTACTGGATCAAAGTGTTACTCATAACATGCTATTAACATCCAGTATACGATGTAAAATAATACACTACAGATATGGAAATCTTGTAACAGTGTATAAACGATAATCTCAGAATTATGACGGATTGAACTAGCTAGTTAACGGACCGTGGATTGTCTAGAAATTATACGCTTTGTTAGCTCATTATACAACACCTTCGTATATTATACACTTATGTGTTTTCCTTGAGTTTTAATATACACCCGCGATTTATACTGTTCATTATAAACCGCTTATTCATTATCAGCCTATTAACGGCCCACTACAGGGCCAGGCCTCCCTCCTTATAGGAGAGGGGATATGCGTAGACCCACCACGCTGCTCCATCTCGGGTTGGCGGGCTTAAGGTGATAATGTTTCACTTATTAACGATCAATATCAGATGTTGATGTCAGTGACCGGGACCGACGGCTTAATGTGCTCTCCGAGGCACGGGGGTGTAACACCACCAACTTCCCGACTTCGGGCTTGGAATGTACTGAGAATTTCATAGAAGAATGAAAAACTCAGAATAATTCCTTGACTCGACCCAGGATTCGAACCCAGGATCTCATGATCGAAGCCAGATAGGCTAGCCACTAGACCAACGTGGCAGTCAGTAGTTCCTGTTACCGTGGGATTATCAGGACATAAATTACCCAATGTAACTCCTCAGTTATCATATACAAAAGTATTTTTTTAGAATACGCAGAGCAGTTTCAAAGTAAGCTGGTAAAAACAGACAGATTGATGCAAAAATTTAATTTAAAATAAAAATTCAATATAAATACCTAATATACTTTCATATGTTAATGACAAACAGACGGGATATGTTAATTACGGGCAGATTCAGATTTATCATTTTATTTATTTATATATTTGTATAGATATAAAGTGAAATAACCACCGTTGGACTGAAGACATTAACTGGGTTACAGGAAGCCGCTGGATGAAGGCGGCTCAGGACCTTGGGATTTGAAAGCAAAGACTTATGCCCCTCGGTGGATTCCATCGACTGATGACGGCAATGATGATGATCCACCAACATGTATAGTATTTGATGGAAGCAGTAACATTAAGCTTTTAAGCATTAAGTGGTTATTATTAGCATTAAGGTTAGGTAGGAAAAACTTTTCCAATAAGAACTACATTGCAATCGGTTCATTCGTTTAGAAGTTACAATCAAACAAAGTGTACATACTTTACGTCGTTTTTACGTCGGAGGTTAAAGACGTCTGATTTTATTCAATATCTGATATACGAGCTACTCATACTTGAGTACTTCATAAAAATACTTATTAAAATGATCATGCAAGTACAAGATGTTTAAGTGATTATTATTATATAATGTAAGGAGGCATCAGACAAGTAAGGCTTATGTCGTTTCTAATGTCGCAATAACGTAGAGATTCTCGTATAATACTCGACAATCTACATAGTTCTAAGTAATATGCATTACGAACTACACATACTCTGAATGCGAGAGGTTCATCTATGTGAAGAGCTAACCAAGTAGCTTTGTACTCCGAACACGATGCGTACACTTACGCAGTTCCAAATACTTCTCAGCGATGATGAACCTTCGCAGTTTGGCTTGTTGCAAGTTCAGGTGACGAAGCGTACGTTTTTTTCTATTTTCCTATATGACTACATTACATTATCAGCCAGGACCTCTGTCCTCGTACGAAGGTTGGTGTTTAGACTTGCACACTTCACTCCATTGTGGGTTGGTGAGTTTGACTCTTCAACGATTACTGTTATGATAATGATCGGAGTCGATAGCTTAACTTTTTACCCGACTGCGTCAGAAGGAGGGTTATGTTTTTCGAGCGTATGTATGGATGTATGTATGTATGTATGTATGTATACTCCTACGTACGTATGTATGTGTACGACCTCATTACAAAAATGAATAACAAAGGATTCCCAACCATAGGGTACGCGGATGATATTACAATACTCATCGGCGGTAAACAAGAAAACACATTGCATGAAATAATGCAAAACGCCCTACGAACGATAGAAAACTGGTGCAAAACCAATGAACTATCTGTCAACCCAAAGAAAACTGAACTTGTCCTATTTACACACAAGAGAAAACCTAATCTAAATAAAACACCAACACTATTCAATGAAACCCTAAAGTTATCAACAGAGGTAAAGTACCTGGGGGTGCTTTTGGACCAAAAACTAAACTGGAAAAGACACATCGAGACAAAACTACAGAAGTCCACCATCATCCTTTGCCAATGCAAACGCATGATAGGTAAAACCTGGGGCTTAAGACCACACATAGTGAAATGGCTATACACGACGGTAGTGAGGAGCTCACTGACCTACGCGTCGATAATATGGTGGCCTAGGACGCTACTAACAACAGCGCAGAAGGACTTACAGAAATTTCAAAGACAGGCATTGCTAGCCATTACCGGCTGTATGAACACTACACCTACAGCAGCTCTTGAGGCGCTAATGGGCATACCACCGCTTCACCTGTATATACAAGAGGAGGCGAAGTTAACAGCCCTCAGGCTAAAAGCCTGCCAACAATGGCAAGAAACAACCACGGGCCACACAGAAATACTTAAAACATCAACCACAGACAACTCGCCCCTGAGTTGGATATGTGACAAGACAACAAAACAATACCTTATGGACAAACCCTACAAGGTCAACATAGACGGTAACAATGGTAATGTAGCAAGACCAGACGAAATAAACATATACACCGACGGCTCTAAAACAGTTACAGGCACCGGGGCAGGAGCCTACTGTCAGGAGCTGAACATAAACATCGCACAGGCGCTCGGCAGGAATAACTCTGTCTTCCAAGCTGAATGCGTTGGTATTACAACTGCGGCCATGGCTATGGTCGCGAGAAAGGTAACAAACTTTACTATCAATATACACAGCGACAGCCAAGCAGCACTCAAGGCAATAGGTAAACACTGGACCACCTCTAAACTGCTGCTTGACTGCCACAATACACTCAGGAAACTCTCCGAAGAAAACAAAGTAACCTTGCTTTGGGTCAAGGGACACGACGGTAATTACGGTAACGAGAGGGCAGACGAACTTGCACGACGTGCATCAACACTGAAGGTCATGGGACCGAACCCCATAATTCCAATACCCTTCAGTGAATACAAATCTTGGTTACACAAAGACACCCACAATAAACACACCAGGATTTGGACACAGACTACGGACTGCAAACACACCAAGGAGGCAATACCATGTCTAAACACAAAACTAACCAAAAAACTCACACGGTTAACCCGCGCAAAACTCAGAACGGTCATAGGACTGATTACAGGACACTGTCCATTAAACAAACACCTCTCACTTCTAGGTATGACCGACAGCCCATTGTGCAGGGCTTGTCTGGAACACGACGAGACACCGATACACGTTATGCTCAGCTGCAGAGGGGTATCGGAACAACGTGAAACATACATTGGCTCCAAAGCGACACTCCATGAGGCAATTGGCGACCTGGGAGGCCTCCTAAGCTTCTGGAGCGAGCTCGGCTGGCTGGAGTGAGTCAGCGGGAGCCTACACCAAGGGACTCACGCACAACGGCCAACTCACTGGCCAAGTGCGGAAAATACCCAGGAAATGAAGAAGAAGAAGAAGAAGATGTATGTATGTATGTCCATTTCTTCGGCACGCGCTACAGCCTAAACGACTGAACGGATTTTGACAGGTGAGGCGTCGTTGAATTCGTTAAAATTGTGGTAGTGACATAGGCTATATAAATTTTCAAAATCGTAGCTATAATTGGGGAAAAAAAGAGGGGATGTGTGTATTTCTTTCTCTTATCTTAGCAATATGGGTATCAAATGAAAGGTCGTAAAAAGACCATTTCAAAAATATAAATATCATATCATGTTTATATTGCCGTTTTAACAAAAAATGGCAAAAAGTGTACCGTATCATTTCTATACCATAAACTAAAACAAAAACGTCTCAAATAAAATTATTATTATAAAAACAAAAAACCCGACTGCATAGAAGTTATGAACTGAAAAGAGAAAAACAAGGATCACTATATCTATATAAAACTTTAAATACTTTATGGTGCTGCAGGCGGGGACAAACGTAGTTTTGGTAGATCTTTCTTTCCCCGCAGAAAATAAAGTATTTTGTCCCCGCTTGCATCACCATAAAGTATTTAAAATTTTATATAGATATAGTGATCCTTGTTTTTTTCTTTTCAGTTCATAAATTCTATGCAGTCGGGTTTTTTGTTTTTATAATAATAATTTTATTCAAAATGAAGTTTGGCAGTCAGGTGGAGGAAATTATCTCCGGTGCACCAACTTTCTAGGTCATGATATTATAACTCTTAGCTTTATCAATTATGCCGCGGAAACCCTTCAGAATAACCTAAACTTACTTAATCAAGGCTTTAATACTTATTACAGAGGATAAAGCGAACGCAATCATAGATTAATTAAGAGCTATGAAACAACTTAAGTGTTGCTTAACTCACATTTTTACGAAAACTCGTGTTTTATCTTAATTATGGCAATAAAAAAATTTCAGGTTCTATTTCCATTAACCTTGGCACAAATTAATACTATTATAGTTTCAAACGGTTTTGTTGTGAAAAGTAATTTTCCATGAGGTTATAGGTACTTATATGTTACAAGAGAACGCCCGCGGTTTCACTCGCAGAGTAGTAGAGTAAAAATTTCGGAATAAAATGTCACCTATGTGTTAATCTAAAGTGCTAGCTAACTCCATTCCAAATTTGATTAAAATCGCTCAAGCCGTTTATTCGTAAAGAAGTAACAAACATACGCACTCATAAACTATGGCCACGCTCACAAGCTATCACTATACTATACATAAAAATTTTTGTCTGCCCGTCTGATTGTTCCGGAAAATCTCTAAACCTCCCTCTCCCTCAGTGAGATTGTAAATTTTTTTTGTATATATGGTAGACAGAATCATGAGGATTGGCATAGACCACTAGGGTTCCGGTAGTATAAAGCAAGCTGTGATGAAGATAAAAGATGAGCGACAATTTCCTTAAGAATTACTGCATTTACTCGTACAATCTTGGACGATGTGTAGTGCAGTGGATTACGCCGCAAGGCTAATCGCTGCCTTTTACTTTGAATCAGCCTCAAATTACAGCTCGTAAACAGTACTCGTAACTCATATTCTTTGAAGGTTTGGGAACACTCATTATGGTACAAAGCACGCTCCAGGCAGATTAGTCAGATAACAATTAGAACGTAAATTCAATTGTTTAATAGCCAACAATGTGATTTATTGTACTGGAAAAAAAATAATTACGGGCGATCTGCGGTCGGGAAGGGGTCAGGTTTTAAGAGTAAAAAATGGGTTTTTTCGATTTCTGGAAAAACTATAAGTCCTATGGAAAAGAGTTGAATGGCAAAGTTGTAGACACTAAAAAGATCTATAACTTTTATTCTTACTTTTTTTCACATAACCTCTAAATTTCTGTGAAAAATTCAAAATTCTTTTTTGTTTTTTTATTATTTTTATCTTTTACAAATAAAATTTTATTTTCACGAAATTTGGTGAAAACTTACCTTTTTATGTCCCAAACACGCTATAATTTATTTGGTTTGAAATATTTATTTTTTCACCTTATTTTGAATGATTATCGAAAAAGTAACCGAAAATTCGGCCGTTAATATATCAGCTTTCAAAAAGTTTGTGTGCCGTCTGTTTGTTGAAATCTCTACTTTACAATAGTAAATACACACACACACACACACACACACACACATATATATATATATATATATATATATATATATATATATATATATATATATATATATATATATATATATATATATATATATATGTGTGTGTGTGTGTGTGTGTGTGTATTTTATGATAGTGAAAAAATTTCCATTCCATTTCCATCCTCCTTTTTCAGTGGGTACTTTTTATTATTTTTAAAGCTATTTGCACTGGTCTATAAATGTATCAACATTTGAAATTGAACAAATATAATCAATAAAAATGTGTTGGTCTTTATGAACAAAAAAGAAATTTAGACAAGTAGCCAGTTGTTTGTTGGAAACAAATTTTATTTCAAATCTAGTATTTACAAATTAAAATATAAAAATCGGTAACTTCAATTTATCTAGCCGTTACTTAAATATCTACATTATTTACAATCAAGAGCATCTTTTCGGAGTTTTATAATTTAAAAATACATACAATTTCTTCTTCTTCTTCTTTGTCCTCGCCTTATCCCGTTACGCGGGGTCGGCTTTTCTTATCATGCGGCGCCATGTAGATCGTGTGTTCGCGTCTACGTCATTGAGGCCGAGGCGTTGCATGTCTCTTTGGACATTTGTCATCCAAGTAGTTTGGGGTCTTCCCCTACCCCTTTTTCTTGTAGCCATGGAAAGGCACTTTTTCACCACATAATCGTCGGGCCTACGCATTACGTGACCGTACCATCTGAGCCTTGACTCTGATATTTTGTCGGTTATGGGAGCAACTTTAAAACTTCCTCGTATATATTCATTTCGTACTTTGTCTTTGAGTGTTACTCCCCCCGCCCATCTCAGCATACGCATTTCCGTGGTATGTAGCTTATGTTCATGGGTCTTTTTGGTTGCCCAAACTTCGCTGCCGTACAGTAATGATGGTCGTACTGCCGTTTTATAGACCTTGCCTTTAGTTCTTATTGGCATTTTAGCGTCACATAGCACCCCCGTGAGAGTACGCCACTTTATCCATCCAGATGTCGTTCTTTGTGTTACATCCGCATCTATAGAGCCATCCTCGGAGAGAACGGATCCTAGATACTTGAACGTTTTAACTCTAGGGAGGGCTGTGCCATCCAGGGTAATGCCCGGATCAAGTGAAGCGTTGGGATTAAAGTTACAGAACATATAATCGGTTTTTGTCCTGCTAATACGCAAGCCATTTTGTTCTAGCGACTCTCTCCATCTTTCTAAGTCTTTTTGCAGCTCTCGCACATTATCAGATATAAGAACTACGTCGTCAGCATACAAGAGATTCCATGGAGTTGATTTCTGAATAT
Organism: Mycalesis mineus; assembly: GCA_034621355.1. Classification (NCBI taxonomy): domain Eukaryota; kingdom Metazoa; phylum Arthropoda; class Insecta; order Lepidoptera; family Nymphalidae; genus Mycalesis; species Mycalesis mineus. The sequence goes on along the minus strand of CM067894.1, from coordinate 9,322,158 downwards.
TTGCCGTCAGATAGTTCATGACTACATTAAATAGCAAAGGACTCAGTGCACTGCCCTGATGAACGCCAACTTTTATATGAAAGCTGTCAGATAGACCGGCTGCGCTTCTGACGCAGGTTTGGACATTGTTGTACATGTCTTTAATGATGCGTATGTAGCATTCAGGTACCTTGTGCGCTCTGAGCGCCTGCCATATCAATGTTCTTGGCACACGGTCAAAAGCTTTTTCTAGGTCAATGAATACCATCCAAAGATTTTGACAGTTTTCTTTAGATTTTTCCATTACCAGTCTTACGGCATGAATTGCATCCATGGTTCCCTTTCCGGGTGTGAAGCCAAACTGGTTTTCCGTTAGCAAGATCAATGATGCTAGACGTTCACTAAGCACTCGTTCCCAGATCTTAAGGGTGTGTGATGTGAGTTTTATCCCCCGGAAGTTTTCGCACTCTCTAACATCTCCCTTATTTTTGTAGAAGGGAACAAGTATACTTTTTCTCCAGGCATCTGGCATTTTTTCGGTTGTTAGGATGTTATTAAACAAATTAGCTAACCAAACTTCTCCACCTGCCTTCAGGGACTTCCACAGTTCGGCTGGTATGTCATCAGGCCCACTGGCCTTGTGATTTTTCATTTTCAGAGTGGCCATTTTGACTTCTGTGATGGTGATTTGATTTATGGGTCCTTCTATTCTTGATTCTTCGGTTTCAGCCTGTCTTGGGAACTCCTCATTTAGTAGTTTATGGTAATACTCGTACCATCTTTTACAGATATCTTTGTCAGATGTGAGAAGCGTGCCTTTGCTATCTTTGATGTATTTCGTAGTCTTAAAATCCTTCGTGTTGTTATGCCTGTGTTTAGCGATTTTATATATCTCTGTGTCTGAGGCTAGTTCTAGTTGTTGATAAAGGTTCAACTCTGCATTTTCCTTCTCAATTGCAACTGATCTTCTTGCAATCTTTTTTGCACCTTTATACTCTAGCTTATCCTCCTCTGAGCCACTCTTTTGCCATATCTTAAACAAGCGTTTCTTTTCTGATACAGTGGATTTGGTATTGTTATTCCACCATTTAGCATCTTTGCCGTTATGCAGGGGTCCTTTCGATATACCCAGTGTAGTTTTCGCTTGAGTTATACAGGCCTCATGAAACTTAGACCAGTTTACTGTGGGAGAGTCGTGTGATGAGAAGTCATTACTCAAAAACTCAAGGACTTTATTTTTAAAATTGCTCCCCTTGTCCGTATTAAGTTCTCGCCATTTAATCCTTTCTACTCTCGGTATTTTATATTTAATTTGTCGTTTAAGTTTTAAAGCTAATAATAATAGTCTATGTTGTGATGTTAATGGTTCGCCAGGAATAACTTTGCAATCTTTAATTTGTTTGAGATTCTTTCTATCTGTCATTATATAGTCAATTTGTGTTTTGGACTTTCCACTTTTATAGGTAATGAGGTGTTCGTCCTTCTTTTGAAAAAATGTGTTTACTACCACTAGGTTTAGAGATGCTGCAAATTCTAGTATTGTGACTCCTTCTTTATTTTGCGTTCCAAAGCCAAAACCCCCGTGATGATTCTCATATCCACTTGCGTCACTGCCCACATGTCCGTTGAGATCTCCGCAGATAATTCTTTGCTCAGTTATCGGTATAGCATTCATGTGTGTACACAATTCTTCCCAGAAGTCTTGTTTATCTGTTTCAGGGCAGCCAACCTGGGGCGCGTAGACACAAACGATGTTGAGGCAGGTTTGGTTCTCCAAAGCGAGTTTTACAGAAATGATACGGTCACTCACTCTATTTATTTCTATTATCTTTTGGCTCAAATGTTGATCTAGAACAATCCCAACCCCATTTTTTCCACTTTCAGTACCATAATATATAAATTTATATCCCTTCCCGATTTGTCGTGATTTTGAACCTTTCCATTTTGTTTCTTGCACACAGCAGATGTTGATGCGACGTCGTTCTAAAATGGCGCTTAATTCAGCACTGCGTCCAGTCATCGTACCAATGTTCCAGCTAGCAATACGTAGTTCGGACATTGTTACGCTGTTTTGCTGTTTAGCTCTTCCGTCGCTTTTGGGGGACGCCCTAGTATGTTTCGCATTTCCATCATCACCGACGTCGCTTAAGGGGGACGCCCTAGTATTCCTCGTGTTCTTTAATTTTGTCCTTTTCATGATAAGTGTTGTGTTATTGGCTTCTGTTTTACGGCCGGTTGCCACCTGACGCCAAGGGTGCAGCCCACTACGGGGCTTGGGCGCCGCCGTTGGCCCGCAAGGGGCTCTTCCGCCGCCATCCCTACTGGACACTCCACCCTGAGCACCCAGCACGCACGTAACCTCTACTCCGTATATGTCGAAGAAGCCTACGTGCGGGTTTTGATAACGGAGTATCCATCTCCGGCCTTGTGGTCCACGGGAGGTATTTTATTTCCCTCCTACCCTATGAAGGTTGCCCTCCATCGAGCATTCCCCTATCCGCCACCTGGGGACGCGTCCTCTCAAAAATACATACAATTTAAATGAGTATTTTACAATTTTAAATAATTATCGTCTTTTCGTCGCTTTATATTTTGTACAATAAAATGCTAGGTCGTTTTTGTACTCGAATTTAGACATTTTAATACTAAAAAAATATGAAAATTTAAATAAATAGTCATTTACAATCTAGATTTTACATAATATCGATCGTATTTGAATAATGAATAATGATAACATGACGTAATTATTTAATTAATAGTATATTAAAGGATATTTACGGCAGTGTGTTTCTGAGTATGGATTAGCTTACATACAAAATATTAATTTATTTTACAATCATTTGAATATCGGCAATTTTTTCAAATTATCATGAATATAAATTACTTCCCACTTTGTGCGAATTGTCAATATCATAAATGCTAATATAAAATCAAATATGGCTATAGAAACTGTAATATTGTCTATAAAGTACTACTATTATTTACTAATATTTAAATAGTATCAAAAATAAGTACAATAGACAGTGTTTTGATAAGTTCTTTTTAAAAAATAAGTAGATAAGTATTATAATAATGATTTCGTTTTCGTCATAGTCAATGGAGTCTATATAAGGTAAATGTTTTTACAGTCAAGTGGATCAATAATAATTAAGAATTAACTTATTATAAAAATAAATTATAAGGATACCTACGATATTTAAAAATTTTTGATTGGTTGTAATTTGTTGTAAATCTTACTGTGCTTGCAATTGAATATTCTGTTATTGAATAAAGTATCTAAAATAATGCTTGTCAGCTATTATAGGTGTTCAATACGTACACATTTAAAAAATATTTTTATTTGTAAATCTTATGTGGCTATGATATTCTGTTCATATTGATTTAACCTTTAAGTACCTACGTGCGGTCTGAGAGGCGGAATCGAATTATCAAATACGCACGAAGACACAACATTTCCTGCTCCGACATCACTATGCTCAACATCTGGAATAAGTGTCGCGAGGATAAAGGGGTTAACCAGCCAAGTCAAGGGACCGCCGGGGTTTGTAAGACCACACGTCGGTACTTGAAGGTTGCTTGTCATATAATATTCAATAAGTATAGGTACATTTCAAAAGCAAAATGGTATCCAATAGAAACAATTACTATAAATAACTTATTATAACAAAGTTTAGCGTCTACCCAAAGTTCTCGAAGTGGTGTATGAAGTATGGCAGTCGTCGGGTTCGGTTGACTTGTTCGCACGCCGACATGATGGATTTAGTGAGCGGCCGCGGACCACACGAGAACACGCCGATTTTAGATACCTATGAAGAGAAGACGTTAAAATTCAAGATATATTTACATTGTGGACGGCCTACGTGGCGTAATGGTATGCGTGGTGGATTTATTAGACGGAAGTCCTGGGTTCGATTGCCGGCATTAAAATTTTCTGAATCACTACAGGTTTATCCTACTCCAAACAAGTCAAACAGCTTGCATGCAATCTAAGATTGCATCGTCTCAGCTAATATGAAGTAAATGAAAAAAAACGTATTAAATTTTCCCGTCACGTTCATGATAAACTCACAGACTGAACAGATTTTAATGCGAGTTTCACCAATAGATGGACTAATTTCTGAGAAAGGTTTTAGTATGTATCAAGGTTTTGTGTGTGTTGGCTCTAATATCACGAAACCTTTTGGAAGTGTTTGCGTTGCTTGGGAGTTTTCATTCAAAACGCAGTCCTTTGAGATAAATTATATCTTCAAGAATATTTGTTACGTCATTGTTTTCACGTAACACTATTTTTTGTATATTTTTATTTTATACAAAATAAAGTATTAAAAAATATTTATTTGGAAAGTTTGAAATCACAATTGCACAAAGCAATTTATCAAAATGCTTAAATGGATCTAATTCGTGTCCTTGTGGTTAATAGGGGATCGCAATAAGTCACGATTGCACTCGATTGCCCCCGAATGGAAAGGTAAATCGAATGAGTTAAACTATAGATTAGTTATAAATGCGAAATATATTGCTACAGCAATTTGTATTTTCGTGGAAATATGTAACAAAATCTGAATCCAAAAGATGTGATTAAATTTAGAGTAAATGTGAATTATTGATTGCAATAGAAAGAACTTTGAAATTGATGATGCAAAGCGGCCTCGCACCCACGTAAAACTTTGACCTGATGAAACAAAGCCTTTATATTTCTTTATACTTAATACAATTTATTATATTTGTGAAAACAGCATGAAAATTTGTCAAGTAAATCCGATTATTAGTGCAACAGACTAATGATCGGATCGGAGAGAAAATAATTTAAAAAATTCGTTTATGACCGGTAATTTTCATCTATCAAATAAAATTTTTTGTACCTAATTTTTTATTTATTCTCTGATTATAGTATAGAGTACTTTTTAATACTAACATAACTATGCTTCTTCTGGACAAACTTTAGGAAGGACGACATGTCAGGCCTGCCGAAATGATTTACAGCCTTCAGTCCAGTGAACATTGACGTGCGAGACAGCCTCTGAAAGTGGTTCTCGCAAATATACTGAAAAAATAAAATAAAACACTATAGTTACAAAAAGAAGTAATCATAAATGACCATCTCAAACAACTCTAAAATCTCAAACAAAGACTAAGGTAACTAATAAGTTACACTCTATATTATCCCAGAGCTTGTTGCTTAAGGAATCTAGATAGAATGTTATCTAAAGATAGACTAAAGTTTGCAGTAGCACTTGGGTTACTTTTTTATGACATCTGGTCCAACTGGTGGCAAATACATTGTAAAATGAGATTTGAAATAAATAGACCGGATGGTAAATGTAACACAAATGCGTTACTACATATTACACTATGTAAGTTATCAGAAAAATACATCCGTTTTGTATACTATTCTACTCACCAACATTGTAGTCCTCAGGTCGAACTTGTGAAAGAACTGCGTGATAAATATGTGTATTTCGAGAACATTCGTGACATCCTTTCGCTCCACATCGCGCAATACATCAATAAACCATTCGAAGTGCTTGTGGGATGGACAAATCCATAAGAAATATACCTTAAACAAACGATTACAAAATTAAAAGGTAAAATAATTTAAATTTATTAATTATCGATTTAAGCATCCTTCTTTTGTCTAGGCGGTTCTTTTAAGTGTTTTTGTTCAAAAAATATGTTTCTCTCTAAAGCTAAGATAGCAAAATTTTAGCTTGTAGTTTCTAAAAGTTGAAAAAAATAATAATACATGTCATGTAGAAAAAAAAATCTTACAAAATACCATAATTACTTAAAATATAATTAAAAATAACTTATAATAGCTGATTCCTACCTTCTTACAAGCAACTCCTGAATATCGATTGGTAGAAGTTCCAAAGACTAGGTCGTTCAATATGGATGCATATGGGGTGACTCCAATACCACCGCCGACCATTACTGCAACTTCGAATTTGTACCAATCTTGATTACCTCCACCGAATGGACCTTGAATTCTGCAAACAAATGATATACACATATAACATATAATTATTACATTGTAACTTACTGAATAATGCCATGTAATTTTCTAGTCGTATTTCTGATCTGACTGCTGGCCATCATCACCTGAATCAATTTCCGATGTGCACCCTTTAAAACTATGCATTACTTCTGTTTTGTTTTTTTGTAGATATCCTCATTTCATTTAAAAAATATTCCATTTTAAGCATAGTCTGCCGTATGATACCTCCACAGAATCACTGTGAACCGTCTCATGGGGCCCATACTTAGCGATAAAGTGTTCTTAAAGAATTTAGTTCTAATTTACACCGAGTTTTAGCAACTACTATTGATTAACATCAGGTAGCTTACATGTTACAAACATAAATACTAACCGAATCTTAGGTTGATTTTCCGGGTTATAATTGCAAGGATCAAAATAATTTCTAAGTTTCCAAGTCCAAGGCCCTTGTGCTTTAATATGACACGAAAGGAAATTCTCGTGAGGTGCCGATGTCAGTGTAAATGAATGGAATTCTTCTTTTTTAAATGCTGTACATGCTAATCGTACCCATTGACCTGTAAACATGCAAAGAATATAAGCAATATTGTCACTAACTTTTACAGCTGTTAAATCTTGAATTGGCAGTTTGTAAGCATTGCAACTTGAATAAAAAATCCCTACGAAGTTACTGATTACGATATGCACTAGTGACGTCATTTCATTTAATTTCAATTTCGATATTACAGTTCCTAGTTATTGCAGCATTTTATACATACCTGATAGATATTTGAGGTTGGGTGGCCTGTAGAATTTAATTTTTATGACATCAGATGGTAGCATTTCTGTTTCCTGCACATCTAATGCCAAATATTTAGTACGTAATGACACCACCTGTTAAATAAATTATAGTGAAAATATTACACCGAAAATAAATACATTCATTTTTTAAACATGTTTTTGTGATTTTTATTTTTATTGGATAGTGTTAACCACACTTTAGGATATTATAATTTTTGATACCGTGTTTGTTGAAATAAAAACTGACCTTATCAAGAGTATAAATGATTGCTGGACCAAGAAAGAATATCCAAAATCGAGGAGCACCTGTGAGCCGCGCGAGCCCGTGTACGAGGCACAATGCGTATAGAGCTACGTGCAAGGAATGCGCTCGCCAGAACCACGGGTAGGCGCGTTTGCGTATCACTGGGTGTGCGAATATGAATATAATACACATTATGATGAATAGTAAAACGCCAGTAACACCTGAAAATATCATAATTATTAGCCTATTTTACTTCACTGAAGGGGCAGTCCTATCAAGGTAGGCAATTTCGAGCAAAACCCTGCTCGACTTCTTATGCGAATTGGCGAGCTTAGGTTGATAATGTTTAACCTTATAATGATTATTATCAGATGTAAATTAGTAAGAATGGTTGGGAACAACGACATTTCGTGCTCTTCAATGTGAGTGTAACCAACTTCACAATTCTGAGTAAATAATCAGAATATTTATTAGAAAACTAACCCAACATTTCTTACCATATATTGAAATTATGGCATATTATAATCAGTAGCAGCATAGGACAGTCTCTAGATCAACAGTTTTAAGAGTTATTACAAATAATTAATTAATAAATTCTCCAACAGCAAATAAAATGACGCAATCGCATACTGTGTAAAACAGTCTATGATACTAATGGATAAATTACCTGTTATTGTTTGGAAAACCCAATAAGTTATTCCGGGCCTGAAGTCCGAAGTAAAATGAACTTCTTTTGTTAAACAACGTAGATTCTCGACTGGTTGTGTGGAAACGTGGTAGAAGTTTACCATGTGCCCTGCTGTGTGTAGCAGCGAAAAGAAAAGAGCTGTACAAGCTACGATTTTATGAAACTGGATACTAGAATCCAATGGAATGTACTGCTGGATGCTGAATTCCTGTTGAAGTAGAAAATATAAGTATATTACATCCACAGTAATCTTATACAAGTGCGAGTTTTTCACCGAACGACTGCGTAAAAGCGTACTCAGAAGCTTAACTAGATGGTGCTAGTCAAATTCCATATAAAATTTGCGTTTACTGTTTTTGATAACGACGCAGTAAAATCTTACACTTGGCACACAGTACATGTTATAAAGCCGAAAGTAAGTCGGTTGTATGTCACCTTTTTACAGCTAAACCAATGAAGTGATTTGGATGAATTTTACAATAGAGATAAATGTGACCTTGGAGATGAAAAAAGGCTACTTTTTTCGAGTAGAGTATTGCCCGGTCACAAAGAAGCTCCTTAAACTAACATCCGCTCCACAAGTCTTGGACTCAGTTCACAGTTCATCTGTCAGTATTCATCCTCTCTCACGTTTGCTAGTTTTATTTAAATAAAACAGAGACAAATAGGGTTACATCAGTTATAGCCCGAGAACAGATGGATGGACTTGGATGAAATGAAGTAATACATGTGGTACTTTTAGTCATGACATTCCTATGAAAACTAGATCCAAGCGAATAAAACCGCGTAGCAGAGATTGTGTTTTATAATTAAGGTAATTGAGTAAAATATAAAACTAACCTTTAACTTAGTTAGCAAATTCCTTGACATTGTAAGTAGTAAAAGGCTGTAGCAGAAAGACAATGACGCAGCAGATCCTCTTGTTATAGCAATACCAACTCCCATTATATGCCTCAAATCCAAATGCTCTGACATGAAAGAATAGTGCGCGAATCTTTCCACAAACAGACCGATAGTGACCACATAGAAAATAAATAGATAGAATATATTTTGTCTGTTTTCTTCAAGAAATGTTGTTAAATAGTCCCATTTCAATAAGAACCAATGCCTGAAAATAAAAGATTAATTGGACTTTTTGGTAAAGGAAACAAATTAATTGGAATCAGTTTGAATGTCGATACTGTAACGAGACTCGTCTTCGTCTCTAATTATCTCTATATTGCTCTTTCAATGGTATCGTGTTAGACAGTAAGAGATAGAGATCATTTCGTTACAGAATCAGCCGGAATAAGTGATATAAGACCTGGATTGTTCCATCGATGGTTCGATATGAAAACTAGTCATTCTGGCGACGTTTGTCGAAGTGTCTAAGAAGTTCTGTTTGGCACCTTTGCAGTCTAAACCAATAGCGACAAATTCTCCTTTATATTCCTTCATCATCAATTTAAAGTCTGAATATGTAAGATGCTCTTTATGTTGAAGACCCGCATCCTAAAACGAAATTGCGAAATAAATGACTAAATGAAACGACATTCTCCGTGATGCTGTATACGCTGTCGATTTATAAAACGGACGTCCTGGGTTTAAATTTCAGCTGTTGCGATCGAGATTTTTTAATTCCTCCAGATTTGATTATCGGGAAACTTCGGCCGTGGCAAGTTACCATCTGGCAAAGACGTACAGCGAAGCGATTTAGTATTCTGGGACGATGTTGTGTAAGAGACTGTTGACCTCGTCCTACTCCTAACAAGTTAGCCCGCTTCAATCTTAAATTATCATCATCTTTGTAGGTATAGTTGTGGTTAATGGCTAACTTTTAATGAGTAAAAATAAGAAAGTATAGTAAAAATAAATTATGTAAAAAATATAAAAATATATTATTTAAAATGAAATATTCTGGTATACATTCACAACTTACAGAAAACATGCCATCTATAAGTTCAGTGACATGCTCATCCCTTAATGATGTAGTTCTAGCTATCTCCACTAAGGACCGCAGCATCTCACTCAGTTCTCCTTTATCAATAACACCGTTACGATCATTGTCGCACATATCAAAAATAATGCGAAGTTTGTCATCAGTTGCTCCTCGAGAAAATAGTACCACGGTATCCAAAAATTCCTTTAACAAAACATTATTATTAAAGTTTATAACAATTAGCACACTAAAACAAAATATGCATAATACAACCTATGCGTCCCATTAAGGTAAATTTAAAATATTGGAAAAATCTACAGAATTATTTGTACCTGGAATGATATTCTTCCATCACTGTCCTTATCAACAATATTGAACATTTTCTTGACAAAAACGGCATCAGCCTTCATTCCAAGAGCACTTGCAAATTCACTTTTGGATAACGACGTCCTCATTACAATAGACTGAAAAATAAAAACATACAGACGAAATTGAGAACCTCCTCCTTGCTATATGCTTAGACTTCGAAAAGTTATTTATTTACTCAGATTAAGAAGGAAACTTTAGGAAAAGCTACCTCAGGATCAGAATCTTCTTTTCTTCTTCGCTTTTCACCGGGTGCAAGACCAAAAGTAATGGCATATGCTTCCCGAAAGAAATGTTCTAGTTTTCGCTGTCGCCGCTCCCTAGTTTCTGCTGATGCCAATATTTGGTCTCGATTACCCTAAAGTATAAACAATATATAATATTAATAAAGTGCCGATAGTGACCATTTAATGTATTCAGTATTTCATTCTGCCGATGAAAAATATTTAATATTCATACTTGGGTAAGATTCAGAGCCTTTTTATGTTGTGCAAGGAATGTGTCTAGTTTGACAAGAAACTTGCGTCTAGATGCAACCGAGTCCATCTCTAAAACGAGGTCATGTTCACGCTGCACTCTTATCAGGACCAGAGGCCGCTTGTTAGTTCGACCTTCCTGAAAAAAAATTTAAATTTTAAAGTAATTTTGGATAAAAATATCCAAGAGTTAAGCTCACGCCCTCTTAACCTGTTGACTTTTTATTGCATACAAATCTACAAGTCAACTGTCAAAGTAAGTAGACTCCATACGTAATTAAATTTTATTTGCGTTTGAATATTTGGGCGTGAGACTGATAAACTCTTAGTTGTATTAGGAAAGCTAATTAATGCATATGAAGGGTAACACTGCATAAAAGATAATCAGGTATTGTAGTTAATTATTGTCGTAAAAAGTTATCGTATCTACCTGACTCTCAAAAACTGTGAGTTGATCAGTATGCTCCAAAGGAACTGTGCGCAACTTATCCCCTTTGCGATCAGTTACGTGAAGTGCAGACTCTGGTCCAAGACGTAGCTTCACCAGTCTTTTATGTGATGCATGTACCCATTCACGACACATCATTTTATCCACTGACCCTGAAAAATAAGGCATTCCTAAAAATATTTTCCTACTAATGTTCCAGACACGGATTAGTAATATAGAATCTACAACAGTTCCAGTTATAATTATTGTGATACTGTGCATATAATATATTTTTATCTTTGTCTTCTTTTGATGAGTTAATGTGATTCTTACCCTTTTGTTCAGCATTTTTCAAATGTTCTTGTTGTATTTTTAAACGACGTCGCCGACTATTCTGCAGTTTCACTACACCATAACCGGCGCCTGCGCACAGTATTGGTACAAATGCCAGAATCAAACAAGTGTAGATATAGGCAAATTCGTTGCCCTGTAAAGACATATTACGTCAAAAGCTTATAATTGGCAAGCTTTATTTTTAAATGATACTGAATAATTTTGATCAATATTTCGATATTAGTATATAGTATAGTACCTCAAAATAGTCGTATCCTTTCAAATATTTGCAAGGTGGAAGTTTTGAAGCGTTCAATTGATATGGCTGCCTACATGGATCTCCTTCTCTCCAATGGAATACGTCTCTTTGTATGTCACTAGGACCCACCGCTGTACTGTTAACTATTATATCCCACAATCGTATTCGTCTAAGTTCTTCAATTTCTTCGCGAGTAAATACTCTGCAATTTAATTATTTATTTAGTAAAAAGTGATTTCCTTATATGGTTTTTTTAACAAACTCTCAGAGATCTGAGATCTATCTTACCCATTTCCTTCATTTTCAAACCAAAATCTATCCGCATCACGTATTCTAGTGAATTGATCTATAATGATAGCCCTAAATAATTCTCCGGGATGACCAGTTGACTCGAGCATTCCACCTAAAATTATTTTAAATTGCATAACTACCATTCAATTTACTAGTATAAGTTTAAAAATACATTTGCTACCATTCTTACCAATATAAACATCGATATTATCAAGTCTGCCTTCGTAAATTTGAATCAGATTTTGTAGAAGATCGGGATTATTTTCAAACAGTTGTGGATTAATTTCGTTAAACGTTTTGATTTTTGGTAAACCAAAGTATTCTCTGAAAACAAAAAAACACAATTACAGATAACTTTTTACCTGCCTGATAAACATCAAAACCCTAAAGTAGCTCCGAATTAGCTGTAAGCTTACAGCTATATTATTATGTCATGTCAGATAATCCTGAGTTATTTAGTCACATTATGCGCCGACTTTATGAAGACTAGACTTAGTCATAGTTCAAACAAGACCTTAGATGGAGTCGCTAGTCTGACCAGGTAAAATCGCTCATATGTATCCGTCATTTATAACAAATCAAAAGAAATAGCAAAGGAAATTGCAGTGCGTACATGAACTTCGGAAACAAAGAAAACTACCAAGAAAAGAAGAACTAGATTTATATGCACAATGAAAATGATGAATAGGTTAATCACCTGGCTGTATTGTAGTCAGGTAAGCCATTATCTCTGCCACGCATAATGTTTAAAGCGCCAAGATCACGTCTGGAAAATTCCATAGGTCCGAACAAGTTGTCTCTAACATCAGAACAAAGCAATGCATCCTCCCGCTCTGATAGTTGTGACGCCATTCCCATTAGCACTTCTTCTATAGGCACTTGTGACATTACATCCTAATAAAAACAAAACACATACTTAAATAATTAATTCGTTTTATTGTTTGTCACGAATAAAATCGACCTAATCGTAAAAATAATTCAAAAAAAAATATACAATATTCTATTGTAAAGTCTTCTGCTATCGGTTATCTATGCGGTTTTAAAAATAGCAGAATAAAAAAAATTATGCATTTTGCATTTTACTTACATTGCCATCCCACCATGTCTGGCATAATCTAATGGCGTCATGTCCTCCAGGTGCTCTACCGTATCTGCAGTTTCTATCTCTCAACAGCATGGCTGGCGGTACCAAGGTATGTCCGAAGCGGAAAGCGGCCACTGCGAAGGCATGCGTTACCCCTGGGGCCACTTCTGCACGGTAACCTCCGTACGGTGGTATAGCGACACCAAGAAATGCTGGCACATATTCGTACAGGATTATGTTCTGGAATAATTCAATTAAAAATATAAAAACTTGATAACACTAATAGATGGCAATAGGATCAGTGTTACATAAAATACTCACTTATATTACTGCCATACGCATTTTTTAATTTCGAATTCATCATATTTCTCTTACTATACTTGTTCTATTTTCGGATTTGCTTTGGGTGTAATAGTAATCTTAAAATAACAAACAAAGCGATACCGTTTTTTAACAATAGCTTATCTACCTAAGACCTTTTTTATATTTCGCAGTTCATTGTTTAGCCTTTTCGGTCTTAAAAACGATAAATTTTAATGATAACTTATTTAATTCTTATTATTATTTCGTTGATACTTATGCAAATCATATATTATTGGCTACCGGTGCCTACCAAATGCAACGGAGCTGCATAGTCTACGCTCTATATCTCCTTTCCTACTAGGAGGCATGGTGCTGTAACAGACCCTTAATATGTTGATGATGATTGGCAGCCGTACCTGTAAACTCGCAATGACAATTCGTCGTGCTCTCTGAAACAGCTGTTCATCACTCCAGTCAGGATGCTGTCGATGGATGCGAGCGGCAACCACATTGTGCCAACGCATAAGCAAGATCCCAAAGGTCACCATTGCTGGGTTCTGGTTTGTGCGTGGATCTCCCAACACTGTTGGTAATGTAAAGATTATTGAATAAATATTTGAGGTTGAATAGCCATTCTGAATAACTATGGACCACAAAAACTATTTTCTTGCCAAAATAACTAAGTACGATTAGCAAAGAAAAGCCTGAGAAGGCTTTTCCAGATATTGTAATTATTTAGCATTTCTACAAAATAGTGACATCTGTCAGTAACTTATATTTTTAAAGGTGCGCTAACATACGGAAATCACGGGGCAATAATTTCTTGAAAACACATATTAATCAGTCTGGAGCAATTTTAATAAAATGAAATTATTTTTCCAGTAATACATTCCATATTGAACATAATTATGCTTATGAATTGCACGTCGCTCTTGACAAGTATTGTTAAGTTGGTCAATATTACTAATTTTTTTTTTTAAATGGTATAGCACTAAATGCAGCAATTTCAGATTTAATTTTTTTATGTCCTTATGACGTTAAAGTTAATCAAAATTGTTTGAAATTGGCGATGTAAGTGGAACTTTATACCTGAATGAGTAATGATTAAAATGAGGAAAATTAGCTTATTATAATTAGATGTTTCAATAGATATATCTTACAGAAGAGTCGTTCAGGGCTAAGCATTCTCATGTAATGAGGCACGGGGTTGTTGAAGAGCGGTACACGCTTAGTGTTGCGCATGGGCAGGCCTCCCTCACTCGCCAGGCTACCATTCTGTAATAATATATTGCATTTTTATGGGCAGGAATACAAATACAAATAGATAACAAAATACCTACGAATGCAATTCTATACTTTGGTTTTGTTTATATATTAATTTACATTATATCATTTTTGTATCGATTCAGTCCAATTCAGGTTCAACTAAAAAGGCATGATAATTTAATATCTACAACTATTAAAATGCATGGCGAATAAGTAAACCATGTCCATAATAATTTCTAATTGTTATTTTAGAATTAAAATAAAAGAGAATGTAACTCTATACACAAGATTCAAAGTCACTATAAATATAAAGTGTTAAGACATAAATTTTAATACTCTTATCTTATTTTCAAGATTGGCCCTATCGTTTATCGTTTTTTTTTCAATGCGCTTAAATGATTATTATTATTTAAGATTATTAAAGGATCATTAAAATTCTTAATAAATAATTAAAAGTTGACTGCGCCATGATATGGATAACCTCTATAATTAATTCTACTTTTCCTTCAAGTCGCTACTTCATTTTAACTTGTGGCAGGTTGTCAATTTATCATAATTGAGCAATCGATTCTAGATAGTAAAAGTGTTAAATAAACAAACTGTCACGTCTTAATGTAGAACATGTTTTTGTCCTCGGATCCGCTCGTGTGAAAGTCACATCAAGCTGCGATTCTCGTTCTTGCAACCGTGGACTGATTCGTAACAAACTAGCAGCAAGTATTTGTATTTATTAAAACTGCAAATTTTTTGTATCAAATTAGTCTTGCTGTTTATGTTACGCAAAACGTAGTTACGGGCAAATTAAATTAAAAAGGCTGGTATAAAGGCCGAGAAAATTCGTTAAATAGTTCCAAAGATTAATTTGTTATTCAAAATTCGTTTTAAGTATGTGTTCTATTACGTACAGAAACTGTATTAGATACTATTCTCCTGTACTATAAAATCCTAAAGAAGTCTATAAGTTAAGTCACCTTAAGTAATTTAAATGGACGATAAACGTAAAAATTTTCTAACGAGGATTAGAAACTTTGACTTTTAAGTAATGGAAGTTATGAATGCAATTTGGTGATAGTAGAGATGTAATGTATGCATATGAATACGAATACAGTAGGTATATGAATGTACACAAAGGGGCAGGCGGGGCTGCTGGTGGCACCTGAAATGACCTCATTGCATTCACCCACGCCTCGCTTGTACTGTACACGAAGCTGCTGTCGATCCAAGATGTTATTTGGTTTATCTGAAAAGAAAAAAAAGAAATTAATACACACCTTAAAAATTAAATTGTATTAATGATCTATCGTAGCATTGTTCCACTGCCTCGTTTGCGTTAGTGGTTTTCTCTGTGTTTTGGGATCATAAGTTCTTAGGTCAGGCTAAAAATACTGCTTTTCTTCTAAGAAATATTGAGTAAAAATTATCAGCGCGGTGTTGGAGATTTGGTACAGTTACAGCTCTGGACCCCATCTCAGTCCCGATAGTCCCCGGGATCAATAGCTTATCGATCACTATCATTAACACCTTGATAGTGATCATTAAGAAAGAACATTATCACCCTAAAACCCCGCTAATCCGCGCATTAAGCATTAGTGTTGGAGCAGCGTGCTGGGTATGCTTCACTTCCCCTCTCATAAGGACGAAGACGTGGCCATGACTGTATAAAATAGACTAATAACTATGATGATGATTATGATGTAGCATTCAACCTTCGTAGTTTGAGGGACAAGCCATCGTGCTGATTTGTTGCGGAAGCTTACGTAAGCGATGCGTACGAACATCGCTGGGTTTAGTGAGAAAACCAGCTGGTCTCTGCTGACTAGACCACAATAACTTCCCGGAAATTATGCATTCGTTTTCAAGGGACTTGTAAAAATAGACATCCTAAAAAATAGCTCCAGCCATTATTTTTCAATAGTTAAAAAAAGTTTCAATAAAATTCTATTCGACACGAATATCGTAGCATAGTTTTATAACTTAAAAGCTCTTTAATACGAGTACAATTTGCCCTGCAAGATCTCAATAATAAATATTGTTCTCATATTTGACTAGGTTTATTATATAAAGTAACTTGATCGCTTTAATATAAAAGAAGCTTTAAGGCTTCAGCCGTCTTGAAAAATTAACACGAAGCCTTATGAAGGTTTGAAGGTTAAGAAAGTTACTATTACATAAAACATAATATTAATTTTAATAAATACTCGTACATTTTTCTTGCAAGTTGCAACGAATGCATCGCGAGTATTTATTTTGACCCATTTGCGAATTGGACTGTTTTAAACTAATAGGACGTAACAAAAATTGGACAACTCACTATTGAACCATTTTATTTACTATTAGTGGAAGCATGCAGTTTTACCCGGGTAGTTTCTTTTCTCGTGGGAATATCAGTAGGCCCAAGATACGCTCATAAGACATAGCGAGTCATGTCACGTAGAAATACCGAGAAACAATAAAGAAAAAGAAAGGTGCTATATTTTTTAAAGAGACATATTTTTTACATAAAAAGAATTTTCACAATCCGACTGGTAGTTTCAAAGATCATACAAAACACAGCTTTACAATAATTGAAGTACCAACTACGTGTGAATATCTCCACAATAACGGTAGGCTGACCTTAGTCGTAAGGTGAACAAATATTTACGTTACATTAATAAATAGTTGCTTCCAATTAATTTAAGTGATTTTTAATTAACATTCTATCGAAGTGAGGAATGTTGTAAGGTTGCCAGTTCGTAGCCGACTGCAAACGACAACTGCAGACGAATAGGTAGATGACAAGAAAAATTTCATTACTTTATTATAAACTAGAGGACGCCCGCAGTTTCGCCCGCGGAATTCTCGTTCCAGTAGGAATTTCGGGATAAAATGTGGTCTATTGTTGTTATTCTGATATGTAAGCAAATATATCAAAATCCATTTGGTAGTTTTTGCGTGAAAGAATAACACTTTGGCCTTTAAAATATTAGTAAGGATTGGATTGAAGGAAATTAATGACGTTATGACGTATTGACGAAGGAAAGTATTGACGACCTCCGTGGCACAGTGGTATGCGCGTTGGATTTATAAGACGGAGTTCGATTCCCGGCTGGGCAGATTGAGATTTTTCTTAATTTGTTTTGGTCTGGCTGGCGGGAGGCTTTCGCCGTGGCTAGTTACCACCCTACCGACAAAGACGTATCGATTTTGAACGATTTAGCGTTCCGGTAAGATGTCGTGTAGAAACCGAAAGGGGTGTAGATTTTCGTCCCATTCCTAACAAGTTAGCCCGCTTTCATCCTTAACTGCATCATCACTTAACATCAGGTGTGATGCAGGCAGTCATGGGCCAACTTGTAGTCGATAAAAAAAAATTACGGTGAAAATTAACTCCGCACATGTATATAGGTACAAAGTTATAAGCACTTAAATTTAGGAGTAGGGATTTTCTGTCCCTTTTTTACCCGACTGTGTCAGAAGGAGGGTTATGTTTTTCGAGCGTATGTATGTATGTATGTATGTATGTCCATTTCTTCGGCACGCGCTACAGCCTTAACGGCTGAACGGATTTTGACATGTGAGGTGTCGTTGAATTTGTTAAAATTGTGATAGTGACATAGGCTATATAAATTTTTCAAAATGGCGTCTGTAAATGGGGGAAAAAAGGGGGGATGTGTGTATTTTTTTTTCTTATCTTAGCAATATGGGTACCAATTGAAAGGTAGTAAAAAGACCATTTCAAAAATATAAATATCATATCATGCTCATATTACTTTTTTAACAAAAAATGGCAAAAAGTGTACTAAGTGTACCGTCTCATTTCTATACCATAAACTAAAACTAAAAAGTCTCAAATAAAATTATTATTATAAAAACAAAAACCCGACTGCTTAGAAGTTATGAACTGAAAAGAGAAAAAAAAGGATCACTATATCTGGATAAAATTCTTAATACTTTATGGTGCTGCAGGCGGGGACAAACGTAGTTTTGGTAGATCTTTCTTTCTCCGCAGGTTAAAATATTTTGTCCCTGTTTGCTGCACCATAAAGTATTTAGAATTTTATACAGATATAGTGATCCTTGTTTTTCTCTTTTCAGTTCATAACTTCTAAGCAGTCGGGTTTTTTGTTTTTATAATAATAATTTTTAGTAAAATGAAAATTTCCAATTCGCTGCTATGGCGTTACTTAGTTATGACGTATTCGTAAGTCATACATGCGATTTGATGTGCCATACCCGCCAGTAGGGCTATGACACAACCGAAGACATTATTTGTCGTCTAAGAGATAACGACAAACGCGTCGTATCGATTGCCAACAAAAATATCGTTGTCCCTCTTTTGCTTTCACCATTATAACCAATAAATGAGACTGATATTTGTTAAATATATGTATATATACGTATAACTACTGTAATAATTTACCAAAGATGAGCGTCTTCATACTGATACGCCATTCCTATATAATTGCATATAATAGAATTAAGCACCGTCGTTGCGACACGTTGTCTGATGTCGTCTGCGATCGTCTACGAACCGGCACCTTAGTTGTAAAATTATCTACCGTCGTCAATCAGTACTTATTTGATGTTAATCAACACTAGAGTATTCAGATGCGATCTAGGTTAGAAGGTCCGTTAAATTTTATTGCCTAGAATTCGACCTTCGATATATCTAGATCGACCAATGTATTTGTATATCAAACAAATACATTAGGTAGGTATAATACATTTGAGTGATTTATGTTAAATCATCATCATCATCATTATCATTATCAGCCTATTAACGGCCCACTACAGGACTAGGTCTCTCTCCTTACAGGAGAGGGGATATGGAGCGCAGAATCACCACGCTGCTCCAATGCGGGTTGGTGGGCTTAGGGTGATAATGTTTCATTTATTAACGTCACTATCAGATGTTGATGTCAGTGACCGGGACTGACGGCTTAACGTGCTCTCCGAGGCACGGGGGTGTAACACCACCAACTTCCCGACTCCGGGCTTAGAATGTACTGGGAATTTCATAGAAGAATCAAAAACTCAGAATTATTTCGTGACCCGACCCAGGATTCGAACTCTGGACCTAGCCAGATAGGATAACCGCTAGACCAACGAGGCAGTCTTATGTTTAACAAAAAGGTTAATTTATCATCCTCATATTATAAACGCGAAAGCTTGTGAAGATATTATTTGCTTATTTACGTAACAACTACTGAATGGATTTTGATGAAACATCAGAATAACACATAGGCTTCTTTTATCCCAAAATTTTTACGGGCGCGGGAATCACGCGGGTGAAACCGCGGGCGTCCTCTACTATTTTATACGAAGGTTCCAATCGTTTGGTAAATTGTCCAAACACGAGGGTCGCAACACATCTAGTTTATTGATAATAATTTGAAGTTCAGCTTTAATTGTAGGCATATCAGTAATAATCCATGTAGGTATTATTACTTGTATAATATATTTATCAATTAAGCAATATTGTTTTCCGCTTTGTATAAAACAAAGCATTAGAATAATAAGTAAAGTATGTATGAGGCATCTTTAAAATATTGCAAACATGAAGGTATAAAGGGCAAGGAAGATAATAATGTTTATTAATATTAATTGCATGCTTAAGTATTTGTAATAAATAATTTCAATAAGAAGACTCTATTATTATAATTGAATAAAGCGTTGAAAGGCAGAATTGTCCGTATATAGGTACCTAAGTACCTGCATGCCAATTTCAAAACAGTACATTATGAAACGGCTGCAATAATAGGGGTTATACGATAGGAGTGCAGTTTATAAAACGATGTGAGTTTTATAACAAAGCCATGAATATTTATTTACTTTCATACAAAAGGACCTTATCTATTCTCGTGCTAGAGAGATTTTTTGAGCTTTACGCGGTGTACGAGTATTTGTCAATAGGCCGTATCCGTCACGGCAGAATTTAGAGGATGCTCACTGGATCCCAGAAGGTAAATTATTATAAATAGTTTAGAAAGCTAATGGGGCGGCGTACATAAAGAGGTCTCTCATAAAAAAATTGTGAGGAAACCTAAAATTGTTGCGAATTAGAGCCTAACCTAGGTTGTAATGAGTAGCTAGTTGGCGGTGGACGTTCCCGTGGCGCAGTCACCAGGTGACAAATTGGATCTCCGTGGAAAATTTTGATGGCATGAGATTGCCATAGCCTTCTTGCCTACTCAAAAATATGCATATGTTGAAAAAATTATCATCGATATCATTATCACCCTAATACCAGCTCACTACAGAGCCAGGTCTTTCTTCTTGTAGAAGAGGGGAGCTTAGACCCATAACGCTGCCCCAATTGGCGGGCTGATAAATCAGCATGTTGGTGGATAAAAAAGTAAAATGTACCTGTTCTCGTGGGCTATTAGGGCTCTGTCCAGTAGATCTGTCGTATGCAGCTCTGTGGAACGGCATGTACATGGCCCCACGGCACTCCGGGTCGTACATGTGGTCGCATTGGTCCACGGGAATGCGGTGCTGCTCGATGGGGCAGCCTGACTCCGATGCCATCACTATTTCGCCAGTCACTACCTGACCTAAAATTAAAATTTCCTATTTTATTATTGGCGATCACGAAAAGCGCAATATTGGTCGACCCACCAGAAGGTGCACCGACCTTATTTACCGACGGCTATTATTATGATGACAATGGCGATTAATGAACAGAGCTCTGGGATTCAAGTAAACGAAAACAATTTTAACAGCAGGCATACCCGTTTGAATAATTCGACTGGGCGTATCTGTTAAAATTGAAGTATTACCAACTAGTGCCAGAATGTGAGGATATAAAGAAAGCTGCAACTAAAATTAAAAAAGGAAAAGCCCCAGGCCCGGACGCACTGCCGCCGGAAGTGGTACAACAAGCCATACTAAAACACCCACTGTACTTTGTAGAGCTCTTCAACGGGCTCCTGGAATCGGGGAAATTCCCAGAGAACTGGAAAGTAGCTAAGCTTATCCTCCTTGATAAACCTAAAAAATGTCCGAATGAACCCAATAAATATAGACCAATTTGCCTGATTAATGTCTTGGCCAAGGTTTACGAGGCACTTTTGAACACTAGACTTATAAATGAGCTTGAAAAGAGTGGAGGCCTAAATGACAACCAATATGGCTTCAGAAAAGGCAGGACTACAATTGATGCAATAAAGGAAGTTGTGAGATTGGCTAGACAAGCTAAACAGGCCGGTCATTGGAATAGCCTCATACTGGTAGACGTCCGTAACGCTTTCAATACTGCATCCTGGCCGAAAATTATATCTAAATTAAAAAAAAGGAAAGTGAACAGGTACATATCAAACAGCATAATCGACTACTTAGACCGCCGCTCTATACAGATAAAAAGAGGAGTCCATATGGAGATCGGTGGTGGGGTTCCACAAGGGTCTGTGCTCGGCCCGACCCTATGGAACATAATGTATGATGACGTCATGTCCGTGGAAGTCCCGGGGGGAGTCAAGTTGATATGTTACGCGGATGACCTAGCTATATCAGTGACCGCTAATAATGCCGAAGACCTAATGAGAAACAGTAATGAGACACTATACAACATTATGTTATGGATGAAGCACAATAATTTGGAAATAGCCCCAGAAAAAACCGTGGCTACCATTTTCAACAGAAGGCTGAATAAGAATCATGTATTTAAATGTGGTACCACGGTAGTAGTCCCAACCCATTCCGTAACTTACCTGGGAGTAATTCTAGATTCGCGCCTGAGCTTTGGGAAGCACATAAATCTAGCATGTGCGAAAGCCGATAAAACTTTCAAGGCTCTGTGCACGATTCTACCCAACACAAGGGGACCAAGCTCCAGGAAAAGAAGGACACTGGCTCTTGCTATGCAATCCACTATAATGTATGCAGCACCGATCTGGGTAGCAGCCATGAACAAAGAAACTTATAAAAAGACTGTTCTGAGTGCACAAAGATTGATGGCACTTAGAACTTGCTGTGCCTACAAGACAATCTCAACAGACGCTGCTCTTGTTCTGGCCAACCTCATACCGGTCCACCTACTGGCTCATGAAAGAATATGCACGTATTCACAAAGACTTCCCGAGGAGAGAACTGCAGCCAGGGACAGAACAATACATGCATGGCAAAAAGAGTGGGACCAATCAACTAGTGGTCGCTGGACACACAAACTCATTAGCGAAATAAAGGGGTGGGTGAACAGGAAGCACGGGGTCGTAACATTTTGGATGACCCAGTGCCTCACAGGCCACGGGATATTTATGCAGTACCTAAAACGCATTAAAAAAATAGATTCCGCAATATGCATGTACTGCTCTGATGAGGATGATGCTGAGCACACAATATTTCACTGCTCAAAATTCGAAGGAGAGCGAGAATTGCTAAGTGTTCAGCTGGGGAGCCAGATTAAAGTTCAGAACCTGAGCACCTTAATGCTAGAGACGAAGGAGAACTGGGAAGTAATTAAAATGTATTTAGAAAGCATAATGAAAATAAAGGAGAAGGATGAAAGGACAAGGAAAGGTTGACACAGACAAGGGCACTGGTGGTAGGCTAAAACGGCAGGTACACCAGTGCCGAGGTGATAGGGGGGGTTTTTTAGCCGGTAGGAGTCCGGCACTATCCGTGAGGATGTCCATGAGGATTTTCTCCTCCTAGAAAAAAAAAAAGAAGAAATTTTTTTTTAACAATTGCAAGATAGATATTTACCAAAGAAAGCAAGTAATGCTGTCCTGTTAGCCAGCGAAGGCAGTCCGTCTTGTCCTCTCATGAACAGCTTCGACAGAGTCCTGGCTCCAGGACGATCTACGCCAGCCATCATGTACACTCCATCCGCATATGATGCTGGAGTCTTTCGGGTGAGTCGACTGCCTGAGGAGTAACAGAAAATACATTGTCATTAATTTTCCTTTGGCTTTTAATGGAGAGTCTCTGTTGTACCTATTGTAATTTTGTTTAATTTTACGTGGAACGATACTCTATAATCTATACCTACTACTCTTAATATATGAAATGGAAATGAGTTTGTCTGTTTCTTTTTCACGAAAAAACAACTGTCAGGTCGTGGCCCTTTTGGATACGTTGGGGAATGAGCAGCATTTGGCAAAGTACACTCCGATAACATCGGTTAATAATTTTTCCTAGGCGATATTGAAAAGTAGATAAACTTGCGGAAATAGACCAAAACTGTCATGTTTTACAAAAAAATTCATGTTAGTAGTAATGTTTTACAAAAAAATCTATATTATCTACAAAATTCTATTTTGAAATATTCTCTAACAATATTAACGTGACAAGATTTTATTTTTTTTTAATTTACAGCTCTCATTTTTTGTACCCGTAAAGAATTTACGACGTCCAAGTAAAAGCTTTTGCTTGGCCAGTATAAAATTATATCAGACTATATCAATAATACCATGAATCCTCCAAACAGTAAGATGAAATTTACATTCACGTTGCGTAATGTAGATGTTAAGTTAAATGTAGATGACGATATTTTACTCTGTCGCCCACGGCCTGCACTTTAATTTACGTAATTGAATAAAACTATTTTAATAAGTGATTACGATTAAATAGCGTCCAATCGGATATATGATCAATTGATTTAATGATGCAGAAAGTGTCCATTGAAGTAAATAAATGATGCGAGTGTCTCAACTTAACGTTTTACATAATTTATATGCTTTAAACTTGTGCAGGTGATTGCAATCATTTTGATATGTCAGTGCTCAACATTGTTTCATTAATTACGTCTTATGCAAGCGTATGATATCACGTTTATGAACATAGGACATAACTTTCATATTACATGTACCTACCTATTAGATACTTGTTATTCTCGAGAATATTTCTTAACATCTGTTTATAAATTACACTTATGCTAGCCAAACATATTCTAACAATTCCAATATATTAATAGGAATCCCTCGCCAGCCTTTAGAATAAAAGCTCTAAATCCTCTCTCCTAGGTATAAAGACGGAGGCCTAGTCCTGATAGACTGATGATTGTAATTACAAGACAATTTATGACATTATATTTATAGTACCTAATTAAATAAATTAAGTAGATGGGCAGCATGGTTATCAGTGGGACACCATCATTGTACAGAGCAGTATTTTGTAAGGCATGAAACGTAAGGAACGCCATCAAAATGCTGTCAAACTGAGGTGTACATGGCATTACTTTTGTGCTTAATTCCCTTCAATCCCGTCAGAATATTAGCTACCTAATAGTACAAATGAGCTTAATGAGCTTCGTCACAAAAAGCTCTTGCGCTTAGTAATAAGAAATAAAAAAACTTTAACAAAAAATAGAACCGATACAAAACGCACTAAAAAGTAAAAAATAACCGTGTCATTTAGTTGCTTTAATTTACTTAAGCATATCTATGAAGACCGTTTAAGGCAAGCAAGTTCAGCAAGTTTAAGGAACATTTATTTAACGTAGTAAAGCAGTTTGTGGGTTCTAAGTAATAATGTTTTAAAGTAGAAACCTTGGCTTGCACCGACTCCTAGATATGCTTTAGTAAGTAAAGTAAAAAGTAAAGCAACTAAATGACACAGTTATTTTTTACTTTTTAGTGCGTTTTGAGTCGGTTCTATTTTTTGTTAAAAATTTTTATTTCTTACTTTTCAGTGATTTATCGCCCCGTAACGTACTCGTACTATACTGTCATAGTACGGTACTTGTAGCCAAAAAGCTACTAATACTTATACAAAATATGCCTGTAAAATAAAATTCCTTCAATTTTCCCAGGATATCATCATTAGACACATGATGACCGTGGGATCTTGGAAGTGTGCCCTTTCTAATAAAAAAAAAGAATTATCAAAATCGGACAACTGTAAAAAGTTATACGTGGTCATATATAAATAAAAAAAATATACGTGTCGAATTGAGAACCTCCTCAATTTTTTTTTCGTCGGCTAAAAATACAATCAGGTTATATATATACATGATTCTATTACGGAAGATAGAAAATCAGGGCGGATGTTGTAAAGGAAAGAGCTTATTATAAAGAGAAGCGTTAACGCCCCATGTATGGCAACACTTAATAGACACCATCGATTGAGTTATTTAGCCTTGCTCAATGTACATATGCCGGCTAGTTAAAATGTTTTCTGCAATTTACTTTAACGGATAACTATCATTAATCTTGTTATTAACTTCAACTTTACTTCTGTTAATGATGATATATTTTTAATTTATCCAACATTTATATTCATGTGTTTTATTTTGAAACTTAATTAATGGCTTTATTTTAACCTATTTATGTAATACTATCTGTACCTAGCGGTTACACCTGCGTGATTCGAGTTTTTGAGGGAGTATCAAGAAATCTGTTTTTAGTGATTTCATCGCAAAATAACTAGGTAACGTAAAAAGGTTAGAGATTTCCTAATGAGTCAATCTATAATAATACGTTGTAGATATTTTAATAGTAAGTATCAGTTTCAAAAATGAAGAAACAAAGCTGAACTAAAACAATTTCAAATTTTAGAGGAACACAAAGAGACGTACCTTTATTATTTTAGAGGTTTCATTTCGTAATAATTATTTCCCGATTTCTTAAAAAACCTTCAATTCAAACATTGCTTATACGAGTATGTGTAATTATAGGCTTAGTTTAGTAATGTTTCTCTGTTGAATAAATTATATTTTTTTATTTATCTATACTAATATTATAAAGAGGTAAAGTTTGTAAGTTTGTAAATAAAGATCTGTTGGGGCTAATGTTCGGAACTACTGATCCGATTTAAAAAATTTTTCACCAGTAGAATGCAACATTATCGGTGAGTGTCATAGGCTATATTTTATATTTGTATAGTATATATTAACCGAGTTATCACAGTTTTGGTCGCGCAAGTCAGATCGCAAAACTCTGTTAAATCAGTTTTACGCGCGTGCGCTGCCTTAACTATTGGGAATAATTGGGAGCAATGTATGGAAAATTTATGTATCTTTAAAAGTTCTACAAAACAATATATATCTTTTATATTTTCATAGATATAGAACTTTTTGTGTTTTAAAAAATCATTTAATTCATATGCTTATGTTCACGTCATCATTTATAAAACTAAAATTAAATCCATTTAAAAAAACCAATTATTTAGTAATCACAAGGATATTATAGCAAATATATATGTATATATATATTATAGTATATATAGTATAGTACATAATGAAAAAAAAGTTCATATGCTTAAGTTTACGCCGTTATTTATACAGCTAAACTTAAATCCTTATCAAAATAATTTAATATTTAATATCAATTTATACCCATCAGCTTGCCATAATTATATATTGTTAATGTTAATGTACTGAAATGTCGTACAATGTTTAGCAAAAATGTAGTTCTTTAGTATACGGGACGGGACGTAGGATATTGCTTGACGGGAAACTATAAAAAAATTAAATTGAGAGGGGTAGAGGGGAAGGAGCACACTTTATATGAAAGTCTGTCTTTAAAATTAGAAGGGTACCGAAGAGGTTTTAACGCGAACGAAGTCGCGGGCGACTGCTAGTATAATATACTAGAGTACTGTGTAATCCTTTACGCACTGCTTTATGGACATACACATATACACTCTTTGTGGATGTCTTATACAGGAGCTTTATAAGAATAAAGCCCGCGTATAATTTTTGAATTTTAGCCTTTTCTCATGCCTCATGAATCCAGCTGTGATTTATATAAATATATTTAGTATCTTACTAATAGTTGAAGAGATTACAGTCTCAAAATAAACACATAAAATGCTATACAACATTAGTATCAGTAGTATAGTCGTAGATAATCATTACATAGTATAAAACAAAGTCGCTTTTTTATGTTTGTCCGGATGTATACTTTAATCTTCAAAACTACGCAACCGATTTTCAGATTCGTTCAACAGGAAGGTTTATGTGTATAACACATGCACAATGTAGTAGAGAAAAATTGAGGTTGAGAGGTTTCTGATGTGATGTCGTAAATTACCGCATTTTTTGAGCTTACATTGCAATCGCTGGCTAAACCCTAGGAGATATATGGAAATAATGTTTTATAGTATTACACAACTTAAAAAGGTCAACAAAAAGTCCGCGATAGTAGTCTGTCACTCAGGGAATAACTATTTTTTATCTTTTACTTTCATCAAAAAGTAATTGCTTATTTACGAAGCCATTTTAAGTAATACTGCATAAATCCTTATCCAATAAAGTATCTTAAATACTTTGTGCATTAAATATAGGTTACTATTGCCCTTTAGAGCATGTACGAGTAATTTCAGTGAAAATTTTCCAAGATAAATAAGATTCAAAATGCAGGGACATACTTTGGCACCAAGCAAGCGTGCGAAACTGGGGCGGATCGCTAGTATTAGTACAAGATTAAGTCATGAGGAAGCGAATCGCAAGCATGTGCATTGGCTATGTTCCTAGTATATACACAATACTAATGCGCATATTTGGGCAATGACGAGCCCTACGCTGTTAACGCCATGTGCACTATTAACATTATAGTCTGTTTGTTTTTTTCGGAACTTTTGTAGCAAAAATTCGTTATTATTGGCCTATTTCAAAAGCATATTGCCATAGCCAGTCATCCCGAGTCATTCCGATCTCGATCTTGTACAAGATCGGATCGGGATCGGGCGGTTGCACGCTGCTCCAATGGGGTTTTGCGAGCGACAATATTAAAGGATCTAGATCTTGGAAAGATCTCTGTCAAATGTTAATGACAATGCTTGGAACCGACGGTTTATGGTGCTCTCCGAGGCACGGGAGTGTAATACCACCTACTTCCCACAACTACAAAGCTTAAAAGTAATTATAAATTAGCCTCACGTAACAAAGCTGAAAAGTATTCCGAAAGCGCACAATATTCAAACATACTGGATCAAAGGGGCCGTTGATATCTTATAACAGCGTTGCTTCTTGCTTACTAGAATCTTTATTACATATCACAAACTCTAATATAATGCTTTCAACAAATCGTCCCAGACATGAGATGAGCGAAAGGCACAAATTATGAAATAAAATGTTGCCTAATTCATGCACGTATTCCGTGCTAATATGGATTCTATATACATATAAATGGACTGTATATGGACTCTATGTACATTTAAATATTATAGTATGATTACTGTTATTTGCTATAGACTGCGTTATACTTATATTTTATGATCCATTATGAACCAAAACGTTAAATGCCCAAAGTCAAACGATAAAAGCGAAACCTTCGATTAATGTTGGATGCTTCGTGATTGATAATCTTGGATGGGTATAGAGTATGGAGGTGATCTAACAAATAATTGCAATTAGGGTTACTCATGAAATTATTTTCTCAAATATCGTACAAATAGGATTTGTTTATAATCACTGCAGACGTTACCAAAAGTACACGAATAAAAAGCAAGATTTAACTGAATTGAAAAAAGGAACGAATAATTATTTCGAAAGATGAGTGTAACAATGGACGGAAACATTAAACGAGCCACGAAGAACGGTGGAAACTATTTTCAGAGCAAAATTATACTACAAAAAGTTTTAAATTTGCAATTTTTTGTAGGATTTTTTCTCTTCTTGTATGGTCTCTTTTCAGATTTTCAATAATATCTCTTTTAAAATTTATGATAACATATCTCAGTTTTACTTTATCAAACGACAGTTTTAGAGTAATTATCAAAGATCTTTTTCAAATTTGTAACTTACCTATACGTCTGCGTTTTTCTCAGAATGTTACTCAGCGTTAAATAAGCTATCGTTTATATTTTTACTTCTATTCTATCTTTTTCTCGCGCCTCCAGTTAGAAACGCATGTTAATAACTGTCCGAGCAATATGTAGATAAATTTTTAAATCAGCATCTGTATTAGACTAGCTTCCAAACTATAAATTTTCTTGGAAACAAATTAATTTGATTTGATTAGATTAGGATCACCTTTATTTCTTTTCTATTACTAACGAAGTCATTGTTCGTTGTGTTTAGACAAGTTTTGTTTCTTTGTATAATTTATAGTGAGCATACGTTTTGTGGTAAATGGTAGCCCTAGCTACGCTTTATTGTCGGTGGCGTAATGTGCATCGGTTCAATCGACATGAACTTCGAATTAGGAGCGAGGAGATCTTCGAACAGTTCTTTTGTAATAGCGAAAAACGTACCTAGTTCTATTTACACTAAACCTACTGTGTATTTATCTACTCTACATTATCCTATTTTACAGTTTTCTGCCCAAATTAAAGTTTAAAGATATAAGTACATTTTGAATTAAAAATAATAAAAAGGTTTTGTTAAGTTTGTACCTAAATTTTTCATTTTATCTCGATTGTTGTTATTATTATTGACGACGAATAAAAGACAAACTAACTTCGTTAAAGCAGGCTCAAGTACAAATTCCACCAGCAAGCCTTATTCAATTCTGGACTCTGCTCCTGATTGGACTATATTAATGGATACGTATGAAAAGCACTATAAAATCCCGGAAGACTTATCTATTACGACATCTAGACCGACATATTTCTTTTTTCCCAACAAATCAAACGTATAGTACTTGTTGAGCTTACAGTGCCGTGGGAAACAAACATCCCTAAAGACCATGTATTCAAAGTGAATAAATACGATCACTTTACTAATGAACTAACCAAAAATGGCTATGTGGTTAGTTTATACGTGGTAGAAGTGGGTGCGAGGGGTATACCAGTGAAGTCTCTGTACAACCTGCTAAAAGACCTTGGCTTTACTGAAGTGCGTAAGCTCCATATTGGAACGAGTGTCCAAAGCTGCACTAGTAGATCTTCCGAATATGGTTGGGCAGGGAGAAAAACTTAACAGAGGAGGTGAGTTTACACGCGTCACTAAGGGTACCTTAAACCTACACCCGTGTCAAAGTCTCAATCTGTTAGGAAATTTTCAATTAAAAATAATGAAAAAGTTTTGCAAGTTTGGTGAATTTTCATGGAATGCTAGATTTTGTTCAACTTTTCTGATAAGTTATAAGATCGTACAGAACATATTGAACAAAGTTGCTTTTCGTCACCTGCTGATTTTAATACAGTTCTCATAAATTATAATCGATAGAGCTAATTAACAGGAACAATAAAAGTTTACACATTATTATACTTTAATACTTTGCAAAATTATAAAAAATCAAAAATGATTAATTTCAAGTAGACTTTCTTTATAAGCTCTGAAGACAGATTGCACGCGTAGAAAATCGCATTCGCTAATAAAAGAATGTATCTACTCGTATTGAGATAGAGGTTGAAATACCAACAATATATTTCCACATTGCCATGAGAAATTCTTTTATGTGCCTAACCATAAATCTTTTTGTCTCACGACAATGAATTTATATTACGCACCTAGTAGAGATGATCTCATTTAAGATTAGTCGGAATTAAAAGAGCAAATACTATTAGTTAATTAATCTATGAACGTGATTAAATGTTGTGTTTGAAAATCTAACTATGGGTCGCCTATATTCTATTATTAACTATACGGCCATAAATATAAAACCGAACTTATATGCAAAGTAGTCATCAATCAAGTGACGACCTCCGTGGCGTAGTGGTATGCGCGGTGGATTTATAAAACGGAGGTCCTGGGTTCGAAAAATTTCCGGCAGAGTTATAAATTTTTCTTAAGTTGTCTTTGGCGTGGCAAGGCTTATAATCGATCCGGCTGTACCACGATTATATATGCGATACGTCTTTCCTCGCTTTGAGGGTTCCGACAAAGCTTGAACCGACAACGTAGCGGTACGATGTCGTGTAGAAACCGAAAGGGCTGTGGATTTTCGTCCCATTCCTACAGTTCGTCGCTTACATATAAGATTACAAAATCACTTTAAATCAGATTAATACCTAGTACAAGTTAAAATGTAGTCGATAAAATCAAAATCAATCATGCTTTTTTGAATTAAGTTTAAAAAATATTCGTAAATTGATTGTGAATAAACAATGTAATGATAAATTATCATTATGATCTTAAGATATTTATTAAGTATTTTCTGTAAAACTACATTACAGACCAAATTTCGGGTAAGAAACTATGTTTCCTGCTGATGAATTATCGAATTAAGAGTTCACTAAAATACATTCAGCAGTTTTTGTGTGAAATAGTAAAAATATACATAGCGAAGGTTTGAATGTATGATACTCGTATAAAACTGCGTTTATAATATAACTGAGGATTATAAATGATAGTGATATATCGAAGCATAGTTTATGGGACATCATAAGTCTTCTGTTAAGGATAACTTCTTACTTAGGTATATAAAAAAATACCATCGACAGAAAGTATACCTACTATTTTATGTGTAAGTATGTCTACTATTTTATACATTAAAACTGTAAATCATTACTTAATCAAATATTTATAATGAAATTAAATTTCATGCTCTGACACTTATGTAATAAGTAAATGTAAATAATTTAATCTATATTCATGTATGCTTCATAAATTTTATTCGCATTAAGTTAACTTCATTCCGTGCATTATATGATTCGAAAGGTATTTAATTAGTGCTTTTAATTTATGATAAATTAAGTTCTTCGCGTAATCTACCTCATTTACTTATAAGTGTCAATTTTAGCCTTGTACAATAAATGGTATATTTTTGTAGTGGATTCCGTACAAGATATACCTATGCGAATAAATAAATTTGAACGGTCTGTTTGTACTTTCTAATAAACTCCTTTTTACAAAGTACATATTAAAGTATTTATATATAGCACTTATATCAAACAATCTATTTTTAATATTGTTGTCTTGTCTATGTCTGTTTGTTTCGGCTAATCTCTGAAACTAACGGTCGAATTTTAAAAAATATTTTTGTTTATGACACCCAAGCCCGTGAGGGGTGACAGACTAATTTTATATTAGAATGATAATGTTTGATTCTTATGAGATGTTGACTATTATAGTGACCGGGACTGACAGCTTCGCGCACTTCGAGGCAAGAGGATGTAATACCACCGACAACCGTCTACGGGTTTGAAATTAACTGAAAATTTTGAGAAGCTCAGAATTATTACATAACCCGACCAAGGATTCGAACCTAGGACCACGATCTGAGCCACATATGCTAATCGTTAGACCATTAACGCAGGCAAATCATTTGCATGCATTACAATTATGCGTTTGGTTGCATGATAAATTAATAGAGTACTTATCTAGTGTCATCTAAAACTGCAGATAGAGTGACATACTCGTAACTTTATCAACGGTTGATATCGCTTTCAAAAGCCTGTTCATATACCCGTATGAATAGGGTTAGCAACTTATCAAATGCATCAAATGTAATGTAATACTAGTTTATCAGATATGCTACAGTGATTTGGCATAGTGCCCATTACAGCCCATACAGAAAATCAAGAATAATTAATTATTTTTGCTCTAAATTTTGTTAATTAACTGATGGGCCATGTTTCAAAGTCATCCAGATCCGTAAAAAATCCGTAAACCAATAATGGAATTAATGCAACAGGCGGGGATTGAACTTATGACCTTTATTCAATCCATTAACAGTAAAGCTAATGAGAGTTTATATCTACTGTACATTTAACATTATATTATATATATATTTATTCATTACGTCATAAAGAAGTAAAATTGGTTTGTTTGTATTCTCCCACACTACTGCTATGACTAACAATTTTTTACTAAAACATAGTCCAATTATTATTTATATATTTATAAATATATCACTTTAAAAAACTACTGTTAATTACTATGCTGAAATTTAAATAGAAGTTTTCCACTATGACACAGAGATTTACTAATACAAATTTATGGGAAATTCCAATTTTAAGGATGGGAAGGGGAAATGTGGCCGTCTTTTAAAGAAACAATATTTTTTAAACTTACTTAGACAATTTCGCGGGCTTCTGCTGAAAATATTAAAGATACTGTCTTATATAATTTCGTTAATCATTCACAAAGTCGTGACCAATTAAGCTTTACCCTTATGCAATAATTACTAATTAGAAACTGCAAGATACCTCTAATATCATCGCAAGCTACAGATCAGCTGACGTAATTAATATCTCAAAATCACTATCACTTTCTCAAACTATTCAGACATTTTAATGACCTACATACGACTATATCTACATTCCTCTTTTTTAACCGACGAAAAAAAACGGAGGAGGTTCTCAATTCGACACGTATAGATATTTTTTTTTATGTATGACCACGCATAAACTTTTTACAGACTTGTCTTATTATTGTCATCATGTTAGGATCTGATGATGATATCCTGGGGAAATTGAAGGAACTCTTCAAATTTTGGAGGCACGCTAACAGCGAATTCGGTTTTTATCTCGGTATCAGTAGCTTTTTGGCTACTAGTGCCGTATAATATACTATGACAGTATAGTACGAGTACTTTATATAGTATAGGCGATAAATCACTAAAGAGTAAGAAATAATATTTTTAACAAAAAATAGAACCGACTCAAAACGCACTAAAAAGTAAAAAATAACTGTGACATTTAGTTGCTTTAATTTGCTTAAGCATATCTAGGAGTCGGTGCCAGCCAAGTTTATATATTTAGTAAGTAGACTAACTTTTAAATATCCGTATTGTATTGTTGTATTCAACAAAAAGTAATAGTATAAATTATTGTATTGAAGTGCGAGTAGCTCGTTGATGTTTTTTGTATGGCTGACTTGGTTTGTATGGGAATAAAGTATTGCGCTGCATAGTTATACACTTCGAACCAAATTGCTCGTTGCCTATTTGAGGGGAAATTAATGATACCACTTAAATAATATAAATTCCGCACATATTTTATAGCTTGATACTGAAAATTACTGCAAATTACTCTTAAAGTCACACACAAGTGAGATATTACCACTTGCATTAAAGTTCACGCGATGAACTTAAAAGGTTTTTGATTTTATCTATGACATGACTAAGTGGGAAGTGTTTATAACGTAAATAAAACACAATCAAAACCCTGCATTCGACGTGATTGGGTAGAAAAGGGCCTTAAAGATCATATTCACATCTACACCGATCAAAACAACTTGAATATTTTTAGAGGCGTAATATCTCAATTACCTAAATACATGAAATTTTTGAAATTATAAATTGTTATAGAGCACATAAAAAAGGACATTTAGAAAAATTACACGATAAATATCTTTAAACTTTCTGCAAAGTTTCTATTTAATTTTTAAGATTTTTACTTATTTTGCCTCACCGAAAATAATAGGGATATTATATGAAATAGGCCTTCACCAGTCGTAGTCTAGAAGGACATATTTTCAAAACAACTAAGTTATACTTTAATTTATTTATGCGTTAACTTTAACATATATTTTGAATTAGATAGGTACTATTTGTTACGTCATTATTAAACTTAAATATTTTCTTAGCATAATTTTTGACGTGACAACGTCTTATAATTTGATAAAGCCGGCAGCACGCACGAAAAAACATGACGTCATGCGTTGTTACCTCGCTTTGAGGCGTTCCATGTAAGGCTTGAAGTGCAAGCGAGAGCGCGAACGAGCGACAAAGAAGCACAATCGGCCTTTGCGTTCGGCAGCGTTCGACATCCATCTATTAAATATAATTATTAAATATATTAATTTTAAATTAAAAATTAATATATTTATTATAAATTTAAAATATAAATTTATGAATCAAAATCAATTATTTTATTAATTTAAATTATTATTTATAAAAATATACTTAAATTAAAAATTTTAATAACCAATTAAATGCTACCATTCCATCAGTATTTTCTTCAGACATTGTCACGTTCAACTATCGTCAGTAAACCGACTTTACAGACAACCAATTTTTTTTTTTTAAATAATTGTTTCATAGTAAAGTCTAACTAACTGCGTTTAGTTTTTATTCACCGTGGCATGGCAAATTAAAAATAGCATAGACACTTGTCATTTATTGACCCACATTCGATGTGTACCTACATGATTACGATTTCAAGGCAACATCGATATATCAAGTAGTTAGAGTAACATGACATGACCACACCAGTTCAAATCACAATATCAAACAAAGGTACTGGTAGACCAAACTGTACTTCATCAATAGGGCTGCCGTTTCTATACAAGTTTTGATAATTTGATATTATAAAATAATTTAATAAAACAAAAAACATTTTACTATTGGCATTGATGATATGTATAAACCAACATAGTAAAAAGTTATAAATTAAAAATGAGTTACAAATTAGTGCTTGCTTAGCCTTTAATTCCGCCAAACCGCATTGGATCAATGGCTCGAAATTAGAAGAAACGCTGGGCCATAATGATGAACCGCAATATCACATTTGTACCCTTCGCACTGAGACTTATAGCAGCCCTACACTATAAATTGATATGTCGTTCCAAATCTGCTATTCGATATATTACAATGTTCAGCCTTGCATCCATACAATAGTTTATCTTACATCAACTATCACTTCTAATAAAGATATCAATTCAAAATTGGTATTTCTATTACGAGGCTTATTATATAAGGTAATATATATTTATAAGGAAATGTATGTACGTTTTTAAAATAAATAAAATTGCTATTTTCCGCGACGACCTAATAACATTGTATAGAGAAAGTGAAAATATCAATTTTACTTTAGGTTAAACAAAATTGTAAAATTACTTAAATAACCCTTAGGTAATTAATTCTAAGAGGTTATATTGACGTTTTAATTTTGATATATGTAGATGCAAAATTTTAATAAAGTGTCATCATTCATTTACATACCTACTTAAGGGAAGTTAAACAAAAATTTGCAAATATATGAAGCCTTATTAGCTCAACAGTTAAGGAGTCGATCATGACTTTGAACCCTATCCTTTTTTTTAATTTAAAAGATACCTAAAAGAATACGAACCCACTGACCCCCAGTCGGGGTATGCTCTGTTGTTGAACCAGCCATCATACCGCTGCTTCTCGTAATACACCTCTGAAACAAAACAAATAACTTTAATTGCTTTCGTTAAAAACTAACACGAGGTCATATTGTAATGGTTTGCAAGCGAAGTTTATTTTAGAGGATGCATCTTAATCAAACAAAAACAACCTTAAAAATGATTTCTCGGAACTAAAGATTCTCATCTGGGTCACGTAGAATTGAATTCATAAATTGTAAAGGATGTACTGCACTCTTAATAATAGGCTGCAAAGGATGTAGTCTTTACTGTTTAGAAAAAAAAGTCTAATGTGTTGCATTTAAAATATTTTTTTTTTTTTTTAAATTCTAGTTTTTTTTTAAAAATACAATAAAACTTATTATTTATAACTACGTACAAGTATTTCCAAAAATGAGCATGTCACCATTAGGCAATTAGGCGCTGTAAATATTAAGGAAGAATTTTTTGGCACTGCGACTCCATGGCCCAAGGGTCTCCACGGCAAAAGGTACAATCTCTCTTCAGAGAGACTTACAGGCAGCCTTTTCTGCTGCGGCTCCCGGTCTTGAAAAAAAGTGTCAACGAGAGGTGTCCTTTCCCAGGGAACCAATGTCAATCCATCAGGTCTCTTGCTATCATCCCGGCTTATTCCTGACGGATTGATTAAACGTTTATCCTTTTTTTTATTTACCTCTTTTCCACATGGACATCTGTAATAAAAATGTTCCGAGTTGTTTGATGGCAAAGCATGAAGCCAGTACCCAGATTCTTTCTCGAATAAAGCAGAAGCCTAGCTCGATCTGTAGAACTTGTAAGATTTTGAATCAAATTTTTATGTGTCCGTTGAACCAATGGGACATCCCAAAGTTTTTGTGCAGAACGTTCCTCTGGGATATCAGCATTGGTACACTTGACCTTCCAACTCTCTAGAGCCTCTGTGGCATAGTTATGCAAATGTACACACATAATATGCAAAGGCGGCGGGAAGATTTGACCGGTAAAGTAGCTTGGTTCCAGGACTGATCATCAAAATGTAAATTTAGAATTTTTTCAAGTGTGTTTTTTAGGGTGGTATCCATATTTTCGAGTAGGCCAGAAAACATTATTATTTATAGCAGACGTACAAGTATTTCCAGTGAGATGTCACCATTAGGATCTGTAGATATCTGTTAACTTAATCTCTTTCAGGAACTGAAAGACAACAAAAACGTTTAGTAGTTTTCCATAGATTTTTATAACAGGATTTTTAAAGTCTAAATCAAACAAGCTCTAAGACTTTATTCTTCTTATTGGTTTCGCACCAAACGTAATAATAATTATTTTTATATTAATTTTGCACCAAACAAGACTTTTATTAATCTCAGATAACAAAATATAATCATTGTCTTTTCGTATTTACTTCGTAAGTGCACAAGTTACGATTACATTGAATACTATTATATCTTTAAAGCCATAAAAGACACACACGTGATAAAAAACTTAACTCAGAAACTTCAATGTAAGTCAAAGTCACGATTTGCTGTTTAAAGTTATTGCGGGTGCGCTTGATTTGAAACGGATATGAAGCCAACTGTAACACCTGCACAATAAATGCGTTTTGCTCATATATGTAACTAACAGACACCCGCGACTTTGCCTTCGAGTAAAACAAACCATTCAAGAACAGCAAACAAAAAATTGTAAGTGACCATTTTTTAAGTTTTAATGTGTATCTTAGCTAAGATTAGATAGATATATGCCATCACGGACTTGTAGAACTTATGCAACAATCCTACAATACGTTGTTTTTTTATATTTGACGACCTCCGTGGCGCAGTGGTATGCGCGGTGGATTTATAAGGAACAATCCTACAATACGTTGTTTTTTATATCTCATTGATAAACCAGCGTTTTCAATGAGCTACCTAGCCGCTTTATTTTTATTATCATCTTATTTGAGCCAGTTTACACAAAACAAATTATGTTCCTCCTGATATATGACAATCGTTCTCTTGGTGAAAATCGATGAACTTAGTAATTTTAGACTTTATCGCATACAGACAGATGGCGGAGGACTTTATTTTATTATATAAATGTTTATAAATATAATAATGTAGGTAAGTAATTAAAATTACATGAGTTCAGAATTATAATGAAATATTTGCAGCACGCACGGTATTGAATGCTGATCTTAGGTTTTATGTGACACAGATTTTTTGTTGCAATTGAATAATAAATCAATCTTAGTGTTTTGCACAACTCATTAGCTTTGTAGTTATTGCAATACTGTTTTATAAAAAATTAAACTATTTATGCGTCCGTATTCATTGAAAATTGGTAAAAATTGCAATGTAGAAACCGAAAGGGGTGTCGTTTCATTCGACACCTTACAAGTTAGTCCGCTGACCGCTCCCATCTTAGATTGCATCATCACTTACCATTTGGTGTGATTGCTGTCAACGTCTAACTTGTAATTAAAAAAAACACTATCTAATTTTCTTTGTCCGCTTACGCTAACTTCTGAAACTCTTAAATTTTCTTATATTTTAAACACAGGCACATATTTTCATAGTCAACATTTAGGACATTATGCTTTGTCTTCCTGGGAAAAGAATCCTTTACAAAAACCTAATTCCACGCGGAAGAACTTTAAGTTGTTTTCTAGTAGGTACCTATATATATTCTAGTGGGTATTGGGTCCCCTATATACTGAACACTGCTTTACAAATAAACTTACTGATGTAATAATGTCATTCACCTAGTTAATTATAGTAAAATAAGGTAAAATCTAAGACGAACTGGATATTATTTTATATTGATTAACGATTGCTATTTGCTTGTTATATCGATAGCACAGGTGTCTAATAGAATTTAAATAATGCCATATACAATTTCTAATTGTGTCAACGTCCAATATACCATGTATGTAAGTACTGTATGTAACTAGATCAAGATATGAACTGTTAGGCTCTATTCAGATAAGCACTGAAATAAATATAAAGGTCCTTATAAATTACAATAGTTTCTATTCACATTAACCTTCATTCGATGCGATATGTGGTTTTTACTCATTAATCTTATTGCAGTAGGTATATTGAACTGCACCTTATGTATTAATAAGTGTGCAGGGTAACACACTTTTTCGACTTACGCTAGTAGACGCTCAAGGTCTGCGTCTACGCAAACGCACTAAGGATGGATAATGAGGGGATTTTATTACAATAAATCGTACATAAACCTTAACAATCTCCCTGAAATCTCCCTTAGGAGGTTTGGTTGGGGAGATTTAGAAATTTCCCCTAAAATAAAAAACCCGTCAGTAGACACTCGTTTTCGGACGTAATCGAGCCGGCTCGCTAGTTGTTGTAGTTCTTTATATTCACTTAGGTAAAACTACCTTGATAAGTCGAAATAGATATCAATATTTACAATACTGTAAAGCCTGAAAAATTTAAACCGTCTTCAAAGATATATTACACTTATGTTCTACCTACTGATCGGTTTGAAGACGGCGCTTTATTAATTTAAGCTGTTTACCTTTTTTATTATGTATTATTTTGTATTCACCAAAGTAGTGTAACAAACACCACATTTTTCTGCGTCAGTGTGAAAGGAGCTTTAGATATACAATAGAAAGCCAGATAAATATATCGCCCGCTGTCAGCACCGACCTTTTAACGTCTCGTGGGCGTATCATAACATGAGGTCCAAACGATATGTTGTTACAAAACGAATTATGACAATTGCCCATAATTATTATGTTCTTGTACTATTAAACCCACATCGGTTATTAAATGTACAATGTTTATTACATAACAAGATCAAGCTTTTGGAAACCTTTGGAAAATGTAAAGTTCGATTTCGGCCTGTTTGCATGGACAAAACGGAATTGCAGAGTTTTGGTAATATTGGTAGGTTGCCCTGGTAAATATTCTTTGTTTTAATTTGGCATTCACATACGAGCGGACGATGTGATAATTTTCGTTAAAAACAAAATCAGAAAAAAAAAACACTTTTTTAATCTTAACAAGAAATAAGCTAATAGATATGACGTTCTACGATTATAATAAACTATTTCTCTAGATTATTGTAAATTATTTTATGTTACTTATAATTCTGACACTTGGTTGTAGAAATCAAGTGTCATAATTAGAACGAATATTCATCAACAAATAATAATAAGTGGTTTCGTAAAATACATCGGTACGGATTTATATAATAAGCCTAATTCATCATCAACCTAATAAAATATGCGAGTGGAAAAACAAACAAAATACAATAACCTATATATACTGAGTTAAATTAATCCACAATATCACTAACAATATATAAAATAGGTTTAACCTTAAAATGAAATAGAACCGCTCTTATAATGTCAGACTACAAATCGGGACAATAAATTATTTTCGATGCGTATCAACTCGTGAGTCAGTGTCGGCGGCTCGCACTGACAGTTCGGAACTAGGTTACGCAGTAAAGGCTAACTTACACAAGGAGTTTCACTGAAGCAAGCGACAGTTTAATTGTAGGTATGTAGCCCAACCTATACGAGTTGGTAGCTATCCCGTGAGAATATAATTTGTAAGTATAAAAAGAAGCTATGTGTCTTTCCAAACTGTAATTAACAAAACTTAATTTTGATTTTTTTTCAGATCCGTACAGCAATTGATAATACTAAGGTTAAACGAAGAAAGTGATTGTGGCTCCTTCAGACAAGACTTCATATTGCTTATCGCCAAAGTTCTTGTCTGATTAGTTGCTATGAAGTGTAGGTACCATGATATGTATCAACTGGGAATTGTTTCCAACTTAATTTTGATTTTTTTTCAGATCCGTACAGCAATTGATAATACTCAGGTTAAATGAAGAAAGTGATTGTGACTCCTTCAGACAAGACTTTATAAAGCTTATCGCCAAAGTCCTTGTCTGATTTATTGCTATGAAGTGTAGGTACCACGATGGTGGTATAAACTGGTGAGTCAGTGTCGGCGGCTCGCACTGACAGCTTGGAACTAGACACTAAAGGCTAACTTACACAAGGAGAGTTACTCAAATCCAAGCTAAAATTGTATATATTGTGTAGCTCGACAAGAAAAATTATGTAGGTATAATACTAGCTGTGACACATAGTTTAATGAGATAGCTATTAGGATAAAAAAGAATCTAACGGTTATTTCAAACTACAATCTATCTTCACTCAAATTTATATTTCAATCCGTTCAGCCATTCATAGTGAGATAAGTTAGTTATTGAAAGATTTCAAGAAAACATTTAATTAATCCTAAATAAACCATATAAAATTAAGACATCACGACAAAAAGAAGCTCCGAAATGATAAATGTTAAATTTAATTATAAACATAAAAAATACTTAATGAATTCAGGCAATGACAATACACCAACAATACAGCACGTGCTAAACAAAAAATAAATATATTCATACTAATTACTACAAAAACTCGCTCAATTACTTGGATGAACAATTGTTCGACAAAAAATTACTGTTAAAACATTGTACGAGTATGTTATGGTTCTTAATTATGAATAATATTTCATACATAATTAATTAATAATTTGTAAGTAGCCTACTTATTTATAAGTTTGTATAAGTATCCGTATTATTTGACCGATTTTGTTTGTTGTCTGATGATATTTTATTTTGATTTTTTGTTGCATACCCTCAATTTGTTATTTTTTTTCTCTCTTCATTAGTAAGTAAGTTAATAGAATGTTAGTTTTTAGTGTATTCTCTTAATATTAGATTTATTTTCATAAAAGTTTAATAATATATTACTGTCGACGGCGAAGGGTGCGCGGAAAAACTTAATTAAGTTTATGTTCGCACCTTTCATGTGATTGTTATGTTTTATGTTGTTTAAACAAATAAATAAATAAAAAAATAAATAAATAATTAAATAAATAAAATAGAAATAGCTGAAACTCACGTCTCTATTTTCGGAGTATGCCTGACTGTACTGGAGCACGACACAGTTAGTTCGGTTTGTCTCAACTTCTAATACTGTATATATCCGATTTTTATATTTATAACTCATTGCCTTTTCCTAACACTTCCCGGCACCGGCACTTCGCAGGAAGGGTGTCCGAAAAAAAAAGGGCCTAACACTTACCAATAGATAAGGGTATTGGGGATTCAATCATCATGTCGCTATGTTATTCCAATGGTTGGCAGGCTTAGTTATTTTTATCCACTAATATTTAGACATGAAAGTTTGTATGTATGGCTGGATGTTTGTTTCTCTTTCACGCAATAACTATAGAATAGATTTTGATGAAACTATACAATAATAAGTACAGCTTATACATCAAAATAACACATATGTTACTTCTTATTGTAAAGTAAAACCAACAGAGATGACTTAAGTTATAAATTTCCCGAAAATTTTACGGGAACGTAAACTAGGCGGGTGATTCCGGAGCGTTCTCGAGTATGTGATAGTTTTTGACTCTCAAAGGTCATTAGATAAAAAGAGATAGAGACCGATAGTGAATCCGAAACTCATAATCAACTAATAAAAACATATTTAAGGAGTAGAGATACAAATCCTGCCAAATTAGGCGTTTAAAATTGGATGATTATTATAATAAATCCATAATTGAAATATGCTTGTATGATATTTCATATTATAGTATAAGTATTTATATAAGATATTGTTACAGAAATTTTATTTATTTATATCCTTTATACGTGAATCATAATAATTGAAAGAACCATATTTGATGAAGTAGAATACAAAAGGTGACCTTATAATATATTTTGTAATTAAGAACTTAATGCAAAAAAATGAATCCGGTATCATCAGGACTAATCAATTAATACTCAGTTTTTGTGTTAATCAAACTTTTTATTCAGAAGTGAGATCATAATTTTACAGTTCAATGTTATAAGTGGATGATGCACCGTAAGCGTAACTAACATACTCTTCAATCAAAAACATAGGTTCCACATCCTAAAATATTTTGTTATGAAACGAAGTCCACTTTATATAGTCAGTATTATTAAACCAACAATGACAATGTTCAACTTTAAGCGTTATATCATAATTATTAGAGTATTAACAGTCTACTACATGGCCAGGTCTCGCTTCTCATAGGATAAGGGATATGGAGCGTCCAGATTACTGCTCCAATGCGGCTTGGCGGGCTTAGGTTGATAATGATTCAGTTATTAACTATCACTATCAGATGATGACTACAGTGCTGGGACCGACGGCTTAACGTGCTCTCCGAGGCCCGGAGGTGTAACACCACAAACTTCCCGCCTCCGGTACTAGAATTTACCAAATATTTCTTAGCAGAAAGAAACTCCGGATTATTTCACGACCTGACCCAGGATTAGATCCCAGGACTCGTTTAAACTCAGGACCCTCGTGATAGAAACCAACAGACCAACGAAGCAGCTGTGGACTAGGTAGCAATCTACGTATCAAGTGAATTCAGGCTACTGCTACGGTGTAATCTGTATAATCTTTAAATATAGACTTAACGGGAAAATTCCATATTTTTTTTTGAGTTTTTATAAGGGGAATGTGTAGCCTAATGATGTAGAACATTATTGATTATTTCGGTTTATA
The DNA here is from genome assembly GCA_034621355.1 of Mycalesis mineus. NCBI lineage: Eukaryota > Metazoa > Arthropoda > Insecta > Lepidoptera > Nymphalidae > Mycalesis > Mycalesis mineus. Next base: position 9,278,338 of record CM067894.1, on the reverse strand, counting down.
GACGGTTGAAATTTGAGTATTTGAGGTTCTTGTGCTTGAATATTTATTTCGAGTTTTGTAGGTTTTCGATTATGAGGTTCGTCATAAACAGGATTTTCTATACTTACTTAGTTATTAGCATTACTTAGTCATAATATATTCCATTCCGTTGTGTTGTATTAAGTTATTACATTGATATACACATTATCCATTAAGATGAATCTTTGTATTATCATCTAACTGATGTTGATTCTTAATCAATACAATAAGGAAGTGGTTAACCACCTCTTAACATATTAACAAGTTTATTGGTTACCAACTGCAAGAGCATACGATGCTTTGATATGACATGGGACAACAAATGAACAAGGGTTTAATAATCAGACACTCGCCATTTTGTAAAAGGTCTATGAGTCGAAGCTTTTGTCATTGTTTTTTTTTTGTGTTCAAAAATATCGATTGTTGTTTAATTCTTGTTCGAATGAGTTTGTCTCAATGGTGTTAACCTTTTATGGCTATAAGTTATAAAAAAATATAAATGATAGCAAGACTTATGAGTAGTCATAGCTAATTTGTATACTGATACTCCCAAGGGAACGGGAACTAAGCGAGTGGAACCGCGGGCATCTGCTAGCTACATATAAAATATCGTTTTGTTCGAATAACGAAATTTTGTTACATAATTAGCCTTCGGTATTTAGGTATATCTCTCATTCTCTATCATTTATCATGGAATTAATTCGGAACATAAACATAAACAATAACCACGTGTTTAAAATTGTCGTGACCTTTAATCAAAAAGTAATTACCCGACTGCTTCAGAAGGAGGGTTATGTTTTTCGAGCGTATGTATGTATGTACGTATGTATGTAGGTGAGGTGTCGTTGAATTCATTAAAAATGTGGTAGCGACATAGGCTATATAAATTTTCATATTTCTTTCTCTTATCTTAGCAATATGGGTATCAAATGAAAGGTCGTAAAAAGATCATTTCAAAAATATAAATATCATATCATGTTTATATTGCCGTTTTAACAAAAAATAACAAAAAGTATACCGTATCATTTCTATACCATAAACTAAAACAAAAAAGTCGGGTCTTTTGTTTTTGTAATAATAATTTTATTTAAAAAGACATACTTTGTATGAGAAAGGTCATTATATTGTGCGCTCGGGACTTACCTAATTCATTTAAATTAAAAGAACTCAAATTCGTAAGGGCTTAACGAGATTAAAAAAAACGTTTTAAGTAATGGTAACATTTGTGCAAATTTTGCAACTTCGTTAGCATGGCATTCAGGGTTTTGAGGAAAGCCCGCTACCATTTCATTTAACTTCTGCTTTACGACAACCGTTTAAAAAACAGTCCCCCAGGTTTTCGTTTTGTTTATGTAAAAACAGACATAATAATAATGCAATAAATCTGTATTATATATAAACTTCCTTACCTATCCTAACCTAACAAATATTTTGTACGGTTGTTAACCGTGCCACAAAGAATCGTGCGAAACAATACGAAATCGAAGTAAGTAGGTACTATCCGGCGGTGTAAGCAGTTTCAATTTTAACTGTATCACATAGCAACTACCTTAATAAACTTACGTAACCCTAATACATGAAGATATTGCGGTCGGGAAGAGACGATTAAAAAAGATACATTACTTTAGACACGAATGGCCTTCGCTTACTTTCACTGATGCGAAATATAGTGCGGTGCACGTGACGTCTGAAACGTTGTGAGTGTGCGACGTTTGTGAATTAACCTTAATAACTCAACAGTTAAAAGACTGAGAGGTCTTGGGTACGGTCCAAGCCCGTTATAGTATTGTCGTACCCACTATTAACACAAGTGATACCTTACGGTTGCTTTGCAGCAGCCCTTCTAGACAAAAAGCTATCAAGGCTTTCCTTAATAATCAGAAATACAGTAGATAAGGAGATTAAGAATGTCAGAACATTAGTATGAAAAATTAAATCTTGGTCTATAACAGACATTAGAGATTTTTCTCATTAGAGATAAACATCGTTATCAGCCTTTTTACCCGACTGCCTCAGAAGGAGGGTTATGTTTTTCGAGCGTATGTATGTATGTATGTATGTATGTATGTCCATTTCTTCGGCACGCGCTACAGCCTAAACGGCTGAACGGATTTTGACATGTGAAGTGTCGTTGAATTTGTCAAAATTGTGGTAGTGACATAGGCTATATAAATTTTCAAAATGGCGGCTGTACCTATTTCAGCGACCTAGTGATGCCTCGTAGTAGGAGAAATTAAGTCCACTTCGCTGCTCCATTGCAGGTTGGCGGTTTTAGAATATCTCATAATGTTTGATTTTGTGACGATTACTATTAGATCTTAATGACAGTGACCAGGAGCGAGGGCTTAAGATCGCGAAGGGTGGATGGGGATGAAGCACCACCAACTTGTCAATTTCGGCCTCAGAATTTTTACTGAGAAATTCTCGTAAAGAAAAAGTTCAACCTATAACCCGACTTACGAAGACCTCGTAATCCGAAGCCATATAGGCTAACCAAAGACCCAGTACATATTGATTTTTTGTATTTTTAATACAGCGTTTTATGTTGATTATACATACGTAGAAATCTTTTGAGTGTTTTATGGGGTCGTAATTTTTGAAACACATAAATCCTTTGACCCAATATTAGGTGTTTATTGCCTTCGAATTCCATAGAACTACCAGTTGTAAAATTATATGAACATGCTCCCTCGATGCGTATAGTTGGAGTTTAAACCGGTACCTTCGGAATGCGCTCGATTTCGAAATTATCTGATACCAAAATTAACTTTATGTTCATATTGAGTTTATAATGCTTACTGTAATAAAATGTTTAAATTAATAGACTACAATTGCGCTTTAAATATCAAATTTTATGAGAAAATATGCTCTTAATATTAGCGATCGTAAAAGAATTACATATTTTTATTGAGAGACTTTTGCAGATGTTGGTTTTTTTACTTCTTATAGGAAAATCACTGGACTCTATTAACGTTACCAAATTTTTTATTTTAATTAGGTAATTTAATACCAATAAGTATTAAATTGGCTTAATTAATTAATAGGCTAAAAATTATTTGGCTCTGTGTATTAAATATTATTGAATTATTTTAATATATACTATTGCAAGTATTTTTCGTATTAATAAAATATAGACTAAGGACCTCGTATAGGTTCAAAACTAATCGGGCATACTTCGAAATCAGTGACGTGAGTTTCAGCTGTTTATATTTAAATAATATTATTGAATTGTAGATAACCTACATAAACATCTTTTTCAGCTAAAATTTTAATTTATTGAATAAAAGATTTAAGCGACAACCAAAGAAATATTTATCTTTATATAGATGATAAGTATAGCATATATAATGTTTTGTTATAATATAACTTGATATGTTTCAAAATGGCCTTGACCTACCGGATGCGGAAATTGCACCAAGGTCGCGGGGAAATGGAGCAGGTTTCGTGGTGCTGTGCAAGCGCCACAAAATGTCAACATCTCGTAGGAAAACAGTAATTCAACGATTTTATTTACGGATAAAACTGGTATTAGAATGTATATTTTTTATATAAGGCACTTGTTTCATATAAAAAATCCTCTTTAAAACAATACATTATCATAGTAACTAATATAGCCTTTCTACATTTTTGACTTAACTATATACCTATTTAATAACGGTACTTATAATTTACGATGTTATCAGTAAATTCGATCGTTTTATAAAGTCGCTAAGCCTTGTCATGTGCTAAATAGACTCGCAGAAATTCGATATAACTCCAAACCTCTGAATCAGAGAACGAGTTTCGCAATTTTTAATCTACTTAGTGTTATACGACCAAGATGTGACATATATTTTAGTTGAGGAACGATATCTAATATTTATAATATTATTTCTTATACAAGCTTAATAAAATCTTCAAATAGTAAACAGAAGCAAGATGCACGCGACATTTTTTTCATTTAATAATATCGGCTGCTACTTTGCATTGTATCTACCTATAGTCAAGTGTAAAAAAGGTATTGAAAATAATTTAAATTGAGATAAAAGGACAGTCTTACCTACTACTGTAAAATGCTCTCAATTATCTTCCAAAGATACTGTTCCCACAGCAAGCTGAATATAACCGTCCTAATCATAATCCCTTCTTTTTGGATCTCCTAAGCAGATTACTAAGTAATCTATTCTAATATTATAAAGATAAAAGATTTGATTGTTTGTTTACATGAACACTACAGAACCGATTTTAAAAATTCTTTCACTGTTGGGAAGCTACGCAATCCCCGGGTGACACAAGCTATATTATATTTCTTTAAAATTCAAAAAGTTTTCACGCGGACGAAGTCGCGTCGTCGGAACTGCTAGTTAAGTATATAACACGTAATTATACATCGAAGATTATTTTTAATGGATTTTGCTCTCAACTAGACGGCCGAGTGGCGCAGTGGGTAGTGACCCTACTTCTGCGTCCTAGGCTGTGGGTTCGATTCCCACATCTGGAAAATGTTTGTGTGAAGAGCATGGATGTTTTCCAGTGTCTCGGTGTTTATATATATATATATTATAAGTATAATATATGTAAAGATATTCATCAGTTAACATAGCACCCATAACACAAGCTACTTACGAGTACGCTTACTTTGGGGCTATATAGCGATGTGTGTGATTGTCCTATAATATTTATTTATTCATTTAATTGTAATGGCATTTATGATCTCTCTCATGACATCGCGCTTCACATTATTATTATTAGAAGAATAAAGTACCACCTTCAGATACCTATGTACCGTAACTACGGTAGTTCAAATGTTACGAATGATGTATCTGATACCCGTCTACCTACGTACAGAGCCTGTTATGAAGAGGCTGTGATCAATCTCGAGACGGATCACGGATGTATGTAGGCTGATGCGAACAAGGATGTGAACTACGTACCTACACGCGCGATGTTCATTGTCACCACACATTGATCGGTCACGAATCTTTTGATAGCCGCACTTTATACTTAAGTGGGTACTTTATACAAGAGCCGCTAATTGATGAGCCTTCTTAAGCCCTTTGAGGCTTTTCAGTACGAAAACCATTTGTATTAGTTTGAATAGAAAGACGGCAGCTATACTGATGAGAATAAATAGACTGTATAATAGTTCAGACATTCAAATCTTTTTAGCCGGTTATAAGGAAATCGAACTAATACTATAGATGCTAAAACTTAGATGCATTTGATTGGTCTTGTTACCTAATCACGCCTCAAATCTCTCTGGATAATATTTACTCAGGACTTCCTTACAAGGTACGTTTTGGCCGATCTACATAGGGGATAAACCAATTTACCACGAGATACAGGTTGTACCTTTAGGTACTAGCTATATCTATGATATTTATATCAAATAAACAAACTCACAACCATACAAACCAATATTATAATATTTGATTAATTACACAGATATATTAAAAAAATAGAATAATCATAGATAAATACCTGGATCACCGAAGCAGGTAGAGATACATGCCAGCATGCAGAATATGAGCCTTAATTTAGGCAGGATATTCCGCGCGGCCATCTTGAAAATTCTGCGAACAAACCGAATAGTCATTAATTTGATACACTCATACTTACAAGGTAAATATCGATGACGGTAATGCCTAATCGCTACTTTATCAAACTTAAATATTATTGGTTTAGTCAAAACGTAGATTTATAAATACAATAAAATAGATACAAATTATTTTCTTCATTAAAAAAATTCAAAATCATTTATTTCAAGTAGGCTAATTATAAGCACTTTTGAAACGTCAAATTAGACTATTTGTAGTGACTCTACCACTCTTATTTTACAAACTACCTTGGTTGGTGGCTGTTGGTAGGCTCCAGCCTCGGCTCGCTACCAGCCTGACGCCAAAAACGTACCGCCAGTAACTTCAGTCAAGGATTCACTTGAAGTGAAAGAAAAAAGTCGATTCTTAGTGCAATGAACTTATGCCTAATAATATAATTTTGGTTTGGTAGCTTGGAAGGTCCAAACTTTATTTCGCTTACTAATGTATATTAGTTCAGTGCTGACCCTATTAAAATGGTAAATTAATTCATTTTAAGTAGCACGTACATAAAAACTTTTGAAAAATCAAGTCTGTCAAAGAGTATCATAGTAAGGCAGCTGCTGTCGAGAAAAGCGAACAAAAACTCAGAAGTTGCTCTTTTAAAAATGAATTTTAGTTATTCTTTGATATGTGCCAGAAGAACACAAAGCCAAATTAAGTAAAAAATCTATACTAGATAATATTATAATTGTGAAAGTGTGATAATATTATATGTTTGTTACTCAGTCACGCCTAACTACTAACAGTACAGAAATATCGTCTGCTAGTAAATAATAATAAATTAAAATAAAGTTGAAAATTAAATTAAGTTTATTTCTTTTTTTTGTTTCATAATACTTACATTTCAGGTTGGACTGCTTGAAAAAAAAACATTTTAACGCAAGGTTGAACAGGAATTTTGTTAAATTCAGGTCAGGTATTAATATTATGTATGTAATATTTTTAAACGACTTATTTTATTCGTATATTTTTAAAAGGTTTCTGAAATGTATGCTTATTTATTCTTATCTTTTATATTTTTATCATATTTATTTATCAATGTCAAGTACATAAAAAGGTTGCTAAAAGCTACTGGAACACAAGACTTGTGTAAATAAACCACATAAGTGCCTACAGTATATGCGGTCTATGCTAATGCTATGCTAAAATCATAAAAATACGATGTTTGAATTGATATTTTTTCGTAATTACAGCCTTACAATTGTTCAGGTCTAATGTAATCTGTTACAGAGACTGTTATAGCCTGGAACAGCACATAAGTAACTTTCATATCGATTATAATCTTCTTCATGACTTCTTCGTCATTTCCTCAGCTTTGAGTATCGTGGCGCCCCAAAGATATGACTGTTTTAACGGTGGTACGCCATTTTTCTCTATTTGCAGCCGCACTAATAGCATTCGAAATGGGCGCGGCTATCGCATCTTTTATTTGGTCCGTCCATCGTCTCGGGCTACGCCCGCGTCTCCTTCCTTCAATCTTGCCAGTGACCACTAGTTTTTCAATGCTATCTGCGTTTTTCCTGGCAATGTGACTGAAGTAATCGAGCATTCTCCGCAGGCAAATGTTGGAAAGCCGTATCTTTACTTTTAATTTATTCAGTATCGAGACATTTGTTCTGCGAACAAGGTGCATTTTTGTCCACTGGCAAATGTTCTTGTCTTTCCATATTCTGGATAGCTGTGCCATGGCGCTTTTCGCCATTCCGATGCGGCGCCGGACTTCCGATTCACAGCCGCCTTTATTACTGATGGTAGAGCCTTGGTAAATAAAGTCCTGAACTATTTCTAGGCCTGTTGCCCGTTCAGCAAGTAAAGCAAGTATCTTACATGTAAAATACAATTATAGTAGCAGTGACTTCCACACTAGGATTCCCTATGTCGTGGGACTTTTCCACAAGAATGAAATATATGCGGTAGAAAAAGGACATTTTTTCGCATAGGAACCCACAATACGTAGTTAACCCTTTTAACTCTTCGCTTAAACCTTTATATATTATGTTTAGTCACATAAAAACAAACGAATGAGCCACACGTAAGAGTCGATCTATTATTTCGAAATCAAGTTCGCAATGACAGCGTTTGCAAAAAAACTCCACCGTTATGTATGAGGAAAAAAATGTTCGCAGTTTTACAGTTATTGTTTGCATTGTGTAACATCATTTTATGATAATTTAGTGTTTGAGGTTAATAAACCCTGTAGAAAAATCCGTCATTTTACTTCTGAATCGAATCTATCGAATGTGTTTAACGCCCATTTTAAACATTTCATTTTCTGTTTAAAATGGGCTTGTGATGACTCCTGGCGTAGTGAGATTTTTCGAGCATTTCATGATATGAGCAAATCTACGATGTGGCTACGACAATAATACTAGGTAGCATCCGGATAGGCTTTCAGTTGAATAGTAGTCTAATATAACATCACTAAGCATCAAGTGAGAATCGCTTTTCTCATGACATTGCAGTCAAGGCCTAACTAGCTGATGTAAAAAAGGCATAGCTTAAAGTATCATTATCGGATATCTGCAATATGTGCTAGGTCTCGCTATTAGCCGGTCTAGCAAGGTGTCACCAAAACAGATCTTGACCATATTCGAAGTCGGCAAGACTTACGCAAATTATGTCAACTTGTTAATCCGCAGACCTTCACAGACTGTATTGTGCTACTTGATAGCTTGAGGCTATTTACATTTACTGCTCATACAATGCCTCTTATAAGTAAATGTTGGTTTTGTTGAGCTTCACCTAGTAGTACATCCGGAGCGTTGTACGTTGATGTGTCTTTTACTAACGATGTTTGAGCGAATACTTTTTTACGATGTAAGGACGTTCACTTTTAACAAATATGCAATCTTAACACAACAAAGTTTAGGTTGTGCATGACAGATATAAAGTGCCGACCCAATAAATATAAAAGGCAAGAATTACTCATACGGACAATGAACTTTGTTAAAAAGTCAAACTACCTACTTACTTTATTACCATATGTTGGACTACTGAGTATTGAAGGCTTAACAAGCGAGCATTAGAATAGATCGGGGTATTTTATTTATGAGAGATATAAACAGAGCGAAATTTTTACTATAAAGGAACACTTATTAAGGCTGTGGATTTACAATCCGTATTTTAAAATTTGTATGAATCTATTTTATGATTTTGGCTTTTATACCAAAATGGTAAAGGTTTTAATATGTAGGTCAAAAATTTCCGCCGAAAATAAGAGTAATGACAATTTTTCTTGTTATTTTGGTTATTTATTGTCTCTTTACATATTTATGTTTTCCGACTTGCTCTAATTTTTACCTTTTACTAACAATTATTTATTTTACACACCAAATCAATACAGCTTAATTATGAATGTACATGGAGGCGGCATTATCACTTAAAGTTATTTCTTCCAGGCAACCAATCTTTCTAGGAGATAATATTGAAAAAAAAATAGTTTAACAAAAATTGTAGACACTGAATTCGTAGTTATATTTTTCCTTTAGGTAAATATTGCCTCATTTATCAACTATCAAAACATCACATTTTTTATAGGTACATTAATTTATAGTAGCATCGATATTATATGATAGTGTTAAATATTTTCAATGTTTAAATGAAGGTACAGCAATAAATACACGGCCAATCTTCAAGTTCAAACTCAAAATTACTTTTTGATTCAAATTCATATTCAATTAAAGGTTTCATAAGACAAGGCAAGGTACAAGGGCAGATGCGTTGCCATTTGGCCCAGATAGTGCGTTGGGTAATACCAAAATTACTCGGACAATTGGATACAAGAGAGATTTTTTTATTTTTTATATATTTTTATAAGTGTGTAACATATGTAGAAATAAGAATAGGTCAAAAGGATCTGAGATGTGAAAACCTACGTTGGATTAGGAGTAAAATGATATAGGAAGTAAAGTTAAAATAATGTTTTGCAAATCCAAGATCGATTAGAAATAAAGAATTAGATTAATATATTAATATATCCCAAAAGAAACTACTAAATTTACCAATAGCTAATGAGTCAAAGAAATAAAAACCTAAGAAGAAACATGTTGTGAAATTAAATATACACCTACGCTTTATGAGTACTTGAATAAAATAGGAACTTTTGACTAATATTACGCAAATCGAAAATATAAAGAATGAGGTGATTGATGGTATTGGCATAGCTCGAAAGCGACTATCAATCAAGACTAATGCCAATAGTTTAAGAAGCTGAAGAAACTATTATTCAGAGAGTAGCATTTGAATAGTTGAAGAACAGCGAAAACAACACCTAAGTTACAAGTATCTAAGTTAAGATTGAAATAAACACACAGTAAAGTTGAGTTTTACAAAGAGTCCATTCAAATTCATAAGATATTTTCTCATGCAGACCGATAAGTGTTAGTGCTATTACATTAAATAATGTTCATGTATAATTACGTTTGGGCAATCGTTCAGATTTGACCCGTTAATGCGCTCAAGGTTGTCTTACCAAACAACTTGTCAGATGACCCACACTTCTGCCGCGGAAGTTACAAGTTGTATTTAGGAATAATTTCAATGATAACATTTAATATAAATATTTAAAAAACTAAACACAGTTTTTAGAAGCTTTTATTTAACTTTTTTATAATTGTTTATGATTTTGTGTAAACTTCATAATCAGATCATGGCAGCAGACGCGTTTTGACAGCTCAGAAGCTAGAAGAGCTTGTTCCGACTTGTTAGATGTCAGGCACAGATTTAAATCGGATGTTAAAGTGGCAGAGCATTGCACTGGGAAATCCATAACTATAAAATGGTTATGGATTTTTAACATAACCATTTTTTATATAAGAAAATCCTTATTGGTACATTATCTGTACAAGGAGGCGAGAGGTTCCAACTTGTATCCTGGTTATTGTGTTATGAAAACTTTTGCACACAGTAACGTGAGATGAACTCAAAAACAGCGATTATAATGACGTGTAAAATTACCATGTTTTCTTTAATCTAAATTTTAAAGGGTTTATTTATTATTTATTCTGATTAAAGTACAAAAATACCCTGAACGGACGTGCTTGTATGAAAGGTTTAATGAAATTGAAATAAGCAGGAGAAATATGTAAGGATCATGGCAAGCGGACGGTCGCAGCCTACCCTTATGGGTATAAGGCTTGTCGATCGATCTTTATAAGTGACTCAACTTTAATATCTTAGGTACAGAACGCTAAGGCACTTTGTATGACCAAATGCTGGCAAACATCCAAGTTATTTACATTCGTGAAGAAATATCCATGATAAAACGTGCAATACTTATACTTACTTTTTCGATGCGTGTATTTTTTGCGCTCCAATGCAAGAACAATATTATTTGCTTATTTTTAACCGACTTCAAAAATGGAGGTTGTCAATTCGACCCGTATGTATGTAATATTTCCAGATCAGCCTTGTTTTCACATATGTTAGTCTATATCAGCGTCTGAACAAATGTGCCAAATTTCATAAGCGTATGTATGTATGTATTTTTTGTTTGTGGAGGCATATCTCCGGAACTACGAGTCTGATTTAAGTAATTTTTTTTGTTGTACTGGGTATTGTTTAACTTAGGGAATACTGCAAGTTTCATCAAAATTGGTTCAGTAGTTTTTGACATAGGGATTTTTTATGCACGACCACGCATAACTTTTCACAGAATAGTCCGATTTGAAAATATTTTTTTTATTAGAAACGGTACCCTTCCAAAATGATTATCATGTTAGGATCTGATGATGAGATTTTGGTTAAATCGAAGGAACTCTTCAAACTTCATAGGCATATTTGCAGCGATGTCGGTAGTTTTTAGATAGCTGGCAAATTAGTGGTACTCATAGTTTAGAACGAGGTATTACGTGCGTTGTCGTTAAGCCACTAAAAAGTATAAAAAAATTTTTAATAAAAAATTAAACCGACTTCAAAACGCACTGAAAAGTATAAAATAAATGCGTCATTTAGTAGCTTTAATTTACTTAATCATATCTATGAAGTCGGTGCCACCTGTAAGCTTTTTACATTAAAAATGATACACATCACACTCACACAAAGTTCTTTGCTGCTTTGTTGAATAAACTTTCCTTAAACTTGGATGGCACCGAGTGTATAGAGTTAGAGTTAAGTAAATTGAAATAACTAAATGACGCATTTATTTTATACTTTTCAGTGGGTTTTGAAGTCGGTTTAATTTTTTAATTAGAGATCTGTATAAAAGTGTACTCACCGCGTTTGACTGTTTGGACGCGCTAAATTAAATACCAACACTAAAATTAAATACGTCATAGAAAGAATGTTTATCAGTTTTTGTTCACGCTTCACAGGAAAGATTCAGTCAGAGGTTCCTGAATATTTTCTAAATTTTAAAAATAGTCTATGAGTCGTTTTAAAAATTTAGACGATTTCGGTGAACCCCCTGTATCTAAGTTTCTACAAAATTCGACTAAGTTCCAACCATGAATTAACAGTTTCCAAAAGAAAAATGTCTCGCTATCTCTCTTTTGCTCTCTCCTTTTTTCCCTTCTAATCATTATAGCTCTAAACATATGGGCGTTTCTCTGCCATTCATCTTTCCCGATAGCATGCGAACAATAACATTACGAGCTCTCACGCCGATGTCAGTTTCCTCGGCAGCTGCTCTTAGGTCAGTGCAGCGTGGACATTCAAAGTGCACACCCCAAAGCATGCTTGGGGCATATTCTTCACCGCAGTAGAAACACTTCTCATTTCGTGATTGATTTAATTATTGAATTGGTCATTGATTCAATAATTAATTTAATTATTGAATCAATACATCAAACTGCACCATATGAGCATTCCAAATGAGGAATTTTAATCGCCGTTTTATTTCGAACTCAGTAATCACTGCGAGCGTGTTTTCAAACGGCCATGTCTTTACATGGATCGTTTGACTGACCAGCTGTTTTGGAAACTTGATGTTGACCAATTATGTGTATGATCCATGATTATTTCTTTGATCAATCACTTGAATTTATATATTTTATATTGGTACCGTCACTTTTTATTAATATCGTTTAGACTTCATTTGTTAATATTCATGATTATGTGTTTGTACAGTTATGTACAATTGTTTGTAATCCTTACTAATATTATAAAGCCGCATGTTTGTATGTATAAATGGATGTTTGTCACGCAAAAACTGCTGAATGGATTTCGATGAAACTTCACAATAATATAGCTTGCATATCAGAATAATACACTGGTCACATTTTATCCCGAAAGTCCTACGGAAACGAGAACTACGCTGGCGCCCTCTAGTATTAAATATAATGTTCCAAAAGTTAATTAGTTTTTTGAAAAGTTCATTTTAAAACTAGCTCTTTTTCCTTAAAAAATAAAACGTTATTCTTTTACCGAAGAGTACTCCGCTAATCTGAAAAATCTTTTTCGTTTTTGTAGGTTTCTTGATACCGGATAAAATCAAAAAATTCCTAGATATGCTTAAGTAAATTAAAGCAACTAAATGACACAGTTATTTTTTACTTTAGTGCGTTTTGAGTCGGTTCTATTTTTTGTTAAAAAATTTTATTTCTTACTTTTAAGTGATTTATCGCCACGTAACGTACTCGTACTATACTGTCATAGTATATTATATGGCACTAGTAGCCAAAAAGCTACCGATACCGAGTCAAAAAAGGAAATCGCTGTAAGCGTGCCTCCAAAATTTGAAGAGTTCCTTCAATTTCCCCAGGATATCATCAGCTGATCCTAACCTCCTCCGTTTTTTTTCGTCGGTTAAAAAGGGATTTTTACATTGACGTTTCTTCATTATATTGAAAAACTTTGAGAAAGAGAAGTGAAAACTTGTTATAAAATACTTAATTAAAATTCAATCATTATCTATATTGTTTGATAAATACTATAAACAAAAGTTTATAATACGGTCAAACAATTTGACAAGCACTTAAAATTTGATAAAAAGGTTTGATCGTTAACCGGTTGATCACTTAACACTATTTGGAGGCTATTTGATTGGTATATGTACCGGCACAAATATTTGTCTAAGCACAGTCAAGATGTTTATATAAACATGCGGAAGGTTTCCTTTCCACCTAAGGTCTTCGATAGATATCATCATTATCAGCCTATAACGGCCTACTACAGGGCCAGGCCTCGCTCCTTATAGGAGAGGGTATATGGAGCGTACACCCACCGCGATGCTCCAATGCGGGTTGGCGGTATGAGTAAATGCAATAACTAAGTAAATGAGTAGGTAATATGTGGTAAGTAATATTGTCCTATTATGAAGTCTGTGCTTTTATACCTTTCGCGTATCCATTGCCGACATCCCGTATCTATCCGCAGCCCTGTATATAAAATAACTACTAAAATTAGTTCAAATCTTAGAATGTTTACTTTATGTGTTTGATTTTAACTGGCCGTACGTAACTTTTCTTATTTCAAAAGCTAATATTGCTCCGTATTAGTGCTCGTAGTTCTGAATAGTAGGTACGGTTGTCGGTGCAATAATAGACACGTGCGGCGAAGCACGTAGGAATGGCTCGGGTTTAAGGCAGCTTTTGTTAGGACTTTTTTTTTATTAACTACAAGTTGGCCCTTGACTGCTATCACACCTGATGTTAAGTGATGATGCAATCTAATGGAAGCGGGCTAACTTGCTAGGAGTAGAGACGAAATCCACACCCCTTTCCGTTTCTACAGGACATCGTACCGGAACGCTAAATCGCTTGGCGATACGTCTTTGTCGGTAGGGTGATAACTAGCCACGGCGAAAGCCTCCCACCAGCCAGACCAAGACGAATTAAGAAAAATCTCAATCTGCTCCGCTAGGAATCGAACCCAGAACCTCCGTCTTATAAATCCACCGCGCATACCACTGCGCTACGGAGGTCGTCAGAACTTCCCTAGCAAATAAGCAATTCAATGCAATGCTCTGTTAATGATGATGATTTTGCTTGCCATCGTGATTGTGTCGTATTGATCTAACATGTAGATTGATAAGCGACCTCTATCTAACCATTTAAGATCAGGGTTGGTATTTGCTAACTTGGTCCTTCAGAGGATTAAGTCAACCGAGCCAGTTTATCTATAGTACGTTTCAAAATGCATAGAATGATAGAAAAAACACATTTCATTGCATTTTTTTATTCATCATAAGAAACTCTTATTTGCATTCACATCTGATGTTAAATTATGAGGCAATCTAAGATGGATGCGGGCTAACTTGTTATATTAGTAAAATAAAATCCACTTCGATCCATCGAACCCAAGACCTTCGTCGTTTAAACCCACTGCGCCACGGAGTCCATCAAACTATACCTTCTATAGAATCGTTTAAAGGTCAGTTAAGTCCACTGGCTTTCCTTTTCCAAAAGAGATCATGGTAGCAAATACAACTGCTGGCAAACTATTAACTATACTAAAGCCAAACTCGATTGAGAATGCTTGTCAACAAACAAATTTTTAAATGAAGGTAGAAAATGCAACAACATTTTATGCCTCAAAAATTTAAAATTATGTTTTGTTATTTTAAAAAATCTTATTTAAAAGATATTGAATATATTAATTCGTTTTCAGCTTACTAATCTAATTTATAGTCATGAATTTGTCATTAACAAGTTAATTAAAAAAATAGTTGTAAAATGACTAGTGCTTTCTACCTTCATTTTTAATTTGTTTGTTGACAAATATTCTCAATCGAGTTTGGCTTTAGTATAGTTACGTTTATCGTTAAAAAATATTAATAATGTAGGAGAACTTTGATGGTAACTTACTATATCTAACGTTTTACAATGGTTGCTATGTAAGTAACTGTAATAATCGTAGTAGCATCGTAATAGGTCATTGGCAGGATGCTAGCAGCTCCTGCGTGAGTCATTACGTTTTCCAATGATAGTACACATATATGTAGGTATACGTAAAAAACAACGGATCCGGAAAGTTTTTAATGGTACTTCGAATTGTTAATATTACCTATTAGTAGGTAACAGAAAAACATACATCTTATCAGCATCCTTGTAAGCAATTGTATATTTTGGACTATGACATCTTTGGGAGTAAGCAGATTTGATATTTTCTTGGAATAATGTGTGAAATCATTTCCTGCAAATTCGTGGTTCACTTGGAGACCCTAAAGTTTAATTTTAATGGTGTTTTTCGATGCGTTGTCACAAAGCTAAGTATTTATTTATTATAAAAATTATACACATGTAAAATACATGCTAACCGAATTTGACAGTGTATCCATAAAGCTATTTTATTATCTAGTTAAATCTACCTAATTATATGTAATTCCTATTATATTAACATATATTATTCTACACTACTAATCTGGTAACTAGAGGCATAATTTCGTGAATTACTTCAAAAACGCTTAATACATAGATATAGAACCTAACTTTCAGCTTTTACAAAACAACGAAGGTGAGGCAACAGCTCAGCCATATAAAGCTGGAATCGCTCGAAGATAGTCAAAAGATAGGTAAGTATTAGGCTAGGTAGGTCAGTAGGACAAATTGACAACATAAGCATTAACTACACGTACCTTCTAATAGTTGCGCGTATAAGGCTTTTTACTTAAGATAGATTAGATTGACGAGTTGACAAGAGAATTGGCTATCATTACAAGCCAACGATTTGTAATACACCGCTTAATAGCGACCAATCTAGTTAGCAACTACCTACCTATAAAATGATATAAGCTAATGTTAGAGAGGTATTATTTTTACCAACAGGGTCCGTAACTTTGCCTGCGATCAAAATAGTGTATTGTTAAGAACACCAAAAACATAAAAAAATACTCGACATTTTTTAAGGAAAAAAGAGTACCTACTTTAGCTATGCTTAAAAGCTTATATGCCGTCGCGGAGTACTTTCTAGTTCTAATAAACAAGAACAATTTTAACGTACATCGTTTTGTTATATCTCAAAGGGATTAGGATTATTACTCTTACCAACCAATTAATATAAAACTTTAACCGTTACCGCAACCGTTTTTTAAGTTTATCGCTCACAACAGAAAAACAGATATGTGGCGAGTGGACTTTATAATGGGTAGTTATGTTAGAGAGATATTATTTATTATTTCCCCTAAAGGGACAGGCACTTAAACTGTTTGACCTATATACAACGCTTTTAATTATAGCATAAACGTAATTGATTACACGAAACTTGTAAAATATAGTGCTTACATTGAAAAGAAGGCCGATTTTTATCTTTTGGCCTGTATAAAGATACATTAAAAAAGATAAATTACACAAGATTATCTTTTTTGAACATTTGCATCTACTTATCTTTATAAACCGGATTCGTTTAGTCAGCTGATTTTTCAAATGTCAAACGCAGTTCATTGACTAGCAATTCTGCTCATACTAAGCTATCCATATTGTCTCTCAAGTCAAATTTCTACGAGGCTGTTTTACTATTTTTATCACCTTCACAGCATTTATCACCTCCTTAAATTATTACCTACTTCTCATGTCGATAGTTTTAATATACCAAGCTGGAATATTACGAGTTTATTTTTAATTTTAACGACTGGACATCACTTATAGGCACAAGACCTTAGAAACAAACATAAGACGTAAATCCTCGTTGATAATTCATTTTAATATACATAAATGGTCATGCTTACGCAATTTAACGATAGAGGATGCAGCTAGCAATATGATACAAGTGGGTAAATAGTAAAAACGTTACTGGTGAGTTCAAGAGGCGCGTCCTTGCGTTCACCACGCGGCTTCGCCCACCTTATCACCGAATGTCATCATCTAAGATCGGACTTAACTTAGAATAGTAGAAAGGCGCAACTCACCTATTAAATTCGGTTGACCATCTCCAAATTTCAAGCAATTTTCTCTCCTCGTATTTAGTTTGAAATTAAAAATTTGGAAACAAGACACGGATGCACGAATTGTTTACTTTTTGGAAAGCGATCACGGAAGTCGCGGTTAGGTTAGATGCTCGCAAGTAAGGTTGCAAGGCGGTCGCCCGTAGCGCGGCTGATGTGAGACTCCGGTGGTTTCACCGACGGTGTCGCGAGGAGAAAGTCTCGGCCGTGGTGCGCCCGCGTCGGTACTCGCTGCCATGGAGGGGACGTGACGTATACCAACACCTGAACATCCTCTTTGTAATTGCTCCGTGACTGTCTACCGACTCACATTGTGACGTTTTCAAATGTCAACATCTTTGTTAATCTTTGTTGTTCGATGTTGACGACTTCATTGGCATCGCAGCACATTCGTTTTGCACATCCAATTTGTAGATTACATTGGAAGTACTTGATTGTTTTTTATATAAAAAAATGAATTGGTATAACTCAAAACTACTTGTAAATTTTTTTTTGTTTTGGGTGGCTAGTTAATACAGAACTGCTTTAAACGAATAAACTCAAAGCAGTACTTAAACTGACGTGAATTGGGCCCGCAAATGGCTATCGCAGCCAGAGAGAGTTGTTATTCTAAAACTCCAATACTGTTCTATTTAAAAAAGAAATATTACGAAGTCATTAGGTCAGTTAGTCTATCAATAAAGTAATTTTTACTTAGTAATCATAATTAATTTTCAGTTTTTGCTAATTAATCATTTTTAACGTTAGTCAGATATTTCTTGTTGCCATATTTGTGTAGCAACCTATTAATTTTTGAAATGGATACTCTATTGTGCACTAATTTTATAAACACTAACCATAAAGGAAACTAAACAACGAACCCTTATACGTATATAGGTAATTATTGTTAACAAAATAAAATAATATGTGTAATTACGAGTAACTATGAAAAACTACTATAATAACTTAAATAATCGTAAAAGAAGCTCCGTGGTGTTATTTCAGCATGAACATCGTTAACACCAAATTAATATAAATGGCTGTTGGTCCCGGCGATATAATTTAACCAATTAGAGTTAGACCTTTCCCACGGAACACATTCTCTCATGGGGATATCAATTCGAACTCGATACAATCCTGCTAACACTTACTTTTATACTATAAATACAAAAGCTTTTATATTAAAGAAACTTTCATGAAATAAAAAGTCCTGTTAGATTGATATTCTAATATATCCAATACTTTTAAACGAGCAATTCTTGTATACTTATGTATGCAAGGAGTTTCGGACCGATTAATCGATCTAGCTAGGTTTCATTTTTAGACGTATCATTTAAAAAAAATATCGAGCAATGCAATCGGTCAATCAGATACTAAAAAATAATCGCTAATTATTTTGCTAAGCTCATCACTCGAGAAAGAATTAGACTTTTTTTGTTCAGATTAGGGCACAAGGAAAGTGCTCATGAAGAGAAATAACGTAAATATACTGCAGAAAATAGACAAATTAAAAAAAATGTAACAAAAATTAGTATCTAATGAGTATTTAATTTTGTTTCTAATACAAGGATAAATTATCTTATAATTTTATCCTGGCATTGCAATAAGAATGAAAGTGTAACCACGAAGCGCATCTACTACAAGTATTGCTATAAAAATATCTAATTGGTGTCTTATTAGTCAGTTGTGACGTTCTTCAATAAAACATAATAAAAAATTAAAAACGGAACTTAAAAAAAATATCGACGGAAACTTTATAGTCTGACAAATCATCGAGGTCGTTAAAAATATTTATTGCCTGTAGTTAGCTTAAACAAATAGGGACAAGGGGAGCTTTGGCGCTTTACATCCTCGATGACAACCCGACCATTCGCCACCACAGGCACGGACTTGAATATATTTTATTCTGTTATAAATAACGTTTTCATATAAAATGTAAGTTTGAAGATTTACAGTTAGTAGTTAGCTGTAGTAGTTAAAAATTTTGTATTACTTGCGTTTCTTACAATATTTTTGGTAGGCATGTAAAAAATTAATAGTTTTATAAAACAAAGTTAGTAATTACTAATCCACACTGTATCTGGTCGAAACGATTTGGATGTATTTTTTAATATAAAGTTTTTCTACATTTATTTAATTTAAATTAAACGAATTAAATATATAAACTTATTTTGAATTTCCCTTCTGTACGTATCATTATTTATTTCAATTTGATTTAATTCCTCTTTGTATTCATCATATTTTAAAAATTAGGTAAGTACATATCTAATTATAATTATAAAAAAACTTAAGGTTTTCTAGATATTACCTAGGTTATATCTAGTCTTATTGAGAAGACCTAACAAGAAATAGTTATTTCTATTCATGGACAAACTAAATGCAGATACGGGCCTGGTGGATCAGTAGTCATCTGTTTATACAATTACGGTTAAGAGGCGAGTCAGAGGCGCGCGCTGTTCTTCCTAAATGACTCCTTCAAAATGATATCCATCGGGAACCGAGACACTTACTACAAAACACTCCGATTAGTAGTACACATCGTGCAACCGAACCAAATGTACGAGTGCATAACGTGATAATATTACACTTATTGATAAACCATTTTTATTGCGTAATACAATACCTGAGTATGGAGACGTTTACAAACTATCAGCTCAGCGAAGAGAGCTGGGAACACCTGTGCTCGATGACGTATCAAAACAGTGAGACTGTGCCTTCGACAAAACAACGATGCCAAGCCAATGCGAGGGAACGCGATAGGACGCAAAAGTTAGTATTGAATCTTATGTTACTTTATCGTTGCTGTTAGGTCCTGTCTAGAGACACTAGAGTCATACGCATAGATAGTGATAGATCTCGTTTCCGTGGAAATATAAAGTTCTTAGTGAGCCTCTACATCGTGAAGTGAGAAACTATGCTAAATTCAATCCAGTCACTCATATAATTTTAGAGATCTCGTAATGAATCAGTGGTATACCGTTTATAATTTTTTTTTATTCATTAGTGCAATCTACAATCATACCTGTAGGAATCGAAGCCAGGACCGCTGCGCCACGGAAGCCGTCAAATGAAAGAGTTTTTGTGCCAGTGCACATCTAGGCTTAATAAGTAGCTAGTTGCCACCCTGCTGCAAAAGGGGTGTGGATTTAATCCAACTCCTAACAAGGTAGCCCGCTTCCATTAGATTACATCATTACTTACCTGATGATCTAAGGAGTGATTGCAGCCTAGAAGTAACTTCTAGTAAATAAAAAACTTGAAATATATTTTATGAAATCAAAATGTTATTTAAATTTCTAAGCAGCGTGAACATGGCTTTCAACGCGCTTCGCCTGCTGATTCCCACGGAGCCGCCGGACCGCAAGCTCAGCAAAATTGAGATACTCCGACTGGCGGGCAGCTACATCACGCATTTGGACAACCAACTCTATACTGGTAAGTAACTGGTACGTATTCATATATAGTTTTTATAGGACATATATTCTATGTAAGAATATTTTCAGATCAGTGCATTTTTTATTTTTGTGTTCAACCCGGACCTACTCCAATGTATGCACTGTTCTTCTTCAATATAATTGATCTCCTGGAAGAAATAGCTCATAAACGATAAGACCGTCAATCATACATTAGTTTTTATGTTTTTCTCTTTTTTAGTTCTTTTTGTTTTGGTGTGTGGGTTTGTGTATTAAAGAATATTTTATTTCATTCATTCATTTCATTGCAACTCTAAGCCCTAAGCAAGTATCTGTTGGTCGAAGGAATGCCGAGTTCGATCTCTCGACTCTTAGAAACTTGAACAAAATTTTATTGAGGTATGCTTGCAAAAGTAAACTGGCTACTCAGCGTGTAGGGTTTCGTACTTGCACTGATTTTCTTGTAAATTTTATCACGTATACGATTCTCCGTTGAGTAACAATTTAGTCCGCAATGTGGCGAAGAGGACTCTAACAAAAATTAGCAGTTTAAAACTTTATGTTGCAAACCGAAACACTTAATCAAGAAGTAGGTAAAAACATGGGGCTGTAATAATTTTTCAACTATTATATTTCCATACATCTCAAGACTTTCCTCTGTCCAAAAACAATGTGATCATCGCCCCGCCCCATATTGAAATAGAAATAATGTACCTACCTAAATCTACTCGTATCTGCCGATACAAGAAAACTGTACTGACACTAACAACCTTCTCCTTTTGGGATGTTGGTCAAAAATAATTTTCCCATTAGTCAGTCAGCTGATGTCATAAATAAGCATAACATGATTTCCCGTCAATCCACTGCATGAATACTAACACGGCTTAGAGCAAACGCTTGCTAAATCTTAACTAACTCTTTGTAAAATACCGCGGCGTACTACACGTACAGCGACTTCATCATTATTAACCTATTAAAGGCTATAGAGCCAGGCCTTCCTCTTTGTAGGAGACGGGATATGGAGCTTAGGCTCACCGTGCTGCTCCAATGAGGTGGGCTTAGAGTAATAACGTTTAATTCTTCAACATTCACTATCAAGTGTTAATAATAGAAACGGACGCCCGGGAACGACGGCTTGACGTGCTTTTCGCGAGGCACGGGAGTGTCATATCATATCACTTATTTCCATACAATTTACTGAAAACTTCTTAGAAAGAAAAACTCTGAATTATTCTACGACCCGACGCAGGACTGGAACCGAGGATCTGATCGAACCCACGACGCAGTTATGGAGTTATTATAGGCATGTATATTTTTACAGGAAACATGGAGCAACCGTGCATTCAGAAAAGCGATATCGAATACAAAACTACATCTCTGTGTACCTTCTGCTGGTCTACGATAAAAAAAGATGTATGTATATTATAATATTTTTTGGTTTTTCGAACTTCACTGACGGGATTCCAAGGTGCTGGAACAGTGACCGCCCTACCAGAAAGCTCAATGTTGGTCGAACCCTTCTGGACTGATGACATCAAGATGTAACAGGGTGCGCTAGATTCAGTTGGACCAAGTCCATGGTGTTTAAAAGCCTTTGCAAGAAGTCTATTACCGGTTTCCTAAGCGCTGTTGTATGCGCAGTAGAGTTATAAAACGGAACTCCTGGGTTCAATTCCCGGATGGAACATTTGGGAGTTTCTTAATTTTACCAGATCTGGCTGGTGGGTGGCTTGGTGGCGGGTTACCCAGTCGGCAAAGACGTACCCCCAAACGATTTAGCGCTCCGAGAAAAACCAGAAAGGGGTGTAAATATCATCCCACTCCTAAAAAGTTAGCCCGCTTTCATCTTACATTGCATCATCAGGATTTGCACTTACCACCTGGTGAGATGGCAGTAAAGGGTTAACTTGTAGTGAATAAAAACAATGTTCGACAATGGAATATTATCTGACAATAGTGGTTGACCTATGTCTTTGGATCTCGGGGTCCTAGGTTCCTGGCTAGGGAATAAGTGGGCTTTTCTTTTTTGTTTTATTACAAGTTGGCCCTTGACTGCAATCACGCCGAATGCTAAGTGATGATGAATGCAATCTAAAATGGAAGCGGGTAATTTGTTAGGAGTATGATGAATTCCACACCAGTCGGTTTCTACACGACATCGTTCCGGAACGCTAAATTGCGTGGCGGTACGTCTTTGTCGTTAGGGTGGTAACTAGCCACGACCGAAGCCTCCCATCAGCCAGATTGCGAAAAAAAAGTGTGCTTTTATTGACAGCCATTTATCTGTGTGTAGCTGTATTTTTATGTCATGTCTATAAAATAGTAGCAATCGTAAGGGTAGACCGATTTTGATGAGTTTAAAATTCACTATTTTAACGATATTTACTAAGTACTAAATAACTTGTTTTCTTTTACAGAAATCAACGGCCCTGGTGAACAAAAATCTTCAAGGGCCTTATTAAACGTGATTCTTATTAGACTAGTCATACCTGTTTAGCCATGATGATCATTGCGATGATTACCTATTTGTTACTTTATAAAATATTGTATTAATCTTTGTTAGTTTAAGAAATGATGCTTGTAGCTTATGGACTATATTAAATTATTTTTATTATAATTAAAAGAATTACTAAAACTTGCAAATTGTTTGATTTGTCAGTATTTGCTATACCATAGAATAGTATAAATGCGAATGCAAGTCTGTCTGAGGATTCATCATTATCATTTGAGGCCTTCTTCTACAAGTTTGGCCCTTGAAAAAGCTGCTATCCACATTCGCTGTAATACCTAAGTGATGAATAGCAATCTAAGTGATAAAAGAGGCAATTACATGTAAAAACATAAAATAAAAATTTAAACATACTATCGAATTCTATCACTGATAAATATCAATAACATAGTTTGGACGGTAACGTCCTGTATACGGGGAAAATATCACATTTTGTTTGCGCATGATGATATTTTATTTTGATTTTTTGTTGCATACCCTCAATTTGTTATTTTTTTTTCTCTCTTTACTAAAGTACAGTTAGATAGAAGCTAGTTTTGTCTCAATATTAGATTCATTTTCATAAATTATTTAAGGCCTTCGTCCGAAACTTAAAGTTTGTGGTCAATTTTCAAAAAGCTTTCCTGTTTATATCCACTAAATAAAAAAAAAAAAATTGTGGGTAACCCAGTCCGGTCCATTCTGTTATGTCGTCTAGCCTTTCCACCTTTGCCCAGTATCTTTCCTTTCAAGATTACTCTTGGAAAGGAAACTGGGCACTCCTCTGCAGGTCTCCAAAGAAGCTTAGTTTCTTCCACGTTCCACATCCAAGTTCTCTCTCTTTATTCATTAATTCCAGTACCCTGATATTAAATGAGAAACTGTTCCAGGAGATCTAAGGGATTGAGAATTGGTGCTTACGGTACGCGGGTGTCCGTAACTAAACATAGGACCTCTAGAATCAAGACGACTGTATTATTATTTCCAACTCATTTAATGATAAGTAGCAATACAATCTATAGGGCGTTGCCATAATTTGCCCCAGACTGTCCATATTTAACTATTTTATTTCAATGAATTTTAAACAACTACCCATGTTTCATAGCAATCACTTGAAAATATGTCAAAAATATAAGAATTTCAATCTATTTTTTGTGTTCTGAATCACGTTACCGTCTTCGTAGTATGAAAAGTCTACTTTTATAAACCTTCATAACTTTTATTAGCGACTGCTTAGCTACAAGTAACTTTATTAGTATTTGAATAGAAGATTTGTAATATTTAATGACATATATCATCTCTGAGCAGCTCTGGGTACAGACTTCCATACATTTTTTACCTATATCCTTTGAGCTGCTCCTCGTAACCGTACAGCAGCTTAGAGTTTTTTTTATAAAACCTCTAATTGGAATTAAATAACAACGTATTATCGATATACTTAATCGCTTGGCATAACAGATTTTTCGATAGGATGGGTCAGAAAAAAGATGTTTTTCTAAAATGGCACCATTTATTAACATAATTTGTATTGTAAACTAAACATGGTTAGGAAGGTGTTTTATATAAAAACTAATGGAAATAATCACAACCAGAGAAACAATAGTACGTGGACAATTTAATAACACACATATTATATAAAAATTTGACACATTAATTTAATTTTCGACAAATAAGATTATACGCTTTACTTTTCTACTATACGCTTTAATCTATTGAGACGAGTGTTTGGTGTCTATGAAAGAAAGAAAGATTTAATTTTTTGTTAAAAATTAATGTAGTAGGACAATTTTATTTATTTATTCATGTTTGCTTATTATTTTTATTTCGAAACAGAGAGACTATTCTATTAGTAAAGAAACATTTTAATTTCCTGACAGCAGAATTTGATTTAATTATAATTTACTATAATATATTTCATATATGTTTACCTACTCTGTATATTAAGTTTCGATGCTCACAAGATTTCATATAAATTTTAGTAAAAAATCTAATATAAATACTACATTATGTACATTCCTTAACAAATAACAATATAGCAACAATTATTTAAAATACTAATTGTTACATTTACCTACACATTGTAAAACATATTAGGTATACTATTGTATTGTATATTATATACATACTCCATTTTTCGAACTGGAATAAAATTAAACTACCCACTGAATGTTGACATTTATAATAATGTACAATGATCCAAGCTCCTAAGCTTTTAAGTACAGTTAAGTTATTCTATGTTTAAGTAGTTCAGTTCTAAGTCATTCTTGTCCTTAGTAAGTATTTAAGTAGAATCTATGCAACTCTATAGACCAATAACAAAGGTCATTATACTGACTAGTAAAAAATCTAGTCATAAATACATTGAGGCTTATAAATACTGTATATCATGTTGCTACTGCTAAAGATCGATATATAAAGTCGAATAGTCGCCGCAGAGAAGAAGATTTCAAGATAATTGAAATTGAATAGATTTTTTAACAGATAGGCTTTGGAGATATATGTGTATAGGAACTCCACAATTACTCCTTCTCTTTTACACAATTTCTTAATAAAACACCTAATATAGGTATGTGAAAATGCGTTCAGTTGCACAGTCCTGACATTGATAGTTGGAATTCTTTAATTTTTCTCTAATAGACTAATTTCTCTACACTTAATTTCTTACTATACAACGACAAATAAAGTTACTAACCATAGTACCTGCTTGGCAGTGAAAATATTTGTTAAGCGGCAGCAGAAAATAATTACACAAATGCGTCTAAGAACTTCAAAACATCTGCAACAATAGTGTAAAACCAGACAATTATTTTAAAGCCTCAATGTAAGACAATGTTAATCTTAACCTAAATAAATAAAGGCAAGTACATATTTACATTATAGCACATATTCATCGAATATATAAAACAATTATAAAACTTTATTTAAAATACTCACTACAGAAATGCAAATAAAAACAATTAAATCCTTTCACATCGGTGACTCGAGCAAACATCAACAAAACATACCTTAACGTACTTACACACATATTTCCTCTACGAAGACATCACAGTCAAATGATATTTTAAATTAAACTTATTATACCATCTATGTACCAAGTCGTTCTACAACAGTTCATTTTTATATACAAAGTTCCAACTTGGAGTTACAACATCATGGATCCCATGGATAATGGAAACATTGGCCCTCAGCTATCGAATACTGTTTCTGTCTCTGCCGATGAAAGGACTGGATTCGTGATTGTTCTTCTCTAAATTGCCCGATAGGGTCGGGTCGGGTCGACTTCTCTTGAAGAAGCCTAGTTTCCATAGCGCAATGATGAGCAATATAAGCACTATGAGTCCCACTATTATTGCGACTATTATCACCCACAATGGAACGTCTGATGGTTCACTGATCTTCAGGTCTGGGTACGCAACAGTCACTACCTGAAAATACAAAAGATTCAATTTTTAGTTTTGAATAATCAATTTTTCTTTAGTGATAAATTAACAGCACTTCTATCGACTACGAGTACTACTACTTAGAGGCAAATGATAATTTCCTAAGTTAAGCTGAACTTGTTTTTTACAAAACTGTAAAACTTGGCTCCTTTTTATAGTTATAGTAAGTGCAATATGCACTAATCTAAAGTTAAGTGGAAAACCATTAGAAAACTTCTAGCAGAATATATGCACGAAATACATCCAACAATACGATTTTCTTTGCCCAAGTCTACGACAATAATGTTAAACCTCATATAGGTATCTACATGTAATTTCACCTCAATCATACCTTCAGCCCCTAAAACCCTTAACCTCGGTGGCAGAAATAAACATGACGATAGAACTTTTCCAGACAATAATATAATAGTCTATGAAGTTAATAAAAAAGATGTATTATTTTAAAAAGAGGAAGAGATAATTACATCAAGCCAATCGCAAGTAGTCGTTGAATGCAGGAAACTCCGGGGCGTTTGCAAGTCCGTAACAAATCCTATGTCCTGCAGTGGACGTCCTTTGAATGATTAATTTTAAAAAATTTATATTGTGTACCGTAAATGTATCATCCTCATGCGTCTTCTGGTGTATATTGTAATGCTCAGGGATGTGTATGGAGGCCCTGGAGGCGATGTTGACGTGGCTGACTCGCGGGTAGTCTTCCACCAGCGTGGAGTTCCACAGGCGCGCCTTCACGGTGATAGTCGTGGCCTGCATGCGGCCCAAGCGGTAGATGACACATTGAAACTGGATGCACTTTGCGGATTTCTTTTGGCAGTTCTGAAAAGAATAAAATTAAAGATTTATCTATTTAACTAAGTGTTATTTGTGTTAAACTAAAATATTAAACAGTAATCCTACCATTTAAATGTTTTACCAATTTTTAATAAAAACAAGCATACGTAGTTTTGTCCGAAATTAACAATTAGTACGACTTTTAAAATTTTTCCTTTTAGTTGTTTGTAGTATTAAAAGGTCATAGTTTGGCGAACAACAAGAATTGATTTAATACAAATTTAATTTTTTGATAGTCGTTCCAAAAAATCCTCCAATCCATTTTGATTAATTAGCTGACGCGTGCGACTTCCACGTTTGATCTATAAATTAAATGTTGCAACCTTCCAAAACCACCAAAAACAAAAACAAATACGTAACTCCTTCTTTTAATAAAACTGGGTAAATGCACGTTATTAGTTAGTAACTAAAGTCTTCCTCAAAAACCACTCTATATATTGGGGAAACTGCATAACAATTATGTTCAAAAGTTTTTGATTTTGAACATAATTGTTATGCAGTTTCCCCAATAGACATACATTTTGTTTAATTATAATTATGTTAGGACTAACTACATGACGTAGTCGTTAATAAATAGTAGCTTTTTCACCATTTGTATTTACTTCTTCTCTCTTCTTTAGAAGAGAAGAATGTAATTCATTATAATTGTCTTACCATGTTGACGACGTGTTTCCGATGTCCATCCTTATCGGTGTAGGCTTCAGCTTTTATAATATCATCTTCTCTCTTGCGCCTGACTTTGTTTCCAACGCTACTGCTATATCCAAGTATATTGTTAGTTATTCTTGAAGAATTATGCTCTTTTTCACTTGAGCTAACACTGAGTTTTCCAGTAGTTAAAAATGGATCCATCTCAAGGTTTTCGAGGATCTCCGCGGATCCAGCGCGCGCTGTTAGTTTTAGTGGGTTAATTTCGCTCTCTGATATAAAACATTCGCCATTTCTTTGATCTGCAATAGTACAAAATTAAAATTGATCATTATGATTAACGCAATTTATCATATACCTGTGTTTGTCTTTGGTTTTTCGTTAACGTTAGAGAAAGTAGGCACTAAGATGATTAGTCGGGAATAGAGAATATTGTTTGTTATTGTAGATTATCTCACCAATGAATAATCATGTTTCTCAAGCAAAATTTAAGGTTAGTTTAGTTTTGCTATGCAAGTTGTTCCGCTTTGAGTAATAATTTGGCTGTGTAAAGATCACTATCAGATCTAAATGAATATGACCCACACTAACAACATAACGCATCTACTTTTCAAGGCAAAGGAGAGACATCATCAATCATCTATAACCCAAGAACTGAAATTTTTGATGAAAGCTCAATATTTTAAAGTTTGATGAATAAGGCTTACCATTTAATTAGTTAAATAAATTTAGATATTATTCCATATTACCTGCTTCACCATCAACTGTAGGAACATCTTCGGGATACAGTAACCATTTCCCTTGCGAGTTTTCTGACGCCACCTGATGAGGCCAGTGTATCACCACCTGGACGGACGACACTCGCCATGGACCCTCGTTAAATACCTGAAATTTTTAATAAAGCAAGATGAAATCAAAGAATTTTCTGCACCTGACTGGCAATCTTCGTTTTGAAGTAGGCACCTGATTGTAAATGTGCATTGTCAATTAATAAAACTTTTCTATCCATCCCTAACATCTCATCCGATATAGTGTGATTGAATTTATTTGCATTCATCCCAGTACTTTGGCAAAACATTGAAAAGAACCTCGAAGATTAAATTTAATGATCTTTGTCGAAGGATTGCCATGTATCCGGAGATATGAATTCTCATATAATCTCCTTCTCCTTCACCATTAAATACTTTGAAGGTGATGCATAAAATAACCATGGTTTAAACACCACAATGGGAGCATGGGCTGACATTTTTCAGCCTTTATAAATACATATATGACAACATTCTAAATCAGACTAAGAGTATTAATTTAATGCAGTCTAAGAAGTTTAAGAATTTAAGCTATCGTAAGTTTTTCGTAACAGTGAAATAGAGTCAGCCACTCCGACAATAATTACGAAAGTTTAAAATTTCGATGAATCACTAGTCATGCTAATTTTTTGTGTTTATGTTAGTATTCATATTTCTTACAATAGTTTCTTTAAACACACATTAAATTTCCAAATGTATATTTGGCTATGAATATTTGACATAGTTTTTATTTTTCCAACTATTTTTATTCGTATTGCTTTACTTTAAAAACAGAAAATGTTAACAATACCTGGTACGTATGTATGACTCGAGTGCCGATATCGTCGAAGTAATTCATGGCAGATTCGCCCTTCACTTCGCCTCCGTAGAACACTTGCTCGGGTCGCGCCGCACTGTAATTACGTTTAGAAATCGCATCAGTACCTACCGGTTTATTGTTAACAAACCTTAGTTATTGCACAGAACAGCTACATGTATAATTTAGAGTTTTATTACAGCGTATGAAAAAATAATAAGTATTATGTTATGGCATCATATTAAAAAGATTTTCTATATTTAAAAATCGTATTACTTATTTTTAAGATAAACATAATTATTTTGATTATGTACAATTTTTTAAATTTCAATTATTGTAGTTTTTCTCAATTAAAAAATACCTACTTACTTCTATTTGTAAACGCGTTGGCTATTAAAATTGTTAATGAATTATTTTAATTTATTTTTACGTTACAAAAAAACCTCGTTATTTGTCTGGGATGAACTCCGAAATTATTAAATCGATCTTCATATAATTTTGTAACTATATGTTACTTAGTTCAACTTAAAAGATAGAATAGTATTTATCTTGATTACCGATTTCAATATTTTCCAATCCAAAATGGATTTGGACAATATAAAAACATATAGCGGTTAGAACGTTACCCTTTGATTAACAACTCCGCGTTTTTGATCACAAGAGCTTCTACTTGTACAGGTTTCTTCCCAGGATATTTCTCTTTAGACGTTGAATTCGTCCACACAGTGAAAATGACTGACGGTTCATTATCCTCTAATCCTCTAGCATCAAATCGCAATGTGATTGGAGGGTTGCCGGTTGACTGTTTCTTGAAGGGGTTCTCAAGTAGACAAGATACTGTGGTTTTGTTCACACTTGTGCAAATCATGTGTTTACCCTGGAAATATTTTGTAAATGTTTTATATTTGCTGGACTATGAATTTGAATAAGGTACTGTCTAAAATACTAATGCAATATGTTTTAAAATTATATATTGGACAGTTTTATTAAATTTTATTTTCTTCATCTGAAATGCAATCTTTAAACTATCGCAATGCAATTTTTTTTTAATTTCTATATCCCTCTGAAAACCTAAACACCAACACAGCGAATCGCCTGCATTGGGAACATATAGACTTTATTGTGGTATGTAGAAAAAGTATGGAAGCCACTTCCTAGCATTTTATTGCGCTAATGTATTCTTGTGCATCTTTGACATCTTACCTAACAGTATGATTGCACTTTTAAAGTAGTTTTGTGTATATTATATTTTTTAAATATTTTAATAGAAATTAAGAATTAAGAAATAGAACTAGCGAAGTTTTAAATTAAACCTAAAAAAATGTAATATTTTTAATTCCTATTGAGATTCGACAGTTGCATACAAAATGTATAAAGAAATGACTTTTCTTCATAATATTTTGTTATCGGTTTGACTATAAAACAATTATTTCACAGGTTGTGTTGTTAAATACGTATATCAATTTAGACTGAAATTTTAACACAAACATTTAATTTTCCCTGGTATTATCCCCTTAACGAAAACTTACAGTGATGTTCGCAGCAATGTAATGTAGACTAGCGTGGTGGTTTACAAAAAGTTGCGCTTCATAAGCTGACTCTCCAAGGTTATCCACTGTTATTGACAGTTTTATTTCTTCTTCTTGACCTAATGTCAGTATGTAAGCTTTTCCGTCTTTGGCTGAAATCATATTTTTTTTATTAAAATCTAAAAATATCTCATCGTGAACTAAGAACTAAATTTTAATAACATTATTATCATTTTAACATTAATTTTTATTATAAACTAGCTATTTAGCGACTTCATCTGCGTAAATTTAGAATTTTCATTATTTCGCGGGAACTATTTCGTTTCCCGAGATTAAAAGTGGCCTACATATATCATTTCTGTCTAATCGATCTCTACCATAAAAAATAAACGTAATACCAACATGGCAGTCTTTGTTATCCCAAAATGTGGATAGCCATATCAACAAAAATTTTAAAATAAAACATCTCCTTTCCAAACAAGCAAATCAATTCAGTAGTTGTGGAATAAAAGAGTAACAAACAAGTGTAATACAATCATTTGAATACATTACTTTTCTCTAGCTCCAATTCTGGACGAAGAATTAAATCGCTGACACAAATTCCGTCAAGACCGCAATCGTTTAAGAAGTTAGCGCTAAATGCAGTTCTTGCAGTAGCATTCAATACTGGATAATCGTCTATTCTGGGCAAATCGCCTTGTGTTGAGTACTGTGGCTGTCCTTGCACTATTTTGTAGGTCACTTGGAACTGAAAAATATTAAAATTAGTAGTTATAAGCTCATATAAGTATTGGACAAAATAATGTTGTTTGAGATTATTAAACGCCTGTTAACGGTATTACATGGCATGGCCTCTATTATATAGAACAGGGTATATGGATTATGGAGCTTATACCCATAAGGGTGCTGTAATGTGGGTTTGCAGGTTGAAGTCATTAATCGTTAATTACTAACAGATAATGATGAAAATGTACCAGGTCCGATGGCTTTATGGTCTCTCCAAGCTACGGGGTAAAGAAAAGCTTAAAATTATCTATAACCCAACTTAGAACCCGAACCTATCCACTGGTCCAAAGAGGCAATTTTTTATAAAAAGTCTAGGCACAATATTTTACTTACTTTTATTGGCGTCTGTATGTCCCTAGTATTATTCTTTAAATAAACTGTGTGTTCTCTACAATCTTCAACGTTTTTGCGAATATGAATTCTTTTATTGACAATATTTGATTTTTCCGAATCAAAGAACACTCTAGAATATTTTCTCCCACCGGGAAATGTTTCCGCTTCTATAACATAATTAATTTCATGACTGTTGCTTTGAGCGGATGCTACTACGGATTCAATGATACAACACGCTTGGAAATGGAAACAGGTGTATGTCGATGCAGGATCCGTCTGACATCCTGGTTTCGTTGGATCTATATTAATAGTTCCGTCTGTTAGTCGAATTGATGTTTTAATATCGATTATCGGTTTCGTTCGAATGAGTGCAACGCTACTCTGTAAAACGATAGAAAATTATAGAATTATTTTAAGCAATTAAGCTAAAAATCGTGTTTTATTCGATTTTAAACTTACATTTTCATAAGCACCAACCAGTAAGTCCGGATAACCATTTGCATCCATGTCAATTCCACCAGATAGCGAATAGCCAAATGTCTTAATAACTCGTGGCAAAGCCTCGGCTCTTATAATTTGATCAGGTTTTGTTTTAAGACCATTGATTCTATCACCCATGTGAATATAAACTACACCATTGTCTTCATAAGGACTTCCGATTGCTACATCTTCGCAACCATCTTTGTTTAAATCGCCAGTATTTGCAATCGCAATACCAAATTGTGTTTCAGGCTTACCAGTCAGTCTTACATTATACGTTTGAGGTAAGTTACGGTTTACGTTAAGATATAAATAAACAGCGCCGCCAATGTCCTTTGAAAAGTAAAATGGTGCACCAACTAATAAATCTGGTAACCTAAAAAAAATTAATAAGCCATTAAAATAAACTATATTCGTTTTTTTTTGCGTGTAAAAATATTCCCCTTCCCTTTCAAATAGTTGCTATGTACTAAAAGTGGATTGATAATAGTCCTCCAGGTGAGTTGATCTCTCAGTGATATATACTTTACTTTGACGCTTCAAAGTCATTAAAGCTGATATTACATTAGTTAATATTTTTTATGATAGATAAATTGTTATACTATGTTTTTCGTACCCATCGCCATTGACGTCAGCTGCTGCTACTTCATAGCCAAAACTGGATCCAAACTGTTCACCGCTTAGAACATGAGTAAAGTTATGGATGTCGACGTCAGTTCTAGTCCAATCTTCGATGACTCGCTTGCTGAATAATACAACTTGTCCCGTACCATGCGCACGAGGTGCTCCTGCTACGTAAGAGGGTTCACGTCCGAAGAAACTCGCACCTGATACTGACATACCTTAAACGAAAATAATTCTTTATAATAACAAACTTTTGTGAAATTCTAAATAAAGCGAAAGATTTGGACGCTAGAAGTAAAAAAAATCGGCGATAACATCTTTATAACTCAAGGTATTAAAGCTAATTGGAGTTTGAATATAAAAATAATTGCAGATTCTTCAAAAACATGTTTCAGGAAGGTTTTCACTAATAAGTGTCAAGTTTAGTTTAGTTATAACTACCTCTTACAAAGTGTTACTTACCAAGATAACTATACTTTTCAACAGGGCTGGCACCATCTTCAACAGGGGCCATATAAACAACATGGTCTCGTTCTAGAAGATCATCTTTAGTATCCTGTGTAAATATAGTCCCTCTCCACGTGTAAGGTCCAGGACTTCCTAACACTAACGTGTCATCTTCGAGAAGTGAACTACTCGTACCAACTTGACAAAACCCGAATTCTTCGTGTTCTCTGGAATTACAGAAATAAAACTTGTAGATATTAATTTACATTCATGGAACTATCTTGTTCATAATTACCTCGCTTGAATAACTAAAATAAAAGCATTTACAACGTACCGTTGTACGGAACGACCTCGACATGGCTCCCATGCATCGAGCATTTGGAGTTCATTGTCTAGCGTGTAGCAAAGACCTTGACCGAACTGCGACTCCCCAGATTTACGGATGTATCTGTAAAATTAGATTAAAAAACTTCACTTTCACGTGTTAATAATCGTGTCATTTGCTAGTATAACACTAAATAAGACGGGTTTTTACTGTCCGTTTGATTTCTGAAAGTATTCAAGTTGTCGAAACAAATCAACACTTGACTATGATGATTACCAAAAATCATTTAGATATAATTAGAGTCTGCCAAAACATAGAGCAAAGATATAACGACAAAAAGCAAAACATTATTCTACAGCAATTAATACGTTCGCTTACGACTAATACGAGTAGTTTATAGAAATCTCGCACCTGTGAGCACATACAACAGCTTTCCTTCCAGCGCCTTGGCTTCGAACCGAAACTCCTAGCCACTGACCATCCTTGATCTCGTCAGAATGGGGTCCAGTCAGATGAGCAGAATCAAGATCTAAACACAATCAGTTCTCTTCATTATAATTATCTTAATTAAAACATGAAGGCAAAATAAACAAGCTGCAAAACATATTTCAGCGACATCTGCTGGAGCTCGGGCCAATTCATTCAGCAAAAATATCCTTTTAATGTATTAGTAAATTTTCAGAAGTAATTCTCTTATTGACAAACATTTTTTATAAGCGAAAACAACTAAATTAGACACAAAATATAAAAACACGATTAAAGTCATCGAAATCAAACCAAAAACATTATTTTTCCTTTGCGTATTTCAGCAGCTTAAACACATCTTTGGAAATATTTATGCTTGTTATATATAAACTTAAAAAATCAGAACAAGATAACAAGAAAGTTAGATTAAACAAAAATGTTGCTTTCGTTTAAAGTATAGTAATGGCAAGAAACCCAAGATCAAACCAAGTTGTGGATCGTTGGCAAAGCTTTGCAACCAGGCGTGTATGATGCAAGATAAGAATATCTTATTACCGTGAGGCAAATTATAGAAAATCTTGCAATAAATAAAACAGAAATCGTGTTTCATGTTGCATATGCTTCATGTGGTATATTCATCCTCGATCAAAAGAAAACATGCTTAGTTGATGATGTAAAAAAAGTAAATACTTTTTGCAAAGCATTGGGGAGATCACAGCAATAGTTATAAAAAGTTTAAAAAGTAAAATATCAAGCTTAATGCATAGAAAAGTATTTGCTTTAATTACAAAAAATAAAAATAACACTGACTATAAGTATATTTAAAGTAATTTTATAAAGTGACGTTTTTCTTCTGTGACCTGTAATAAATTGATCATGAGCGGTGTTTGTGTAGTAACGTTATTGATTTGTGTGGTCTCAAGTTAATGGTCATTATAGAAAACTACTTTGTTAATTTTGAGCTGATAAAATTAATCGACGGCCGATCAGTTAATCCACCAGAAAACACCAATTATTATGTTTAATTTGAAAGATGACTAACTATGTACTGATGTTATTCGGCCCAGTGTTACATTATTGCTATGTTAGACAATTTGATATCAAAAACCGGACATATTTTGGTTTTCGTAGTTAAACTGTTGACTAGTGTTGTATTTAAAGTTACTAATATTGCTGTTAAGAGATTAATTGTTTTAACCAATCACCTTATTTTGGGTTAAAAGTGGTATGATAATAAATATAAAGACACTGAAAATTGTCGAAAGCGTTCTAATTCTTATGTTTGTATAAGTTTATACTTTCTGACTGTCTGTTCTAAATTGAGACGCAAGCTATATTTACAAATGCTAAAATAAATAGTAGATAACAATTTTACTGAATTATAAAAGTACAGTGGAATAAAATGTACAGTGGAATTTATGTAATTACTACTTATAAAGCCAGTTTACAGACAATTTTCGTAGTTTCGTGAACCATAAATACAATGATTATTAAATTCTATCATATAAAGTGCTGGTAAGCAGTGAGTGGGTGCTTTTGCAAGCAGTTAGTGCTGATTCATGTTATTAGATTTGGAATTTATTTTCATTTATACATTTGTCATATTTGAATTATCACTGTGTAATTTTAGAGTCACAGAAAATAAATTCCAAGTCTTGAATAATGGTTTTATATAAATAATGTCTGATTCATTCGGTTAGAACATGCTTTACATATTTCTTCAGGGCATAGCTGGAACTTAGTAAAGTCGGCAATTAGTATCAAAGGTAAATACAGCGATTAGTGTCTATTAGTCAACGAGCGAAAGATTAAATGTAAAGGAGGTTGAGACCACAGCTCACTTACTCGTATTTATCTTGCCGTACTTCGCTGTTTGGGGCACCACCGACAAAAGACAACATAATATCATTAAAACTTATAATGACATTAAAATCGTTCCAGCATTCCTAACGAGTTTGGTGTTTTGTGTTTTGTTACTACGTAAATACATTGTGTCCTACGTTAAGCTCTAAGTGTATTCATTAATTCTATCAAGTGTTTTTCAAATATTCACTACTTTTTTCTAACGACTATATTACTTTACAACTACTTTCAAACTGATAATCTACATTTGAACTTTATACAATGTTGTATTAACTTTTGTTTCAATCGTTCATCAATATCATAAAAAAACCTTATTGATATTTGCAAAAACATTTGGCACTGTTTTTTGAAGAAAGCTCTCGATTTTCTCGTTTTATGATGATTTATGAATGCATCGTGTAATAGGCCCCAAATGGAAACAGCCTAATTATTATAATGACTCCACTAAAGTTTATTATTAAAACATTTCAAGTGTTGATATCGACATGAAACGAACCCCATTTGAATTTGAGTATTATTATTTTATTATATATTTTATGATGACGATTTGATATTTTTATTATGATGACAAGCGCGTTTGAGTGTGTAAAATAAAGGAACGTCAGCACAGTAGAAACAAATTAAATCTTGTAGAGTAATATGCGTAGGAGGCATATGCCATCGAAACCTGTGTATAAAAAGCTATTATTAATATTACAGGAAGATAATAATAATTTAAGTAGATATGTTTCTGCATTGCTGACGCTACTTCGGTTTCACACGCCGTGTCCAACGCCTATCCTTTCTTACTTTCAACCAAAGCTTTGATATTAACCAAACCAAGGCTTTAGCAGCAGCTCTGACACTTATCTATAACTTGTCTAATATTCCTCTTTACCCTCTATTTAGTAAATGTCTTGGGATTGTGGGTACCTACAACAATATATCAAATGACGGGGATCGAACCCTAAATATCTCATTTGTATAGGACCTTCAAATTAAGGTTGTAAATGTTTAAGGCCTATACGCGGTAGTGTTCTTACTTCGTTTCCCATCTGTGACGATTTGCTCGCAGTCCCTTGGCGAAGGGCTGACTCGACATTTCCACAGTGCGCCGGATCTCGTCGTATTGGGTTGTAGGTTTTGACCAAGAGGAGCGCCTACAAGCAGCCTGTAACAAAAATAATTTAAATATGAATAATGTAGGAAACTGTCTCGTTGGTTTAGTTGTTAACCTATGTGGCTTCGATCACGAGGTCCTGGGTTCGATTCCTGGGTCGAGTCACGGAATTTTTCTTCTATGAAATGTTCAACACATTCCAAGCTCGGAGTCTGGAAGTTGGTGGTGTTACACCCCCGTGCCTCGGAGAGCACGTTAAGCCGTCGGTCCCGGTCACTTTCATCAACATCTGATAGTGATCGTTAATAAATGAAACATTATCACTATAAGCCCGCCAACCCGCATTGGAGCAGCGTGGTGGGTGTACGCTCTACATCCCCTCTCGTATAAGGAGGGAGGCCTGGCCCTGTAGTGGGCCGTTGATAGGCTGATAATTCTGATGATGAATGTATGAAAATATCGGCACGGAGTTCGGAGTGTGTAAATTGGTGCCTTGGCGAGTAAAGTCGTAGATATCCACATTCATCTGATAATGCTAAAGCTCAGCATGCTAAGCCCATCCGACCGCATCATAGCAACACAATACGTCAGAATTTCTATTCCCATTTTATAAGGACAATTCAATAAGAAAGAAAAATAAATTTTCGGCATTCTAATAGCCGAAAATTTATAATGATGACAGTTATTATAAATTTAATAAAAATGTTTCAATTTCTTTTTTATAGCATAGGTACATAGTTATATAAAGTTTGTAAATGTAATCATACCTCTCCTTCAATACTTATATGAAATAACGAGGGTTATTTCGTTACGCTCCCGGGTGCATCATTACGTGATTATTGTGGTCAGCGCCGTGTAGCCGGGGTCCGGACCCGTGGCACAAAATTATAATGTAGCCTCTAATTATGTACAAACAGATCGTAGATAGCAGCCATCATAGATACACGTGATGGCTGGGGGAATTTGTTCTATAATTGAAATTATCTTTTAATTACCATACGGGCTTTATTTAGGGATCCGTACCTAATCAAAACTGAACCCGTATAGTTTTGCTAACCGTTATGTTGTGTGTTCGTCTGTCTGATAGTATATTTTTCTATCCCTAGCTAAACTTTGAGAATCTGTTACAGATAGCTGTGTGTTCTTACTTTCAAAAATTTTCTGTTTAGGAAGTTATGTCTTAGTTTCAGGCACCTGTTAGTTTTTAAAATTATGCAAGTACACCGCGATTTTCTCAAAACTATTAAATTAATATGGATGGAGTTTTGTATGCATGTTTCAAGGAAAGGTTTTTGGCGTATAGATTGGCATCAGATTGGAATTTATTACTACATCAGAAAATTTATGTATCACCGTTAAAGGAGCATAAAATGAAACTAACTAAGCCGTTTTAAAATGTAAAATATCAAAACGATATCGAAACGTCATTTCTATAATTTCTCAGCGCCCTTTAGAACAATCGATCATAGAATCTTGGCGAATCGATTATGCGGCACGCGTTCAATAACTCGATATCAAATAACCCATCCCGTATTCAATTTAACATTGGTTACGGCGAGCCGCCCTAGAGTTGTGAGACTGCACCATAACGCATGCATTTAAATTAACATAAATCACTTACTAGAGCCTGTACACACTGCTGGTTTTATGTCTGCGTTTTAAATTATTTTCGTCGTTTCACCAATCACAAGACTTTTAAATTAAAAAATTTATATTTCCAAACAAAATTTAAAAAATAATATTAAATTTGGTTGAAGAACAATATTATGTTTCACCTACAATTAGGCGTTAACACTGTAAAAAGCGAGTACATCAATAGTTCAATCGAGGATCGAACCAGTTCAGTCACTTAGTCCTAAAGCTAAAACGAAAAATTCAAAATATCAATAAGCCATAATAATACATTGTATCAGCTAAATGCTTGCTTGCTTTATAGAATTTACTTTCAGTACCAGCCATTGAACTACTCAGATAACACTACATTTTAAAATTGCCTAATTAAATTGTAAGGCTTACTTCAAATAAATTAATTTGATTTAATTTGACTTGAATAACTTCATGTCTGTGAAATGTTCCAAACAAAAAAAGTTGAAAAGTAAATTCATTAATCAAAAATGATCACAGTCACAAATAACAAAGATGAAAAAGCTCGTTCTACACTTCAGTGTGGCCAATACCCAATGCGTTGTTCCAGTTAAACGTCGCTTAACGGTAACGATACGACATGAAATAATATCTATTGGTTCTCTGCGGTTTATTTATCTGATTTCACATGTATTTTGGTTAATGGTAGTATTAATAATTTATAATCTGCTACAATAGTGAAAATGTCATAGTACACACGCACTAGAGTTATACAAATTGACAGTATCATAAATATATGTAAAAGTGTGTGTATGATTTTAAAAAATGTCCATTTTTTATGTATGACAACTTCCCTTACAGTTGAAAAGTTTATGAACGTTAATGTTAGCAGAAATACTTTATTGAAAAGGTGGCAGGAAACGGCTATTTTTATAAGTCGTAAGAGTCACGTTGATGTCGCTTGTTGTAAAATTATTTTGTAATTTTTTCAAAACTCAATGTTTAAATTACCCAAAAAGAAATTCAATATTAATAGACATTAACTCCTCATTTATATCCGAGACCCGATTGTGTTCCAATTCAGAGAGCGCACATCAAATTTTATTGTGTACTAGCAGTCGCCCGCGACTTCGTCCGCGTGAAAACCTCTTAGGTACCCTTCTAATTTTAAAGACAGACAATCATACAAAATGTGTAAAGGCACATATAGTGTGCTCCTTCCCCGCTCCCCCTCTCAATTTAATTTTTTTATAGTTTCCTGTGAAGCAATACCTATTCTCCGTCCCGTCCCGTGTACTAAAGGTCTTCATTTTTGTTAAACATTGTATGAAATTTCAGTACATTAACATTAAAAATATATATTTATGGCAAGCTGATGGATATAAATTGATATTAAATAGTATATTTCACTCTTGTGTCTAGCCTTCAGAATAAACAAAAATAATTTTACAATCCGACACGCAGATAGAGATAAGCCCGTTTAAACAAACGAACTAACTCTTCCGTGTACTAAATAGATATTTGAATAAAGATCGAATTCTTAATTCATCATCGTATATATAACATAGATCTAAACTCCCCTCCCGCACGCGCACCCCCGCCTTGGTGACGCTCACTTCGCAACGCAGAAATAGTAATATTTTAATTTCGCCATAACTTCAAAACCAAACGTCCAATTTTAATTTTTTAAATACCAAATATTATCTACATAAACTGTACTTAGTGATGAAATAATTTATTTTGATAAGGATTAATAGCATGAGTAAAATAAATGCGTTTAAATGTAGTCCAAAAAAATGAAGATTTTTAAATAAAAAAATGGTTGTTGTGCCTCACTCGACATAGATAGGTATAGTGTGTCGCGGACTTTTTTGTAGATATTTATAAGATCTCCAATTAATTAGAACATTTTATGGTTCTATCTTTTATAGTTTAGGCAGCGTAAGCAAAATAAGTAACTTTTCTGGTTGATTTTTTACACCTTGTGTCCGAAAAACCCAAATATTTTACGGAACCCTATTTTTTTCCAAAATAAAATTTAGCCTATGTTACTCGTGAATAACGTAGCTTTCGAATGG
Organism: Mycalesis mineus; assembly: GCA_034621355.1. Taxonomy (NCBI): domain Eukaryota; kingdom Metazoa; phylum Arthropoda; class Insecta; order Lepidoptera; family Nymphalidae; genus Mycalesis; species Mycalesis mineus. The sequence goes on along the minus strand of CM067894.1, from coordinate 9,236,909 downwards.
TGAAAGAATTTTTAAAAACGGTTCAGTAGTTTTTGAGCCTATTCATTACAACCAAACAAACAAACAAACAAACAAACAAACAAACAAACAAACAAACAAAGTTTTCCTCTTTATAATATTAGTATAGATTTCTGATTTATCATTATCATGCGCCCATTGTTCGTGATCTCTTGGTTTTGTACCATTCGTGCCCTTAGTACGAATAGGACGAGTACCTTTGCTCGCTGATAGTTTTCGAAATAAACATTAACTTGATTTTTTTTCGGTTTAGGTGAGAACGTCGCGGAAAAAAGATTAGGAATGATCTAAATAACAGTGAGCCTAAGTCGGCTATAGTAAATTGCAGGTTTTATGGCACAGCTGGAATGCTTTGCTGAGAAACCAAGAAAAATAAGGTATTCGTGAAATTGTGATTTATTGTCAAATAAAGCTGAACTCTATCCCTACCAAATTATCACATAGTCTTAAATAGTAGATATAGATATAGTAGAGATAGACTATGTCACTTTAGATGATCAAATTCTTTTTTTGTTTTTAGCTTTGGCTCTACTAAGCGTAGAACTATAGCTAAAAGTGGGTACAGTACGATACAGCACGGTCCAATTCTCCATAGAATCGAACGCTAGAATATTTGGACTTGATTACAACCATTCAACAGTGGATCCAACAATATATCTAGAATTCTAACCGATTAGATTATCATATTGCGTTTCTAAATGAGTATGATATTAGTAATCGAAAAGGATTTTTCGATAGCAAAGTAACAGTTTTGTACTAAGCTTACAATCCTGAGTTAGACACCCACATGTGAAGGTCAACGAACTTTCGCTGAAGGGTTACAGAAAACACGGAGATACAATTAAGCCTTCATTGTTTTGCTTAGTTGCGGCATTGTCTTATCTGAGATTTCTGTTAAAAGTGTTTAGAAAAGCCACCGAGAGGCCGAGTGTTAAACAAATTGTCTGATTACGTTATATTACATGGGCTTTGGTTGTTAGAGTTTCGAAAGGCACCTGTATGCGTTGCGTGACTTATACAAAAGACACGCAACTAAATAGAATGACTAGACTGGAATAACGAGACAAAATCTTTGACTCAATCGTACTGTGTATTTCGAAGTGTTGGGAATTTTACTCAAATGAACAGAGAATACTACGAATACTTATTTTAAAAATAATTGGCATTAGACTAGAATTAAAATCTATATTGCGCTTAGAACTTCGATAAATACGCTAAGGTTTTTATGGTGTTAGGTACACTTTGATCTTGGCGACATCCCTACTAGCGACGATATTGTATAGAAATTTAGTGTTCCAGTAAAATGCCGTGTAGAAACCAGTCATGAGGAGAATAACATTGTACCTACTATTCAAAAGCTAATCCTCTTCCATGGACTATAACGTCAATTAGGTGTCAGATATAGGGCTAACACGTGCCCTATCCTATGGGTGTTTACAATTAAAAACAGCAAAAGTTAACGTTATACTCTCTCTCTGAGCTAATCAATTTCGCAAAGAGTTTGTTAGGGAGGGCTACGTTATGAATTAACAGCTTACCTAAAGATTAATAGATTATTCTAAACAGCAGAACTTAACTGCGTTGTTTTTATTGATATTTATGTTTATAACTGCAAAAGTCGTGAAATCAATCTCGCCCTCATCGGATTCATTAAGTGCGCCCACGCTCGGCCTTTTAATTAAAAACCCTTACTATGCAGTTAACAACAGATTGCTTAAAGATAAAACAGCAGAAACTGGGTTGTTTTACGTTTGTAAGTGCAAACGGCAAACGATTCACATTTAATTTATTTATTTCACAAAGGGTGTGTTAGAGACACCATGTGATGGATATCGATCTCGCCCGCATTGGTTATCAAGAAATGCGCCCACGCTCCAAACATTTGATAAACAGTTTAATAAAATATTACAAAGATACATATAAATATATTTTTGAAAATGGCAGTAGTTAACTGGCTGTAGTAATTGATATTTAAGTTTATAGCTGGAAAAGTCAACCGATTTTCACTCAGCTAATATATTTCACAAAGGGTTTGTGGAGACGCCCACTTGCCCATGATGGGTATCGATCTCGCCCTCATTGGTATCACGAAGTGCGCCCACGCTCGACCATTTAACGGTGCACGAAATCTCATAGAATTCATTAAATTAATGCAGTGTTAATATGCCAACACTTCGTGTTAGTATACTATTAACAAAATATTATAATTGAATTAATTATTCATGGAAAAATATAAATTAATAGCTTTAGCAATCGATGGATATTTATTGGATAAACGTCTTAATAGTTAAGTCGAAGTATAAGACGCATCTGATTTTTACAATTTTTATGTTACTAGCGATATTATTTTACAACTTAATTTCAATGTTTCTGACATGAGAGCTAATAAAATAAAGAAATCGAATACTCAAGATCGGGCAAATTTAGCCAATTTAACTCGGAATATAGAGCGACGCTAAGAAGAAGTAGATTAGCCACGTCTATTAATTTTTTTTTAAATAATCAATTTATTACAAGTATGTTCTTGAGTGCAATCACACCTGATGGTAAGTGTGGTAAGTGATGATGCAATCTAAGATGGAAGAGAGCCAATTAGTTAGTAGTAAAAACCACAAATCTGCATCACTTCAGTTTCTACACATTGTACCGGAGCGCTAAATCGCCTGGCTGTACGTCTTTGTCGGTAGGATGGTAACTAGTTACGGCACAAGCCTCCTACTAACCAGACCTGGACCAATTTAGAAATAGACCTTCGTTTATACCAGTGCGCCACAGAAGCCGTCAAAAATATGACCAATATTCTTCATTTCTTGAACATAAACCTGTGTTCTAAAGCATGAGCATGACAATAGTCCAGTAACAGAAATCGTACTCCGGACTTCTCGATCATAGTCCGGCCACTCTACAACGGAGCTAATCAGGCTTTATTATAACCCCAACTATTTCTCAGCCATCCCGAAACATTTGAAAGAACAAGAAGATACCTATTACATAGTCGACATATTGTTTACAAAGTCGATAGAAACTCGATCGTTCCATTAAACAGCAAAATCAAACATCTAAAGGCCGCTCCTATTCGTACTGTTATCCTTGGAACAGCCTCGCCCTACAATAGCGATAAATTTCCATCACTGCGCCATCAATCCCGTCACTCGTTGATAGCAGTGCCATATTGCACTGCCGTTTAGATAAGTTCTACAATAAAAATGCATTCCGATTGTGGGTGGTGATATATTAACTCGGACCGTTGAAACTAAACAGTGAATTATCTTAAACTATTTCATCCGCGTAAGTTGTCCGAGTGAAAGACGATAACAGGATTTACTGGTGACGATTTAAAAACCATTAACTTGGTTAACTCAAGTTCTATCATCAATTTAGACAAACTAAGTAAATCAGAAATATCACAATGTAATTTCTCATCATGGGTAGTAGTAGGGTATCAATTCTTTTTATTATGAAATTCCTCATTCTGTATTTTATATTTAGGTACCTAATAAGGAAGATGAATCAGCAGTACTAATTACATTATTATAAAGTAGAAAAAAGTAAGCTAAAAAGCTGAAGTAAGCTGTAAAAAAAGTTTGTACTGAGCAAGTATGGCGTTACAAGCTTTGAGGTATGTCTGTCTGTTTTTAATCTTTACTGATATTATAAAAACGAAAGTTTGTATGTATGGGTGGGTGGGTGTTTGTTACTCTTTCAAGCAAAAACTACCAAATGGATTTTTAAGAAACTTCACAAAATATATTTTACATATCAGAATAACACATAAGCCACATTTTAACTTGAAATTTCCATGGAAACCAGAACACGCGGCTGAAACCGCGATCGTGCTCTAGTTAGTAATATTTTATAGTCTTATAACATTTTTGTTATTTAATCAATTCAATTCGTTTTAAGAAGAATACAAAACACCAGTATTTTGATTTCAATCATCTTCCCTATGCAATGTGTTCGAGAAAATGTTATCCAAATAAACAATAAATAATTACCTACGTAATTGACTACATATCTATCCGTAAGGATATAGACTGTTAAACTGTCTCACAGCTTAATTGAAAGCTAAAGATTTGGAGCTTTCAATTACCAGTATAAAACTCTTATACTTATCTGAATCAACGCTACGACTTCATAAAGTAGAAAATGGTAGCCAATAAAAAAGTAATCTATTGAAAAGACTATTAGATTAAGGCAATTGAAGAGATCAAAGCGTCCGTGGCGGTCTACGCGAGTGATGGGCGAGCATGCCAACACGCACTGCGTCGTAGACTTACGTGCCGAAAGCGCCCACAAGTGGCTTTGTGTAAATAGGATTTCGGGTTTTTTATTATGTATACTCGAGTTCGAGCAATAAAACGTTTCTCAGTTCGAGAATGGGGATAGTTTTATATGAATTCTGTCAACGATGTGGTAATTCAAGTGATAGTTGCTGATCGATGACACGTTTCAGGTTATAAAAATGGACCTATCAAGGGGTTTAGATGTTTTATTGGTTCAGGATGTTCTACAATACAAAAAAACATTAACGAGTTTTTCAGATCTGAATGTGTATATTTTTGCAGATCATCATTAATCATCATCATCTATCTATTTTAAGGTGCTCAAGATGCACCCGGGTGACGTTTTCAAGTACATTCCACCTACACCAGCTGTCTGAGGGATAAATGGCAGTTGTACTATTGGAACTTTTTATACGCCTAATCTTAGTATGAAAGTGAAATTATACGAATTTTCTTTATGCCAAGAATTTTCTGGAGGTCGGAGTACACCTCTGTGCCTCTTGAGAGCACGCTAACCTGAGTTTCTCGGTCATAACCATTAATATACGATATTCATTGTCGCGGTGAATAACATTATCACCCTAAAGTCGGTAACTCGCATAGGATTAACTACAAATCCCCCTCATTATTCGCCGTGCGTGATGAATGATTTTTCGGTCAAAACAATTTTGTTATTTGGTAAAGTATCAACAATCCTTGACTATAATCCAAATATACGAAAAATGTACCATTCGCAATTTGACATAGCAATAGTAGGTATACTGAATAAGTATGAAAAATCTTACAAAAATAACCCGACTTACGAGTTTAATACTTATCCGCGAAGTGTTTAAGCTTATTCATACCTGCGAGACCATAAACAACTACCATCGAAAACTGTCATGTAATTGTTGTTTCTGCTCCACTACCAATGCACATATGTGTACGGGGACAATATTTACACATAGGGACGTATATTTAAATATTCTCTCGAATGGTAGGGGCCGTCGTCGGTGGTCCACCGCAAACAATTCTTTCACTAACCAAGCTTTATTACTGTGCGCCCACATTTGGAAAGCCCGACAGTTATCCCGGTAAACCCCAAGCGAATTCGAACTTGAAAATGCCCTTACAATTAACGTTAAACGAATTGTCCTTCAATTGCCTTTTTTGCCCGTTTCACAGCCATAGTAACTAAATTAGGTCGCTAATTGCAATAATGCTTTCTTAGGAAAACACGAATCACCAATATGTACTGAGAATTGCCACCAAGAGAGTTACAATGCGTAAAAATTGCGAAGAAATATCTGAAAGAACTTTAAGGATTTTAAGGGGACTATAATCTTGTTTTTACAAATACAGATACTACAATCAAGAAAATCAAAAAAGCAATAAGGAATACTTTTAGCAATAAAGATATTGTTAGCGCAAGTCGTTAATACGTCGGTGGTCCAAGATAATACTTCTCAGCAATTTTCGAAATTTTATTATCAGCCGCATATGGGAAGCTCCAAACACATATGGGTAACTCTCAACATGTTGCCTGGAGCGAATTTAAACTAAGAGTCAGAAACTCAATTACTATTAAAGTTATTAATGGCCTGTAAGAAGATATATCGTAATTATTTTTAACCAAGCTTGAGTACATACAGGAAACGTTCTACCTACATGTATCGATAACTTCAGCAGAAAAAGGAAACATGTATGGTCCTAAATTAATCTGATTATAAATATTCTGTAGTCATTCTGTATTCTGTATCTAGTCGAATGTTCAGATATAACTTAAACCAGAACGGCTAAATGGGCCTGGATGAAACGGAAATTAGGCCCAGAGATAAATAATAATAGTCTTATCTATTTTTCTCTCTCATTTATTTTCATTTACATTTTTTTTTAATTTTTAGCAATGTAATATAAAAAATTATAGTATATAAAACATTAGACAGGCTAGATTTTAAACAAGTATTCTCACAGGGACGGATCTGACTATATACTAGACTAACAAAATTTAAAAACATACATTTAAAGAACGTTTCAACATGAAAGAGAGAAGTATGTTCTTAAAGTTCACATATTTGCTTAGTACGTGATATAATCATCCATGTTGTCAGATGTTCCTTTAATTGACTACATGCGTATAAAGTCATTAAAGTAAATGAGGAAAAAATGCGAAGTATTTTACATTACTCGCAAAGGATTCGCAATAATTTACTAAGTGCTACCGGAGGCACGCGCCGTGTGTGGCGCAAATTGTATGGAAATATACGCGCATGCAAATTCAATTTATGCCATAATACGAATATAATTTGTCATAATGATTTAGGATATCCGAAAGCTTAATGCAATAGAATAAAAAGTAAAGTAAATGTCTAAATAAGCACAATAAAATAGATTGGTTTAAGATACATTGTAGTAAGCAATGTTTATCCAGTCGGTGCAATTTGGATATATGATAAGGGACATTTTACTATGTATTCGTATCATACATTTGACGAAAAAAATAAAGGTATCACTAGTATATCAAATTGCACAGTCAAAGTAATTAACAGACATCGGAAGGCCAATGTTGGCCTTTAACCTCCGATTTCATCAAAAACACGATACCCGTCGAACTAGTCATTATGACATCAGATAATATCATCAGATAATATTAGTTAGCAAGCATAAAATATAAATTTACATTGCAAGCAGCGATGTGAATTTATATTTAAGAGAGAAGAACTTTGGTACTGCTGTGAGACTTATTTATTGTTGTCGACAATGATGATAATGATTCTAATGATGATGACCGTAGTCACAATGAAGATAATGATGAATGAATGAATGAATATAATATCTTTAAGTACACCAAATCAAAAAACTCGCGATGAGAATATAACTTGAAAACCAATGAGCGATCTCTTCCAGACGACCAATTATATTAAAGAAAAATGTATCCATTGGTGTTGATGATGATAAAAATGGAACCAATAATGCAACAGTTATAAAGAAACACGAGAAATTGTAAAAGAGTGAATCAATTTCGTCATTCAATTTGCATATTTGTATCTAGTCGTCTTTTATAGTTCGTGTGAAAACATAAATATTATTTACGACTGTAATTTAACGATGCAAAACCACACGTTATGAATAGAAACTATAGTCCGTCGGATAATAAGTAGGTTGACATCGATGTCGCGTTGAGCCTTTCTAATCATAAACCATCGCTTTCCCCACTTGGGCGACCCTTCGACCATGAAACATCTCAATTAACTGAGTCCATAATTACGAGTAGGTAAGGTACTGCCGCACGAGACAAATCGTGACTGACGAGTAATTTTGTCACCAATTATGGTATCTTGTCGTTTTCACTTTTTATAATTTCTCACATAAGTGTATTTTTAGCAGCAGATCTTATAAGTTACTTAACCGAACATACAATAATAAAACTTTTGATATTAGTTTTTTCATGAGTTTGCACCATACATGCTTTAATTTAAAAAACTCTATGGAAAATAATAGGAAGATAAAGTCAACTAAAAATGTAATGAACTTTTATGTTAGTACTAATTTCACGTTATATTTTTGTCCGCAGAACGGAATCTTGCCTGTCATACTAGGGTCCAAGAGTCCAACCATCTTGTTTGTAATAAGATCAATCCCATAGGAAGTACCCTATGACTGAAAATAAGTCTCCCATCAAACGAAAGCCAAACCAACCTTCATAGATATAGGCTATTTTAGACTTTTTATGTGATACAATTATACTTACAACTAAAAAACTATGTAGTAGTAAATAAATGTAAAATAAATTCTTAGAGTGAATGATTTTGTATTTACTTCCGGAAGCTTTAACCCTGAATGTTCTGGGTTTAAAGCTTTTTATAATAAACAAAATAACTAAACTTGAGCTTAACTTTCCCGTGTTAATAAGTAAATCTGACATTTACAAATTGAGTAATGCAAGCAAGACGCTGTTTGCCGCCATGTTAGTGGGTAACAACGGGCAACAAGCCAGTCACGACGTCCCTATCTCCTAACACCGCTAATGAGAGATCTCTGCAACCGATAATACTCGCGCGCTTTACGGTTATATTTACTCTACAGGGATTTACTTAGCGCAGATGCAAAACTACCAACTTATTGCAATACACGTAAGTTCCATCTCCGTATTGTTAAAGTTTGAATTGATTTAAAAATCGGATTCTTCGGTTCATGATTAATTCTGCACTTCTCTAGGAACGTTAGATGACACATGCCAAACATGTGCAATTGCGAACATTTGATTTTCCAATTGCACATTGTGGAGTCAACATCGCTCTTGTTTCGGAGTAAAACATACGTAGAGAGTTGTATGATATGTTTATTGTCGTTTATATGACATAGTGAGTTTCGAATTTGTCTGTATCTATAGTATCGCGTTATATGGAGAGAAATATAGTTGAATTCATTGATCACACAGTCAGCATATAAAAATACCCTATCTGAATAGTGCTACTGGATAAATTTGTTTCTTGGATTCGTTCATGTTTCGCGAAAAATAGCAAAATAAATAAATCATTTACCATACGTGGTGAAGTTCCGCAAAGTAATACTTTGGGGAAATAGAAATTCGGGAAATTAGGAAGCAAATTGCAGAATGAACTTGGTATGAAATATTTGTTCTTCAACGAAGTAAAATGAAAAGAGATGATTCATATTTGAGAATATCGATTTCACTTTGATTTCTTACAAAAGGATTTAAAGCAACGAGGTGTAAAGTTATCTTTTACATCAAAATATCGCGGTTTAAGATCTGGGTTGTCTCGATACATTAAAGTGATACATCAAGTGGTCGTGAGCGGTCGTTTTGTCTGTTCCTGTCCCTTTCCTCATTTGTTCGATCATGTTCATCTCAATTGAGTAATCAATACTTTCGCTTGCGAGTTACATATGAGGTTTCTACTAGTATCACGTTTTTACTTTTACGTCATTCAAGTTTGATTAAATGATTATATGACTGATGGAATGCTGTTTATTACATGATTTGCTATTGAAATTGTCCTTTTATACATATTTTATCTGAAACATATTATATATAATGAAACATATTTTATACATATTATATACAATGAAATCTATTAAATTGCTAGCTGTGTCGAGTCGTTTCACCCGTTTACATTCCGTTCCCGGTTGAGTATAGCGAAATCCGTTCTGAGAGAGCCTTCATATCGCGAATTGTGTGGTGCTTATTAGAAGAATGCTAAATTTGAAGTGAATCGAGTGTATTATTTTAGAGATTCCTTAATCATCACATCAGTTACTGATCATTCAGTGGTATTTTGCTTATATTTTGTATAGTTTGTTTGTATTGTAAAGAATTTTTAAGAACACTTTTGCTGCTAACGAAATAGTGATATTTACTTTGTGAACTACTTGAGGCTGTGAAGCTATTTAACAATGTTAATGCGACAGTTCTTGAGAAATTCTTAGCATGAAGCACTTATATAAAATTGTTAGTATAAACATCGGTAGGTGTTATTGACATATTGATAAACTTTTGCCCACTTTAATAATATACTAACTTCACTTTGAAGTATTTGAAATGTACATACATTTCTTTTTCAATTAAAGCATTAGGTATACTAAATATTTATTTATTAAAATATCTAAAAAAAAACGAACTTTTAAGCTAAGTGATAAGTTGTTGTCATATGTTTGGAAAAAACTGTTGAAATTTAAGTGTTATAAAGATTTATTGGCGATTAGACAAGCTACCCATTTTCTACATTCTAATAACCATTATTACGCTACTTTTATCAATTCTAATGAAATGCTAATAATAAAATAACTAAGTAAGTAACAATGTCTCTATGTTTCGTATTCTGTAAATATAACACGCTTTATTTTAAACGGACATTTTATTTTAGAAAATGGTGTTCAGTTATGGCGTTCCTTGATTATCATCACTTAGTGGGAAAATTCTACGTTCCATAACATTCCTATACACAATAGTGATCGGTATACTTAAGTAAAATTGCTACAATAAACATATGCGTATTGACACACTCTGATCGACTGTAGACTGTATATGTGTTGGCTTGCGTGAGAAAGGCGCGTCTTGGGTAAATATTGAAAGACGCGGTTGCATGGCGGCATAGCACTGAGAGGTGTAATTAATATTGTTGTACTTATTACATTTATTTTTAAAATTATAATGCATTCAATACTGTATTTTATGAGTTTTTTTTATTTATAATGTTATGGGGTTCATATGAATAAGAATTTTAATTGATTCGAGCATTCCATGTTCTAGTTCTTTTTTTTTCATTGTAGTTTTTATTATACGTAGGTAATATATTAATCAGATATTGTGGTAGGTAATCAGTTCTGTGAGCATATATTATATATTTTTTATTATGTACGTTGAAAAACAAATTAATCATTATTGAATAACTGACAACATTTTTGCTTGGAATCCCGGTGACGTCTTTAGTTTCCTTTAGCCTACCTGGAACCTGACCGATACAGGTAAATATGTCAGTCAATCATTACTCTTTTTATACCTACACTAGAGTACGCCCGCGGTTTCACCCGAGTAGTTCCTGTTCCCGTAAAAAAATTGAGATTAAATTAGCCTGTGTGTTATTCTGATGAATAAGATGTATTATAGAGGTAACAAACATACACACTCACAAACTTTCGCCTGTATAATAGTGGTTTGATATATACAGATACCTGATTCAGAAAACTCTGATATCGTTATCTTTGAGTGCTAAATATATATGAATTACCATTTCCAATAATGTGGGCAGACATCGATCAATATTCCTAAACGTTCTAGCTGATAATATTGATAGATACGAGGATCTAATGAATGAATATTTATAATTACTTATTATATACAATAGAGTCAATCAAAAGCTTATAAAAGTAAAAGAATATCTGCCGAATAACTTGTAAAGTTAAACATTAACAACAACAAAAGGCAACAGTAAAACAGTAGAATTTTGTTTAATTGCCATTGATTCATTTGTACATTTATCTATAGAACTTGACAGACTCCGTGGCGCAGTGGTATGCGCAGTGGATTTATTTTACAGAGGTTCTGGGTTCGATTCCCGGCTGAATTCATTAAGTTTTGCTTAAGGCTAAATTGGTTTAGATCTGGCTGCTGCATTCACCGTAAATAAATAATAAGTAATATAATATTTAAAAATAGACAGAAATATATTGTTACGTAACTAGGTAAATAGACGTGAACTAAAGCGTTATGGCCCAAGAGCCTGCGACGGCCAGACCTTCCTTATTTTATAAAAGTTGAATTTTTCTCTGTACATGCCTCCTATACAGGTAAGAACGACCAGCGACTATAGAGTTTGGGTTGTGGTTACTTGGGCAGGTAACAGGTAGTAAAGGTGTATAAAATAGTACTTAAAATTTGTTACAGTATAAAGCTCATTTTTTTTATATTTTCTTCGGGATAACTGTAGAAATCTCGTCATCCATTGCCAGACACTTATGACAGTTGCTACCCCTTGCCAGACACCCCTAAACTTTGATAAATTACAATTATACTTTCGTTATAGTATAAAAGCTAAATTTTATATATGTTACTTGGGGGCCTATAAAAAGATGTTACCTCAATAGCCGGACAGTTTTCGTGGTTTTTACATCTTGCCAGACACATTGAAAGTCCACTGTAGGTGCGAGTACGAAAGCTTAGTCGATTACTATTTTTTAAGATATCTAATAAAAAATAATTTTATTATGTTCAATGCCATGTTGTATAAAATAAAAAATATTAGTTTTATATCATAAAAATATAATAAAAAGTATAATTGCAGTTAAAAGTTGTTTATTAATTTAAGCACTGTCGTCGATGTTTTCATTTTCTTCATCACTACTACTCCAGTCGATGGCATGATCGTCCTCAACATCACCTTCTTCGTCAGTTTCTGAAAGAAAATAAGCAATTTTATACAATTTTGAATGGTTAAAAAATTTTGTATCATAATTTGTTATAATAATTATATACCTGGTTGAGTTTTGAGCGAATCACTAACATAACTCGGTAGTTGATCCCCTTCAAACCATTTGAACTGGTATTTGTCATCTTTTAATACCCAGTCGTTATTGTCTGCTTGATATGTCGTTGGATTTTTCAAATGAGCATTATTCCAAATGGTACATATATAATTTGCTCGCAGAAATTGCTGCAGTAGCTCGCTTTTGCAAGGTGGTAGATTGCTAGCGTCAAAACTTCGCAAGTTCTTACGGTCAAAAGCTTCGTTTAAATCGGAGACTGTGTACGAGTCGATGAATACTTAAACTCTGGCGGCATCAACATCAATTACATTAGGGACATTGTAGATATTGCATATAAATCTCTGAATAATATTAAAAATGATTTAAATTTTCAATTAATTCGTTGTTGCCGAAGTTCTTGAAAGCTTCCTGGTACTCTTGATCTTTTTTTAATATGTTGTATGGTTTTAATTTTCCTTTTCTGAAGAGCGCAGGATTAAAATCACAACCTGTGATGGCAAGTAATCCAGGGAAGCTTTTCATAAATCCTGTAAATGCTTTATAACAATCCTGATGATATCCATTTTCTGAATACTCATCAGGCAAAATAATGTCTTTATATTTAAGGTTATTTTTTTTCTGATTTTCAAAACAGTTAGACATTTTTTTAATGTTTCTTCCGAGAACAATATTATTTTACCATCACTTTTATTACAAACGAAACAAATTAATGTATCTACAGTGGACTTTCAATGTGTCTGGCAATATGTAAAAACCATCAAAACTGTCCGGCTATTGAGGTAACATCTTTTTATAGGCCCCCAAGTAACATATATAAAATTTAGCTTTTATACTATAACGAAAGTATAATTGTAATTAATCAAAGTTTAGGGGTGTCTGGCAAGGGGTTGCAACTGTCATAAGTGTCCGGCAATGGATGACGAGATTTCTACAGTTATCCCGAAGAAAATATAAAAAAATTGAGCTTTATGCTCTAACAAATTTTAAGTACTATTTTATACACCTTTACTACCTGTTACCTGCCCAAGCAACCACAACCCAAACTCTATAGTCGCTGGTCGTACTTACCTGTATAGGAGGCATCGAAAATTTCAACTTTTATAAAAATTGCTCTATTAGTTGAAATTAGGAAAATATCAGAAAAATCTTTGTATGAAAGTCTGTTTTTCGAAGAAGGGCCAGGTATTTCCACGTGGTCCAAGTAACGGTAGTCTAGAAGTGGATAAATAAAATTTTGTCGACGCAAATGACTTTAATTACACCCACCCGTATTGGTTATTTCATCTTATTAACATTGTTTCCAGTTTGTTAAAGAAACGGCACATAGAATTTCTCTTCGTTTGTACGAGTATATTAATTAGGGATAATTAATGTCTGTTTACTACTTGTAAAGTTATGTACAAATATATTTGGATTAATGAATTACCGTAGGTATTCTACTCAGTTTGAAGAATCTTAAAAACATAGAATCTTTAAGATGCAATAAATAATAATATATGTATCATACAAAATATCTTATGAGTGAAAATTTAAGGAAGATTTATAGTAAAAGGTAAATAGCTATAAAAAGAACATATAGTTCAATAAGTTTTGCATCAGAAAAATACCTAGATGCTAACACAGGCAAAACCCTCACCTCTACGAACCTCTTCAAGCCCTGCGTCCCACGCAAGCTCAATATCAGTCTGAAGTGTAGGTGCTATTATTATTTACAGAACTCTCACAACCGGTCTATAATAATCCGCATGCTGCACTACTGCATATTTCTTTGATTTGCAGTTTATTTTCATACAAAGGTACGCTAATGTTTCAATATTGAGAAGATTTTTTTAGGATTCAAAGTGTTGATACTTGATCTGATTACATCATGGGGCAACGAGAAAAGTTCAGAACAGATTCCAAGACTTGTAACACGTTGAAGAATTGTGTCATTATCATCATGTCAGCTGATGGACCACGAAAAGCAGCAGTCCAGCAAACAAAATACCGATGTCCAGCAGTGACAGTGGCTTTTTGTTTGTGCCTCCAAACACTATAATCCAGACTCGCCTGATGTCAGCAACTACCTACGATCCGTTTAATGTAGCCAGTCCACCTAGTCCTACTGTGAATCTACCAGTACTGTGCTTTCCAGTGCGATGTCACCATTTTTCACTTTGAGACACCAACGGTCATCGGTTCTTCGGACTTGTACACGATGGCAAATTAAGTAAATTATTTTATGTATACTCTTGGGTAAGTTTTTATGTATTTTACTTGTGCTTGATCTTGACAGTGATCTAGTAAATGCATAACCAAGAAAACAGTATTGTACAGGTAGTAGATTAACAATTTATTAAGGTTTGCTACTCCTCTTTCTCTAATCCTAATCTGCTGTGTACAAACATGATTTATACGATTTGAGTTTATGGACTTTAATCGTAAATGTAGGGAAAATGTAGCTAAATATTTGGCAACCCTAAGTAAGGCAATGTAAATCCTGTCATCCACCCGGGCGGACCTTCGGCTAGCTCTTCAAACCCACCTGCCCACACAAGCTCGATATCTGCCCGAAGTGCACCATTATTTGCCCGCACTCCAACCGGTTTAAGATTATCTGCATAGCAACTGCGTTCTTTGATTTACGGCCTCTCTTATTATAATCTAATGCAAAATTACTGTTGCAGTCTTAGATTGCAATAAGCATTATCTTCTAACTAAGTATTACTGCATTGAAATATGATTTAGAATGTTTAACAACTTATTCTAAAACATTATTACATTTTACATTATTAAAAGATATACCTATCACAAATCTATAGAAAGAAGAATTGCTTCGTATGTAATGTCCTCTATAGCATTATTTTATTCGATTCACTGATCAGTATTTCTATGTAATTACTGTTATAATTGGACGCGGGAGTCGAACTTCATTTCTAAGTCAGGAACAACTGATATTACATTATATTTTAGTAAAAAATCGAAAGTGTTCTCTATATTTCATGAATCTATATATTTAGAACAGTGCAGTGAGTCTAAGGTCCAAACCCCCGCCTCTATTCGAATCCGAAAACTCACAAAACTACGTACAATATTTTTCATTGAAATATTATAATTTGATAGATCTAACCAAAAAGTACCTAACCATATAAAGTAGTATGTTTTGCTCTCTTAAATGTAAAAAGTAGAGCATAATTCATGATAAACGAAAATAAGCGGAAAGATTCTAACAATGCTATAATGTTCTAAATGTTAACTACCAAGTAACGCCAATTTCAAGATACCAATCATGACCAACTTAGTGTCAGAGAGATCGCAACGTTCTACGTCTTTTGACCGTCGAGTCCATGAAAACCCCCAATGAAAACAACAACATATACGAGTCTGGGACTGAAATAGTTTTACTCCCTAACGTCATCCCTATGCGTCAAGTTTAATTTTAGAACTGCAGTCTTGAGGGAACGCTATCCAGGTCAAATTAAACTTGCCGGCGTTTCATACTTATCAGCTATGAATGACGGTGATATATTACTACGAGTATTATTGATATAATTATAGTTATTAAAATATTCTCTGTTTCAATTATGCCCATTAATATCATGATCAAAGTAATTATGACCATAACTTTATTACATCACTTTTAGTATATTAATCAGTACAGTCATGTCGTAATAAAAATAAAGCGTTTAGGTAAATACATCTTAAAATTATTTGCTCCTCATAATCTTCAAAACTTCAAGATACAGATATAGGACAGGTGAAGTTGCTTCTTGCTTTGGATTTAAACTAAAGAACAAGAAACAGGGAAATATATATTTAATATTTCCAGGGTCATCATACACATTTATTAAAATAGTAAAATCTGTCGACCTTGAGCTAGGCTGTCAACAGGAAGAGCCAATTGAGCGAATGAGTCGGCGTACGACTGTGGACCGTTCAATGGCCTAGTGATCACGTCGTGTGAATTGGGTCATTGGACCAAGTCAACAACCTCAAAAGGATGATACGATAAATTGAAGATATCTCTCGTAGTTCTGAAATTATTCAAATAATATTTTACTCTATTATTACATTAATGAAGTTCATGATCTTTTTAACTAGATTAATCTACCGGATTGTCAATAAGGCTTTGTTCTGTTATTTTGTCCTTCATTTTAGAATTAAGAGCCTTAGAAGAACGATACGATAATTGAAGATATCTCTCATAGTTTATAAATTATTCAAGTAAGTTTTGCTCTACTATTAAATTAATGAAGATCTTTTTAACCAGATAAATCTACCGTATTATGTATAAGACTTTGTGCTGTTATTTTGTGCTGCATATAAGAATTGAGAACTTCAAAAGAACGATACGATAAATTGAAGATATCTTTCACACTTTATAAATTATTCACAAGACATGGTGCTCTATTAAATTAATCAATATAATGATCTTCTTATTAAGATTGATCTACTAGATTGTCTGCGCTATGTGCTTTTATATAGACTTGCATTTTGAAACTTTAAAAGGATGATATAATTCGATAAATTAAAGACATCTCTCATAGTTCATAAATCATTCAAATATGATTTTGCTATTAAATTAATCAAGATCATTTGATCTTTTTTCTAGATTGATCTGGACTTAGAGTTTGCATACGGGATTGCATTGAAGCACCTCAAAAGGATGATATACGAGTAAGATCAAGAGATCATTTCGCTCTTTCTTTTACTTGTAAACAAATACAATAACCAAAGTAACTAGTAGATATAAATACATCGGTAATATGACAGCCTGTCAATTAGCGGTTGCTTTGATCTGAAATCTGACTCTACAATGCAACATAAAGCCTTATAAAGTAACTCTGTATGAGGAAAGTTTAAGCTTATTGGACGAAATGAAACAATGGAATATCAGGAAGAGGGATGGAATTAGCCTTTAGGCGGTGTTTGCCGCTAATTGGGACCTAACTTGGATCGCCAACAAAATTATACTATCTCTATGTGAACCATATGTGGCTATGCTTCTTACGGTGTTAATTAAAATCTTATTAGCATTTCTGTAGACCTCTTATTGAGATATATATTTTAATAACTTAATAATTATGCGTCTTCAAATGTATCCTTGAATAATTTTTGAAAAGTAAAAAAGAAATTATGTACTTTATTTTTAAAAAGTTACAAAACTGTTTAACGATGGTCTAAATTTTATCATGCAACCATGTAAGGCTTCCTTGTTTTGACATAAAACTCCAATTCTAATGTTAAAACTCAAGTACCCTTAGATGGCCTAATATATTTTATACGTATTTATAATATGCAGGTATATAATAAAAATAAGGCTCAAAAACTGTAGATTTAAATTCGATTTTAAATTCAATAGTCAGCAAAACCTCATGCAATATAAAAGTCAAAGAACCCTAAACACAGAAACACAGGTGGATTTGTCCCCCTGCTGCCATTACGAAGGTATTCAATAATCCTCGCGACTTCACAAGAGTCACTCTCGGTACCCAAATCCCCGTGAGGCGCGTCCGTCACGTCCCCTATTTTCCATAACAATGGCAGGTACAATTTGTACAAGACAGACAGACAAGCGCTATCCTCTATAATTTATGGAAATGACCGCGTACAAAAACATATAACAAAGGTGTCTACTCGAAATTAAGTAGATGGGTCGAATATCGTGTTCCCCATTGTTTAACCTTTGTGTAGACTCCGTAATCGTAAATGCCATCCCTCGGTCTGCCGCTTTTGTTGTTTGGGCAATAAAAATTTAATTTCTTCCAAATACAGTCAACGCCGAAGAAAAATTAGTTTTAAGTTGGATCGCATTAATTTATTATACCACTTGGATTTTTAAGAGTTTTTTATTAGTTATTTGGTCTATATTTCATTTATGTAAATGACCTATAGATGTCTTGGAATATTGGTTTAAGTTCTTATAGCTAGAAAATTCTGCTTGATTTGGGCGCTACACGGCTAGCGATGTCGTTCAATTATCAAAATCTGTGAGCGTCGTAGTTTCTAGGTAGGTATATTGACCATCTTCATACATAGTAATTTTTTTGATCCAGACTCTCTAACCAAGAAGAGAAATCAATACAACCCACTCCCCTAAGTTTCAATGTCTCTAAGGGTTATGCATAGTTCGTTTTCAAATTCGAAAAGTTTCAGGTCCAATCAGCATGAATTGGAATATTTTTATACGCTTAAGGCATACAAGATACGGGAAGAAAGCATTAGTCATATTAAAAAAATAGGGTTTATATATTTTTTTAAATTTATTGTGCTCAAAATAGCGTTTGATTTTACGTAGAACGAACTCTTAATTTCTCCAACACCGCTAAGCCAAATTAAGGCGAACTCAATTTAAACTGTCCAGGAAGTTCTATCCGTCATATAAAGTTGTCAGTTTTATAGTAGTTTTATTCATGAAACACGTCCATGTTTTCATACGAGCTTGTAAAGTAGCCAAGATATTTATGTTAACGGCGGCCTGAGCTGCCTGCCTTTGTCACAGTACCCGCTGTCGCTCGCTAATTGGGTACGATTTATTGCACCGCGCACCGCTGTGCATTGTTTACGATCTCTTCGATCATTACCATCATCGTGGAATTGCAAGTAGGCTTAACACGGGAATTCTTAATCGGATTCGTGTAATTGATTGCTGAACTGTCGGGTTCTATCTGTTAGATTTAGATCGATTTGGAATTCAATGTTAGAAATGTTTATTGCTTTGCAGTTACTTCATTAATTAATTGCTAATATAATGAATGTGAGTAAGTTTATACTTACTTAAATAATATGTATTTTTAAGGGGTACTGGAAAGTAGCTGAGCTAACTTTCTTCTGAGATAAAACTGTAGCCGATAGAAGCTTTAGGTAACTATCTAGCTTTAGTAGCTGGAAGAATAACTTTTCTATATTTAATTTCGTCCATTTCAAGTACACCTAAACTTCTAAAAGAACTCAAAGTATCGCTACATTACTGTCAATCGAGTTTGTCTGGCTTAATATAAAAAGGAACAGTCTTGTTTAAGTATTTTTTGGTCTTATTTCTATATGGAATCAGTGTAATCAAATTAATATTAGATAATAGCATAAAACTATAAAAAAAAATTAAATTGGTAATTTTCAATAGCATACTTTACAGGGTCAACTAGTAAGTATAAACAAGTATTACATAACAACTTATTACGAAAATGACACTGGCGTCACTTTTCGTAAACCGTAAAACGATTTCCACAACAAAGGTTACATCATACATCAAACACATTTTCACCTAGCCCACGCCGCTCGTTAGCTTTGTTTACACACAAACACATAACTACATAAATAAACAAGACCTAACGCACAGACAAGGTGCAAAAATTACCCAAATTCGTCCATTTCTCTTCATGGATAGAAGTGAATTATTACAAACATTACGTAATTCAATATATACTTTTCAATATACTCTTATACATAGTACCACATCTTATGTACTTATATTACCATAAGTCACGAAAGACAATAAAGATTACAAATTCTTATTTTTCTTTTAAGCAAAAAATATAATTGTATATAAACCAACAATATTTCAGAAACGTGATGCAAAATTTGTGACGTAAGATTAATGACAGAGACATAAGCCGACATCAGTAGAAGTTGCAGTTTTTGCTAAAATGACAAATTGTAATAGTTTTTGTTATATAAAATGAAAAAGCAATTTAAAAATAATTTAATGAAACCCACACAAATATGAAAACAAGAAAGATCAAAAAGCATTTAAACCAATAAAAACTTAAACACATAAAACATCTTAGAAACAATGCAAAGAATCAGTTCCTAAAACAAAACAGTGTTATAATTCACTCGCAACTGATTGATCCAATTCGTAAATAACTTTCAACGAATAGCATTTAAAACTGGAACAGTAGTAGGGAGTGGTGATCCCTATAACCTCGTAAACAAGCGGGAAAACGTAATCACTGGATTACTTTAACCTAGATAAATAGCAGGAAAGCGGGCCCTTCGACACGATACTTTCTATTTTTCGATAGCAAAGTCGGTTTGATGGTTGGCCGTGGGCGAACATGTTTCGAAATTAAACAAGCAAGGGTTCCGACACAATTTCGACTGTTCAAAAGATTTCAATTGTTTGCATTATTGGGTTACGACTGGTTATATAGAATAGCGGGATAGGCGTTAGCTTTATCATTTGAATTATTCATTTCTTCAAGTTGAATACTTTAAAGTACTGTTGTATTCAACTCTCATTCTTTTATTCGTTTTTTTTAAGGCTAGCCCACATCAGTATAAGTTTGTTGTTGAAATTTTTATGCTGTCAAAGCACGAAATGTTAAAAGCATGTTGACAAACTTTTAACAACAAAGAAATGGTAAGTAGCAGTTACGAATTACAATTACTATAGATACTGCTAGAACAATTTAAATTAAAGATACAAGGATTTCCTAATGGTGGAAAAAATATAAAATAATAATTTGTCTTGGTCTGGCTGGTGGGAGGCTTTCGCCGTGGCTAGTTACTGCCGTGTAGAAACTGAAAAAGGGTGTGGATTTCTTCCTTCTCGTAACAAGTTAGTCCGTTTTCATCTTAGATTGCATCATCACTTAACATCAGGTGTGATAGCAGCCAAGGGCCTACTTGTAGTCGATAAAAAAACGACATTGCTAGATTTCCAATCGACAATTGCAACCAATGTCAGTAGTAAATGGTTAATTACCAAATGACATTTATGTGAAAAAGACCTTATAGTAAAGCTCAAAGCTAGCGATTATTAATTCAAAAACACGTGGACTCAGTCAAAAATGACTTCCATTAAAAGACAATCCTCGCCATAGTAACATTTAAATAAGCATTTACAATCGCGATAAAAGTTTATCGCAAGCACATCACGGATTTGCATACAATCAAAACGCCGTGTATGTACGAAATTTGGTGTAGCCGTAGGCTTAGTGGGAACATCAATCACAATGACGCCACTCGTTCCCTTATAAAGTGCACTGTAACCTTTACGAGCTATTAAATTTCTTGGACCCGGCGCCAGCAGGGTACAGACTGTTGTGAACATTTTGAATATTGAATACACATAATATAGCCAAGTAAAAAAATCTTAAATGAAATAATTAGATCCAACTTTAATATGTGTTAAATGGAGAGCACAAAACAATGTGCAATTTAATGCCTCAAAGACACAAGTTTGCGCATTTTAGGCGAAAAATCCACTTCAACATCGCTCCTACATTTCAGAACACTCTCCTTACCAACTCTAACAGCATTGGAATTCGTTCGAAATATTGACGTTTCGAACGAATTCCAGTTCCGTGATCATCTAGAAGGGAAGGCTAAGTTAGCGTCAAAAAAGCCTGGCACGCTTATAGTAGAAATAAAAGGTACTACCAACGTACGCCCAAGTATAGACTTTTGCTTTACAAGGCAAACTTGTACTTGAGTACGGCCTCATATGGAATACTGTTCCCACCAGTGGGCCGGTGCACCACACTACCAACTTCTTCCATTTGACCGGATCCAAAAGCGGGCTTCCGACTTGTTGACAATCCCAAGTAGATTTTTATTTTAATTTGATAGATGGAAAGTAGATATTTAAGCCACATCGGTAGAGCTACAAAAACAAACGAATATTTTTTATTAATGTAGTTGTTTTGGCAAGAAGGAGAAAAAGATTAGGATGGATTTTTCTGACGTCGAGACAACTAATCCACTTCCGTTCGTCGAAATAGATGCGTTACATTATTACCGGCTGAGTAAGGCGATCGCTCCCTGTTTATTCTATCACTGGCGCTTACGTCACCTAACTTCTTGAGAATATCAAACAGGAATGCAGGGTCGTAGCGAGGTTTTAATTTCTGGGGGGGGTTTCAAAAAAACGGGTGAAGCGCGTTTTAAGCTCGCATAAAGGCGCATGGGTTCTTTTTGATACTATTGAATGATTTACCGTGTTATTTTAAGATCCTTACCTTCTAAGTTTTTCTGTAATTTATTTAATAATATTAATATCTGCATTTTTCATAATTTCAGTTGACTTGAAGAGATGTCAAGGAGAGGAAATGAAAACCGTCGCCAAATAGTGGCAAAATCGAATACAACGAAAGAGTGAGCTATATTTTTAACTGCGCCGCTATTGGTCGACGTATTTCGTATTCTTGACTCGAGATATCTTTTCGGACGTACGTTAGACCAGCTAGTTTAGTAATTTCGGCTTTATTAAATCCCCTTTATCTCTGAAAAGTGATAAATCAGCAAGCCTTTTTAACTATTTTTGGACAATAACTTTTGTTGGACAATTTTTTAATTAAATTATAATTATTTTTTAATTAAATTATTAATAATTTTTAATTAAATAAAAATTTATTATTAAATGTCGTTTCTCGGACTAAAGCTAGAACCCCCAACCGCCCGCCTGGCTACGCTCGCGCAGGAATGTATCACGCATGTGTGCCACCCTGCACGACGCACCGCTTCCTCCTGTGACTCATGATCGGGGTAATAATGAGAGTAATTGCCCCTTTTCTCACATAGTGATTCATTATTAAAGAAACGAGCGCCACTTAAGTTTATTTGTTGTGCTCCCTTTAATTCGTGTGTGAATCGAAATGATTTCACACTGTAATGGAAAAAATTACTCGCTTCGTTTGAGATTTCTGTCGCTTTGGTCTAGTGGTTAGTCTATGTCCCTATGGCATCAGATCATGAGTGGTGGGTTCAAGATCAGTTTATGAAATATTGACCTTTTCTTTGTTTCAAGAAACTCTTAGTGGCAGACCGAAGTTGGCAAGTTCGTGGTAGGTATGACGACCACATACAAGCGAGAGCCTATTAAGCTCTGAGACTCAGTCAATACCGTTAACATCTGATAGCGATTGATATAGAAATCAACATTATCATTGTTGTCAGCGTTAGATACGCGTCGAATTACCTCAACTGTATGTAGCTTAAGCACATCAGCCCGCATTAGAACGGTGTGGTGGGACTTGGGACTAAGCTCCTAATCATCTCTTCTATAAAAAAACATTAAAACCAGTAGAGTTAAATATGGGAGAAGAAGCATGCAAAATTCTAGATTAATCCGAACCGATCCGTCTAGACTAGACCAAAAAAAAAATAAACAAACAGGGCTAGTAAAATAAAAGCTTGTAAAAGGTTCTGCTCTGTGGTGCCTTCGCAATGGTGTTAAAGAATTTTAGAGCAAAATATCAAATAATTCTCACATCAAACCGTCTCACGTCGCAGGAAATGGGAACATCTTGAAACAGAATCGTACATATCCATTTAGTATGCATACGCGGAACTGGCATGTTTTACTGTTCGTAAAAATTGGGCTAACGGCCTGTTAAATATGAACTATTTGTGTCATATCAAAACAAAGGTGTCGGTTGGTCGTATACAAAAGGGCCTCGTTGCCCCAGTGGTTAGTCTATGTGGCTTCGGTTCACGAGGTCCTGGGTTTGAATTCTGGGTCTATAGTAGAGAGGATTTATCTTTCAGAAAGGAATCAGGAAGTGCTTAGTGTTACACCCCTGTACCTCAGTAATTATGTTATCCAGTCGGCCTCGGTCATCCTACCATTAATCTGGTAGTAATCGATACAAAAAGACAAAATATTATCACCCTAAACCCGCCAACTTGCATTGGAGAAGCGTGGTGGATTAAAGCTCCATATCTGTTTTTCTATAAAAAGAGAAGCCTGCGACGATGTTGGAAAGAGAAGGCCGAAGACATGTGTATAGGAAAAGCGGTTGTCGGTAACTTTGAAGATGCAATGATACTTGTTTGTACGAGTAGGTCAAAGGGGACCGAAGTCACTGTGACACGGAGACCCTATGCTGACATCTCAATTAAATCTTTTATTGGATGTCAATAAATTTCAGAATAATCAATTCAGAATTGCCTTAATGGCCAGGGATATTATATCTCGTACAAATTATTACATTTGATATTATTGACCTCACAGTTAGTAACATTTCATCAGTAGTAACATTTTAATTATAATAGGAGTTAAATTGGATTCTTATCTGCGTGCTGGTCAATAAAAAATTACATTTTTTCTTTTGCACCGATATCCATATATATACCACATGGTCTATATAACGGATATCAGTGCAAAAGACAATGATTTAGTGAAGAAAAAAGTACATACAAATCTTAAAACAATCTAACTCAGTTACGGATTATCCTTAAAGCTATATACGACCAGTGACCACCCACTTGGGGATCAGGATACAGATTCCACGTACAATTGGTGAAATAAACAAATCCATTGTGTACTGTTGTGATTAGGCCCGTATGTTCGTCGGTAGTCATATCCGTTCACCATTCATCAAGCTTTGAAATGGAAAAGAAATTACTTGCATCTTCGTGTAATGGATGCGCTTTCATCTTCTGTTGAAAATATTTGGACCATAATAACTTTTATGTCTTACTATACTACTATATGAATACCAACTATCTCGTTGGTTCAGTGGTTAGTCTAATGACTTCGGATCACAAAGTCTTGCATTTGAGTCCTGGGTCGGGCTACACTTGGTATATTGTTTTGATGTTTTCTTTTTTGCAGGAATTAAAACTTCTGGAGCTTGAAAATTTTGGCATGTAGCCCCATACTTCGGAAAGTACAATCTTAAGCCCCCCAACCCGCATTGGACCACCACCAATTAAACAAAGCTCTATTGCCCCTCTCTTATGAAGAGAAAAGCCTGACCATATAGTGGGTCATTAATAGACTGATAATAATGATATCACAAATCTTAAAATAAAATCTTGTAATAAACTTAGTTCATACTCCCTAATTACATTTAAAGTGATCTATACCACACTAATCCCTAGTCATCTAAGACATATATATTGCCCTCTAAGATAAAACAGAACACCCAAAGAACGAAAACACTTCCAAAAGCTAAAACACAAAGTTTTAAAAAGCAATTTGTCTAAATAAAGTACATTATCTAAAAACTTGAATCGTTTTTCATCTGGAACGGAAGCGCTCGAGTGTTCGTGGGTTGGTAGCGCAGGCGCACTCAGAATAACCACTTGAGATTAATACAACACCTTAAATAGATTTATCTATTTCATTTGATATATTTGATCTAACCACTTAACTGTTACTTGCGGGTAAACTTAACTTGGAGTACGATTTAAAGAGTTATGAGTCCTACTTTATTGGGATAACTACCTATTGAAATGAAATGAAAATAAGTAAAATGGTGTACCTATTATTTAAGTAACCAAACCAATCAACGAGGGGCAAATGAAACTTACTCACTATTTATTATAATTACTGAAATGAAAATGCGAGCTATGTTAGTCTCCAGGAATACACCAGTTTAATGGCTACTGAGACAGAAAAAAACAAAGACCCCAGCAAACTCAGTTCTAAAACAATATTATTATAAAAAATATATTTATAAAAGATGTACCTACTCGTATTAGGATACATATTCACATAAATAGAACGGAATTTAAGTCAATTCCTCCGAGCAAGTATAAATATCATATTAGACGCTACAGCATATAAAGTACACAAGCTGTTAAATATTTCACTAGTGCATGTAATAACAAGAAGTAACAAAGAGCTAAATAGACATATACAGACTCTTTCTCACGCGAGACTCGGGCTACACTAAAGCATAATAGCATAAACATACTCGCAACGCGAACTTTATTAGCACTGAGTCAATATTTACATTCAAAAATATGCTTGGAGGATACCGGAATAATACCTACCAGATAGTAAATGATAATCATTGTAAGAAAATATTTTATTAAGATCCCCGAATCTAGAAAGGATCCTTCTCAGTAACAGAGTAGTAAAAAACGATTATATTTTTTATAATTTTTCTAAGTGTCCTTCTTAAAGATCAGTTTCTAAGTGTCCTTCTTAAAGCAAGCAAGTAAGTTACTTGAAATAAAAGAATTAGACAAGATTTAATTTAAATTAACCATGTCTTAATTCCGAATGAGTAGGGATTATCTACAAATTTTTACGTTTTAATTACAATCAAGTTTGAAAGTTGTTCCGTAATCCTCGTAGCTTCTTTGATTTAAAGTTTACGACTTTACTTATCACCCTTACTTTACTTTAAAAGTAATCTACTAATGATTAGAAATTAACTTTCTGGTTTATAAATAAAATAAATTTAAATATAAGAGTACCTACAATTTGTGTGGGCCTTGACCGGTTTCGCATTTTCAAAACGTTTAGGGGTGCATTATTGCCGGTAGGGGTACCACAGTCAGAGCCGAAATTTACCACACACTAAGAAAATATACATTACGGATTTATCCGTTTTGGGTATTGAATTCAATATCTCTCATTTCAAAATAAGTCTTAAATAACTTTGCAAGAGCGGCAGTAGGTATAAACGATAACATCTTCTTTCAGCATTTACTATGAGGATATACGGTGTCGGTAGCAAATAAGTTGCAATTATATATCTAATAATTACCAATCCAATCTTCAACACCAAACTTGAAACAAATCTGCCTAATACCATAATTTTTCTTCAAGGTTTAACATCGTAAACTTCGGTAAGCATATAAAGTTCATTAAATTATTAAAAGCACAAAAAAGTTTACGATAGTATTAATTTTAATACGCCATAACGTATGTGAACAATGTAAAACAGCATGTGGTGTGCTCCTACGCATGTCCTGTACAAAAAACTAAAAAATAGATATAAAATACTCTTACGTCAGTTTGTTATACGAACAAGATGCTCCCATTTGCGGGCCAAGTAATAATTTTAAGGTTTATTGAAGACGTTGAAGAAGAATCATTTTGTCGGCCTCAGTGGCGCAGTGGTATGCGCGGTCGAGGTCCTGGGTTAGATTTCCGGAGGGGCGGATTGAGATTTTTCTTAATTTGCCTTGGTCTGGTGGGAGGCTTTTGCCGTCGCTAGTCACCACCCTACGGATAAAGGTGTAACGCCAAGCAATTTAGCGTTTCGGTATGATGTCATGTAGAAACCGAAAGGGGTGTGGATTTCATCCTACTCCTAACAAGTTAGATCGCTTCCATCTTAGATTGCATCATCACTTAACATCAGGTAAAATAGCAGTCAAGGGCCAAATTGTAGTAAAAAAAGAACTAAAAAATAATTTCATTGTATACTACATATTTCTGTCGCTTTGGTCTAGTGGTTAGTCTATGTCCCTATGGCATCAGATCATGAGTGGTGGGTTCAAGATCAGTTTATGAAATATTGACCTTTTCTTTGTTTCAAGAAACTCTTAGTGGCAGACCGAAGTTGGCAAGTTCGTGGTAGGTATGACGACCACATACAAGCGAGAGCCTATTAAGCTCTGAGACTCAGTCAATACCGTTAACATCTGATAGCGATTGATATAGAAATCAACATTATCATTGTTGTCAGCGTTAGATACGCGTCGAATTACCTCAACTGTATGTAGCTTAAGCACATCAGCCCGCATTAGAACGGTGTGGTGGGACTTGGGACTAAGCTCCTAATCATCTCTTCTATAAAAAAACATTAAAACCAGTAGAGTTAAATATGGGAGAAGAAGCATGCAAAATTCTAGATTAATCCGAACCGATCCGTCTAGACTAGACCAAAAAAAAAATAAACAAACAGGGCTAGTAAAATAAAAGCTTGTAAAAGGTTCTGCTCTGTGGTGCCTTCGCAATGGTGTTAAAGAATTTTAGAGCAAAATATCAAATAATTCTCACATCAAACCGTCTCACGTCGCAGGAAATGGGAACATCTTGAAACAGAATCGTACATATCCATTTAGTATGCATACGCGGAACTGGCATGTTTTACTGTTCGTAAAAATTGGGCTAACGGCCTGTTAAATATGAACTATTTGTGTCATATCAAAACAAAGGTGTCGGTTGGTCGTATACAAAAGGGCCTCGTTGCCCCAGTGGTTAGTCTATGTGGCTTCGGTTCACGAGGTCCTGGGTTTGAATTCTGGGTCTATAGTAGAGAGGATTTATCTTTCAGAAAGGAATCAGGAAGTGCTTAGTGTTACACCCCTGTACCTCAGTAATTATGTTATCCAGTCGGCCTCGGTCATCCTACCATTAATCTGGTAGTAATCGATACAAAAAGACAAAATATTATCACCCTAAACCCGCCAACTTGCATTGGAGAAGCGTGGTGGATTAAAGCTCCATATCTGTTTTTCTATAAAAAGAGAAGCCTGCGACGATGTTGGAAAGAGAAGGCCGAAGACATGTGTATAGGAAAAGCGGTTGTCGGTAACTTTGAAGATGCAATGATACTTGTTTGTACGAGTAGGTCAAAGGGGACCGAAGTCACTGTGACACGGAGACCCTATGCTGACATCTCAATTAAATCTTTTATTGGATGTCAATAAATTTCAGAATAATCAATTCAGAATTGCCTTAATGGCCAGGGATATTATATCTCGTACAAATTATTACATTTGATATTATTGACCTCACAGTTAGTAACATTTCATCAGTAGTAACATTTTAATTATAATAGGAGTTAAATTGGATTCTTATCTGCGTGCTGGTCAATAAAAAATTACATTTTTTCTTTTGCACCGATATCCATATATATACCACATGGTCTATATAACGGATATCAGTGCAAAAGACAATGATTTAGTGAAGAAAAAAGTACATACAAATCTTAAAACAATCTAACTCAGTTACGGATTATCCTTAAAGCTATATACGACCAGTGACCACCCACTTGGGGATCAGGATACAGATTCCACGTACAATTGGTGAAATAAACAAATCCATTGTGTACTGTTGTGATTAGGCCCGTATGTTCGTCGGTAGTCATATCCGTTCACCATTCATCAAGCTTTGAAATGGAAAAGAAATTACTTGCATCTTCGTGTAATGGATGCGCTTTCATCTTCTGTTGAAAATATTTGGACCATAATAACTTTTATGTCTTACTATACTACTATATGAATACCAACTATCTCGTTGGTTCAGTGGTTAGTCTAATGACTTCGGATCACAAAGTCTTGCATTTGAGTCCTGGGTCGGGCTACACTTGGTATATTGTTTTGATGTTTTCTTTTTTGCAGGAATTAAAACTTCTGGAGCTTGAAAATTTTGGCATGTAGCCCCATACTTCGGAAAGTACAATCTTAAGCCCCCCAACCCGCATTGGACCACCACCAATTAAACAAAGCTCTATTGCCCCTCTCTTATGAAGAGAAAAGCCTGACCATATAGTGGGTCATTAATAGACTGATAATAATGATATCACAAATCTTAAAATAAAATCTTGTAATAAACTTAGTTCATACTCCCTAATTACATTTAAAGTGATCTATACCACACTAATCCCTAGTCATCTAAGACATATATATTGCCCTCTAAGATAAAACAGAACACCCAAAGAACGAAAACACTTCCAAAAGCTAAAACACAAAGTTTTAAAAAGCAATTTGTCTAAATAAAGTACATTATCTAAAAACTTGAATCGTTTTTCATCTGGAACGGAAGCGCTCGAGTGTTCGTGGGTTGGTAGCGCAGGCGCACTCAGAATAACCACTTGAGATTAATACAACACCTTAAATAGATTTATCTATTTCATTTGATATATTTGATCTCACCACTTAACTGTTACTTGCGGGCAAACTTAACTTGGAGTAAGATTTAAAGAGCTATGAGTCCTACTTTATTGGGATAACTACCTATTGAAATGAAATGAAAATAAGTAAAATGATGTACCTATTGTAAGTGACCAAACCAATCAACGAGGGGCAAAAGAAACTTACTCACTACTTATTATAATTACTGAAATAAAAATGAGAGCTATGTCAGTCTCCACCGGTTTAATGGCTACTGAGACAGAAAATAACAAAGACACCAGCAAACTCAGTCCTAAAACAATATTAGTATAAAAATATATTTATAAAAGATGTACCTACTCGTATTGGGATACATATTCACATAAATAGAACGGAATTTAAGTCAATTCCTCTGAGCAAGTATAAATAACATATTAGACGCTACAGCATAAAAGGACACAAGCTGTTGAATATTTCACTGGTACATGAAATAATAAGGAATAATAAAGAGCTAAAAAGATATAAACAGACTCTTTCTCACGCGAGACTCGGGCTACACTAAAGCATAATAGCATAAACACACTCGCAACGCGACCTTTATTAGCACTCAGTCAATATTTACATTCAAAAATATGCTTGGAGGATAACGGAATAGTACCTACCAGATAGTAAATGATAATAACAATCATTGTAATAAATATTTTATTAAGATCCCAGAATCTAGAAAGGATCCTTCTTAGTAAGAGAGTAGTAAAAAACGATTATTTTTTTATAATTTTTCTAAGTGTCCTTCTTAAAGCAAGCAAGTTAAGTTACTTGAAATAAAATAATTAGACAAGATTTAATTTAAATTTACCATTTCCTAATTCCGAATGAGTAGGGATTATCTACAATTTTTTACGTTTTAATTACAATCAAGTTTGAAAGTTGTTCCATAATCATCGTAGATACTTTGATTTTAAGTTTACGACTTTACTTATCACCCTTACTTTACTATAAAAGTAATCTACTAATGATTAGAAATTAAGTTTCTGGTTTTTAGATAAAATATATTTAAATATAAGAGTACCTACAATTTGTGTGGGCATTGACCGGTTTCGCATTTTCAAAACGTTTAGGGGTGCATTATTGCCGGCAGGGGTACCACAGTCAGAGTCGAAACTTACCACAGACTAAGAAAATATACATTACGGATTTATCCGTTTTGGGTATTGAATTCAATATCTCTCATTTCAAAATAAGTCTTAAATAACTTTGCAAGAGCGGCAGTAGGTATAAACGATAACATCTTCTTTCAGCATTTACTATGAGGATATACGGTGTCGGTAGCAAATAAGTTGCAATTATATAATAATTACCAATCCAATCTTCAACACCAAACTTGGAACAAAACTGCCTAATACCATAATTTTTCTTCAAGGTTTAACATCGTAAACTTCGGTAAGCATATAAAGTTCATTAAATTATTAAAAGCACAAAGAGGTTTACGATAGTATTAATTTTAATACGCCATAACGTATGTGAACAATGCAACACAGCATGTGGTGTGCTCCTACGCATGTCCTGTACAAAAAACTAAAAAATAGATATAAAATACTCTTACGTCAGTTTGTTATACGAACAAGATGCTCCCATTTGCGGGCCAAGTAATAATTTTAAGGTTTATTGAAGACGTTGAAGAAGAATCATTTTGTCGGCCTCAGTGGCGCAGTGGTATGCGCGGTCGAGGTCCTGGGTTAGATTTCCGGAGGGGCGGATTGAGATTTTTCTTAATTTGCCTTGGTCTGGTGGGAGGCTTTTGCCGTCGCTAGTCACCACCCTACCGACAAAGGTGTACCGCCATGCAATTGAGCGTTTCGGTACGATGTCATGTATAAGTCGCTAGGGGTGAGGATTTTATCCTAATCCTAACCAGTTAGATCGCTTCCGTCTTAGATTGCATCATCACTTAACATCAGGTAAAATAGCAGTCAAGTGCCTTGAAATTGTAGTAAAAAAAAAACTAAAAAATAATTTCATTGTATACTTAAATGCAATAATGAAAAAATCTCAAAATTAGTAGATAAATAGATTTGAATAATAAATTAATGATTCCTTGTTCCGGGTTGTGGAAAAATGCTTCATTGGTAATTGTCCTAATTAATGCGATTCTCGCTCACAGTAACTAACTAATCGGCACAATATTTGGTTAACAACTTCTAAACAGTTCAACCTTTATTGGCGAAATGTGTTACCGGGTTATTAACAGATGCATTTTTGCTGTACGTATTTAGTACATCGTCTATACCTATATAATTAAGTATAGCCTGTATTGCGTGATAAGTGTAACTATAAACAACAAATTCCATAAGTGGTCTGTCCTCTAGTCGTGGTTATTCTCCACCTGATGGATTTAATCTTAACCTAAATCATAATTTACATAAATCATTACTTTGAAAAGTGATTTGGTATAAATATATATTCTCCTTTATATTTAATATTATTTGGTATCAGAATATGTGTCTTGAACACATCTCCTAATTTTAGTAAAGGACAAATTAATACTAATAATTAAATTAAGATAAGGAAGATTGAAATATGTTTCCATTCCTATTGCTATTAGGGATTTGTGTGAAAATAAGCTCACTTGTAGGTTTCATTATTATCATTCACCTATTCTTCAGTTTATGCATCGGGAGGAGGTTCTCAATTCGACACGTATATTTTTTTTTTTTTTTTTTTATATGTATGACCACGCATAACTTTTTACAGTGTTGTCCGATTTTGATAATTCTTTTTTTATTAGAAAGGGCATACCTCCAAGGTGGTCCCATTGTCCGCATGTTAGGATCTGATGACGATATCCTGGGGAAATTGAAGGAACTCTTCAAATTTTGGAGGCACGCTTACAGCGATTTCGGTTTTTGTCTCAGTATCAGTAGCTTTTTGGCTACTAGTGCCGTATAATATACTATGACAGTATAGCACGAGTACGTTACATGGCGATAAATCACTAAAAAGTAAGAAATAAAACTTTTTAACAAAAAATAGAACCGACTCAAAGCGCACTAAAAAGTAAAAAATAACTGTGTCATTTAGTTGCTTTAATTTACTTAAGCATATCTAGGAGTCGGTGCCAGCCAAGGTTTCTACTTTCAAGGACGTAACCTAGAACCCACAAACTTCTTTACTACGTAAAATAAATGTTCCTTAAAATTGCTGGCACCGACTTCATAGATATGCATAAGTAAATTAAAGCAACTAAATGACACAGTTATTTTTTACTTTTTAGTGCGCTTTGAGTCGGTTCTATTTTTTGTTAAAAAGTTTTATTTTTGAATCTAGATAGACATCGATACATCACTACAACTAAATTTTGGAAATAGTCTAAGATATAATTAGATAATAACTGCTAAAAAACCATTACAATTCCACTCAAATGTTAAAACCCTTAATACTTTTTATTTTACTTCTTTAATCATCAGTCATTACGAACATCAAATACAAAATATCACAAAGTGGGCCGCTAATAAATGAGCTGTTAATTCAACAGAACAGTTAGACATCTCAAAGAGGCCAAGAGCAAAGCAAAAGGGCCCTTTTTAAAGTACGTGGGTGAATTTATAAAACGTTCTGAGTTTGATTGACGAATGCTTTCATAAAATGCAAAGAGTAACGTGTGTTGATACTCGCCTTTTACTTTAATCTAAAGTGTTTTACTTATCAAGCCATTAATTATAAAACGGATACACCTATAGGCGTGTTCCGAAAATATAATGTTAGTAATTGATTTAAATGATAATCATAGGGCAAGTGTTCATGTTATGGAGCAAGTGATGAATTTAGGCATATTTCATAAAACCCAGGCATTATAAATAATATTAAGCCATTTAGGGCGAAGAATTACTTTTCATTTGAATATCCTTATTAACACTTTGATTCACATAAAATTTCACACTATTGTGAATATTATGTCTTTTGGTTAATCTGATACAAGTTATTCACTGAAGTAAAACTTCAAGAAATTGTCAAATCTTTAAAGGATTTTAAGTTAGGTAGGTGAATTCTTTAATAACAAAAAATATTTTCTGAGTGCCAACAAAAAAAATTACCTTACCCTAACTACCACTTCGATTATTAGCCACGTTTAAAATAATTCTGCTCAATAAGTGTCGAGCATTATAAATAAAGCACAGGCAATTTGATTATTTTAGCAGTTATTACTAAACTGCCCACTCATTTTGGGAATTCCTCAAATTGCCCGGGATTTTTTTATAATACCATATTATTCACTTTGTCCATAACATATATATCGTGTGTAAACAGAGTAATCGCTACGTGCTTAGAAAAAGTAAATTGTTTTTCGGGTTCTTTGATTTAGGTGTGTAGTCGTGAGCGTAGATCTGATACGCTTTAGTTTACATTGATACAGATCTTGGGTGCTTTGGTTCTTAAATCTTGATAAGTCTTGTGTTTTTGTTATGCCGTCAATAGTCTAGTTATCCCACTTATCCGATTAAAACTTTATATCATACTCTCAAAGTATAGTTAAAAAGGACATACGGTCATTTTGAATTTAGCATTCCTTTTTATTAACTGTCATTACCTGCAGTATTTTCTTTTAAATTTCGCTTTTGCGATTCTTTTCCTTACGTTTTTATGAATATACATACAATATGCTGAACTCGGCTAATACATATGTATTAAATACATTTTTAAGAGTACGATATCCTTCTTATATATTTATCTTATTAGATTCTATACTATTTCTTTTGCAGTATATTTGTCTAATTTTTAACATAAAGCAAATCACAATAATAATTTTATATAAGATCTTACATTCGATTTTTTTTTAAATTAAGTACTATTAGTAGTGGAAACCTTTTTATCTTTTCTTTTATCGCATCTTTCTTATTATAAAATTCAATTATTCATACAGTAAAAACCGTAGAAATACAACTGCCGTTGTATGCAAAAAAAAGTAAAATTACCAAGCCTCAGCCTGCGTGTGTCTATAGATAAATCCGACACCTTTATTTAAACCAAAAATATCTCGTTACGATGAGCTCACACGCACACACAGACACACGTACCAATACAGACAACAAAGAGGCCATATAACAAGGATGAAGGTCAGAAATCCCACCGAAGTTTAACGTGCAGGGTCAAATTACAGTAGCTTATTAATGGCCCTGAATCGCATCCGCTTTTGGATACAGTTTCGGATTATTTTTCTATTCTATCACTTGTAGACGCTTGCGACTTCGTTCACATAATAATTTTGAACCGCGAAATTATTTACCAAACTATAAAGGCCCACCGCCGCGAATTCATCCTTTTGGAATTCGGATGTTTTGGGATAGTTATTTTTTATTATATCTCAATGTATCGCTGAGATCGCTCCAAGTTATACTTTATCTACCCGTGAAAACCATATAAAAATCGGCCTATTAGTTTAATTATAAAAACAATTGAATAGAACCAGGCTAAGGTTGCTCCGGTTTCGGTGTAAAACAGACCTAGTAAAACACTAAAAAAACTAGTAAAACCTTTCCTGTCTGACATAGGTGACTAGGTTTTTTGATTTGTTGTTATCTTGCGGAAAATAGCAAAGTAAATAAATTATTAACTATTTAAAAAACAGTAGTCTGTATTACGTATAAAATAAATACCTACCTACCACTTTTTTTTTATCGATTACAAGTTGGCCCTTGACTGCTATCACACCTGATGTTAAGTGATGATGCAATCTAAGATAGAAGCGAGCTAACTTGGCAGGAGAAACACGAAGTTATCCACACCCCTATTAGTTTCTACATGAGCATCGTACCGGAACGCTAAGGGTTTGTATTAACGCTATTATAAATATTGGGCCATAGGCGTCAAGAGAAAACAGATAACGTGGTGGAATTTACTAATAAATTGTTAAAAAGTTACTAAATGATTGATAAATAAGTATACCTGATCCTTGTTTAATAAGCAGAGGAATACTACTTTTCGTCAAAACCATTTTGATAAAATATTGTACAGATTAACTTTTTAGTATCTTCGTGGCGTATAGATACGTATGGTTATAGGACGGAGGTCTGGAGTTCGTTTATGGGCACCCGGTGTTGGGTTTCAAACCATCAGCATCGTATTAGGGGGAACCAGCTATTTGTTTGTATTAACGCTATTATAAATATTGGTCCATAGGCGTCAAGAGAAAACAGATAACGTAGTGGAATTTACTAATAAATTGTTAAAAAGTTTTTACCAAATGATTGATAAATAAGACCTGATCCTTGTTTAATAAGCAGAGGAAATGAATTTTCTTTTTAATAACATGCAAGCATGGAAAACTTGTATAGCTTACAAAAACTTGGAACATAGCTTTATACTTACTGCTGAGTTTGCTTCACTCTTTCAATTCCATTTATCAATTTAAAGTGGACACATTTAACAATTAATTATTATTTTACATAAAACATCAAGACAGAAAGTCTTTCACAGAATTTTTAACTATGCATCGCTTCTTTCCAAAGAAGTAGTGTCATTGTAGATATATCTCGTCCGTACATTTACATGACATACATGCATACAAACATGCATAACATTACGCCTGCTTCCGATAGGGGTAGGCAGATACTATATCCTTCCATTTACCACGTTATATTTCCATTGTATACTCCTTTACTTCCACTCTGATTAATCCCTTCATACAAGTTCGTTGGTTTAGCTCTTAACCTGGCCATTCTTTAAAATGTCAATGGTTACAGTAAAAACTGAGTAGGTATTTGTTGCATTAATAGAAATGTACTAAATAAATAATATGTCTCCTATATTAAGTAAGGAGTATTCAATATTCAAGAGGTGACTTAATCAGTTTCGTCTAAGATGACGTCATGAGGACAACGAACTTTCCTTAGCTCATAAAACTTACTATCGCTCCGATTCGCAGTCAAAATAATTTGTAGCTACAAAATAAACAACGACCACGGGAAAAGAAACCCCATGCACTTTGAA
Source organism: Mycalesis mineus (assembly GCA_034621355.1). Classification (NCBI taxonomy): domain Eukaryota; kingdom Metazoa; phylum Arthropoda; class Insecta; order Lepidoptera; family Nymphalidae; genus Mycalesis; species Mycalesis mineus. The sequence continues at coordinate 9,200,133 of CM067894.1, read as the reverse complement.
ACAAGGTTTGATTTCAAATGAAATTGTTGGAAAGCATGGCTCTTGCCAAAACCTCTTCTTTTCCTGTTATTATAACCCAGGGAACACTTAAAAAGTTGTAGTAAATTATAGATAAGAACGAACTACGAGTAATATTCTAATACTTATTAGTCTATACTAGTTTTTTTCATGTTCTTGTGTTTTATAATACGGGTATTCGTAAAACAGCCTTTCAGTAATATCAGCTATTCATTTCTTAACTCATATCTACGAGATACGACATTGTGGAGTCGCTGCCGACCATGCAACGTCAGTTAATTCACTATGTATGTAAATAAATATGCCGTACATTGCAGATGTGTGCAATACCCAACGCAGTGGCGTGCACTTCATAAATGCATAAAGGCACTGCCTACCCCGAGGACACATTAGGAACCAGTATTTGAGAAGGAATTTTCTACTTTGTATAGTTAGTACCTATAATGTCTACCCTTGTTATAAACCTTGTGCACGCCAATGACCCGACGTTGATTTTCAGTTCAGGCTCGAGTTAAGTCACAGACAGTAAATTCATACCCGTAAACCTAAAACTATTGGATTTACTTGTTTTTAATTACTCACTTCGCGATGTAAACGCTCACTAAGAACGGATTTCTCTATACTCTCCCAAGGGGACGAAATCTACGCAGGTGAAACTGGGCTGTGCCAGGTAATCGTCTATAAGCATACAGATATAAACATAAGACATATCAAAGAGATAATTATGCCTTTCCTACGAGTATAGCGCCTGCACTTGGTTGACAGTTAACAGTAACAACTGGTAGTGATTATGTTATTGTATATAGAAAGATACCATTCATCTTTGCAGTGCTAGCGCCAACGCTAAGTTGTTAATACAGAAATATTTATGTATATACTAGAGGACGCCCGCGGTATGTTTTAAGCGCGTAGTTCCAGTTTACCTGCGGGTAAAAAAGGTTTACCAAAACGAAGTTTTCTACGCCTGCAGCACCATAAAGTATTTAGAATTTCATATGGATATAGTGATCCTTGTTTTTCTCTTTTCAGTTCATTACTTCTAAACAGTCGGGTTTTTCGTTTTTTAATAATAATTTTTCAATTTTTTACGAGACTAATCAGGATAGGTTTTATTAATTGGTAAGCGTATGTACGCTTACCAATTAATTCAAAACAAATTTTAAAATCGGTTAGGAATTGGAGGAGCTATGAGGTAACAAACATAAAAAATACGCGTTAAGCCATAGAAACATTCTTATCAACTCCTACTTTGATAAAACCGATATAATTGCAGTAATGATTGCAAACATGCGTAATTTTGATGAGAAAATAATTCAAGAATTTGTAGCTAAGCATGTGGCTTACATAATCACACCTAAGCAACAAAGTACAATAATACATTATATTGAAACATCTGGTACGACTTACTCAGTTCTGTTAGAATGAAGAACTGTTAAGGGCCCAGTACAGAATGGCTTGTGATGGGCCATGCTTTGCAATGCACAACTGTGGGCCACGATCATTTGGTATTCACACAATGGCGCATGGCTCATTGCTGTCTGGCAAAGCACTTGCGATGGACGTAGAAGCAATTACGGTCGCGGCTTTTTATTTATTTACTGCCTACAAGTACTATAGAAGTTTGCACCACCACAAAGATATTATTCTTCATAGCTCCACGATAATTTTGGGCGATCAAAAATTCAATTTAGTTAGTAACATGCAACAAGGGCACTACTATACTATCCTGATCAGCACTCGGCAGCGAACTATGCGCGATTGTATGAACAACATAGGCCACGATACGCCACGATGCCTTTGAGATGTGCCCGAAAAACAGACAACTTCCCGATTGTGCGCCACGGTGGACAATTGTCCGCCACTATTCACCCCCCGTACAAAATGACGATTGCCTGTAGTGGGCATAGCATTGTGTACTGGCCCCTTTAGAGTTGTTATTGTATAAAACACATACACACATACTACATAATTATTATCATAACGAGACAGAATCGAGACTCTGGCTGTCGAGTTGCGTTGCAGAATCGACATGCAGAACTAAAAACGTTTAATCTCTTAAAATGTGGTTCCATTTTCCATGGTCGTTGTCTACATAAATTAATTTTATCTATTATGTAGTACTACTAATAAAATTGATCACAGATATTACCATTACAGTTAATTACAGTATTTAACACAACCGACCGTAGCCCGTAGGTCTTTAGATAGTACAAACCAGAAAGTTTAGCCCACACATGTAGACATAATTTTCATTGGACACGTCTACATGCATCGCCTCGGGACCTTTAGCGTATAGTAACGCCCACCGAGACACAAACGACCATTTATGTTATAGTAAGCAATTAAAGAACATGTCCGATTTATTAAAATATGTGACTGATCGTTTAACAAAGATATTATCCATTAATTTTCAACCCGCCTTCGCACGGGGTGGCCTTAAGACTTAAGACATAAGATACCTACTCTAATCGTTTTACACCATTACGTGGTAAATTAGAGTTTAGGTAATTCACCTTTTGGGTGCCAGGTTGTGGAACCTGCACGTGTGAAATCCTTGGCAAGTTCCGAGATAAAAGTAGCACCTCCGGCGGCGCACTCCAGCTTACAGTTCATCCTAGTTTAGCTTTAGTGCCTACCCTAGTTGAAAGCCCTTTGTACGCCACTATTGGCCACATTTAACGCAACCTAGATACCTCCTCAATGGCACCATATTATTGAAAAGTCACCGAAAATACCTACATAAAATTAGAGTTCAATAGAACAGCAGAAAGATGTTCCAATTTAACTTCCAAGATTTGACCCTTGAGACAAGCAAAATAAAAGCTTATAAAAACCCTAATATTATGGCTATTAAGGTTTTCTATTTACTTTTTGCTCTGGAGAATCAATACCAGTCAGTCATGCGTATCGTTATTGTACTGTAAGTACTAAGTTCGTGACGCCGCAGCGCCCGCGCATAGCTCCGGTCCAAACCATTTCACGGACCACCGCACCCCGTAATTATATGTTTATGGACTCATTTCATACGCAATGAACCTCATATTCGATAACCTGTTGACATAGATATACCAATTTGCCATTGTATAGAATGAAGACTATTTTAGATGTCGCTATCATTATCTGTGAAATGAAAAACTTTGATTTCCATTTTAATCGTGATCCAACTTAAATTTATTTATTGATATTTAGAAGTAAAAAGCAAACCTTACATAACAGAAAGTTTTAAATATAAAGCTGGTCCAATATTAACTATCACGTAGTTCTACCTACTTGATAGCTACTCTACTCTTATAAAGATTAGGTCCGACATCTTAACATGCTGTAACGTGCGGGGGTGTAACACCACAAATATCCCAAAAGAGCATTGATACTTGCCTTGTAGATCAACACTATCACGCGAGCCTCAGCCTGAGGACTAAGGTATGAAGAGTTAGGTCACAGAGCTAGAATAATTAAACATGCAGCCCTAAATTTTACCTGTTTTATACCAAAACCACCTAAAATAACATTGGTGATAGTACTAGTAGTCTACAGAGATCTATACTAGATGTACACTTAAAATTGATTTTCAAATAAAGTTATAAACTACCCGACAGTAAGTGGGCGTATGTGTTAAGGAAAGTCCATGAACCTATTTGGTCTAAAGTTAATTTAATTACAAGCTATTGTTCTATAGAAGACAATAGTATGTAAAGAGCAGTTTACAAGTTTGTCCGAGGAACACATGTACCCGCGTATTGACGTAAACAGCTGTGAATGACTTTGAACTTGGGTGTATCTACTTTAACTCTTTCATACAACTGTACCTAACCAGGTGTTTCGAGGGCCTTAACCCCAATCATAATTATATGCATGCCAAAATTAGAGCACTCGTATAAACTGGATTTCAACAGGCCTGCATTTCTAATGCAGTGCAGCTTTGTGTATATTACGAATAATGTATTGAAGAGCTAATTTTAATTGATTGAAGATTGAAGATTTTTCTAAACAAGTACTTTCCGTCTAACATATAGGTATGCGTTTAACCGAAGGCTACGTTATAGTAAAGCGCGAGTATAATATTACAGTATACTTATAAAGGGACTTTCATGCCAAAGGTGGTTACTTATTAGCGAAGGCGATAATAAACTGTAGTTTCACATTACTTGAGATTTGAGTTCAGATCACAAAGAAATTACATCAGAGTTACGAAATCGGTGGAAGATAATGTGTCAGGAGCACGTAGACCAAACAAAAGAGAGGATAAGAAGAACTTGCGCATTTTAATTCCTCCTATTAATTATAATCCCCTGGTAAGATGAGATAGACAGCCGTGGCTGGACGACATGATTTATTTTTTGTGACTGTATTTAGTTCCGGCCAACACTCTTATTATTTTTCTATAAGGCGTCATCACCATTTAATCATCGTTATCGTGATACATTATTACAATTTGTTTATATCTGGTTAATTAATTATTCTAGCGAATTTAAAACACATGTTGGTCACATCAATTTGTTCCAACTGGGAGAAGAAAAAGCGAAGTAATTATTATTTCATCAGTAACAGGTTCCTTTGGAAATCGACGACTGTATCCTGTTGCAATTATATAGACTTCCCAAATTATAAACATTATACCAGTAAAGTATATAAATAGTTTTCTTAAGGTTCAAACACGATTTTCTTTATTTGTAGATTTAAAAAATTATGTAAAATTCACTAAAAATTTGTTCGTTTTTTGTTTCTGTTTATTTCAGGTTCGAGTCAACAAGAAGTGTTGACAGGAAATCATTTATTATATTGTAAGTTGCTCAAAAAATATGATTGATGGCAACAATGTCCAAAAAACGCATTAAACATGAAGCCGGAACAGTGTATAAAAACAAAAAATTGATAAGCCCTTTTAGCTGTGTGTCTGACTTTTTTCGAAAAGGCAATTTGTCTGATGCCATTGTTCATTCGTTATAGGTGTATATTACTATTTTATTTTATTTTTAGACACACAAAAATATATGATATAAACTTTTCGCTAATGTGGAAATATGAATGAAAATACTGTCAAAATTATGACAGAGGGTAAATTTATTTTATTCTAGAGCTTTATTTACTTTTACACTAAACAATCATTGATGTTATATAAAAAGAAAAAAGGGACATTTAAACAATCACTGATATTGACAAAAAAAACTTGAGATGAATGTGAAAATTAAAAACTTGTGAGATATTATATTAATTAAGCTAAACCTAACACGACATCCTTAAATATCTCACAAAAGACTTGGTTATCCGTTTGATATAAAACACTAACCACAAACTCGCGTGTCGGACATGAACAGAAAACAATTTCGCGGCACCAACAACCCTTGGTGTTTACAATAATGTCGCTCGTTGCAGTGGGCGCGACGAAGGCTTGGCTAGCACGCCATCTTGAAATGCTTTTGATTTATGATCCAAATTACACTGTACTCGGAAGTGCTACGCTTTACTTACCTACTCGGAAATATTATTTGCATTATTAATATTATTATATTTTATTACACGTAAAGTGTACAGCATTAAATAAAAAAATATATTAGAATATAGTGCATCAAGTCTTTACTAATATTATAAAGACGAAAGTTTGTATGTATGGATGGATGGTTGTTTGATACTCTCACAATAACACGGATAATTCACAATAATTACGACTGAAACCCCTGGCATGAAGTTATTTGCACGGCACGGAGGTGTAAAGTTACTTTTACGTTTGAGACTCCTGGCTTAAAGTTATTTCCAAAATTTCCAAGGCAGGAGGGTGTAAAGACTTCCCAATCCAGGTACTTTTTTTCAAATATTTCATACTCCTATCGAATCCAGGGCCGCATGATCTTTTGACATATAGCCTAAGCACTGGACCTACGAGGACGTTTGATAGATAAATACCTACATGAAGTAAACTCATTGAGTGGTACTCGATATCCGTTAGAGACCTTTATAGTATGCGATATATGCATTCAGAAGTAAGCTTTTAGCTTAGTTTAACTAGTTTGAACTTTTTTAATATGTAATTACGTACGCTAAGATCAGGCAGTATATATAGAACGAAAGTGATTAAGCCTGAGTTGATAAATTAAATTTTGAAATTACAGTTTTCACTGATTGACCACGAATTTTTTCTGCATTTGTATAATTTTTTTAATGAAACCACTGCAGCATCATCGAGGACTATGACTAGAATAATAAAGGGAGATAAAACATCTCTTGTAAAACTATACCCTGTCCAGGCCACGAAATTGGTCAAATGTTCTAAAATTCTATACCTACTCGATACTAACTAAATCAACCAATGATTTTTTTTTCGATATCGAGGCGTTAACACTGCGTCTACAAAGGATAAAAAGTTATTGGAGAAACTTATATTTTACTAAATTAATTAAAATAGTATTCCTCTTTTATTTAATACCGGGGAATATAATAAACATCAAAATTGCGAAATTATGATGTGCCGATGCCGAATTTAAGTTAGTCGTGTCGCACTCGTTATGTTAAAAAGCTCTCAGCGATAATAGCATAGTGGATAATTACGGTTTGACCTAAATGTTACATTAATTGATATCTCGTACTGCACGCTTTAACTGACCAAATTGCGAGCGACCTCTGGGCAAGGGTGTAATTTACTACCGCAGGTCAAGGTTTCATTGTTTACTATGGGGTTTAATTTTATGACTCTCATTCATCACTAACTAGTATTATAATTAATTTCCTTTGTATAAATGTAAATGAATTTGTTTTCACACGTATTTTTACATTTAACAACTCAAGTAATGATAGAATGATGAGAAAATATGATTTGCAAACATTATATGAAGTTTTTTATAATCGTGGAAAATGAATTGCCAAAGCTTACCTGCGATTACATCAATGTGAAATCGTCGCAATAGAATTGTATCATTCTTACCTGTAACAAAAATAAAAATGTCATAGAGTGAAAAGAATCCAAAAAAATAACTGTGTCATTTAGTTCCTATACTTAAGCATATCTATGAAGTCGGTGCCAGCAAGTTTAAGGAACATTTATTTAACGTAGTAAAGCAGTTTGAGGGTTCTAGGTAATGTCCTGTAGTGGTTAAAGTAGAAACCTTGGCTGGCACCGACTCCTATATATAGAAGTCGGTGCTTAAGTAAATTAAACTAACTAAATGACACAGTTACTTTTTACTTTTTATTGCGTTTTGAGTCGGTTATATTTTTTGTTAAAAATTTTTATTTCTTACTTTTTAGTGATTTATCGCCACGTAACGTACTCGTACTATACTGTCATAGTATATTATACGGTACTAGTAGCCAAAAAGCTACCGATAACGAGATAAAGACCGAAATCGCTGTAAGCGTGCCTCCAAAATTTGAAGAGTTCCTTCAATTTCCCCAGGATATCATCATCAGATCCTAACATGATGACAATGGGACCACCTTGGAAGTATGCCTTTTCTAACAAAAAAAGAATTATCAAAATCGGACAACTCTGTAAAAAGTTATGCGTGGTCCATAAAAAAAAATATACGTGTCGAATTGAGAACCTCCTCCGTTTTTTTTCGTCGGTTAAAAATATATAAAAAGTAAATGTTCAACAAAAAAATAATATTTCGCTCAGCTATCAGTTGTCTGCTTTATTGGATAAGTAGGTACTTATAAAGAAGATTGGTAAGTCCAGAGACCACCTGTAATAATAATGAAAACAAATCCTCATACCACCAGAATATATTGAGAAGCGCTTCGATTACCTACCAGCTTAAACATCCCTCTTTAGCTGCTTACTTTGTAAAAATTTAAAATTATTATCGGAATTGTAAAAACTAAAATAAATTCACGATTTATTCAAAGTCATACAATAACAAAAGTGACAAACCCTTAGAACACTTTCAAAGCTGCTGAAAACTATTAAACTAACATAATGTGAAGTATGGTGTAAACTGTAGAGTATACTATGCACTATGTATATGTTCCAAGGTTTCAACACAATATAAACAAACTATTGTGCATACTTCTTTATTTGCAACCCTCTATATTTTGGTACCAAGGCTGTGCGTACAGTCGTGACAAAAAGCGCCGATGAATGGAGATCCATTTTATTATATTACCAAATCAGTTAGGATCGATTTGAATGCTAGAGGCCGACATCCGACTCGACTGATTGGTATTCCAGATAATCTTTGCCAATATTTTACGCGCACGTGACTAGACAGTAAATCTGTATGTATGTATACCTACACAGTAACCGTTACTGGCTGAACTAGCAGCACAAAGAAAACCACTGAAATTTACTGCGCTGATTCGCAGATAACGAATATCTGTTACTGTAGAATAAATATTAAATCCGTACATACAAATAAATAAAAGTCAAGTATTTATTTGTAATTTTCAATAAACAGCTTTTTACTAAATGCATATGAAAATATACGGTACTAACATAAAATTTTTAAACTTTGGTCTGTCAGTCTGTTCCGAAAACTGATCTCTGAAACTACCAGTTGAATAGTAAAAAATATTTTTCAGTGTGATAACCCGACTCATGTGTAATTTCCTAAGTTAATTTGTATCCTACGAGAACTAAGCTAAATAATTTAATAAAAATTACAAATACTTGAAAACTGGATATGTGAAATGACTCTATGTTAAAATTCAATATTTCAGGAGCTTTACATTTCGATTCTACCACAGAATGCGAAGTGCCTGATAGTACAAGTTCGTCTGTGTTTTTGCCTAACCTATTTTTCTGTTATCCTGGGTGGCAAGCCTGGATAACCAATGAAAAACTGGGGTATTGGTTCTGAAATTCTTTTTAGGCTCTTCATGAGAGAAGTAGGTACCGTCGAAGTCAATCATTTTAATATCGTCCTAAATACGCCAATTGTCATTGAAAGGAGCTTTTTTTAATCTACTAGAACCAATTTCTAATAGATTAAATTTTACTGCTATCACACCTGATGCAATCTAAGATGGAAGCCGGCTAACTTGTTAAAAGTAGGATGAAATCCACACCCTTTTCGGTTTCTACACTGTAGATATCGTACCGGAATGCTAAATCGCTTGTCGGCACGTCTTTGTCGGTAAATATCAATCTGCCCCGCCGAGAATCGAACCCAGGACCTCCGTCTTATATCTAAATCCAGAATCCCTCCACCTCCGTCAAAGCTTGGCGGGTCTGAGCTTGAAGAAGACAGTCCTAAAAGTCATACAGTGGTCCATTTAAAAAAGAATAATAGCGACATTGATATTTTGGCACAATAATGTTTTATTTACTTAGTACGGACTTCTATATTTCCATAGAAAATTCCCAATTTAATCCACAGTTCAAGCAAGGCACGTAATTAATCGGCGTACGGTTCTTGAAACAGTGAGTACGATTAGTTCCGACGGTGTATTGTTATATTTAACGGCCGCTCCTAATATCGACCGGTAGTGGCACACAGACGGTCGTAAAATGCCATCGGTCTCTGTTTCCGTAAGCTGTAACATCCTAGTATGAAGCGACTTTATTTTCTCCTAGCATGAAATTACTTTATAAAATATAACCACCCGCTCCCGTCCATGTAGTCGAAGGACTATGTTATGTAGGAGTAGGTATAATAATCCAACAAGCGGGGAATCCAGACCCAAATATTTCAGGTATAGAAAAACGTGCACTCGGACGCAGCCGCGGGAAATAGCTAGTAAATAATAAATATCTATAACTACAAGCTATTTTACCTCTACATACGCGGTCAAGTTTGTTATTTGAAAAATAATGCGTCTTCATTTCAATGCGTAGAAAATGACAAGGAATGTCACTAATGCTTATTATATGAATCTCTCACACAATCATCAAAATTACAAGGAATGTTGGAATCGCATCACAGTTGATTAGATACATGGTTACACATACACTAGTCACCTACTGGCGAGTGTGTAAGTAATAAAAAAAATTTTTAACAAAAAATATAACCGACTCAAATCGCACTAAAAAGTTTTTTTTAGTTTAGTTGCTTAAATTTACTTAAGCATATCTATGAAGTCGGTGCACATTTTAATTTATTTTACGTTTTTTTTTTGTTCAAAATACGATATACTGAACATACGAGAACAGCAAATCCTTATACGTTAAGTCGTTCAGTTCAATGAAAACATATTTGTTTTGGGTAGACAACAATACATGAGACTTCGTTACAAAAGTTTAATTCTAACTTTTTAAACGATTTATCACACGTAACAGTCTAGTTACATATGCCAAATACATTTTATGAATCATCTAAGAACGAAATAAAAACCGAAATCGCTGCCGTAGCTAATTTTAGCAGAGTTCCTTCAATTTCCCCAGGATATCAGCATCAGATCCTAACATAGTGACAATGGGACCACCTTGGAAGTATGCCCTTTCTAATAAAAAAAGATTTATCAAAATCGGACAACTTAGTAAAAAGTTATGCGTGGTCATACATATAAAAAAAAAAAATAAAAAAAAATAAAAAAAAAATATACGTGTCGAATTGAGAACCTCCTCCGTCTTTTTTCGTCAGTTAAAAACTCATAGTTCATCATCATCACATCTTCAACCGACTGTCAGTCTAATACGACAAAAAGTCATTGGAGTCTTTCGATGTCTGTTGTTCGATGCACATTTTAATATTTGCTTCTTTTTTTTTTGGAAAATCGATACTGAACATACGAGAACAGCAAAGTCCTTATACGAAGTCGTTCAGTTCAATGAAAACATATTTGTTTTGGGTAAACAACAATACATGCGACTTCGCTACTAAAGTTACGAAATCTAAAAACGTTGACTCACAAAGATTCTATTTACATAGCCCAAATACATTTTATGAATCATCTAAGAACGAAATAAAAACAGTCGCTGCCGTAGCTAATTTTACGAAGCTGACCTACTCCGTAGTTTGTTAGTATCTTCGGCACGTAGCTAATATCAATTCTAAATTGATGACAAGTTGCATTGTATGAGCATGCTCCTGAATCTTTTAGTTCGCCTGATATGATGACCAGCCCCCTATTCTGTAACTATGTTTTTGTTGTTTCTATCTCTCTTTATCTATTATAGTATCGCGTTAGACTGAGAGACACAGAAACGAAATTCGTTATTAATTCAGTCGAGTTATAAAATCACCCTTACATAATATCCCCTTTGAATTGATAAAAGTAGAAATATTGTGAGCCCATGTTTCTTCAGGTAAGTAAGGTATACAAACATCGAGTTTGGATTACGGTAGTTCCAACTTGTTTAGCAGTAAGATAAAATCCACAACACTTCCGGTTTCTACAAGACATCGTGCCGGAACGCTAAATCGCTTAGTGGTACGTCTTTGTCGGTAGGGTGGTAAGGGCCGAATCCTCCCATTAGCCAAAAAAGCCAAAAGATCTAATGTAGAAGTTGGTGTAATATGAGATATCAAATGTTATGCAAAGAATTGACATCGTGAACTGACAAGCTTCCAGACTAATTACGTAGGTCTATTTACCGTAGGCTCTTAGACTAATACAATAGGTAAGATTCTAATTCTGTTAGTACATCTAACAAATTAATGTTACTTTGTCCATACTGGTCATCTGTCGACATAGATAAGCCATGTCTGTAAAATGAAGGTAGAAATCACTAGTCATTTTACACCTATTTATTTTAATTAACTAGTTAATAACGAATTCATGTCAATAAATTAGATTAGTAAGCTTAAAACTAATTAATATATTCAATATCTTTTAAATAACATTTTTAAAAATAACAGAACATAATTTTAAATTTATTAGGCATAAAATGTGTTGCATTTTCTACCTTCATTTTAAATTTGTTTGTTGACAAGCATTCACAATCGAGTTTAGCTAATATAGGTACCAAGCTTCTATTTTACACAGCATGCTTAAATAAAATCATATTAAATATTTCTAACTAATCACCAACTCATTTTTTTTAAAGCTAGCTAGCTGTGTCTAGGTAGAGCTCTCGTATCCGCAAACAAAACATTATAAATGCAGAATTATTTAACTCAATTAGGAAGTACGACAAAACAAAGGAGGTTAGAAAAACTCCGTGGTAATATACAAACGCGCTCGTTTGAATACAAGCGATGGGGCGTCAATGCGGTCTAATTGTGTGCGCTTTGTTGTGGAATGTTGATTACGTTTTTGTTATTTCGAGTAGTCCTGTATTCCCCTAATAAATATAAACCGACTACAACAAATTGAGGTTATGTATTCGACAAGTTATGTCGATACTAGAGGACTCCCGCGGTTCCTGTGGGAATTTTGGGATAAAATGTAGCCTATGTGTTATTGTGTTATGTAAGCTATATTAGTTTGAAGTTTGATTAAAATCCATTAAGTATTTTTTGCGTAAAAGAGTAACAAACATCCATCCATCCATCAATACATACAAACTTTCGCCTTTATAACATTCTATTATTATTTCGCCTCTACAGGGCCAGGCCTATCTTCTAGAAGAAGGAATATTAAGCTTAGAAACACCACGCTCTTCAGGCGGGTTGGCGAACTTAGGGTGTCATGTTTAATTCTAATTCATTAACGATCATTTTCAAATATTGATGACAGTAACCGAGACTTAATATGCTCTCCAAGGCACTCCAGTAGATACTAATATAATATTAACGTATTTTCGTTAATTTAATATTTTAAAAAAAGGTAAAGAATTTGACAAAAAGTCTCTATGTACATTTGTATATTTCTTAAATAAACAGTCAATCACCACCATCGCCATGCCTGATGAAGTAGGTAATATCCAAGTATTATGTAAATTAATTTTGGTATCTTACTACATTCACATATTGTGTAGTGAAACGAAACGAAGCGAAACACATGACGTCACACTGAAGAGTTACTGAAAATGACACGTTACGTTCAGTCATAGACAATACTGTGTATAGCTACATAGACTATAAGCAATGTGTAAATGTAGTAAGGTGCCAAGTAAAAATAATTTAGTAACACTACTACGGGCTGAAAGGATCTGATGTCTGTCGAAAATAAAAATAAAATGGAACTCGATAGCAAATAGTTGCTATTTTTATAAGGAACTAGGCCACAATAAATAGAAAAATAGTGTTGCCTAACTGTAAATTCGTTGACAAAAGCAAGGATACAACATGATCATAAAATAGTCCAATTGTTTATGAGGATGAAATAAATCGCCTAAGTATATGTAGCTTTCAAGTTATCTTTGGTGCAAAAATACCAGTACAAAATAACTATTATACCAATTACCAACCTACTGGTATTTATATGACTAACGATAAAACATATAAATAAATTAAATATGAAGACATTGAATATATTTAGATAATTTAATGTTTAAAGTGAAATAAAGTAAGTATTTCATCAAAAAACTAAAATACGCAATATCGATTTCTAAGATCCCGTTTTGTACGCAATAATGTAAGTAAATAAGAAGGTATTTATTAATTTAAGTATTTCTCTAAAACTAAAACATATAAGTATTTTCAAACTTGTTTAGACTTCCAATAATATTTATAATTATATTAATAGAGCATAGGTCAATGTTTAAATTAGTAGTAAATATTTTATCAACAAAATACAATACGCAATGTTCCAACTTCCAACTAAAAACGTACTTCAAACATAATAATTTGCGTGTTCTAAACAGAACCTACAGCTCGTAATTATGTAGTCAACTACCAACTAGCCAGCAATCACCATAAACTAAAACAAATACGCGAACTCTCTTTATGTTAATAAAACCGTTACGTTACCACACGTAGGTATTTCAATGGCAGCTCAAATTATGTTGAGTTCGTTTACCTTTGTAGCTCGCAATTAGCAAACAAACATTCGCAGCGGAAGATTAACGTCTTGTTAGACTTGTACAGTCCCGTACATCGTTATGAATAAACGAAGATAGACGTATATCAGAAACGCAAGGTCAGACATTCTAATAGATTAGCCTAGAACTTCGTAAAAAAATAATGTTTGCCAGACCCAGCTCCCCTAACAACTAGGCAACTTTGGGGATTGGACTGTGGTGGCTTTGAAAAAAGCATGTTTTGAGGGATCAGATAAAAATTATAAATCATATCCCCAGTCGTTGCTTCAGTAAAATACCGCAAGTCTGGCCATTACAAGCTCTTAGTCCATTTTAGACGAAATACTGTGTTTGATATAGGTATTATAGAAGATTTATAAGTAGAAGCAATCTTATGTAAATATTTAATAACCTATATATCCAGTTCTTTTTTATATTACCAGATCCTATCCTAATTAACCAGTTTTCAATCATCAGTCATAATTCTCACAGCGACGGTGACCAAAATTATTTTCCGATAGGTATTGCTCTAGCCTTATATTCATCTTGTTACAATAATATAAAATCTAATATATAAATTTTGCCGGGTCAGCTAGTAATATATAATATTGATGTTACAACAAATTATTAATAATTTATTTTTGTATTAATGATATTTTTAATACCTTAAACTAAAGTGTGACCATGTAAACACGAAGTAAATAACTTATAGAAACTAACTTACTCAGGCAATTACTACGCCTCATAAATGTAATAATCAATATGGATTTCATTAATGTACCAGATAAATAGATATCACGTAAATGTGTAACAAATTATGCGCCCGCGTCCCTAATAAAATGCGTGTGGATCATACAAGATTAACGTACCAGAAAGTAGGCCAGCATCCGTCTATCCTTGCAACATCTATACGAACTATTGACGCGTGAACTTAATCTCTAGACAAATAAAACTGTCTATTAATTGATTAACGAGGTCGGAGAAAGTTATGTAGGCTGATGGGAGGCGATAAAATATAGTCGCATATGTTTGGTAGCTGGGATAAAAATCTTGATCGTATGTTATGGATAGTCTATGTTGTGAAGTTGGTTTGTGTTTAATTGTAATAGTAAAGTGTACAATAACAGATAGAAGTTGGACAGGTGCGCTTGAGTGTGAAACAAAAGGAGTGTTAGCGATTAACTAAAACATATGAACACTTAAATTATAATCTGTCTGTACGTGATGCTAAGTGACTTTTGTTGATAAGTGGATTTCGATGTCACAAGCCTCCTGTACCACAACAAATAGTTTAAAAAGTGTTTCTCCTGTGCTGACGTTTTTTTACTTGAAACACACAAAAGCTTTAGTGTTGTCACTACATCCCTAGCCAGACTTTCTTACAAAAATAGATTATGTAAAGAGATTATGAAATAGATTATGTGTTTTGATCTTCCAAAGATTGAAATATTATAAAAATGATCACGAGGAGATCGTATAAAAGATGTTTTTTCTTTAAACAACTTACGAGTACACGACATCGAAATTTATTGCGCGCAAATTTAAAATATCTGTGCCATTTGTACGAATTACGGGTTATTTTAAACGGACCAAGGATATGAGGAAATAAAAAGAGAAAAATCTTTCTTTTTAAAAATATAATACGTGTACCAAAGAAGCGCGTTCTCGGTAACCGTTGACAAAAACAAATTCAAAAGGCTGAGCCTTTCAATGGTCTCGTTAACTGCCGAATGCTGGATTATCGTTAAAATAACAATGGAACAATTGATTTTGAGTACCATTTTGTGAAAACACCTTTGAGAATTTGAGTTCACAAGTTTTGGGATCTTTTAAGAGAGTTACACAAAATGTTAATTTACTCTTTTTTATATTTAGGAGTACCTATTTTGTCTATAATAAATAAATAAATCCTGTGCTGTAATACCTACTTCCTAATAATACTTATAATAATAAATAAATAAATAAATATTATAGGACAATTACACACATCGCTATATAGCCCCAAAGTAAGCCTAGGTAGCTTGTGTTATGGGTATTATGATGACTGATGAATATTTTTATATATACATAAACACTTATAATACATAGATAAACACCCAGACAATGGAAAACATCTGTGCTCATCACACAAACATTTTCCAGATGTGGGAATCGAACCCACTGCCTAGGACGCAGAAGCAGGGTAACTACCCACTGAACCACGGAGGCCGTCAAATTATCCGTCCGTCCGGCCGTCGTATTATAAACATGAAAGTTTGAGACGATATATGTAAGTACGTTTGTTGGTCTTTCACGCCGAAACTTCAGAATGGATTTTGATGAAAATTTACAATAATACAGCTTATACATGAGAATAACAAATAGTTCTTTCTTATACCCATTTTTTTTACGGCAACGAGAACTAGAGGACGCCTCTAGTACGAAAGTACTTGACTAAGACTAAGAATGACTAAGTAGGGCCAATGATAAAACCCTTTGTAAATAACTTGGAAATAAAATAAAATGAACACCACGAGCGTTGAAAAAGCTCTTCGTTTTTCAAGAGTGCCCCTGAGTTTGCAAATCAGAACAAGGCACACTGTTCCACAAATTGGCCGGAAACAAACAATGTTTGCCTGTTCTCGCAGTGTAAACACCATTTTAAGATATCCCTATTTACATACCACCAGTTAACAACTCTCGCATTGCAGAATAACATTAAACTTTCGTATTTATCACAAGGGCTTAAAGTCCATTTTTTAATTTCTACAATAAGGCAAAGTGTTCAAAAGCCATGAATATTAATATTACCACGTGGATTTTATCTCAACGACACTGCATTCGAACTTACCTGTAACAAAAGAAATACAAAAATTAAGCAAAGCTTTTAAAATAACTTAGCAAAGATGATTAACTATTATTCGTTAAAAATTGTATTAATTTAAGTCTCTGATTATGTAAAAGTGTGTATGCCCTATATTTAATAATATACCTGCAGCCGGATATCTTTCCTAATGTTGTTATCCTTAAAGGTGCCCTACATTGAAAGACTTGGGTTCTTTAATGTTTCACTCTTTTTCTCGCATATTATAAGTATAATCCAGTTGCTTTATTGGTATACAAGTACATAAATAAGTAAAATATATCTCCCTATTTATCGTTGCTGTAAAATTGCTACGGAAGTGCATTGTTACAACAAATAGCAGATTCGTGACTTATTTGTTGAACAAAGGAGGGTGAAATGAAAGTAAGTAATTAAATGTATTTCTAAACTGGACGCTTTGGATGTCGAAGTCAATTTATATGATGTGACCACCCTGTGCTGCTATTGTGTTGCTTACGCCAGTCACTTGACGGACGTTGCAGGGGGATTTAATGTAAGGAGTCATTGTGTTTCCATTTTAATGAATTCTTTGTTTGGCTGCGTTACGAGTGTTATTCCTGAGGCCATTATTCTAAAATTAAATAAAATGCTATTACTTATTATGTTTGTTGTACCTCTAAAGCAATTATTATACTGTATTGACTTTTCACCAAACTTTAACTCTATGACCTATTAAGATCCACCAGTCTTTCAATCTTCATGCTTTCTCTTTTTTTAGGGTTCCGTACCTAAAAAGGAAAAAACTTATAAGATCAATTTGTTGTCCATCCGTCTGTCTGTCAAGACCCTTTTTCTCAGAAATGCGTGGAAGTGTCAAGCTAAAATTCATAACAAATACTCAAGTCTGCTGTCCCTTAAAGTCATGAAAAAATCAAGCTTCTAGGCCAAGGCAATCAAAAGATACAGCCGTATACGGTCAAGTAAATCAAAACCTAACGGGTACTTAGTTTCCGTAAGCTTAGGATCTTGAAATTTGGTACGAAGTAAAATTATGTAGATACTGGAAAAATTACGAAAACTGTAATTTTTAGTTGCATCGTATAATATTAATGCTTTTAATAATTTTAAGCTTATCCCCTTTTCTCATAAACCCGTAGAGGTATTAAATTTAAATTTATATCAAATACTTGGGCCTATAAAACCTTTAAGCTGTAACAAACTAAAACTTTTTTGTCAACACAGTCAAAGGATATAGCAATATAAGCCGCATAATTAACACACAACTAGACGCAACTAAATCAAAACCTAACGGGTAGTTTCCGTAAACTTAGAATCTTGAAATTTGGCACGAAGTAACATCATATAACACAAATAATGGAAAAATTACTAATTCTGTAAATTTTTAGTTAATATTTTTAATAATTTACACTTACACCCTTTTGTCATTAACGTGTAAAGGTATTAAATTGAAATTCATATCAAATACTTGGCTCTATAATACCTTTAACCTATAACAAAATAAAATTTCTAAGTCAACACAGCCAAAAGATACAGCATAAGCCGCATATTTAACTCTTTACTACAAGAATCTTGAAATTTGGCATGAAGCAATGTTTAGGAATAATTCCGAAAACCTTAAAATTTACGGAACCCTCGGTGCGCGAGTCTAACTCGTACTTGGCTGGTTTTTATTTCCTATTTCTCATACTTTCTTAATCTTTTTTAGCAAGTAGTATAAGAGCTTCTTCACTATTCATCTCAATTTCAATTCTTACAACAAAATTCGCTAATCCACTGTTTCTATGTAAAGTGAATAATTCTGATTTAAATTTATAATTCCTTTAAGAACTCTTTTATCGATCCACTGATTAACTATCCCATTAATTACAAGCGATACATAAAATAAAAGTTAAATTTAAAAAACCCTAAACCAGATAATCGTGGTCTTTAAACGTAACCATCGTAAATTAGCCGGATTCGAATCCCAGAACAACGAAATCATGTTAAACACGCGGCCTCACGATTAGAAATAACGTACAATAAACCATTAAATAAAAGGACTCAAACTAAAAAGTTTACACATCAAAATAACTCTTAATAACTAAAGTCTTAATTCTAAAATTCCGTGCACATTGTTACCTAAATAGGTGGTAAAGCTATACAAAGACAGACTGGAAAAAACAATACGACACGTTCCAACGTACGGGATTTCATCTCGTTATATTCCCCATAAAAGGACTCCGATTTCTTTTTTCCCTCATTGAGATGCGAAATTATTTTTTAATTGACTCCAGTATTAAGGCATTTTATAACCTGCCTTAATGGCATTCACTGGGCAACGATCCGAACCAGTTTTGAAAAAATAAACACCTATCTTTGTTCAAATATGCAAAGTAACTATCGCTAATTTGTTTTATTTAATTCAATTTGTATTGTGTATGTTGTGTTTATTTAAGTCGAATATTTATTAATAACATCTTCCCAACTGGTGTTAATTTCGCCCACCAAACCAGATTGGAGCAGCGTGGTGAGTCTGAGCTCGATATCCCCTTTTCTATATAAGGGAGGCCTTGGCCTTGCCATTAATAGGCTGATAATGAAAATAATGATAAATTAGTATTATTGTATGAAAATAATTATATGCCGTGTTATTTTAACTTACAGATATTCTCCGTTCCCCTCCTACTAGATATTAAGTGAAAATCCTGCCTTAGGAGTGGGCGCGAACCCGGCACTTAAATCAAGAAACTAGTGACAATTAATTAAAAGCATAAAGATTTGATTTTTCGCTATACACAGCTCTCGATCAATCAGCTTGACTCATAAATTATCCGACCAGTTTTCGATTTGTAATTCAATAAACGAGTCACATAATTAGATTTGAAAAAACGGCCTCATATTACGTGTTCACAAAAAGCGCACTTGTTCAAATATGCGCTTTAATGAGCGTGTTCATTTCCCGTGTTTATACTCTGTTATGTGCTGTTTGACATCCTTTGAATAAATCATTACACTTTTCTGAAGGTTTAGTACCTACTAAGTTTAATACATAATAACTAAGCTTGCTGATTTCTATTAATAATAATTCAAGTGACAAATTTATTATGAACGACCTGTATTTTTTATGTTGTATCAGTAAACTAGGTTTCGCCTACATTTTTAAACAATATAAAAAGTAATACTCGTATTGGTCGACTTCAATTTTGATATAAATTATTCAAATAGCAATTAAACGATCATTCTGGTAATCTGACGTTAAATGATTACCAAAAACTGGTCATTTGCAAAAAATATTGCTCCCTAAAAGTATTGCCAATTGGAGGCTTTATGTAAGCAATTCCAGCAATGGTCCCGGATCAAGATTTAATTAAATCGGGTGTTTAAAATCTATGAATATGGTTTTATTAATTTTTAATCTAACAAACTTTAGCGTTTTAACGGTTAGGTTTCATCATCATTATCAGCCTATTAACGGCCCACTGCAGGGCCAGGCCTCCCTCCTTACAGGAGAGGGGATATGGAGCATACACCCACCACGCTGCTTCAATGCGGGTTGGCGGGCTTAGGGTGATAATGTTTCATTTGTTAACGATCACTATCAGATGTTGATGACAGTGACCAGAACCGACGGCTTAACGTGCTCTCCAAGGCACGGGGGTGTAACACCGCCAACTTCCAGACTCCGGGCTTGGAATGTACTGAACATTTCATAGAAGAATGAAAAAGTTCAGAATTATTCCGTGACCTGACCCAGGAATCGAACCCAGGACCTCGTGATCGAAGCCACATAGGCTAACCACTAGACCAACGAGGCAGTTATATTTAGCATTATCGTAATCTTCATTATCCGAAAATTCCTCAATCGGAATATATCTGCATGTGCATAAATATATAGCTAATTACAGCACTGTCTCCTGGAAAATGATTAGAGTCAGTAAGCAGCTGTACAGTACGTATTGGAGCAGCATAGTGGGTACACCAGCTACACATAGGTATACCTTCACCCATAAAGAGGGAAGCCTGACCATTAAAAAAGCTGGTAATGATGAAGTACTGTACAATAATTGCAATTAAAGTGTATAAATCACACAAAAAGCTGCAGACTACTTATGCATAAATAGGGCTTAAAAGGTAATATATCGTTTCGTGTGGCAGTATCGGTTGTCGGTAACTTGTTCCCGAGTCGCAATTTCATCTCCGCTGCCGTATATGGAGTCGATTAATTACGAGATATGTAAGCTCTTGTATCATCTACCAACTCAACGGACAGTATTAACGTGATTCAAAATATAGTGACAACGTTATTTATAATCCCATAACGACTGCTAAATTAATTGCTGCTTGAAAACATATTTTTATTCCATATTTTCTTTATACTTATTCTTTACCACGATTTTACATGTTAACACGTACCTACATAGACAAAAAGATGCATTTTTTATTTAATTGTCAAGAAAATACTAATCATTTGAAACATAATTAGAAGACTAATACGAAAAAAGTAAGGTGATTAATTGGCGAAAGTAATTATGTGAATTTAGTTTTACACAATAGAAGCTTAGCAAGGTTCAAACTTGAGATTTTGAAATTAGACTAAAACTTTATTTCCATCAAAGGCTTAACTGACTGACTATATGTACATATAAATAAATATTTAATAGTTAAAAAAAATAAAAATGCAAAATAAAACAATATATTTACAAAAAGAATAAGCCATCTAATTGTTTGCCCAAAGGCAAGGTGCCCAACATACTGGCGCGATTTCCCCTCCGAATGGCAAGTAATAATAATAATAATAAAAATCGTTTATTTTCATTCAGTTTATTTATATTACATTAAGGAGATTACATAATTATTAGCTGCCAGATCTACATCAGTATAAGTTAATTTACATTATATTATTATTTGATAACTATTTTATAATTTAGTCTGAGTCTACACGGGTTAGCTGTAGATCAATTTGATGGTACTGGGACCAGCCAGCTTGTACTTTGGGCTAAATATGCACCAGCACGTTGGTCACCGGACACATGGATTAGTTATTTAATAGTTCCCACTAGTTATTTAATACAAATCAATTTTACGTTATCAATCTGAATAGTAAAAATATTCAGATATTTCGAGGTATGTATCTTATTTGCCTTTAAAATATGTCTGCAACCTTGTCGCTTGCAGGCAGGAACACATTAAGATAGCTTTCAAAAAACATATCCATATCATCAATTTAAGCCAAGATTATTATTATAAATGATCTTAACGACGCTTCTGACTATAAAAGTATGCGCTACTTTTCTTTTGTATTACTGCATGAGGTGAAGGTACAAAATTATTGGAAAGTGGGTTAGCTTTTTAACCAAAACGAAATAACCATTATGCAATTTAAGTTTCTTTTTTACTTTAATCAAGAAGGCTGACTGATGTGTACATTATTATATTTTAAACTGAATTTTTGATTTGTCAATGTCGTCGGTATGCAAATAGAAGAAAGCTTCATATCGTCTTAAATATTTATTTTGATAACGTTCTATATTTTCAGGGAAAATTAAAAATATCATACAGATTATAAAATTTGGTTACCTAGTTGCTAAGTTCTGAAAATTTAAATGCAGTCATTTTTTAATTCATACTATTCCCCTGTACATGTCTATGAAGATGAAGAGGAGTACGAGACGAGGATCAATGGAAATGTTGGCAAGGGAACGATTAGACGAATATTTCTGAAAACAAATTCAGGACATTTTAAAGAATGGCCAGGTCAAGAGTACCCTGAACCGACGAACTTTCATGAAAGTATTGATGAAAGTGGAAGAAGCTAAAGAAGTATGCAAGGACCTTTGGGAATTAGGCATAGTGCTGTGTATGTAAAAGTCTATGCTAGTATATAATAGTCCAACGGGCTAAAATTGAACCCGAGACATGCAGGATTTGAGTCCTTCCCGTCAATGTAGAGTTATTGTAGCTTAACTAAATTATACTTAATTTCAAATTCCAATAAACGCCTTTTTGCTTACACATCCTCCTCTTTCATTCTCGGATCAAACCACAACTAAAACCTCATTAATCAAACCTTCATCATTAACGCTTTACAAACGGTATTTGTAATTGATAATCGTATTTTATGCCGGACAAAAACCGACAACATTAATGATAGCGTTGCATCAACTGGGTGGTGACAAAAAAACACGTGTGGAACCGGGTTTCTTGCACCCACGCAAATTCCGCGCGAGACGCTGTAATGCCAAGATGCGTCTATGTCAGCACTCCACACCTGCCCCAATAACTGCATTCAATGACAATCACGTTAACAATTTCCCTATATGATGTAAAATTCTATATATAAATTATATATATTAAATTCAATAGAAAGATTGTGCTTTCTATAGAATATATTACAGTGTGCATTCTCATAGACATCACTAGTTCGTCCCTTTTTCATATTTCCACAATCAGATATAGTTTGTACATTTCATTAAAGAAAAATAAACGCAAGCATATGACCGATATGCAAAAGCGGACGAGTGTAATCTCTGTTATTATCTCTCGTAAGAAAAAATGTTGTCAGAAATTTATTAGTTTATAATGTTAAATATTGTATTAAACTAACTAATCGTACTGACGTTTATTTTAGAACGATGGTTAACATTTACGATTATTTATGACCTTTCTAAAATTCAAATTCGTTTATTTCAAGTAGGCTTAGTTTACAGTTTATTTTAGAAAAATCATATTTTAGACCATATGTATTGACTCTACCACCGGCTCGGAAGGCAGTTTCTACTGAGAAGATCAAAAATACTAAAGAAAAAAATACCTAAAGGAGACGGTCGTGTTGGTGATATCTTCGACAAATTTATAAAAAATAGACAAAAAGTAGGCGTTAACCCGACCGTAACGTCTGTATGTCCAGAGAGCTTTTAGTTTTATAGGGCAGTGCTACTTTTATCGATACATACAGAAAATGTCGTTACGGATATCAATATATTTAAAATGGCGTCCACGAAATATAAAACCTTTTCTACACGGTCAACGTGCACGGGGATTGACTTGGATGTTATGTTATGAAATGATGAAGACATTTATAAACATTTTGCTCTATTTTATAACCTAAAGTGAGACTTCAAATATGTAAATCTTTATTAGCAAGTATAATTTCGCGGAGTGATCTTGTCGTGAGGTCGATATTTGAATAAGGTTCACAAACTTGACATGCAGCTTAATTGAAATGTATTATGCTCTCAGAAACCTCCGCAAGTAATCCTGCCGAGGTGCAGTCAGGGTTACCATAACTCAGGATTAGTACCGAAAGGAGATGGTCCATTTCCGCATCACTCTTGTACCACATACAATTAAAATGGAAAAATATAAAGATTTTAACAAAAATAAAATAAGCGAACGAAACAAACTAATAAAAACGTTGGTTAAAAATAAAATTCATAGTTTTTGAGGTATTAAAAGATGGCGTCTTTCTAATATTAATCTGTAGGTGATAAAGATGCGGTGACATTGATTTGTCAAACTCAAAATATGTCATTTTTGACAAGACTTTTCTTCCGTGTTCCGGGCTTTGTTTTTAGCTATAATACATTTTAGACAGACATCTTAGCTATAATAAGAACAAAACTCAATATTTTAATCTGATTATTCAGTAATCCGTTAGGTACATATATCTAACCAATAACCATCAAATCAAATGGACCATACGTCAATATACACTGACAGCAAAAGTCAAAACAACATCAATCCGCCACCTAGAGAATGTCTACCATAGATAATATAACTTATCTAAGATCCGCCATGATTATATGTAAAGTGTTGCATTTTTTTGGAGAGAATAAATAATATTTCGCACAACTAAAAGTGAATTCAGAGATTTGGCTAATCAAAACTAGATTATTAATACATGTAGTTTTCTTCAACTTATGTACAGAAAGTGAGTCTGTGCTCCATACAACTTTGGACCATCTCCTTTCACAATTTTAGACCCTTCTCAGGATTGCCGCTGGATTTCGCATTTCTCAGGATTTTTCGAAAAATTACAGTTTACATTTTAAAGATCTATTCATTAAAAAACAAAAAAAAATTCTTTCTTAATTAATAATTCTAAAATTGAAATCTAACTGAAGGGAATAGAAGCGTTAGTATTACGACGGTTTTAAAATTTCAAGTAGGTACGTTTTAGAGAAAACTCTCTAAATAAAAAATCTCAGGCTGATTTCCAGATAAAAATATATGAAAGTCGGTATTTTCTCCAGACTTGATTTTTCATTTGGTAACCCTAGGTGCAGCGATGAGGTCAATGTACGAAATGATTCACCAACAAAATTCGACATTAGAAGTGGAGCTGATACCTAAATATAGACCGGAAGGGTTCGCTTTAATACCATTTGAATGCAAAATGTTTTAACATATTTAAACTAGTGTCCGACCGAAAGTTCGGTTTCGGTTTCGGTTTCGGCCGAGTTTCGGCCAAAAATCGAGTTTCGGCGGCAGTTTCGGTTTCGGCCAAAATTGGCCGAAACTTTTGCCGAAACCGAAACTGATTTCGGAAGTAGTCGTGCATGCTCGCCTAACTTTCCTCGCGGCAACACTATGGCGGACGCTGGCAGCCCTATTCGGGAATTCATCATCATCATCATCATTATCAGCCAATGGACGTCCACTGCTGGACATAGGCCTTTTTTAGGGACTTCCAAACACAACGATCCTGAGCCGCATGTGCCCAGCGGCTCCCTGCGACCCGTTTGATGTCGTCAGTCCACCTGGTGGGGGGTCGACCAACACTGCGCTTTCCGGTGCGGGGTCGCCATTCTAGCACCTTCGGCCCCCAACGTCCATCAGCTGTTCGAACTACGTGCCCCGCCCATTGCCACTTCAGTTCTGCGACTCGCTGAGCTATGTCGGTTAATTTGGTTCTTCTGCGGATCTCCTCATTTCTGATTCGATCACGCAGAGATACTCCGAGCATTGCTCTTTCCATCGCTCGCTGAGTGACTCTGAGCCTTCTTATGAAGCCCGCAGTTAGCGACCAAGTCTCGGATCCGTATGTCATCACTGGCAACACGCACTGTTCGAAGACCTTCGTCTTCAGGCACTGAGGAATTTTGGACGAAAAGATGTCACGCAGTTTCCCGAACGCTGCCCAACCGAGTTGGATTCGGCGGTTCACCTCTTTCTCGAAATTGGACCTACCTAACTGGACCATATGCCCTAGGTATATATACTCGTCTACAATTTCGAGTGCAGAATTTTCAACAATAACTGGGTGGAGCGAAACATGAGCATTACACATGATCTTTGTCTTGCCCATGTTCATTTTAAGGCCCACCTGTTGAGAAACTCTGCTGAGGTCATTGAGCATATTATTAAGGTCATCTAGAGATTCTGCCATTATCACTACATCGTCGGCAAACCGCAGTTGAGTGAGGTACTCGCCATTGATGTTGATGCC
This sequence comes from Mycalesis mineus, assembly GCA_034621355.1. NCBI lineage: Eukaryota > Metazoa > Arthropoda > Insecta > Lepidoptera > Nymphalidae > Mycalesis > Mycalesis mineus. Next base: position 9,174,090 of record CM067894.1, on the reverse strand, counting down.
AAGTCCGTTCCAGTCCAAGAGCTTAAAGACGTCTTCCAATGCGGCGGTAAATAGCTTCGGGGAGATAACATCTCCCTGTCGCACTCCTCGCTGCAATTGGATTGGCCTCGTAGTCTCATCCTGTATACGGACTGACATGGTGGCGTTTTCGTACAGGCACTGCAACGCTTGGATGTACCGGTAGTCGATTCGGCACCTCTGCAATGACCTTAACACAGCCCAGGTTTCCACCGAATCAAAGGCTTTCTCATAGTCCACAAACGCCAAGCAAAGTGGCCGGTTATACTCTTCGGTCTTTTGTATAACCTGCCGCAGCGTATGGATGTGGTCTATGGTACTAAAGCCTTGTCGGAAACCGGCTTGTTCGGGAATTGTCGTGCGCCATTCGGATAGCTCCATTGCAACAAAACTTAGTAAAATATAGTATTAATGTAAAACTTAGTCAGTTAATGCAGCATAATGTGTAAAATTTTTAACAAAAAATAGAACCGACTCAAAACGCACTAAAAAGTAAAAAAATAACTGTGTCATTTAGTTGCTTTAATTTACTTAAACATATCTATGAAGTCGGTGCCAGTCAAGTTTAAGGAACATTTATTTAACGTAGTAAAGCAGTTTGTGGGTTCTAGGTAATGTCCTTAAAGTAGAAACCTTGGCTGGCACCGACTCCTAGATATTAAGTAAATTAAAGCAACCAAATGACACAGTTACTTTTTACTTTTTAGTGCGTTTTGAGACTGTTCTATTTTTTGTTAAAAAATTTTATTTCTTACTTTGTAGTGATTTATCGCCAGAAACGTACTCGTACTATACTATCATAGTATATTATACGGCACTAGTAGCCAAGAAGCTACCGATAAAAATTTGAAGAATACCTTAAATTTCCTCAGGATATCATCTTCCGATCCTAACATGACGACAATGGGCCCACTTTGAAAGTATGCCCTTCCTAATAAAAAAAGAATTATCAAAATCGGACAACTCTGTAAAAAGTTTTGCGTGGTCATAGAGACGAATATCTTAGCATTCCATGGATTCACCGTGCGGAAGCCGGGTCCATCACGTGGCTGAGAGAAAAACTGCTAACAGAGCCCGAGACTTGTGACACGGGTGTAGGTACCCTTAGTGACGCGTGTCAACACTCACCTTCTCTGTTCAAGTTATTCTCCATGCCCAGCCAAATTCGGAAGGACCCTACTAGAGCAGCTTTGGACACTCGTTCCAATATGGAGCTTACTGCACTTCTAGTGAGGCCAGGGTTTTTTAGCAGGTTGTAGAGAGACTTCGCTGGTATACCCCTCGCACCCACTTCTACCGCGTATAATCTAACCACATAGCCATTTTTGGTTAGTTCATTAGTAAGGTCATAATATTTATTCACTTTGAATACATGGTCTTTAGGGATGTTTGTTTCCCACGGCACTGTAAGCTCAACAAGTACTATACGTTTAATTTGTTTGGAAAAAAGAAATATGTCCGGTCTAGATGTCGTCTTTTATTCGTCGTCAACCCTTTTTGAGCTCTAGCTACTGAAAGGCTTATAGCTTCACGTATGATTTCTAGTACTCTATCGTGGCGGCGTGAGTAAAGACCCCTGTCCAGGAGCACCTTGCATCCTACCAATAAGTGCCTTGCAATGCCCACTGCCTCACCACAGGTATAGCAAGATTTTTCCGAGGCTTTTCCCCATCTTACTAAGTTACTCTGATCTGGGAGAGTCAGTTGAAGGGAATTAAGATAAAATTTCAATAAGGCAGGAGACCAATCGTACAGCAAGGCGCGCCACTTCAGAGCCAGAGGGATGCAGAACTCGCCTAAGTTTAACCACTCGTTTTGCATTTCTAGGTTCATGGCATGCACTTTGTAGTTGTCGTCCTCATCTTGTTTAAGAAAAGATTTTATTATGTCTTGGTCTTCCTTTTTACGTCTTGCACCCAACCCGGTTCTATTTACCTGAGCCCCTGCCCTAAATTGTTTGTAAAATTGAAGCCTAGAGTCAAGTTTTCTGGCACCCTCATCTTTAGGAAGTGATGCAACTAGTTCGTCCTGGGACTTAACTAGAATATGCGTTCTGGTAACTCTAAGGTGTTTATAGAGTTCCCATGGTCTTTTTAGTTTTAACCCAAAATTGTTGGCGATAAAAACGATCGAAAAGTAATCTCTGAATAGAGTTGAAGGGTCAGCCGAGAGTGCTAGACTAAACCAAGACTTCAATGTTTTTATGACATTTGCATCTAGTCTTGCCAGATGGGTTCTGCCAATATCATAAAGGAGGAAAAAAAATATACGTGTCGAATTGAGAATCTCCGTTTTTTTTCGTCGGTTAAAAATGCATCAAATTTCAGTATTTTAAGGAATTTTATACTTGACCACATGAGTTTCGGTTTCGGTTTCGGTTTCGGCCGAAACTGAAGCCAGGGCCGAATATTCGGTTTCGGTTTCGGTTTCGGCCGGAAAACCAGTTTCGGTCGGACACTAATTTAAACACTAGCCGGCGCCCGCGAATTCGCCCGCGAGAATATTGTATTGTAAATTTCTAATTAATAATTTGCAATAATTTTTTAGCAGTAAAAATTTATCTACTTACATGACAAAAAAAATTAGATATATAAACCATTCCAGACTTTTGTACTCCTAATAAAGAGAAATAATCCTGCCATATTTTGTTTTGTTATATCTTAAGGGAATACAGTAGCATTTTCTATGAAAGAACCCAGGCTGGTTGAATATTTTCAGCACTTGTAACAATTAGGTATCGTTTTATTTCAGCCGTTTTACACCAAAGGTTAATAACTAATACCTGTACAAAAACCTTCATCAGAAATTATCTATATCTATTAAATTATATACTTATATCTATTTGTAAAAACCACTTGAAAGTTCATTCATGAGTTTTCAACTTATTCGCAAACAGACAGACAGACTAGAACTTTGTTTGTATAATATGTAGCTATAAACAGCATCCGTAAGCCATGTGACCTTTGCCATCATTCCATTAATATTATTTCCAAGGGCCACCGTCATTTACGATTGAATTTAGAAATGTTGTTAACCAGTTATTTAAATAAATTATTTATCGATCTAACCGATGTTTATTTAAATTTACTGCATCAAAAACATGTATTTTTATTAATATTATTACATAGATTACGAGCATAATTCAGAAAATATAGACCCTGTTATAATCAAAGTTTCAAGTGTTTCGCCGTTACAGTGGTGAACTTGTTTAGGTAGATATTTTGAGGTTCAGGGCCGTAGAGTGGGTTCAGAAGAAACAAAAGTTTTCTATTGGATTTTGATATAAGAAATTCTCAGTAGTATATGTAGTAATAGCCCGACTCCGGACTGAAAATTTCATAGAAGAATGAAAAACTCAGAATTATCAACAGAAGCCACATAGGCAAACTATTAGACCAACGAGGCAGTAAAGGAATAGGTATAAAAGAGAAATTTTGAAAAATTAAGACTATAGTTTAACTAGCTATGGGCATGTGAACGTAGGGCTGAAAGTCATAATACAAAAAGAATGCAATGGACGGACACAAGCTTAGAGGGAAGCCAAATGGAGAGGTTAGACTGTGAGAATAAAGATAGGCATGTGTGTTAAAGTCATGAGTTCATAGAGGTGAATAGAAAAAGCCGAGATATTGTGCCGACTCTTTTTATACGAGTATATAATGATAAGATAGATCATAGTGGTAGTAAGCAAAAGATATGCCAAAGAAGTTAAAACGAGAATGATTTGATTTTAAATGAAGAAGTAACGAATGAATGAAGAATTATATGATATGATTAGTATTCGCATGTTTAATAGTTCGCATGAAAATGATTCGTCATTTCACGCGAAATTAATCCAAGAACCCAACAGTCGGATTTAGTTGGATGACTCACTAGTTCATCACGCAATGTCAGTCAGCTCCCAAAATGAACTCATTACTGTTTCAGTTGGAATAATATCCTACATCCTCATTACCAAAATTTATACTTTTTAACTGCATACAATTTGCTTAAAAAATATTACGTAAATATTTGCTAACTCATTCCATCCATTCCCTTCTAGAATGAGTGTTCAACTCTGCTCTAGAAGGATCCTATCAGAGAATAATTCAAGCGAAGAAGGCGAGCGTTAACCGGTCACAAAGGGTACACTTAATCCAACATCCATGCCGCAAATCTCGGACTCTTTTTTTAACCGACGAAACAAAACGGAGGAGGTTCTCAATTCGACACGTATATTTGTTGAAGAGTTCCTTCAAATTTTAGAGGCACGCTTCCAGCGATTTCGGTTTTTGTCTCGGTATCGGTAGCTTTTTGGCTACAAGTGCCGTATAATATACTATGACAGTATAGTACGAGTACGGTACGTGGCGATAAATACACTAAAAAGTAATAAATAAAAATTTTTAACAAAAAATTGAACCGACTCAAAACGCACTAAAAAGTAAAAAATAACTGTGTCATTTAGTTGCTTTAATTTACTTACAATCCATCCAATGCTAAAGTATTCGATTATTCGAGTATTCTAGTAGAAGAGCTTATTGTGAAAAAGTTCGTCTAGGTAAGTACGTACTACTGCATTACCTATTTCTGCTCCAAAGCAGTTTTTTATAGCACAGTCACTGAAAGTACAGGCACATGACTCTTAACAATTTAAGACCTACACCTCGGGTTAGTAATTCATGTTTTTCTCATATAAGTGAATGTAATCTTTTTAAGAAATAACAATAAATACTATGATCAGAGATAATATCTGGACGGCGTTCGTCGTGTCGTTGCCCTATATTGTGATACAAATAGGCTGTGGTGCGTCGTACCACGCACAATCTTTTGTAATGCATAATGTATTTGTGAAATGCAGCAGTGAAGCCAACGCAAAGATGCGACTATGCCAACGACTAACGTTAGTTGTTATGAAAGCTGCTCGCACATGTAAAGGTCCCTTCACATTGGCGTAGAGATGATGCGATATGTCTCTACTATATTATCATATGTAGTACCTATATTGTTTTATACAGTAGGTAATATTTACTACGCGAGCAAAGGCCAAACAGAAGTAATAAACAAACCTCTATATATCTATAAACAGAGCAATCATCATCATCATTAAATTAGCCTTTTGTACATAGATATAATTTTTTATCTTCATAATTGACCAAGCAGATGGCTCAGAAAAGCTTTCGCAAATAACAAAAACTTCACTGAGCATCCAAAAACACGTCTTTTAAAGTACCGTGTCTAATTAATGTACTTGAGGCGTAAGTGTCAATAGTAAATAGGAGTCCTGTGCTCTGTAAAGATCGTAACAATGGACTGGAAATTATGATGACGATTCTAGCTCTAAACTTATACAAAAGGTCTAATCTTTGAGTATCTATATCGTATAGCCTATTAATTGAGAAATACTTTAGGCAATCATTATATACGAGGGTAAATCCGCGGAGAACAGTTAGTCACATACTACTAGTTAGCCGCGTATAATAGATTAATGCGTCTATCCATTTTACTGACCTTACGTTCGCCTTTAAAGGTCTTCCCACACTATACGTAAAAGGGGTCAATCCAAAGCTAACATAACCATCGAACCGCAAGCGTTACGGTAAAACTGGTTGACATTACTTTATTAAATCCGTAATTATAGATGTTCGTCCTCAATACGAGAGGAAAAACTGAGGACTATTAGAAGCAGTTACGTAGAACATATACCGTTTCCAGAAGTGTTGAATTTCATTATTATTATCAGCCCTATTGTAATGGCCAATCGCGGGCTGAAGTTTCTTTCTTTCTTCCAGCTCACGCTTTCCCTACAATCTACAATGTGGCTATCTTCAAGTCAGGAGTAAAGGCACCTTCTAGGCAAGCGCGTTCCACCGTGGGCTGCATCTTCGCTTACCATCAAGCGTGATCGCAGTCAAGCGTCAGAGCTTAAACTGACTATGCTACTAAAGTCACCTAAGATGATGTGATGATCTTTGAATGATTCGAGTTTCTTACTAGAAGACGCCCACGGTGTCACCCACGTAGTTCTCATTCCCGTGGGTAATTTCGGGTTAAAATGAGGTGTATGCGTTATTCTGATATGTAAACTATAGTATTTTGAAGTTTCATAAAACTCCTGTATCCACCGTTAAATATAGGCTTCTTACAAAAATTTCGGAACACCAGGGTCTTAAGCCAAATGCATTCAGCGGCGATCTGTATCTTCCTTGATGTCATCGACCCACCTAGAGGGATGTCGACTAACACTAGGTACGCTTTCCGGTGCGGGGTCGCCATTCACTACGGGGGACCTTGGGGGTCCCAATATGGTGGTCCATCGGTTCTTAGTATTATTAACCAACTTATAAAAACATTCCATATTCACGGTTTCTGGTTACATACATGACACAAAAAGATTTAACAAAATTTAACATGTGTTGTAAACGTAATTTATATGCCAGGAACATAATCGCAACCGTCCTTGGCTTCTAATCTTTAAAAACAAACATGGCCAAGTTTACATAATATTGTTCATGTACGAATTTACCCAACGTCTTAAAAACGGTCTGAAAACATTTGTAAAATAGGAAAAGTTGTAGTATATTTTTCATTTTGGTACATTATTTCAGTCTATTGAAATATTGCCCAGCAGGCCCAGGAGAATATATTGCTTATTCGACCCACCACGCTGCTCCAATGCGAGGTGGCAGCCTTAGGGTGAATCTTTTACTTTGTAACGATCATTATCAGATGTGATTGTGAATGATGACTGACGGCTCATCGTGCTCTCCGAGGCCCAGAGCTGTAACCATCACCACCCACCACAACCAACCACCTACTTCCAACTCTAGGCTGAGAATTCGTTCTAAAAATTTCTCCACTAGACAATATCATGCGTTAGCCGCTGGATACAGACAGCTTAAGATCTTAGTCTTTGGAAGCCCTTACAAGAGGCCTATGTCCATCGATTGCAGTAGGAGCACTGGACGTCTGTTTACTGATGATAATAAAAACGTAACTCAAGACCTTTATGTCTATAATAGACAATTTGTACAATATCTTTCAGGAAACAAGTCGATTGATGCGTCCCGAAAGACGCTCGTTCAGAAGTCTATTTCGAAACAACGCCTTTCGGGAAGCCTCTCAATTTAAGGCCAATTTGGCAAAGACACTCTTTAGTGCAGTGTCATTTTATAATGACAGTCAACCCTACATAAAAGTAGAACAAACTCGTAATATGATCATCAGTATACCTAGAGGTAGAACGGATAAATACCTATACGCAATTAAGGGCGATCTAATCGCCAATCAAGTTTATCTCAAGACCGTTGTCATTTGTACCGTTAGCGCCACCTAACTGTTCCACCGAGTTACAACTTCACCTGACCGCTCCTTGCCTCCACTAGCCTAGCCTCACTTACTCGGTACCATATATGGCTTGCCCTACTCGTAATTACGTTGATAGAAGTAATAAATACAACCTACATTGCAATATATTGCCCTGTTTATTGTTGTTCATTAGATCGATGATAAACAAATGTAATTACTATCAATGCGTTAATTAAAAGTAACAATACAATGTCGCTTATTAAGCATCACTTAGTCGAAATTTATTTACAATTAAGCCTTTGAAAAGGCTTAACTTTTCAAAAGCTTAACTTCTGTAACACAGGTTTCCGTAGCACAGAGGGTGGGTCATCAAATCTACTATATGTTTTTTCGAAAAATCTTGTAACTTTGTTAATGTATTATCTTACTTGAATTGCATTTTTGATCGGCATCTTCTAACTCTATAATAGCATATAGTGTTATACGACGATCAAACTCTTAAGTTCTCTAAAAAACCTACGTCTTAGTCAAAAGGTATTGCATTATTGGTAAAGGTATTGTAAAGGTATTGTTTCATTAGTCAACCTATTACAAATCTAAACCATGTAAGTGTGTTTACAATTAAAAGTCTGGCTATCTATAAGATCTGACATTTTTTTTACAATTTCGTTTCGTTTCAGCATAACTTTACAATATGAAAATGGTTTGGTGATATTCTTTTAAGTAAAATTTTATATCATTCCTACTTAACCTTTTTTTTCTTAGGGACTGAGAAAGATCTCACGCATGCAAAAATGATTTCTAACTAACACCAAACATTCCATTGAATAAGATTGTATAGGAGCAAATGTACACCGCGAAATACCTAACTGTAATAGTATTAAGAAATCAATCTCGTAGTGGCAATGTTAACGTTACGTAACGGTCGTCTCGCGTGCGCGCTGCCAACGAAATATTATATCCAGTTACTGATGGAAACAGATAAAGTTACGATTCAGATGTTTTTGTCACAGTATTTATTAAATGTATTAAAAAATATTCATTATAATCCTTACGTGTATTCCTCATTCGTGATTTTTGATGTCAAGTGAAAAATAATGATTTGTAACAAAGAATAACTTTGCTGGCAGATGCAGATTATCCCTAAAGCTAGAAAAGAGCAATACCGGAGTTGGCATTTCTTAAAAAAGAAATGCCTCTTCTGAATAATGTATAAATGCTAATAACAGTCATTCATATATGCTTATACCACTGGTACTAGCAATGAGATGCTTGCCTAGGGCGCTTTCGACATATAATCTGCCCTTTGTTTGCAAGGTATAATTGCTCCTGAGGCATACGTAATACCGTTCATACGCCGACCAGCAGACCTATTCACTAAATTGAATGTTATTAACCACCTAATAGATAACATAATCATCAAATCATTGACAACTTGATGGCCCAGTGGCGCAGTGTGTAGTGGCCCTGCTTCTGCGTCCTAGGCTGTGGGTTCGATTCCCACATCTTGAAAATGTTTGTGTGATGAGCATGGATGTTTTCCAGTGTCTTGGTGTTTATCTATATATTATAAGTATTTATGTATAATATATATAAAATATTCATCAGTTATCATAGCACCCATAACACAAGCTACTTAAGAGTACGCTTACTTTGGGGCTACATAGTGATGTGTGTATTTATCTTATAATAATAATAATAACTGCATTTTTCGTATTCAGTGGTACGAAATTGACGACATTGCAATATCAAATAAGTGAATACAAAACTACTTGACTTAAGCTAATAGATCAGAACTATGCACTATATAATAAGCAAGGCGATATTATTTTCCGGGATTACAAAAAACTTTACTACTAAAATGCAAAACTGTAATAAAAATATTATAAATATGAATTTATAATTTTATTTCGCGTATGCTACGAAGTAATAAAAGTAATAAAAAATAATAAAATTGATCTTTTTAAAAAATAATTTGATGATTAGGACATCGAAATATATATAGATTGTATAGAGTAATACAGAGTTAATAGAATAATAGGTAAACAAGCACGTAATCGAGTAACGGTTTCTTTGCCTGCGTATGAAATATAATCAAGACGTATCAGCGAATAACATGACCCAGTAAGATGTGTGGAGTCAGAAATACCTTACCTATATCATGTTCCATAGAGTATAATCTTAAATAGCATTGATACTCGTTACTATTAGTTTTATTTTTATTTACATTTAATTGTCATTTTCTCATTTTTTCTCTCATTCTCTGAAGTATCCTGTAAGATTCAGACATTGGATTTCGGTTCTGTGCCAAGTGTATCAGTTCTAACACTTCTATGACTGTGCTTGCAATCCACTTCCGGATCGCGTTAGAAATCGAGAGAATTATTACTGCAAGGTCTGGCCTCTCACCTAATGCAGCTACCACGATGCTCCAGTGTAGTTTAGCTCAATGATAATGTTCGACAATGTAACACTTAAATGTTAAAAATAGTGTCAAAAACAGACGGCTTAACGTGCTATTAAGGCATGGGATACGTCAGCGGGAGCCTACAACGGAAGAACGCACAACGGCCATCTATTAGCTAAGTGAGGTGAAATTCAGAGAGAAAGAAGTAGAAAGCACAGAATAACACCTCCCACTTCCGGGCTCCTGCTGAAATATTCAAACAAAATATATATAGGAATCGAACCCAGGATTCTATATTACTTACGCTAACCGCTGGACCAACAAAGTCCAAATGTCAAACTGTCATTTAACATACTGCTACTCCCACATTGTCCACTTAGTTGACCGTCGAGCTATGCACCTCTCATCTAATGTGACGAATGGACAGCACAAGCCCTTTGAGCGGACAGACTGACATTAATACTTATCTGATTTAACTAGTCTCTAAAATCCTGTACAAAAGCATACCTCATTTAACTATAATAACAGTAACGAAAGACTTGTTGGTTTTGTAGTAAGCCTGTCTTTGAAACCATGAGGTCCTAGGTTGGAATCCTGTGTCGGATTATTTTCAGTAACATCCTGAAAATGGGAAGTTGGTGATATGACACTCCATTCCTAGGGCAGCGTTGGTTCCAGTTATTAGTACGGTTATTGTTATTAGTTATTAGGGACCATTTACATTTGATAGTCTTTACAGAGGCAAATATCAACCATAGCCCACATTGGGGTAGCTCGGTATGTCTTAGCTCCAAATTCTCTCTTCTTTAAGAGGTAGGCCATTAAAATAAGTATGATAATGAATTTGATGGTGATAGTGACATGCATTCACTACACAACGAAGATAACAGAACTAGATAAAACGCAGTAGTATGCGTAGTCGATTTATAGACTGAGGTCTTCGGTTCGATTCCCGGCTGGGCATAAGTATAAGTGTTTCTATATTGGTGCAGATCTGGCTGGTGGGAGACTTTGGCCTTGGTTAGTTGCCATTCTATTGACAAAGCTACCATCTAATATTGTACCATCACATACTATGAGGTGTGATTGCAGTTAGAGGCTAACTTTTAATAAATAAAAAAAATAATGATTTACCTCGAATCATCGCATTTTACGAACAGCACCTACTACTAAAACTCTAATACCACTTATTTATTATTAACACTTATTTACTGTTGAGGTTGAGAGGTTTATCTGCCGGAATTAGTAACAGCTAAGCATAGAGCGATGACTCAATAATTACAATTCCGCGGATTGCTGATGATGATGACTAACGCACTATGAATTGTTCAAAAACAACAACATCTTAGTCAACGGCCGGTACAGAGGCTGCAACGCGCCGTTCTATGTACGAGAGGTATGTACCTATTACATACATATACCTACATAGGTACTTATTACAAATATATATTTATATATATGACTAGTCTAGTGGTGGATCACGAGATCCTGGGTTCGAATCCTGGGTCGGGTCGCGTAATTCAGATTTTTCGTTCCTCTATGAAATTTTCTGTATATTCCAAGTCCGGTGTCGGCATATTAGTGGTGTCATACCCTCATGTCTCGGAGAGCACATTAAACCAACCACCCTGGTTACTATCATTAACATCTGAGTGACCGTTAATGGATAAAACATTATCAACTTAAGCCTACCAATCCGCATTGGAGCAACGTGGCGGGTCTACGATCCATATCTACAAGGAGGGGACTGGCCTTGTAGTGGGCCAGTAATAAGATGAAAATGATGATGATATTTAGGAAATTGCACAGGCTTCAGGATAAGTATAAACCTTGGGGGTCTCGCGGCATTTTGCCACACCTTAACCCATAAATAACTTCAAAACATTCGAAAGCTTAGATCCCTGCAAAAATTGTTTTCAACATCTTGTCAATAAAGTAGAATAATTGCGGAAAGTCGTCGAAGTGTAAGTTGCAACCCCAGATATTTTTTTTAATTTCAGTATTATTTCCTTAAAGGTTACGAGTTAAAAATCTTTACCACACTTTATTGACAAAGAAAACTAAACATTTTAACACGTTGCACTTAATTTAATTTTTCCCCATCCAATTTTTCATATGTGCCTATTATTAATTTATTTCTTTATATTCGCTTCGCCTTGGGGCGTTAATTGACAATTTTCAATAATAGTACTGAGTATGTAAAATATTGTCTTAAGACTGTTTGAACTGATCCACTAATAATAATACTAAATCTGTAATGGACAGACCCTCGGGCATCCTCGTTAGTTACCTGCATCCCATTGTATCGAGGCAACTTGTTAACACGGACACGGTTCCGAGAATCCAACACCTTTACATCAAAAGCTTTGAATATCAACACAAAGATGTACTTTGCCGGGCCGCATCTTCTTTAATATTCGAACCTGTTTCTTCAAAATATATTTCGTGTCATACTACAATACTCGAACTAATGTCGTGTAATGTAGGTTTGAAAGAATAATTACTGGACCAAGAAAACTCCCGCTTAAGATTTTTTACTAACAGCTTTTTGTCTGAGCAGCAAACAAAGCTAAGATTTACGACTATTCGCTTATTTTATTTATTTACCTAATTCAATTACAAGCAAAATATATATCCTTCATGCACATAAGCACTGCTAATTCCTCTTGTAATCTAATTAATCTACTTACATCATTAACACATTAGTACAATTATTAATGTAAATAAGACTTAGCCATCTATCCTGCTGTGAACTATCTATCTGAACGAATAATTGCAAAAGGGCACGGGCAGTACTTTTTATAGAAAGAATGGATATCAAAACAAGCTCTTCTGGTTGTAAGTGGAAGACCATCGACTGTTAACAAAACAGCAGATGGTAAACTTGCAAGGAACACGCCCTAAAAAGTGCCGCTCTGTTTGCATCAATCGGATACGTAGGACCTCATGTGCTTGTAATTACACCAGCAATAGTACTCTTTAGACCAAAACGCAGCCATGAGACGCAGACGAGCTTTACCAAAAAAGGTCTAATATTATTAAACTAATACTTTATTTCTATTTTGTTTTTGGTGGTATAATATTTCAATAAGCCCCAGTTTTTAGTATATTCCTATAACTCACCTAGAATTTGCATTATTATCTTATCCAACCCACGCTTTAACCCATTAATAAACGCAATGATTGCCATCTGACCTTCGAAACCGGTTGTTAGATAGATTTAGTATAATTTTCAGTTAGGGTTAACGTTCACTTAGGTGCAGTTAAATAATGAATACCACTTAAGAATAAATGCTTGAGTTGAACTTCTTTTAATACCAACAGATTTCTTTCAACAAATAATATCGAATTGTTAAAATTCCCTAAACAATTACTGCTTGCATTACGTATATACATCACTGTAACAAATATTGTAATATGTTAGATTAATAACAGTCTATCGGAGCGAAACCAATACTAATCTAAGTATAATATACCACAAATTTTCAGCCTGAGTAGCTTGAGAATGTCTACGAGACGCAATCTCTGCCTAAAGGCATGTATTTACCATAACAAGGGAGCCCCTACAATAGGCGCGCTGTAGGAATGCTTAACTATATGTGTAAAGCGAGCTTCTACTTGTTAACTTTGCCTTTCTATAAGTTACTTAACAATACTTGCATACAATCAACTGCTATTACGTCTGCGATGCGTATTTGAAATGAGATGAAATATATTTGTAGTTATATTACGTACTTAATGATATTTTAAACCGTTAAGAGGTAAATATGGATAGAAAATTGTTATTGCCCAAAATTTAAAATATTTTTTTAATTAATGTAATATATCATGTGGTAAAGCCTTTGATTTTAACTAAACTGGTGATCTGTTCTACGAGAGACGATTCCGGTCCTAAACAGTAAAGCATTGTAATGTAACGTATGACAGTACTAGGGCTACTTCTACAAGTAAATAAAAAAATAGGTGGGTACTTAGTAATAAATACAAATTAATGAGAAAAATGTAATATAAAATAATTCAGTAATTTACCACCGAATCACGCAAACTAAACATAAAACCTTCCACTATGTGTATTCACTTTGGTTTCTAAATGTCCGTCAATAGGAACCTATAAAGAGGGTACGTGACACTACTTTTTACTTACTGGATTCAATTGACCTCAAACCTGGAATAATAGGTTGTAAAGATCTCTCAAATCAATTCGAATCATGAGAATATTTTACCTTACTTTAATACCATCTTATTATAAAGGACGCGATTCAAAATATTATGAATACTGAAATCACGTAACACATATTTTATAAAGGATAATATAAATATATGTAAATAATAATATAGAGAATTTTAACACTTTATGTGGCAGTTATGGTGGATTGATGTCCTTTGCTGACTATAGCTGGAAGACCGCCATCTCATATATATCATAAATATTTCAAAAACATGGGATTGCATTTTTATCTTCAACGTGTTATTTAGTACGATTTATGCATTTATTATAAAAATGAAATTTATGTCACAGATTATAAATTGGTTCTGCTCCGCTCAACAGCAAAACTTGCCATTAATCTATGATTTCTGTATTTTTATTTTAACTGTATACAGATAGCCCTGAAGTGGACTATTTCCTTTTATACAGTTTTATTCAAGTCAGGTCAGCTTTATAATAAGGGACCTGATTTAGAATACGAAGCACTAAATCTGGTTTTCGATAAATGCATAAGTTTCGCGACAATGTCCATACTGGTAACAAGTTGAAGCGAAAGTGGTCAGAGTTAGAGGCTCGTACCATACTGGGCTAAGCTGTGCAGACATCCAATTAGAGGGAATGTGCGCCCCTGCCACTCGGACACTGTACAGGATGATGCTAATCCATTGAATTCAAAATGATAGAAAATTTCTGTATAAACCAATTTACTTTCTATTTAACCGAATTAAAACCACATGTTTTGGTTGGTAAAAAATAACAATAAAATACAATTGACTCTGAATCCTATATGTATAAAACTTTATCTTAAAAGGTTCTCCTTTGAATTGCACAGGGGTTCACTAAATAATCGTAATAGGAATGAAAAAAAATTAAATCAAAATTACTTGTAACGAAATAATGCGACCAAGATAAAATATAATAAAAGCAATTAATTTATTATTGTAAATCGATTAATATAAATAGATAAGGAAAGTATAAATAAAAATATCTAGTTTGAATGAAAATTATATGAAAAAAAAGATATATATTTCTACCTAAATATAAAAACCTTAATTTTAAAAACGTGAACTTCAAAAATCTGATTTTCTAACCTTTACATTCCTTATAAATATTTTAAAGATCTCTTAAAGATCGAAAGCCTCTTTTCATATCCGCCTGTGCATGGTACTCCATAAAAGGCCGGTCGACAATGGCCTGGGAACTCAGCTCATTTGAGAAGAAAATATCACGTCTTGGCGGTCTTGCTAAATCGGTTTTAAATGGTTTTGCAGCATGTCATAAAAAGATCAGTGACAATCTTCGAGACCCATAAAACTGACCGACAAACAAAGCGCAGTTTATACTTTAAGCTGCTGTTATGCGCACGAAGTTTGGGGAAGTGTTCTTTCTTTAACTTTGTACATGAAAATTGTACTGTAATTATTGTCTAATCTGTGCTGGCTTAATCATAATTATAAAACTTATGAATTAATTAATTATAGATAAGTAAACACTAATAAAGAATTATATTCTTAGTTTCTTTGCATCCTTATTAAGAAGACATTAGCAGCTACAAGATATACAAGATTCGTGGCAAGTGGAAGGACGTGGTCTCTGTCTACCGCTATCGGAACGAGGCGTGATACTAAAAGATGCAGTTATGCATTTTTTTATGGTTGAAAGTCTCTTCGGACGTTGATTTCAACTCTTTTACCATCAAGTGAAATTGCCACTCTATGGAACTTACCAAGTTGTTTCGCTGAATAAACATAAAAAGGGGATAAGTAAGCTTCTGTTGAGAAATATTTCCAAGGAAATGTAAGTCCGAGATCATTTGATAAGGACATATGCAGCATTTAATCGCTGGATCGCGTGTTTCCACAATTATATTGTTGACTGTTAACATCGTCTGGATAAGATAAAATGATCATAAAAATAAAACAGTTTTGGGGTAGATCATTTTTAAAAAGAGCTTGAGGTAGTGGTAATGGTTATATACATGTCATATTCTCGTACATTTTCGTTGCTCAAAAAATTATATGTAGTGATTTACATTAACAAAGTTATTTCCGATAGATTTTATGAATCATTTCGGCGGTGCACAGATTAAAGTTATGCGGCGATTACCTATTGAGAGTTTTTCAAATGTGACTACATTTTCTGTTTAGTCAACAAGATATCAACCTAATCGCGATATAACACTTCAGCGATAAGATTTTTGTTTAAATAGCAAGAATCGGTCTGAGTGGTTTCAATTACTTAAACGCGCTTCGCGGCAACAATTACTTTTTATTGTTTACCTCAAAACGTTCAGATTCGTATTTATAAAGTCACTTACCAACATATACTGTTTCACGAAAAGATGACTAAAGAGCAGTGATTGATAACTAATTGAGGTTTACGTCGTCAATAATTTAATTAACTTCCTTACAAACTTCCTCGTAGACTCAATAAATAGAATATACAAAACATAATTAAACAAAAATTAATTAATAAGTTAAATTATTTCTAAATTTTAATACGATGTACGAGGATTATATTTTAAGGAAAAAGTCACGTATTTCATTGATCCTTTTTTATGTATTACAACCTAACGGATGTACATTTTATCATTCCCTTGAGCCAAAGCAAACAGCGTCGCCAAATATGATATCACCGGGATTATCACTATTTAACTGATGAGATAGCTGCATATTACACACGGGCGCCATGTCTCATCACTTTATCACGATCCCTGTACTCACTGACTTGCGTGACTGCGTTGATTAAATGACGCTAGAGTTATAACTTGTAGGACTGTAATTAAATAGTCTGTAATTTATGACTGTTTGAATGGAATTCTATATATAACAAATGGCTTTTTTGTTTCCTGTCCCTTCGTCCTACGGTTTATGTTTTGATTTTTGGGAACTCTTTGATTTGTTTCATATCTTACTACTAGATGACGTTCACGGTTTTACCCACATAGTTCTCGTTCCTGTGGGAATTTCGGAATAAAACGTAGCCTATGTGTTGATCCTGGGCGTCAGCTAATTCTATACCAAATTTTGTTAAAATCGCTTCTGCCGTTTAATCGTGGAAACCTTCGCTTTGTTATAGTACTATGATTGTATGTCTGACCTGTAATGCTGTTTGTCTCTGTACCAAATTTCATCAAGATTGGTTCATAAAATTGGAAATAGGTCACAACATTAGAACAATTCTCTATCAACTTCTTGATTTTGAAAAGCTGTTTTTCGTGAAAATTGAGCTCTTAAATTGGTAGATATTTCTTAAACTTTTAACATTTTACGGCTTAAATATAATTAAAATAGAATAACCAAATCAATGATCCCATTAGTAGCATTAACGTTCATTAATTCTATTTACTTAGAAGTATTAAATAAAAAACAACATCATTGTGCGTGCATTTTTTATAAGTTCTACAACAAAAAGCTCAAGACAGGTCCGTCAGTGAGCAAGGCCGTGTGACCTTGTCGCTAACGAAGGCTGCCCACCATACACGGCCGATACAAACAAAATAAAACTACATCGCAGAGAGCTGATACAAAAAATAGCTTAATAAAACCGCGGCCGATGTTCGGCGCGAGCGCGACGGACCCAAAATTCTTCTTTTTGTAAGTCGTGATTTCCGTCCAATACTACAAACTGTTATAGAATGGTGTTTTTATGTGGAATCAATAAAGTTTGAAGCTTTAAAAACTCTTTTGAGAATTCCTACTTTCAATACATATCAAATTGTAACTAAAATTACTTAGTGTTGTAAATAGTGTGCCAGGTGTAAATGTACCATCAAATTATATCGTAAAGAAACACAGCAGTATGATATTTTTATAATAAAAGTTAACTCTTACCGTATAAATATACTGTTATGATATATGTACTAATACTACTTAACAGGCTGATAATTATGATATATATTGTAAGTTAAGCATCTTCTAAAGTAAGAAAACTCATCAATTAAACTATTGTCACGCTCACTAGGTACTTAACATACCTACTCATAAGCACGGACTAGTCCATGAACATAAGCTTTAAAAATAAACATATATTTTAAAATCATTACCGACTTTAAAAAATAGATATAAACAGTAAATGTATACAGTATCTCTTACTAAGAAATAGTAAAACGCAGCGTTTTATGAATCGCCTATTATAACAGCATAAAATGAATCTGTTTTTCGTAGTATCGCACGATTTATTTGAGTGTAGTAGATAGCGAAATAGCGGGAGATTACAACTCTATCTATGTAGAGTATGGGGCTATGGGCAGATGTGGCTGGAATTGGGTTACGCTGATATCGTTAATATTGATAAACTTGTTACTGAATAGGATATCCCGGCTAAAGCCCATTTTATGTAGTACATGTAATGTTTTTCTCTGATCCATATAGTATTAGCGTGTAGTTACTTCATGGTGCAATAGTAATAATCTTAAGTATAAATTAAACATTTATATAAAAAATTTTTTAACAAAAAATAGAACCGACTTAAAACGCACTAAAAAGTAAAAAATAACTGTGTCATTTAGTTGCTTTAATTTACTTAAGCATATCTATGAAGTCGGTGCCAGCCAAGTTTAAGGAACATTTATTTTACGTAGTAAAGTAGTTTGTGGGTTCTAGGTAACGTCCTTGAAAGTAGAAACCTTGGCTGGCACCGACTCCTAGATATGCTTAAGTAAATTAAAGCAACTAAATGACACAGTTATTTTAACCGACGAAAAAAAACGGAGGAGGTTCTCAATTCGACACGTATATTTTTTTTTTTTTTTATATGTATGACCACGCATAACTTTTTACAGAGTTGTCCGATTTTGATAATTCTTTTTTTATTAGAAAGGGCATACTTCCAAGGTGGTCCCATTGTCACCATGTTAGGATCTGATGATGATATCCTGGGGAAATTAAAGGAACTCTTCGAATTTTGGAGGCACGCTTACGCTTAAGTTTTTGTCTCGTTATCGGTAGCTTTTTGGCTACTAGTGCCGTATAATATACTATGACAGTATAGTACGAGTACGTTACGTGGCGATAAATCACTAAAAAGTAAGAAATAAAAATTTTTAACAAAAAATAGAACCGACTCAAAACGCACTAAAAAGTAAAAAATAATTGTGGCATTTAGTTGCTTTAATTTACTTAAGCATATCTAGGAGTCGGTGCCAGCCAAGGTTTATACTTTAAGGACGTTACCTAGAACCCACAAACTGCTTTACTACGTAAAATAAATGTTCCTTACACTTGGCTGGCACCGACTTCATAGATATGGTTAAGTAAATTAAAGCAACTAAATGCCACAATTTTTTTTTGTTAAAAATTTTTATTTACTTTTTAGTGCGTTTTAAGCCGGTTCTATTTTTTGTTAAAAAATTTTATTTCTAACTTTTTAGTGATTTATCACCACGTACCGTACTCGTACTATACTGTCATAGTATATTATATGGCACGGTGAATTTATAAGACGGAGGTTCTGGGTTCGATTCCCGGCGGGGCAAATTGAGATTTTTCTAAATTTGTCTTGGTCTGGCTGGTGGGAGGCTTTCGCCATGGCTAGTTACCACCCTACAGACAAAGACGTATCGCTAAGCGATTTAGCGTTCCGGTACGATGTCGTGTAGAAACCGAAAGGGGTGTGGATTTTCGTCTCACTCCTAACAAGTTAGCCCGCTTCCATCTTAGACTGCATCATCACTTAACATCAGGTGTGATAGCAGTCAAGGGCCAACTTGTAGTCGAAAAAAAAAACAATCGGCATAAATTCTTGCAAAATTGAATTGAAACAAGTTTAACGAACCCCTGTTGAACATTAATAAGCTAAGCTAAGCTTAAATAAGATTAAAGAGTATTAGGAAGCGTTGCTCTGTGAAAATTCACATTATAAATAAAATTGATTTTAATATTAATTATTTATTTTTCTTCTCACAGCCTAAAGCCTAAAAAGAAAAAAATCTATAAGTAGGCATTGCAAAAAAATCATGCTCAAGAGAAGTTGACTCTACATAGTGACTACAAAATAAATCAATTAAAGTAAGTAAAGTATGGTTATAAATATAATTATTACAGTTAGATGAATTGCAGTCTAAGCTATTTGTCTGAAATTCCTGTAAAATATCATGTAATTTATACGTTGTAATACCGTTTATAACCGTTTTGTCGAGCTATAACCCGAAGTGGTCGAATTGTTAAAGCGAGGCTCAGCCTAAGGCGATTAATAGTGTTCATTGCGGAATTGTTGGTAGGAGCAGCGCACGTTGATACACTGGGTACATTTCACAACATTTGTAGTTGCCTAAATACATTGAACGCAATTAGAAGAAGAGCGAAATTGTAAGAGCTGTAGGTATCATATTATTAATTATCCGATTAATTACATTAGTATATTCAAATGATGTGTATTTATTATTTTTTGGAAATATTATAAATTTTCGAAAGTATATGTTTGTAGGACCTAACTCAGTCATGCAATAAAAGTTGAATGGATGTAGAAGAAAATCGGTACATACGAGTATGCATGTTCCGTCTCGCTCAACAAGCAAGTGTAATCGATTTTGAAAAAAATTTTAACAAAAAATAGAACCAACTCAAAACGCACTAAAAATTAAAAAATAACTGTGTCATTTAGTTGCTTTAATTTACTTAAGCATATCTATGAAGTCGGTGCCAGCAAGTTTAAGAAACATTTATTTTACATAGGAAAGCAGTTTGTGGGTTCTAGGTGCTTACCGTAGAAACCTTGGCTGCAATTTTATTTCTTACTTTTTAGTGATTTATCGCCACGTATATTATACGGCACTAGTAGCCAAAAAGCTACCGATACCGAGACAAAGACTGAAATAGCTGTAAGCGTGACTCCAAAATTTAAAGAGTTCCTTCAATTTCCCCAGGATATCGTCTTCAGATCCTAACATGATGACAATGGGACCTCTTTGGAAGTATGCCTTTTCTAATAAAAAAAGAATTTATCAAAATCGGACAGCTCTGTAAAAAGTTATGTGTGATCATACATAAAAAAAAAATATACGTGTTGAATTGAGAACCTCCTCCGTTTTTTTCGTCGGTTAAAAATCGATAGACTTAAACCTAAGTGAATCTATCGTACTGAAAGATTAGACGTTCGTATTATATTAAAAAAAATAACCACACACAATACGAGGTCACCTATTTTAAATGTAGGAGGGGGTTTGAGTAAATCCGGCTTTACCTACCCAGCACTAGTGTCTAAGGTGAATACCCTAAGAAAAAAAGATTAAACTGGATGCTGTAATGAAACGTTTCATTCGTCAGTCAATAAACTTGCATCTTCCGTAGATACAGTCAGACAAAAAGGAGCAAATATTATGTATCACATGCGCAACAATATTGATTCAAACGATGTAATAATCATTTTGCTATTGATTTATTGATCAGGCGTCGCTCGATGAATTGAGCGCATTCTGCATATAAAACACTCTGAGTCAACAGGTCAATATAAATGTAAATCTCTAATATTGTTTTGTAGTTTTTGTATAAAATGTCGATCTTACGAGGCTTTCGTTCTCAAATTTAAGGTAGTACCAAAATTTGTTTCATAAGTTTTTTATTTAGCACTTAAATAAGACGCCTGCGACATCGATCGTTTTTAAATAGGTAGATTTTTTCCCTAATTCCGATCTTGATAAAATATAGATCAAAATGTATAAACAGTACGAAAATTCATTTAAGTAACTTAAAGATTGGACGGTACAGAACAAATTTGTGATTTCTGTTTTAATGTGTTCTTTTGTTTTATACTTATACACAATTTAACCGTTACGATTCTACTATTATATTCATTTGAATTTACTTATTCGTCATATTAGTTAGGATCAGAATTACTAAAGCGACCTTTTAAATTAACCAATTGAAGAATAATGTTGTCTCTAAGATTGATACTTTAAGATCGAAACGAATTTTATTCAAATAATCCTAATACAACGATGATAAACGATGTGTCTATAAAGTGTTTACGAGGATGCAATGTCGTCAAACCAGAATAATTGACTATACACTTACATTGAGAGGAGCTTGAGAGCCTGTTGCCGATGGCGTGGGTGGATCTGGTTATCCCGTCTACATAAGAATTAACTATAGTTTCTAGAATGTTACTAATTAAGACGTCGTTCACTTCAAATGATAATGCAAAAGTATTTTTAAAAGTCATATGATAAAGAGAAATATTCATCAAAATAACTAGAAACCCGACTAATCCGACTCTAAAAACAAAAACTTGGCCATGTTGGGGGAATAAAAACTATTTTCTTCCGTTTAACATTTTATTACGAACACTGCTAAAATATCCTCAAGAAGCCCTCAATCTCACAATCAATCCAGATCCAGACAATCAATCGACTTTCTATTTAGGCTATACTTACAAATACATTTCAATACACAACCTCCTTTTACATACTGGATTGAAGCAGACTTTACCTTGTGGACGTTCATTACAAATACTTTATAATTTTTTTATTTTCCGCAGAAGTGCGACGATTCCGAGTGATCAAAATCAGAGCATCCTCAGGAGATGTTGACTCTACAAAATTTAATTGCGAAGTCTTACTTCGCATAAAGTCTTATCTTTCTCACAAAATTTCCAAATGCATTTTTAATAATGTAATTGCAATTTACTGCCAATTATTAAAAAAATAGATTTTTATCAATCCTTTTCAAGTGTTGTGATAAATTTTAATGTGTAGCTATAAAGTGTGGACCTTAATTTATATGTACATCGGTTGTTACTTTAGCCGTAAGCCTTCTCAATTTACATTGGAGATATGCAACAGATTAGTCTCCCTTAACAAGACCCCTACAACCTGATATCGCTGCGAAAATAAAACACCAAGTTATTTATGTTCAACTTTGTTTTATACCCAACTAACGACAGCCCACCGCTTCGAAGATATAACTAACTGCAAGAAGTTGCATGGTTTGTTGCTGTCATATTATAAGTATACCTACCTACGAGGTCATCAAACCGGTAGCCTTTCTAATCATCCTCATCATTATTTTAAACGGCCGCAGTGGTATGTGCGGTGGATAAGACGAAGGTCCCGGGTTCGATTGCAGGCAGGGCCGATTAAGATTTTGTATTGGTCCAGCTCTGGCTAGTGAAAGGATTCGGTCGTAACTAGTCAACACCCTACCGATAAAGACCTGCTGCCATGTGATTTAGCATTACGGTAAGATGTCGTGTAGAAACCGAAAGGAGTGTGGATTTCATCCTACTCCTAATAAGTTAACCTGCTTATATCTTAGATTGCACCATCACTTGCCACCAATCAAGGTCCAACTTGTAGTAAATTACAAAGAAATATCATCATTATCACTACTAGCCTGTTTTAACGGCCCACTATAGGGCCTGGTCTTCCCACGGAGGGAGCATTGCAAGATTATGGAAGCCCGCATCGCAGTAGAATATTGCCGTGGAACAGCCAATGCGGGTGGGCAAGCTTAGGGTAATAATGTCGATTACAAGTCTAATACCGATCACATAAAAAATAAAGTGATTGAAACCTGGACCAAAGGCTATACTAAGCGTGGTATTTTGTTACAAATTACTATATTAAGCGTGGTATTTTGTTACAAATGTTTTAAAATTGCATTCTTCAAGACTTCAACGCAATCATTGAACCATTTCAAACATGCAGCTTAGAACATAGCACCGACTCGCACATAGTTAACAAGTCAACGTAGGTTACCTTCTCAATGAGTCGTTATGACTCGCTCATTGAATTCGTCGCACAAATTGGAGGGTCCCATTCGTTCACATTCGTTCACAGATGAGAGCCCCGCTGAGCGTGACGTGTGAACGTTTTAATTAGAGTGAATCGCTCATTGGGGGACCACCCTACTTATACCGAAATAACTTCATTGAAAGAAATGAGACGTGGTGTTTACTTAAATAACCGATTTTATCTTGCTCCACTAAATAAGAACGCGTTTTTATTTTGATAACGAATTGAACAGCTTGATTGATTGTGTTTACTTATTCCATTGAATGATTCTTACAATTTCCTTTTTAGATAACGCGTTGTTTTGTTTATTAAGCATATACGCATTATTTTGTGTATTAAGCCTTTAGCCAGCCTACTTACCTGTAATTCATAAAGTAGCTCTTGGTAGGTACTTGGTGGGTTGGCTAGATTTTGTATTTTTAAAATTCAGCTTTAATTCTACTAAAATTCAAGTGAAATATAACGAGGACACACATTAAAATCTTCTTTTGTTTTTGCAATTTCCCGTCTCACAGAATATTTAGAAACTTTGGGTAGGTTGCCTCGCTCTTAGTGATAAGGCCGCCTTTTGCCAATTAATGTTACTCTGTTTTTTTTCTGCTATGATTATCATTATAGTTTGCAATTAAGTTTTAAAAATAAACAAATAAATTATTTTAATTAAAATTTCAGTCAATCTAACAAGAAAGTTTATTTGTTATCATATTTTGGTCATGACCGTAAAGTTCATTAACTGTAGAGCTACAAAGTTGTTATTTTGTCCAAACTCCAAACGGTCAGAGGTTTTAAAATTACAATTTAAAAATAAGTGATTGGACATTATCAACAGATCTGTATATTTAATCATATTGGGTTTTTTGCTCATGAAATGTGCTTCATTAATTCCAATAAAAATACGAGTGTTCCTGGAAAACTCTATGCCTGCTAATCACCAAAATATCTCAAATAACAATGTTGGTCTGTCTTAATTTATTTGTTTGGGCGGGTGCAGAAGCAAAGCTCTGCCAAAGTCTGAGCTTAGAACTACAAAAAAGTGTAGAGGGACTAAAAGACTAAGGGCGTTTCGTCTCAGACTCCGCCCTTAGCTATAACATTGTTAACAATAATATACAAAATAAAAAATATAATACGATTCTTGAATTGTCTTTTAAATACTAAATAATTTATTTATTTAGCTATTTTTAGGAAAAACCCAGAAGAGGTTAATTAATTCTACGATTTACAATTGCGAAGTTATCTATTTTTGTCGGATTGTGGCGACTTTATCGCTTAGATTTTTCGGTTTTGGCGGAAATTAGGAAATTAAACAAATCATTCACTATTTATATTGAAGTTCCATAAAGCAACGCTTGCTTAAGCAACGCTATAATAGAATAAACACGGATACAAAATTTTCTTTTTTATCAGTGAGCTTTCGTGTGGGCGGAAGTTTTCGTAAGTAGTAAAAATTTATATCAGCGCCTATAACGGGACCTAAACAAATATGTTATGTATACAATATTTACGAGTTTCTCAAAATGATAAATGTCTCTATTTGAGAGCAAACTTCGAGCTACGCACTCCCACGTGTGTCTCGACATGTGTAACATATAAAGTAGGTATGTCGCATAAATAGGTCTTAAAGTCCACATGTCCCGGTTATTCTACGAATCGTAAAACATTAGTCCATCTTTAGTTTACACTGCGACAAAAGGGAAGGCTGATTACTTGCTTGTCTTATATCCAGTTAACTAAAAAAAACTTAAGAACAAAAGCGTTTATAGCTATATGTTACATGTATTGCATAATGAACCAATACAATAAAAAAACTTATATAAAAATGCTCTAAGCATGAACAGCAGAACTATAAAGTTGGAGCTTTTACGAAATATATTTTTTTATTCATTACAAGTTAGCACTTGACAGCATACCTGATGGTAAGTAATGATGCACTTAATTATGGAAGCCGGCTAACTTGTTAGGATTAAGATCCACACCCCGATTCGGTTTCTACCGGAATACCTAATCGCTTGACGAAACGTCTTTGTGAGTAGAGTGGTAACTAGCCTCTCATCGACCAGACCTGGACCAATTTCGAAAAAAGCCGCGAAACGAACCTAAGACCTCCGTGTTATAAATCCACTGCGCATACCACTACGCCACAGAGCCTGTCATATTATGTAGATCTGATCTATTTTTTACTAATCACGGCAATGAGGTCATTGGCATATTGACACCTACAGAAATAGTATCAAAGTTGAAATTGATGTTATCTGTGTGCAAGTTTATTTTATTATGTAAATAATATTGAAATCATGAGACGGACAGGGTGATAGTTTGACATTATTTTATCTACAAAATTTATCCTGACTATCTTGACCATATAGACTTATTAAAGACCGACTAACTTGGGTATTTAATTTGTAAAGTCATGGGATCGCAAGTCAGTGAAGAAAGCTTTCTTGCTTCTCAGATTTGAGACCTAACTACTATGGAGATATTAAAGCTTTTTTGATTAAATCAGTAGTAGTTCATTAATAAAATTGTTAGTCTGCGTAGTACAGTTAAAATTGATTCAACCTACAGTGAATTTAGAACAGATAAAAGCAGTGTCGCTGTTAAAATAAATAATTTTTGCATTAAACCGAGATGTCGTCCTCGCCACCCAGACGGAAGTTATTGGATTCCTTCCAATACGCTGTTAGTACATTTATCTCTTGAAATTGTAGGTAAGTACTCGTCTAGAACTGGCTGTGATTCACCGAGCAAACAACACGATAAACAGCGTTTATAGTATCTAGAGATATAGCTTCAGATCGCTTTAAACACATTTAGCTTAAGATTACCTTACGAACAGAAATGGTACGCTATGCACTGCTGTTTTTTAGACAACTGATGGGATGAATAGTTTATTATGTAGTCTTATAGATATTTGATACTATTGATGTTCCTATCGTTAAGTTTAATATTGAGAAATGATTCAGGTTGTAAGCCACGAAGCGCGCTTTAAGTTCGTCAACTACAAAATATAATATTCATTTTCAAATCTTTGAGGTACAAAGTTTGTATTATTCAAAAAAGGAAAATTTAATTATTATTATAAAAACAAAAAACCCGACTACATAGAAGTTGTGAACTAAAATGAGAAAAACAAGGATCACTATATCTATATAAAATTTTAAATACTTTATGGTGATGCAAGCGGGGACAAAATACTTTATTTTTTGCAGGGAAAGAAAGATCTACCAAAACTACGTTTGTCCCCGCCTGCAGCACCATAAAGTATTTAAAATTTTATATGGATATAGTGATCCTAGTTTTTCTCTTTTCAGTTCATATTCTTTGCAGTCGGGTTTTTTGTTTTTAGAATAATAATTTTATTTGAGACTTTTTTGTTTTAGTTTATGGTTTATAGAAATGATATGGTACACTTTTTGCCATTTTTTGTTAAAATGGCAATATAATCATGATATGATATTTATATTTTTAAAATGGTCTTTTTACGACCTTTCATTTGATACCCATATTGCTAAGATAAGAGAAAGAAATACACACATCCCCCCTTTTTTCCCCATTTACAGCCACCATTTTGAAAATTTATATAGCCTATGTCACTACCACAATTTTAACGAATTCAACGACACCTCACCTGTCAAAATCCGTTCAGTCGTTTAGGCTGTAGCGCGTGCCGAAGAAATGGACATACATACATACATATACATACATATACATACGCTCGAAAAACATAACCCTCCTTCTGACGCAGTCGGGTAAAAATGGAGCGACGCGCCTCGTCGCTTAATTCCATTGTTGTTTTCTTTTTATTAAGGAATTGGAATACCTAAAGTTATTATTACTATTTACTCCATATTTTTAACCGACGAAAAAAAACGGAGGAGGTTCTCAATTCGACACGTATATTTTTTTTTTTTTTTTTTTATTTTTATATGTATGACCACGCATAACTTTTTACAGAGTTGTCCGATTTTGATATAGAAAGGGTATACTTCCAAGGTGGTCCCATTGTCACCATGTTAGGATCTATGATGATATCCTGGAATACTCTTCGAATTTTGGAGGCACGCTTACAGCGATTTCAGTTTTTGTCTCGTTTTCGGTAGCTTTTTGGCTACTAGTGCCGTATAATATACTATGACAGTACAGTACGAGTACGTTACGAGGCGATAAATCACTAAAAAGTAAGAAATAAAAATTTTTAACAAAAAATAGAACTGACTCAAAACGCACTAAAAAGTAAAAAATAATTGTGTCATTTACTTGGTTTAATTTACTTAAGCATATCTATGAAGTCGGTGCCAGCCAAGTTGAAGAAACATTTATTTTACCAGTTTGTGGATTCTTGCTAACGTCCTTAAAAGTAGAAACCTTGGCTGGCACCGACTCCTAGATATGCTTAAGTAAATTAAAGCAACTAAATGACACAGTTATTTTTTTCTTTTTAGTGCGTTTTGAGTCGGTTCTATTTTTTGTTAAAAAATTTTATTTCTTACTTTTTAGTGATTTATCGCTACGTAACATTACTGTCATAATATTATATGGCACTCTATGGTAAAAACCGAAATCGCTGTAGCGTAAATTTTGAAGAGTTCCTTCAATTTCCCCAGAAAAGGATCCTAACATGAGGACAATGGGACCACCTTGGATGTATGCCCTTTCAACGCTGTAAAATTATGCGTGGTCATACAAAAAAAAAAAAATAAATTAAAAAAAACACTTTAGAATATATTGAGAATAGACCAGTGACACACAGTCGCCCTCAGAGGGCAACAACGATCTAAACTTCTAAAGGATCCATGTAACTTGTAAGTAACAAATAATTATTATACTCGTAGGTCCTTCCTTATTTTGGTCGAAGCTTAATAAGCACAGAATAATAATTTTAAATAATAGGCACACACCTTTTGAGTGAAACTTAATTATTTTTTTTAAAATTTTTTTAGCTCTAGAACACTTTCCTATAGTAAAATATTAGTTAGGTAGGTACCTAATAAGACATTTGAAGTGAACGCATTTGCAAAATTAACATTAGGTCAGCTGCATAACTACACCATTTACCTTTTTATGCCCCTGCCTTTAATATTTTTCCTGGCGAACTCTAATACAAAAAGGTCTTCTAGCACATGTTCAACAGAATAATAATTGAGCCGAGCTCGGATATTTCAGCGAAAAGCATTGCTGAAAAATGCACTTTCTAATAGCACACGATGCCAAGTTCTATACTCTTCCTGGAGCTGTATCGAGGTCACAGCATCCCGGCGCCAGCTTACATTCATTATTCATTTCATGGCATGTTTAATAGTTTTAGTGGATCTACTTACGAACAATATTTCTTAGAGTTAAAAATGCTTCTATTTTATGCCGACTTTATAAAAATATTAAGAAGGTTATAGTCGTAGATGTGTCGATATTTAAGTCTATTATTTGCTCGAACTTTGTTAACTTCAACGTGTACAACAAACACTTAAGGACCGAATAATTGAAATCCAAAGCAGATTTTCTATATATTTCAGAAGTGTGGTTATGGATGTAAACGAAAATAAAATTAACATAACCGCTGCCTCAATAATAACATTTTAGTATTTTTTTTCATTACAATCAAATAAATTCCTATATTAATATAAAAATATATATTTATCCTGGCCTATAAAGCATAGGTATTATAAGTCAGTCACCCGTTAAGTCCTTTTTAACAATATCTTCTATTTTTATTTTTTGTGTTAGTTTAGTTTTAGTAAAATTTAAATTTTTTTCACCATTAATGTTGTAATTATCTTTCGCAATATCTGTAATTTCGTAGTATCGTATAATCGTATATTTTGTAATTGCATTTAGGCTGTAGATACTTTTAATTTTTGCATGTGTTAAATTAATTTTACAGTGTGCGTGTGCTTTTTAGAAATTTGTACTGATTTATGTAAAAAAAGCAAATAAACCAATATATAATTCAATATGGATGAAAGCCTGGCCCTTTAGTAAGCCGTTACAATAGGCGTTGTATACTAATGATTACATATTTACCCATAGTGCAAGATCTAAGTATTTACTTGCTTATATACCACCGTTGCACCTACCTACATAAAACTTTCACTTACGCAAGCTTGACTTACAGGTAGGTACGAGTGCATGCAATCTTGGAAGATAAGATATCCAGTAACCTTAGTAAGTGGCTAAGTGGATATGCCTATTGAACTCGTTTAACTCAATTTTACGTAACTCCTAAACTAATTATCAATCAAATCCACTACGTTTGGGTATTTCAAGTACCTGCTTCTCTCTACCTACTTTCGGAAAAGTACTCAGTAGTAACTCTACTACCGGTTCCAAACCAATGGTAGAGTCACTACAGCAGATTCATACATTAAATTCATTTTCTTCTCATGTATGGCTATCTTATCTAAGCATAACAGTTAGTAAATATGTCAAAGATTTTCATTTTGTGTCTTGTTTTTTAACGCCACAATACCTTGCTCCATGGTTAGGGACCGCACGGAAAGTCCTGGGTTCTGTCCCCGCACGGTAAACCTTTGTCGTGTCCATTTCTACTATATACTCGTAATATGTCTACCTAACAACTTATTAAAAAATAAGTATGTTAGGTAATCTGTTACATTGTTATAATTAACTCTTTAATATGTGTATACTTGCACCTAAAGAGAGGCATGCACAAGAATTTTAGGTAGGGCAAGCACTCTGTGTAATTATGTACCAATTACATATACAAAATTTATAATTTCTCATTTTCTTTCATATTACGTCTACAAATTGTATAATAAAGCGCTCCACTGATTAGGCACAATATTAAATACACATACAGATTATCAAGAAATAAGTATATAAAAATGGTGTAGGCATATTTTTAACCGACGAACAAAAACGGAGGAGGTTCTCAATTCGACACGTATATTTGTTTTTTTTTTTTTTTTTTTTATGTATGACCACGCATAACTTTTTACAGTGTCGTCCGATTTTGATAATTCTTTTTTTATTAGAAAGGGCATACATCCAAGGTGGTCCCATTGTCCTCATGTTAGGATCTGATGATGATATCCTGGGGAAATTGAAGGAACTCTTCAAATTTTGGAGGCACGCTTACAGCGATTTCGGTTTTTGACTCGGTATCGGTAGCTTTTTGGCTACTAGTGCCGTATAATATACTATGACAGTATAGTACGAGTATGTGATGTGGCGATAAATCACTAAAAACTGAGAAATAAAAATTTTTAACAAAAAATGGAACCGACTCAAAACGCACTAAAAAGTAAAAAATAACTGTGTCATTTAGTTGCTTTAATTTACTTAAGCATATCTAGGAGTCGGTGCCAGTCAAGGTTTCTACTTTCAAGGACGAAAGCCACAACCACCCACCCACCCCACAAACTTCTTTACTACGTAAAATAAATGTTCCTTAAACTCGGCTGGCACCGACTTCATAGATATGCTTAAGTAAATTAAAGCAACTAAATGACACAGTTATTTTTTACTTTTTAGTGCGTTTTGAGTCGGTTCCATTTTTTGTTAAAAATTTTATTAGTATAATTGGTATGTAAGAAAAAATTCTCCATATTTATTATAGTCATCCGAACTTATTTTAATGATAATTACTTAAAATAAAGATAAACATTCACACTTACACACCTACGATACTACAAGTATGTTTATGTAACGTTTCTTTGAATTATCAATAGCTCTACATTCCCGATAAGGGCAACGCACTTCTGATAGCTCCATATCAAACGTTCACATATTAATTCTTATTGTATAAAATATTCACAGAGCTGATCAATGGACGACTTCGAGCACATGTAAGACGACCTTCACACATGACATCATAACTTAATATTCATAAGATTAACTACAAACTAGACTCACCAGCTAATATTTTCGCCATTATTGCGGATAGTAAGGTGTTCAGCTACAGAAAATCCAAAATAAGACCCTGGCTCGCCGAACTTTATCACTGGAATCCGCGGTTCCAAGTTGAAACTGGTGACACAATATATAATGCACAATAATACAACACTGCTGAAAACAAATTTCGCGGCCATCGTACAGTTCGTTTTTTATCGGGATACAAATCGAGTTTTCGCACCAATTCACTGTTTACCAGTTATTATTTGGCACATCGCGGTTTTCGTATGAAAAGTGCTGTACGGACGAGCGATAGACCCCCAGCGCGCTTGCCGTTCGCCGGCCGAATATTCCCGCTCAACTTTAATATCTGTGGACTCTACGTAGACATAACAAGACTTTACGCTCCTCGCAGCTAAACGGCGAACGTCCGCTAACATAAGCGACTGAACTCATAAAATGTAGTCCCATTTCTTTCAGCACCATCTATGGCAGCAGTAGATTAAATTTTATGTAACTGTGCTGCCATCTATTTACTCCTTTACTTATTACATGGTTATGACCGTTATATTCGGAATAGTTTATCTTCTTCATGATTTGTATTTGCTACGAAGTTCTAGTATTCACTAATAGATGTCTAATTTACTGATTTACTATCATTTTCCTTTCAAGTTCAATAATTATTCTTGTAACGGATAATGGTATTTTTTTTCTGCGTTAAAAGGTAACACTTTGCAAAATACTTATCTAGAAATTACCGTTTTCTAATCTAAACCATGTACATATGTATTAAGCTATTGCATAGCTTTTATCGCGGGCCTTGAGCGTGGAGACCGAATCGAGAAATTCCGTAACGAAAAAACTAACACCAACCCCCGCCCACCCTTTTTAGTTTTTTCAGATTGTCTTATTCGTGTCTTTGCTCGCCAACGTCCATACCATGTTGAATACACCGGTTCTCGTCCGATCACCGAAGTTAAGCAACATCGGGCGCGGTCAGTACTTGGATGGGTGACCGCCTGGGAACACCGCGTGATGTTGGCTTTTTTAAATTTAAAAAAAAAAATAATAAAAATAATACAAACATTTTTATTGCTCAAACATAATAATACAATAAAACGAACTAAAAAAAACAATAAAATTTAAAAAAGCCAACATCACGCGGTGTTCTCAGGCGGTCACCCATCCAAGTACTGACCGCGCCCGATGTTGCTTAACTTATATGCAATTGCTTAACCGCGGCAGTCTCCGAGTGCCACACGTCTTTTTTCTATTTCAGTTCCTTTTTATTATAATGACGCTATTTTTGTATGCGTATCGGTATTCATAATTATGAATTATGACCATTGACATATTAATACTATGGACTTCGGGTCAGCGATAAAAAGTGTCCGAACCAAAAGTAAGCCAAAATGCGAAATGACTTCCAATCGCAATTCAGTCTCATATTAGCTGACTGACAGAATACACGTCAATAATGCCGTAATGTGTTATGAAAAACTTGTAGGAACTACCCGAGTAAGGTGAGAAAAGAAGACGGTGTACCATATTTTCAGTAAGTAAATATTTACTGATGATTTTAAAGTATTATTTTGCTTTGAAACAGGCTATTTTATTAAAATTTTAATAAACTATAGAAACGAATTGCATAACCAACCAA
The DNA here is from genome assembly GCA_034621355.1 of Mycalesis mineus. Lineage (NCBI taxonomy): Eukaryota > Metazoa > Arthropoda > Insecta > Lepidoptera > Nymphalidae > Mycalesis > Mycalesis mineus. The sequence goes on along the minus strand of CM067894.1, from coordinate 9,140,933 downwards.
AATGAACACAAGTATCTATCTGTCCTTTTCCCATACGCTACCCGCGTATAGGATAGAAGGAGTGCAATATATTTATCTAATTAACCACATTAAGTTCGGATCTGCCGTGAGCAATAGAATGTTTTAGAACAACGACTGCATAGAGTTATTTTGTTGTTTAACATTTGAATTATTTACTTACTTAATTTTTGAATTAAAATAATTAGATTATTTTCAATTCAAAAATTTTTATTTATTATGTCAACTTTTATTTTTTTGTCATGAATATTAATCAAATATCTTTGACCATAATGGTATATTAATTTGATAACTATAAGAATTATCTACATGAAATTAGGAACAGTTATTTAAAAAAGTGATATAACGTCATTGAAGTAAAAAAATATATTTTCAGTTTAAATAAAAAGAGGAAAATATCGAGAACTTGAAATTTCAAAGTAAAGAACTATATCGAGTGGCATATCATTTTGTACATTTGTGGATTTGATTTGTAATTAAATATTATTATAACTAATTATTATTTTATACAAGATAATTACAACAATTATTATTTGGTACAAGATTTATCCCAGCATATAGAGGTCAGGGATATGTAAATATAAATTAAAATTTGTTGTAAATATAATATTTAAATATAAGATGCCAAAAAAATTTGAAAGCTACCGACTCCACACCATTTATGTTGTCCTATTTTCACGAGAAGCTGTCATGTCAAAAAAAGGCTGCCATGGTAACCGTCAATCGAAGCTGATTACTTATTGCATGCAATTAGACCGTTGCAAATTAGACTGTATAACAATACGATAAGACATACATTACAATGTTATTTTGTGTATAAAAACATAAATACATCCTAGTGTGTATAAAATATCTTGGGACACTTTTGACGTAAATTTTGCATTAGACCCGAAGTCCATAGTATTAATATGTCAATGATTATGACCATAGAACTATTATATATTGTTCTGTAATGAATATATGCCGCTATTCAAACCAAAAAAAACATAAAACAAGTTCAACTAGGAAGTCAGTGAGCGCACACAAATATTTTAAAGAGTCATGTATTATCGTGATGTTAAAAAAATAGTTTTAATATACAAAATAAATATATCGATGTTCATTAGAATGATGTTAGAAATATGTTTATTATAGTATATTTTTACTTTTGAAATTACTGTTCTAGAGTACAGTAACCTATAAGTAAGACTACTTGTTAAAGCCCTCTCTATGACTTTCACATACATTCAACTTTTACTATTCAAGATTTCCAAGTTCAAAACTTTCTTTTTTACACTATATATGCCTTTCTAACATACTTAAACGTATATTTAAAGTTACTACACATGGTGTTTTAGATATCGAAAAGTTACTAGAAAATAGATTGGAGGTAAACAAAGAAAACAATAGAACTTTATAAAATTATTTATTAAACAAATTATTCGAGATAGTCAAACGAAATTAAATAAAAAATTATAACATAAAAATTTTTTAAGAGATAATATTTTGTAGCTGAATAAAATGTTTTGGTGAAATTAATAGAATATAATAATGTTATAGTCTTTTACTACTCTCTCCGATGTTATCCTAAAAATATATCCAATAGGTTTCCAGTCCAAAAAATTTAATCAAATAATAGGAATAAGATCATCATCATTCATCACAGCTTGAAAGTACACCTGCTTTCCAAACATTCAAACTGTTCTTTCTGTTGTTATTCTAATACAATGTAGGTTTAGAAGAAGAATTTCCGAAACATCATTATCATGTAAGTCAGCAATCCATTCAAACCATTTCAGTACAGCCGAAACGATCCTGCAACTATAATACCGGTAGCAAGGGTACTAGAGATTGAACTTCCAATAGTTGCAAATTCGTAATTATATCGGCTGACATTTGACGGAGCCTCAGTTGCGCCAGATATATTTTGGTATTGCAATTTGTTGAAACATAGTGTTTCATATACATTGCAACACCATTCGGTTCTTGTGACGTCTTTAGGGCAGAGGATGGAAAGTGAGTTCAGTCTGTGAGTGCGCGAACAGTAGATTCAGTTGTGAGTCCAAACCGACGTTGAATACTTTCACCAATTTGGCAGCTGATTGGCCCGGTTCTTTGCGCACTAGTGCAGTTCCCGAGACTTTCATCAAATGAACCTCAGAATCAACTGAACCACCTCCAGTAGTGGCTAGTTTCACGTGGCATGTCACATCAACTTGAATGTATTTCTGTACAGCCTTCCCTCGCTTGCCTGGCACATCGACATATTCCGTCTTCTCTTCTACTTGTGGCAAATCGGCACGGAACACCATTGCTTCACCAAGAAGTCCCTGGAGACGAAATTAACGATTAAAGACGGACAACTTAAAATTTACTGTTATCGCAAACAAAATATTTAAAAGAGCAGAGTATTTCTAATAGTCTAAAAGTCCATTCCCTTCAAAACTTTCAAGCAATTGGAAATCCGAAAATTTATGCATAAGCTCTTGGCTCCAAGCCAGTTACAAAACTAGAAATAATTGTCCTTCTGCCAAAGGAATACCTAGGTATATAACATTCAGATCCACAATACATTTTGTAAAGACAACAAATAGTGTAACATACTGCGCGTTATCCATCTTGAAGTTCTATAAATACATTGGCGCAAATCCAAAACGATTAGAGATTATTTATTATACTACGATTATACTTACTCCGTTTCCTGTTATCGTAAATTTCATGTCAGGATGTACTGCACGTGGCTCCATGCCCACACCTTCAGGGTGGGAATCCGACCAGAAGTAGTTTTCAGGCGCATTTAATGTATCGGGTTTGAATGTAATGCGTTTTCCATAACCCATTCCAATAGATTGCAACAACAGGCTTCTGCCTTCGAAAAGACGATGGCGACTGTTGGCTGGTCTCACGCGGTAATAAAATCCAGGCACAATGCGAGGATCAATGTATGTTCCTACAATAAAAAAACCATATTAATTACATACATATATATGTCATTTGTAATATGATATTAGTGTTTAGATATCGCAATTATTATTATCTTTTACTTGAGAAACTTACCTATGACAGGAAGTTCGTATCTCTCGAGACCTACGACGGTGTACTGGCAAGGGATATCTTTAATATCACTGCCGTTTACAGTGATTCTTCTGGAGGACGATTTGATGCCAGGTTTGAGTTCGTATCCTTTCTTCAGCTGTTTAATACCAATTGCTACGTTAACAACTCTAGTGACGACAGCATTTCCTCGGCCTTTCTTTAGTATGGCGACCCCACTTACGGGCACTAGTTTAGTGATATCATCATTTTCATACCATTCAATTTTACACAAAGTATTAACTTTAACCCTCTTCTCAATAGAACCATCTTCAGATATTTTCTGTTCAAGCTCGATTTGATTCTTCTGCAATAAAAGAATAATTAGGTTTAGAAAATGTATATTGTAATGTTATCTTGAACTATATCAATTTTGTATAACATTTCTTACCTGTTGTTGAATAACCTCTAGTGTTCCTTGAGGTTCGTGATTGGCATCGTATATGGTGAACTTGTCTCCAATCGCGACTGCTTCGATTTCAAACACAAAGCCTTCAGGGCGTGAGTCAGACCAAAAGTAGTTGGTATTCTCGTTAAGAGTTGAATCCACGGGCTCAAATGTGAGTCGCCTAGCAAATCCACGGCCAATCGACTGGAGGGTCAGGGCCTTGCCACCAAATAAATACCTAGGCTTCACTGACAGTGGAGGCGCATCCAAAGCCTGAAATATTTAAAAAATGATTTATACGATGCCCTGATATTTCTACTTAAAATGGGATAAAAAATCAAGAGATAATTTTTTTTTCAAATTTATTTGAAAAGTAATTTGACTTTGAACTATAAAGTGAAACATAAATTAAATTTAACAATTAATTCCATATTTGAAAAAATCTGTTAATTTATTTTATGATAATGATGTGTTAGACAATAAATGTTGAGTGAAACCTTTCAAATTTTTTAATGACATTACATAAACATAAAAACATTACTGTGGGGGAAAATATGATAAAAATGGCATGACGCCCTTATGAATGATACTTATGGTTTACCTATAACATGCTGCTGGCCAGAATGTCAGATCGACCTGTCGGGTCTCTGCGAGCGTTCTTGAAGTTTGTTTTGGGAGCGCCTCTCTAGGCGTAGGTCTGAAAAACTGGACGATCCACATACCATCGCCTACAACGGCACACAACCAGTGGCAAATGCACGCAAGTCAACAGTGTTTGTCGTTGATGATATTTTCACTCTGTAAATGTCAGCAACGGACACCGCTACTCACTGTCTACAACCCCTCTAACCTAATAGCACCAATTGAATTCATGAACTGCTGAACTCGGCTTGTAATCCACTAGAATTGAACCCAGACTGGCTTGGTTTAAATCGTTTAAAATCAAAAATATAATTTAATTTAATATTACAGCATCTTTTAACATTTAAGTGTAAGGTTGCCATTACAATTTGTCACTTTAAATTGTTGAGAACCAAATTGTGTTGATATATTTAATTAACGCTCGTTAACAATTAAAATTAGATATTCTAAAAATTTACATAATTTTGAAATATATATGTAGCAGAAAAATTAAAGTGTGTAGGTAAATCATTTTTTATTATTATATTGTTTTAAGATGACAACCTTACTTTAATTGTGCATTTTAACGTAAAACTTGCAAAAACTTAATTATTAATTAACAGGGTTGTGACCATATACAAACAAAACTTTGCGAAGGTTCTTAGATAATGACTTGATTGATTAGTATTTTTGAATACCCATTCAATTTTATGTTACTCATGCATTTTATTAAAAGAATGGATAATTAACATAGAAGAATTCTTCGCATAATTTATGAACATTTTCGCTAGATCACTTCGGAAAAGACACTCACCATCCTTCAGAATATCTGAAAAGACAAATCTTGCGAAAATCTTCTTCATGACCACAAACCAAATAATTAAGAATTGTTCAACAGTAAACAAAGAAATATACAAGATCAAAATATATAAAACATTCTTGGATGCCGTGGGATTTTTTGCACAATTCTATGTTAAAAGATTACCGTTTATTTCGAGTCCAGAACTCAATTCGATAGGGACCTTAACTCTTTGTACATAGCCTCATTCTTATGCTGTTCAGTGACTAAATTTTGCCCCAGACTAATATGGATCTTCATAGTTTTTCTTGTTTTTTCAAAAGTCGATAAGCATCACATTGATGATACAAAAGCTGATCGTTCGAAACTATCCACAAATCGATGATCAAGCCACATTGAACAAAGTTAAAGAAATATCGCTGTCCAATAGCGGACTACATATTATATATTTTATACCAATGAGTGAAATGTGGAAGATTGCTGATCTAGTATTACTTTGAACACAGTGCAATCATCAACACTTCTTATGAATTTATTAAATGCGAAGATTTCTTTAACGTGCCAGATATGTGATGATTATTTTGAAATATTTAAATTGAATTTCTCATCTCACCTGCATTGGTCTGATTTTATATCTGAAGCCAGTGCGGACTCGAGGATCAATATAGACTCCGATGACCGGCATTTGATGAGGTGCCGGGGCCGGTACTCGGTATACAGCGGGGACATCTCCAAGAGCGCTTGCATCTAGTAAAACCTCCTTCTCGTATGCGCTTCCAGTCCAAATAGGTTTAGATGGAATTTCAGGTTGTTCCTAAAAAAACATGCCCAAGTAAGCTGCTGTACAACAATCGTTTCTAAAATATTTAAAACACTAGAATTTCTTTTTGCCGACCTCAATGAACCCGATTATACACAAGCACTCATTACAGCTGCAGTCATGGTCCTCACACATAAGTGTTTTCATCATTTTCAATTTCTTTTTTAATATTTCAATATTAATTGAAAAGTGACCAGACTGCAGGCCCGCTCGAGAGGAATAAAGAAAGTTAAATATATCTACAATTATACCGACGCCTAATACAACTTGGCAAAGTACAGATATCTCTTACAAAACACGGTTTTCAATCATCATGCCAAGAAAATTTGATTTGTTATGACAGTAGGCAACACGTAGTTCCACCAAGTAATTTGCCGGATAGATCTTTGAGTTTAATCAGTAATTGTTAAAAAAATAGTTATTAGTAACCTATCGTACCAACAATATGTAAATACATACTTGATACTATAAATTTAATTTTAATCAAAATTCAAAATCATAATAATCTGTAGAAAATTATAAAAAGAAAGTAAGAAAAATACAGTGTAATAAAATAAATTAATTAAACGAAAATGACTAAAATGACGCAAAAAAAATTGGCATTAATAAAGAGAAACGTGCAAGTCAATTATAAACTCAAGGACGTACATACAATCACAACAACGATTTAATACATTAAATATAGTATCATCTTATTCAACTACGACAACAAAGTAAATTGAGCTCAATTGCTGTGATTTATCTACAGATCAAAGTCCGTACGAAAAAATGCGGGGTCTATTTTTATGCTCTCCCACATCACGTTTTTCTGTTCTTCACACGACTCCTACATGTTTCCGCAGGTAGAAAATAGTTTATTTATCTTCCTCCTAACAACATTTAGTTTCGTTGGAGTGATACATCTACCTGCTCATAAAAAAATTTTTTTGACGTTAGGGACAATTGTACCTATAGAAATTCTTCTACTATTCGGAGATCGTTTGGTTTTCACTGTAACAGTAAAGTGTCAATCCGTTAAATCGGAAGTGCCTTCTAGTCTATAGTCAAACCATCGAAACGAAAGAAAACAAAGGAAATACTTCTTGAAAAAATTTACTTCTTAAAAATTTTTGCTTACGAGAGATAAGGGCAGAGGTAATACTCGACTGCTCCCACTGCACCATAGATATTAATAGATATATTCCGTCAAACTCAATGATTCCGACCTAATGAAACCTTACTTATTCTAGTCAACAATATTATTGACCTTACTCTGGCGAATAATAAAGCACTGAAGCGCAATAAATTTTCTATTACTTCGAAGGCGAACTTTAAAGACTTATTACATAGGTTATAGCGCTTTTCATCTGTTTGTGTTACGAATCGTTGTGTAATCCATAAATTATTTATGGGTTCATAGATAAAGTGACTTCAAAATGTGACGAAAGAATAACCGGATCGTTATTACAATAATGTGTTAAAGGAAATAAAATACTTCTATCAATAAACCTGTTACTGATACTGTTATTTTATGATTTAAACGGAAGGTTTTACATGATACTATCACAAGTAAAACACTGTACACTTTTAAAAAAACGTCATTTTGATATACTCTAAAAATTCTAGTGTACATGAAACATTAAAAGCTAGAAATGGTGTATGTACACTCAGTTATGTATCAATCAATACGTCGTAGCATTGAACATAAATAAATTGTCTCAGCTATAGGGTTTCGTCGGCAGGAAATTGATTGAAAAGAATCGGACATCTTAGATATAGCTACATATAGTTATATACTTACACGCACTTCCACTTCAGGGAAAGCTTCTTCGCCATCGCTTTCATAATCACTAGGTGTTGGAATAAAGCTTTTCGGTGTACCCTCGGGTTCCTACAAAAAAGTATGTAATGTTGTATAAAAATTCTATGCTTATTTTACGTAAATCAATACAATAGGATTAAATTTAAATAAAATTACTAATTAGTCTGATAAGGCTTGATTGTAATTATAAGAAAATTCTGCTAATAAGTAACGTTTTTGTGAGTATAAAATACTTGCTTTAATTCAAGATAAAAATTTCAAATAAAATTTGAACGGTAACAGAATGCATTTTAACGATAATATAACGCTCAATATGATACGGAAGCATTTTAAAAAAATTAGCATATCTATTTAAGGAATAGTATAGGAAGCATAGTTCGTCATATCAATTAAATCATCGTAGACGTACGCTAGGGAAGCAATCAAATCTAAATCTATTCGAGCCGAGAAAAATTAATAACGCAGTAAATACTAAAGATGTCACGAACCGAATCAGAGTGAATCTCGGTTATAACGAAGATAATGGTTATTTACGATACAAAAAGAGGCCATACTAAGCTAAGATAAACTCTTTGTTGGACCTTGACTCGGATAAAAAGCTATTTGAAAATCTCCTCAATGCATGCCCTTTATTTGTTACACGAGTCGCGTGAATAATAATTAAGGAGATCCTAAAATTTAAGCAGAATAATCCGAGTGATTTTCGAGTTAATTTTTACTTGAGCAATGAAAAAAACAAGTTTTATATTAAAGAGTTCTATTTATTAAATCTCCTTGTTGCATAAATGTGACCAAAATAGGAATTCGATACTTTTAGCAATGCGCTGATTTTTATAAGATTATTCAATTATTATAATAAATAGAAAACGGATTTATTCTTGTTATAAGTACAGGTGATTCTCAATATTTCCTGCTTTAAAAATTCCATTATGTTTGGTTACGCTGACGTGTTTGAAGGGCATAGTTATTGGGCGAGGTCGGTAGGTGTACCTGACCTTAGTACTTATATTTGGTCTGTTTGACATAGCTACAAGTAACGATTGCTTTCAGAAAAGTAGGAACTTTTTTGCCCAATATAAGATTTAAAAAAAATATTCAATGGTCATTAACCTTTCTTACTCAAAGTTACACAGAAGAGCGTGATTTAAATAAAAAAAAATTACGGACACAAGCAAGAGAAATCTTTTTAAGATAACTACAAATCCTATCAATCGAAATCTGATTGAAGTTTTATCTTAATAAGACACTTTATTAACGTGAGATAACATTTGTACAATATGATAAACATTTACATTACTAATCGGTGTTTATTCTAGCTACCGTAAAATACTTCGATAGCAACGTTATAGCAGACGACAATATTATAGAAAGAGTAAACTTAACTACATATAATTATTTTAATTTTTTTTTAATGATTGTATAAAACTATTTGTAAATTAATCGAAATAAAAGAAATTCTTCTTTTAATTATAAATTTACCAGAGGTGTAAAGGATTGATAAGATCATCTTTACGTATGAGTTCTTATTTTCACATATAAGAAGGTGTACTTATATATTTAAAGAAGGTCATCATTACTCATACATTTTTAAAAACTCGAAGAGTAACTAGAATCTAGCCTTTGAAGAGAAATGTCATCTCACCTGAGCTGAAGGTAAAGACTCGACTAGAGCTGGTTCAACGTCCAGAGCAGTGGAAGTTCCAGCAAGACGAGCGCGGGTTAGGTTCCACAGGCGGCGCAGAGCCAATGGGGTTTCCTCTACTTGCAACTCCATTCCTGGATTTGACATCATCTTGATGGCCTTACTTCTTGTTTACCTGATTACAAGAAATATAGATGTATCACTATTAGATACTGCTATAGATACTATAAGTGAATGAACAAAATCTGAATACTTTATTACTTGTTTAATCGCAAAGTTACTTTCGCTGCTAATAAACTATCTATTTATTTAGTTACAACTAGTTGCTTATTACTCAAATAACTATAATGAAAAAAAATTAAAGTATTGTAATTGTTATCAATAATTATTCTTAAAATGTTTTTCCCCAATACACTGATTTTTTTTTTGATAATTTATAGCACCAATAATAATGGTTAATTTATAGTACCTATATATAGAATACACACGCCAACCTAAAGGTACTAAAAAAGTATGAAGTACAAAAAATTTAGGATTTGTCACGTTTTAAAAATAAACTAACCAAACCGTTATGCGGCAAATATAAATAATATCGTGAAGAGAAATTGATAAATAGAGAAAGTCCGGCTATCTTACTCGACACAGCTAAAATATACGGACAAAAATAATAATCTAACTTTTGAAGCCGCTTCTAAGATAAGAATTAGCATTTGGAACACATTTCCTTATGTACTATATTTTTATTTTTTGATTAATATAGGTGGTTATTCAAAATACTATAACCAATGAGGAAATTAAAGATTACGCACCGACTAATATAATATTAACAATACCAAAAAATAACAAATATCATGTTCTATTGATAAAACCAAAACGGTTCAATCTCAATTAGCCATTTAACTAAAAGCTCCTGTTTTTAAGTAATGTTAACTAATTTATAACAACGAAAAGGCCTTCAAAAATATTTACAAAGTTTCAACAAACTTAAAGACATTAAAATACTAGGTAATGAATGAAAAAATGCAAATTGAACGAACATCCCCACAACTTATATTTAAAAAAAGAAGTTTTGAGAAGGGTCTCCAACAATAGCGGACCTTTAAAGCCCATTGTCCATAGACCTGCTTGCCAGCAGGTAAAAATGTTATCTAAAAGGTTGGTGGGATTAATAGAAATTGTTGCCATGAAAATATGGATTGTGGAACAACGGACACATCCTTTCACTATAGTGACAAAGTTTTAATCCTCATAACATCTGCTACTTTGAAAAAATGTGTAAAATTTAAAAACAATTTACAAACTAAAATTATTGTTTTTTATGTTTACGAATGCGAAATAAATGATTGACATTTTAATTTATAACTTATAAATTAAAATAAAATTCAATTAAATGTAACTGACATTAAACGTATTCTTAATTAGGTTAACGTCGCTGAGACTGTAACGGATTGCGTGAAATATTTTATGGTTGATAAGCACGAGAAAGTATTTCAATCGAGCTCTAACTTCTAGTTCAGCGAGCACAGCAAAGAGAAAGCAACAGTCGTTGCATTTACGTCGGCCATTTGCAACGCCTGCCATCTTGTTTCCAGAACGTTCTATTTTTAAATTTCCCTGGATTAAATTTTATGGAAAACGCAGTAATTTTATTTTAAACTTTTCATACATATCGAGTTATAAATAACTATACCATAATTTCAGATTCTTACCTCAACGAAATTAAAATTCAAATAATTTCTCTCGACTGCCGAAGAGTCTATGTTGAAATTTAATTCAATGTTAAATCTGCAATACAAAATGTTTGGTCACAACTGCGATCGTTCTGCACAGTGAATATCAACGATAGTTCAGTAGCGCAGCACGAACAAAACTGAGGGTTAACGCAACGAATGAGGTATTTTAAACTTGAGTAATCGGTCCTCCCCAGCCTGCGCGTGAAGAGGATGGTGCTATACAGGAGACAGAGACAGAGGTACGAGCACGCAGGGTTCGCGTGCTCCGCTAGACACACACTCACACACAGACACGGTGTTACGCATGCGCTCCTATTGATACGTCTCAAAACGTCGAGATACGTCACTGGCCTCCTTTCAGAGCGAAGTTCAGCGGAGGGTGCTTAGTCCAAGGCGCAAACCAGTTAGTAAGTTGTTTGCTAATTTGCAGGACACTGATAACTAAATGGTCCCTCGCCTCGTGATCAGCCAAAGTAATATTCCATGAGTTTTCGTCATTTAATGCAAATGTGTAAAAAGTAATCGTAGATGCGATAAGTCAATTTACAAATATTTTTTATGTGCACAAATATAAAATTCCCAATTCCACAAAACTGTTAGACATGAACACATATATATATATTTCAAATTTGAAATAAAAATGTATCTAAAAGAAATATCTTGCGATTAACGAAGACAAAGAAAGAGGAAAAAAAGCAAGTGAAAACAGCAGATGCAATTTTTTTCATCCTTAAAACCACTTTAATTCAAACAAACACAGGATTTAAACTATAAAACTTAATGCCGCCATTAGGATCTACTTTAGGGTCTTATAAAAGGGACGTGCAACGTTATTGCCAGTTTGTTTCCAATAGATTTTCCTGAATGTTGAAATTAATGTAAAACCTATTATACAATTAGTCATTATCTCAGTTAATTCTATTAAAGAAACAATTGAACCTCTTATCTACGTTCATTATTTCATTCATTGGCAATTATTAACGGAATAATCGGGGAATTCCAAAGGACTGCCTTTTCTGCACAAAATTATTGCGGTCAATTAAATTCGCTGTATTAGGTAGGTAATCTATTTTTATTTTGGTTTCACAGACTGAATAATAAAATCACCATTTATCTGACTAAATTTTGACAGGGTCTTAAAATTTATATCTTTGCGGTATTCCGTAAAGGATTACCTCGAAGCTAATAGTGTCTGGACTAATGATTAATTACCTCTAGCATAAAATAAAATTAAGTATCTCTTTTATGCGGAAGAAAATGTAAAATATTTTGCTTCAGTCTTGGACAACTAAATTCCACAGAGTGAATTTCCTTCAGAAAGGAAAATTACGACTAAGAAGAAAGTACCAATTCAGCTGAAAATAGAATCTAGAACCACTGGGGTTTAAAGCAATGCTACACAGTGGCGCCAGAGAAGTCGTTAGTCTTTCTAATTTAATTTATCAGTAAAAGCAATCAGGCAATGTAGGTTTTCCGACCTACTTAGACAGACTGGTTTTCATTAGAATCCTCTCGTAATATCTGATAAAGGAAACGATCTGTAAATCCCAGATTACAGTGTTTTAATAAGTACGTTATTATGTAATTAGTCAGTAAGTACATAGTTAAAGATAAGAGATAATACTTGGGCACTTTGTCTAGTCATACTCTTATCTTTTATACTAGAGCAAGGGTTAATATTATTATTTGTATAACAATCGTGTCTATGTCAGTTAATTGTACTGCTGTCCTTAAACCTTAAACGCCTAGAACTGATTTAAATTTCATATACTTTATATTTGATTTGGAAAAATGTATATGTTATATACTAAAGCCAAACTCAATGTAGAATGCTTATCAACAAATTAAAAATGAAGGTAAAAATCAGTAGCAATTTTACACCTAATTTTTTTAATTAACTTGTGAAAATGATGAATTCATGCCAATAAATTAGATAAGTAAGCTTAAAACTAATTAATATACTCAATATCTTTTAAATAAGATTTTATAGAAAAACAAAACATAATTTTAAATTTATTAGGCATAAAACGTGTTGCATTGTTTAATTTCATTTTTGTTGTTGATATGCTTTCCTCATTAATTTTTAATAACGCTATATTAGAATTTAAACTATCGCAAGAATTTTTCATATTATTAAAATACTAGCTTTTGCCCGCGACTTCGTCCGCGTGGAATTAGTCATTACGGCAGCCTAATTTTTCTAAGCATTGAATGTCATATCTATTAATATCAAGTGCGTAAGAAATAGGTCTTAAGCTTTCAAAATGACGATACTTTAACCCCTTACAACCCTTTTTTCGCAATTATAAGTAGCCTATGTCCTTTTTCAGGCTCTAGACTTACTGTGTACCAAATTTCATTTAAATCGGTTCAGTAGTTGTAGAGTGAAAGCAAGACAGACAGACAGGCAGACAGACAGAGTTACTTTCGCATTTATAATATTAGTTAGGATATACGGCTGAAACTCACGTCAGTGTTGTCGGAGTATGCTCGACTAGTTTCCATCCCATATAGGGTCCTTAGTCTTCCATAGTCACTTTGTATAGGTTCGAAACTAGTAGGCCATACTCCGACAACAGTGACATTAACTCCAGTCGTTTATATTTTACTTACCTTATCTATATTTTAGGGAATATTTCTCAATCTTAGAGATAAAAAAGTAGAACACTGCTAGGTAATCGTTTTGATAGATACGTTCATTTTTCTAGCTTAAACTGAAGGGGACAAAAGAAAGAATAAAAGAATGATAAATCTAATTTTTCTTATCTAGTTATTTTTCGGCTGTCTGCTCAAATTAATCTCTGTAACAACGCATTTTCATTCTGTTCAAAGAATTAAATGTGTAACTTGCTACATATAAATAGGTTTATTTCAAAAGGATGCAGGTATGTGTTTTTTTTCCTAGGAGGAGAAAATCCTCATGGACATCCCCCCCCCTCCCCTATCACCTCGGCACTGGTGTACCTGTGTAGGTGTGTAGCCAGGTTTCACTCCTTTCATCCTTCTCCTTTATTTTCATTATGCTTTCTAAATATATTTTAATCACTTCCAAATTCTCCTTTCGTCTCTAGCATTATTTGTATAGAAAAAAGTTAATATCCATCTTTCCTTAAAGGCATGGTATAAATCCCTTACTACAACTTTACAATGAAACACATGAATTTTTAAATAATCTTTACGGTTTAATTTTATCTCTTTAAATATGAACCTACGACAAACATCCGCGGGCTTAAAACATCGGTCTGTGTATTCAACAGGATTGTTCAAGGTTGTCCAAAGCTGATTATCTGTGTCTGTCTGGTTTTAATTAGTGCAGTTAAGAATAATCTACAATTATATTGTAAATAAATATTATAAATATTATAGGACAATTACACACATTGCTATATAGCCCCAAAGTAAGCTTAGGTAGCTTGTGTTATGGGTACTATGATAACTGATGAATATTTTTATATATATTATACATAAATACTTTATTATATAGATAAACACCCAGACACTGAAAAACATCCATGCTCATCACACAAACATTTTTCAGATATGGGAATCGAACCCACAGCCTAGGACGCCGAAGCAGGGTCACTACCCACTGCGCCACTCGGCCGTTATATATTGAAGGATGCCCGCGGTTTTATCCGCGTAGTTTCTGTTCCGGTAAAATTAATTTCGTGATAAAAAGAAGCCTATCTGTTGAATAAGCTGTATTGTTGTAAAATTTTATCACAATCCATGCAGTAGTTTTTACGTGACAGAGTAACAAACATCCATACTTTAATATGTCTTTATAATATTAATAGGATAGTTCTTATTTTATTGGACTTATGAAGTTAGTATGTGCCCAACATTCTTCAACAATTCCGAGCTTTTTTTTTATTTATGCATAAATAAAAAATATATATGTAATTTTTTAAAGACCATTTATCTAAAAACTACATGAAGTTAAAGGCGATTATAATAATAACATTTTGAGACGCCCGATAGGGGAGAGTTGGATATTACCGCGCGGTTGATAATTCCGCGCGTCAGCGTAATTCAAAAACTATCAACAAATTCTGCGTTACAGTGTATATGAATCATAGCCGGACGCAGTGGCGGATTTATAGATTTGCCGCCCGTAGGCTATTAAATTTTTGCCGCCTCTAAATTTTGATATCTTAGTCCACAATCATATCAATTTTCTATCAATAAAATTCCAACTTTATAATTTGTGCCCCATCATCCTCGTTACTTCAACTTTTCCCATATAGTTATTATTATTGAGAACTATGGTACCGTGTTAGATCCTTGATTATTTTTACAGCAAAGAATTATCAAAAAACATTATTTTAAGGAAAAAATATCTCAATCGTATATCGTTCGTTCTAATCGTAAATCAATCGTTTTAAAGTAAGGTAAGGTATGTCTTAAAACTATACAATACTTACAAAATATGAATTAAGCTTACGTAAAAAAAATACATTTGGCGAACGTTGATTAACATTTATAATTACACTCACAGTTTAAAAACAATACAATAAATATATCTTTTCTTTATTATTTGTTAGCATTATGATTTAAGTTAAATTATAAAAGCATTACAATACTTTTTTGCGAGACTTTGAATTCGCAAAATCATTTATTATATCGTCGTACGAAATCTTGTTCATTAGCTCTGACTCTATGCACAAGAGAGCTAAAGCGTTTAGCTTTTCTTGACTTAAAGTCGATCGTAGGTAGTTCTTTACTCTCTTCAAGCAAGAGAAGCTTCTTTCACCTGAACAATTTGCCGCTGGTGTACAAAGAGCCATACGAAGTGCTATATCCAAGTTTGGATAAATGTTTCCTAGATTCTGTTCTTGCAGGAATGAAGACAGACTTATTAATGATCCAGAAATTGGTTTATGATAATAAATATGATGTACATGAATATTATTTAAAAAGCAACTTATCGGAAAGAAAAATGATCGCTGAGCTTATAAAAATTATTTTTTCGGTTATGAGTTATGCTTAATTATATTATATTAAGTTATGTTTATGATTAATTATTTTTTATTTAAAAGGAAGAAATTTTAATGCCATATCGTATGGATTTTGGATGATCGTGTTCACAGTAAACACGATAACTTTCGAAAAAATAATTTTTTCACTTTAATTTTTTTTAATATACTTGTTTAACTGGAGAGAAGCCGTTGAATAAAAAATTGCAGCTGAGTATTGTTTTATCTTATTATAATTAATTCATTCCGATTGGCATTTTCTGAAAAAGTTGGCTTTGCGAAAAAGTTATCAAATATACTGATGTAAACATTTAATTAAAATAATTCGTGTACGACATGAGCGCTTAAGGCCTGCTCATTTGAATTTTCCAAACTTTTTCTTACTGCAAATAAAATAATTAACTAATAAAATGTATCAATTTTCTAATGAGCAAATTGTCTCACTTCATATTTCGTGGAGGGAATTTTTTTATTGTCAAGTCACAGTCGTTTAACTATCAGTTATTTGATTAATATGATCTCTATAAGATATTGAACTAGTTTTTTATTTAATAAAAATTAGTCAATTTTAGTCAGTATTTTTATTAGACCATCGATATTATATCGATTGAATTGGGTAAGCAGATCTCATAATTATTACGTACACGGAGAAAAAATTATAGCAGTTATCAGTGAAGAATATATGTAAAAAATTACTAAATTTCGATTATAATATCGAATCGCGATATTCTAAAAGTTCATAATCATTAATGTATAATTAGTAAAGCGTTTAGGAATTGTTCATGCAGAGATGTTGAAATATTTATTAATTAGCACTGTATATGAGAATATTTCGATTTTTGTTAAATATTTCAATTTCTCTCCAATTTTCGAAATTCGTATTATGTGTGTGTATAATAATTTTTTTTAAATTTGTAAACCGAAATAATAAATTTATGAAATAAATTTGCCGCCCCTTAAAATTTGCCGCCCTAGGCTCCAGCCTACTCAGCCTGCTGGTAAATCCGCCACTGGCCGGACGTGCCTATACCCTGCCCCGCGCACTGCCGTTACGATCCGCGCGACGACGGAGACAGCAAGTCCTTTAGATTCTTTTTCCATCAATCCTTATAATTTTTCATGTACTTTCGGTAAGAGGTAAGTAATACTGTATTTATATTGTAATAATTTGATACTATACATTTTTAATGCTGGTATACTGTAGAATTAATGCCAGAATATGTTTTTACGTACTATAATATTTTCCATAGAATTTTGAGGTTCAAAAATAAAATGATCAAGTTTGATAAATCCGCGCCGGGGGCGCGGTATTGTCAGTCGAGGGTGCGAAATTGTAAACCATGAAAAGTGTGTTTTGTTTACATTAGCATCAGGCATACAATTTAACAGCAATACAAATGAAAACATGCCTCCCACTGCTTTAAGTGAAGGCATCAGAAAAGATGTCTCTAAGCCGAGTACTTTAGAAGATTAAGCACGTACTTTAGAAGATTTGAGCCCTATACCACAAAAGAAAATAAAATACAAAGACGTGTTAAAAAACAGCACTCTAATATTCACACATCAACATCCCATTAACGGAGCAGTTGAGGAAAAGCACGAAAGTGACAAATAAAGATAGCAAAGCAAAGAACGTTGCAGAGAAGAAAGTTAAAGAAAAGAAACATAGGAAAGCTGTCAAGAGAAAAGTTTTGAACAGTTGCCAAAGTAGAAAGTATGAAGATAATAATATGAAAAGCAAGAAAAAGGTCAGGCAAGGAAAAAAGAAAGGCAAAAGAAAGTCTAAAAAATGTATCGACAGCAGCAGTGAAGATAGTGTGGATGATCTGCCCGTAACTCAACTATGCGAAGATGATGAAGATGACTATATAGAGAATCGTAATATTTGCGCCGTATGTCAATAGTTTGGTGGTAATGGAGAAATCTGGTTTCGTTGTTGTAGATACGCGAATTGGATACATAAGGAATGTAGCGGAGAAGATTCATCCAAAGACTTTATATGTGATTTTTGCTTTGATTAAAATAACTTGCTGTTTGATATTAAATTGATATTAGGTATGTTTGAGACTGACTAGTCTAAATATAATTCATATATTGTATAGTATGTACAGTTATAAAAAGATATTTAGATACGTGTTGTCATAGGTAAAGTATTTAAGTTTTTGTTAATACTTATTGCGTGATACTTTATATTGGTACTTAATTTCTATAAATACATTTGGGTTTCCCTATCTTAATGCAGGAAAATTTACTTTTACTATTGTTTATTATTACTTACCCATTTGCTTGCAAATGATGTGCGCACGATTTAGTCAAACCTGGGCACGATATTATCCGACTAGTTTGACAATACCGCGCCTTTGTGTTTTTTTCTAAATTGACAATAATTACCTTTTGTTTATATTTTGGATTTTTTTGTTATACGGTATACGATACCTAAATAAATGTCCTACAAATTACTCAATTTTGTTTTTTTTAATATCAAACAGTTTCCTAATTATAGGTTCAAGTCCTTAGGGGCTCGGTAATATCCAACTCTCCCCTACATGGCGCCACCATCAAGGACTTCTAAAGCTTGGCAATTGTTTTATCTTTCATTCATATAAATTATTTAATATCTTTTATTATTATTATCTATTACAAGTTTGCCCTTGACTGCAATCGCAGCTGATGGTAAGTGATGCGATCTGAGATAAAGAGGGCAAACTTGTTAGGAGTAGTAACTTTGTCGGTAGTGTGGTAACTAGCCATTGCCATGGCTTCCCACCAGTCAAATCTTCATCATTATCATCCTTTAAATGACCCACTACAGAACCGGGTTTCCTTCCTAATGACAGAGGCGACTTGGAGCTTATAACTAACAGGATGTATGCCTGTAAGTTATAATGTTAACCATAATTGATCTTTATCATATGTTAAGAATAACTACAAGGAGCAACGTTTTAACGTACTCTTCGAGGCACAGCGGTGTAAACGACCAATTTGCCAATGACGGGTTGTAACTGAGAACTTATTTATAAAAAAGAAACTTCAATATTTCTTAGCCTGAACTGAGATTCGGTCTCAGGACACGTAGGCTAACTACTAGACTGAGTAAGGCACTTCAATATCATATCTTACAATAAAACGACTATATACATTTATAATTGCATCAAGATTCAGGGAAAATAATACTTGAGTTCTTACCAGTTTTACGTAAAAACCACAAGCAAATAAGATATTTAATAAGTACCTATCTTTATACCTACAAAAGACCTATCTTATTTTAAAGATTTCCTCATAAAGCGGAAAGTCAATTTAAATAAGGTAAAGAACCTTAAAACCACGGAGCTTAGTGATAAATGTCTCATATGTAAAAGGATTTGACTTCGAAGCTTTTAAATGTTCCACACATATCTAAGCCTGTGTGCACCAAGATTTCGGTTATCATAACCAAACGTTAACATAAGTTTACTACAAATTTACTATTTATAATAAACCCGTACGCCGGTTAAGGACGTAAACCGGGCGGTTATCTTAACCGAGCTTAGGTCCTTAACCGGTGTACGGGTTGTCGTGAACAGTAAATTTTACGTTTAGCTTATGTTAACCGTTGGTTATAATAACCGAAATCTTGGTGCACACAGGCCTTAATCAGAGTTTAATTAGGACTCAGGACGAGTCTTCAAGATGGGCGACAGTGTACTTCGGCATGTCATTTATGACGCATAGAGATTTAATTTTAAGATTCCGTATCACTTTGTGGGCCGTTAAAGCTGGTCATCCGATTACGTAGTTTTATAGTCCAAGCACATGACAGTTTATATTTTAATTAAAAACTTCACAATGCTTATGACAATAAATACGGTATTTACTTACAAAAAGGACATAGCTAAAAAATGTATGGAAGTCTGCCCCAGAGATGCCCAAAGACGATATAATTATATGTAATTAAATAGTAAAGATCTTCTATTTAAATAGTAATTAAGATAGCCAAACAGTCGCTGATAAAAGTTATGAAGGTTTATAAAAGCTGACTTTTCATACTACTTCGACGGTCACGTGATTCAGAACACAAAAAATCGATTGAAAATCTTAATTTTTGATATATTTTCAAGTGATTGCTATGAAACATGGGTAGTTGTTTAAAATTCATTGTATATTTAAATAAAATAGTTAAATACGAGTATACATTTGGATAACCTGAGGCAAATGTATATTATGGCAATGTCCCTTATATGTTTGTTTGGAACAATATCTGAAACTTAGTACCAGTTGGGTTGCAGAAAGCCCATTTGTATATGATAGCCCGACTCAAGCATTGATTAAGGCTAATTCGCATCCTCATATCCTGATATTCCCACGGGAACAACTACGCAGCTGAAACCGCGAGCATAAGCTGATTAAATAATAACATCCCAGAAATTATTATTGATATCATCATCATCATCATCATTACCAGCCTGTAGACGTCCACTGTTGGACATAGGCCTTTTTTAGGGACTTCCAAACACAACGATCCCGAGCCGCCTGTTGCCAGCGGTTCCCTGCGACACGTTTGATGTCGTCGGGGGTGTAAGGGGGAGGCTAGTACTAGTCAGCCTCTCCAAATGTCAACCTCACCTGCTCGCGGTGCACCCTGCAGATGGACCGACGAGGCTCTGGCGACCGATGAATGGCGGTATAACCATTCTGAATAGGCTAGGCTATAAAATGAGGCCAGTGTCAGTGACACTGGTACAAATAGTCTAGTCCTGCGGTGACCAACCCGCCTGCCCAGTGTGGTCACTATAGGGCATTTCTTTTCTTTTATGGGAGACGGTCCAAAAAAATTATTGATATGCAGGTATCTATTTATACGTGTCTATAATTGAGTTTCAAGTTTGCTGATATTTTAACAGTAAGCATTCTAGCGAATCGCAATCGGCCGCAAGTAGGTAAGGGATCATGTTTCTGTTATTCGATGGCTTACAGTAAGCTAAAACATTCCAAGAAGCCGATGTTTTATAAACAAATGGCTGACCATGGGAGAAACTGTAGGTAAAAATTCAATGCATACTTAAGAGAGTTATATTTCAGTAAGATATATGTACCTAATGAATAACCAACTTAGTACAAAACGTAATATGGACACGTATCATACAATATAATATATAACGAAAAATTGCACAGAAAATGAAATGGCTTTAGGAAACTTGTCGCCCGCGGTTTCACCTGGGTAGTTCCCGTTCCCTTATCACATTGGTAATAAAAAGGAGTCTATGTGTTATTCTGATGATACGATATGTTTCATTGAAACCCATTCAGTAGTTTTTGCGTGAAAAAGTAACAAACATCCACGCATACTCACAAATTTTCGCGTTTATAATATTAATAGGATTATAGTCTGGTTTAGCTCATAAGGTGTGGAACTCGATATTTTTACAGGAATGTAATCTACGTGGGTGAAACTGACACATCTAATTATTTTAGGCACATACATAATTTTTGTAGTTGGCTAAAACAGCATAATATTATATCTACCTACTGATCTAATTAATTATTTTCCTTTATTACGTTACTTAATACGTAAACATTTATTAAGTGAATGACTCCATAAAACAATATCGGTAAAATATTTATAAAAGGCTCGAATCCAATACCCACACACAAATTACTTACGAGTAAAAATTTTAAAGCACGTTTACTTTGCTTATTCAGATATCCTTGAATCGAGCTATCGAAAATTCCAGTAGCCACGAGAATCTACCTCGACTTTACTCGACCAAAATGCAAGCAACAGGTTATAAATAAAATACTGACACTGGAGTTAATTTTAATTCAAGAGTGGCCTACATAAAATGAAATCTAAACAAACAACATTTTATTACAAGCGCATGCTTTCGACATTGTTCATGAACATTCTTGAGGAAAATATTAGTGACAACCAGACATTCGACACTTTGTTATAGTCGAGTAAAATTAAGTTTGAAATCATAATTTTAGGTACATCTCACACTATTTGTATAAAGTAGTTTTAAAGAAAGAAAATCCATGTGTATAAAAATAAAAAATTGATTTTACACAACTACCCTCACGCAATTAACACAAAAAGTAATATAAAAATTTAAAAGAAATTTTAAATGAAAACTGTAAAGCTTAAAATTTTAGATCCATACAAAATAGATAGATATTCCAGAAGCTAATATACTCGGTGTAGCTTATTTTCGTATGAATGCAGTAACTTATCGTGTTAAGTAGTTTTCCTTTTAACTAAATACATAAAATAAATAAAAATATACCTACCTACTTTGTTACAAAAATTAAGTCATCTTTATAAGGAAAATACACTAATTGAGATGCATGCTTTGCTGATACCTACTCGCCAAATAGAAATATAGGTAACATATTGGTAACATATATGTTTATATTTATTTATCTACATTTTTACATTGCAATCATATTACGCTTTTGATCTCATTCGGTAAAATGGCGATGCAGTTATTTCAAAATGTAGATACTATTGTTTTTTCTCGGCATCTCTACCTTCAAAATTTACAATTAAATTAGACCTCAAAACAACCTTTAAATTTTAATTTGCTACATCAATTCAAGCTAGGAATTAACCTGGCACTTCCAAGTAAAAACAATACAGTTTACAGAGATCATCTAAAAATGGCAGGCTATTTTGTATATTATGTGTAAATAAATACCTAATTGCCTAGTTGGTCAAGTATTCGATGAATAATATTTCGATCACGAGGTCCTCGGTTCGAATCCTGTCTCACGGAATAATTTTGATTTTTTTATTCTTCTATGAATTTTTAACACATAC
The DNA here is from genome assembly GCA_034621355.1 of Mycalesis mineus. Lineage (NCBI taxonomy): Eukaryota > Metazoa > Arthropoda > Insecta > Lepidoptera > Nymphalidae > Mycalesis > Mycalesis mineus. Next base: position 9,118,270 of record CM067894.1, on the reverse strand, counting down.
CAAGCCTGGAATCTGAAAGTTGGTGATGTTATACTCCCACATCCATACATCATGCCTCGGAGGGCACAATAAGCCGTCAGTCTCCGTCACTATCATCATCTGATAATGATCGTTAATGAATAAAACATTATCGCCCTAAGCCCGCCAACACGCATTGGAGCAAGGTGGTGGGTTTACGCTCCATATCTCCTCTCCTACAAGGAGGGGCTGTTAAATATGCTAACTAAAGATTTTTCATTACATGTATTAATTACTTTCTGAACGTAATATTATGTAGGTACATTGTCAGACTTTCGTGAGAATAATAATAGCGCATTCTGTTATTGACCGCGCCATATTTGGGTAAGAAATGAATTGACTTTTGCGAAGAGGTCAAAATGCTTTAGCTTTACTTTGGCATGTACCTAGCTACGCAAGTATAATATATTTAGCCTCCCACTAGACCAGACCAGTATGACGGTTCTTGAAACAAATACATCTAACGAACATCTCGCTTACATCTTGTCGATCATCTCAACCCACCTTCAGTTCAACTGTCAGTCCAAAATGCAAAATGTTTTTGGAGAATACCGACAGATGTTACATCCGTTTTGCAACTGTTGTACATCGGCTTCAAAACTGACGTGTTTTTCAAGAAAGGACATACCGAACCAACCGCTAATTGAAACTAGGGCCTGCGTCTTCTAAATCCAACGCTCACACCGCTGCGGACGGAGCCGTCATACTTACGTACGGGGAAATTGCACAGACTATAACCTATCTCATTGCCCAATTTCATCCAAATTCATTCACCTGTTTTTTTATAACAATGTAACTAAATCAGTAGCCGCGTAGTTCTTATTCCTGTTAATCCAGGGCGTCAGCTAACTCCATATTATTATAATTCGTGAAGAAATAACAAACATACCCTCTTTATAATAGAAGTATAACTAACCTTGAATTTTAACATTAATAAATAGGTACCTAAACCTTCCTCTGGAATCACTTTAATAGTGAAGAAGACCACATCCGTTGCGTTGTTTAACTTTAAAAGATCGATGCCTACGACGGCGGGAAACGGCTTTGTTTTAAAAAAATATTAATGTCTATTACTTACCATCCGGTAATATTGTTTCAATACCTACTTTGTCGTTGTTCGTCTTTCCCTTTCTCGAAACATCGGTCGTTGTTCCGCAAGTAAGCAGGATGTGAGCAAACAAAGTAAGTTCCTTACAAAAACTAATTTCCGGCATCATGAGCCTAATGTAGAGTATAATGAATGGATAATAAAAACTCGAGCAAATCTCCTTTACTACACAGCATTGTGATACATAGAAACGCGATCACCTGATAAGAAATTAGTACATAATGTCTAACAACTTGAGTCTTAAGTTATTCAGCCTTTAAAATCCTACATTTGGACAAACTGGTGTTTTCTATTAAAATGGGATTTTTTTATTCTATTAGCTATTTCCTAATTAGGCAAAGGCCTAATACCGTTAATACAACGGCATACCTATTCTTGAGTAAAGGTACTTTTTAAAGAAATCTGGTTACCGTATTGATAATTGAAATTGAATTAAGGTTGCCTGGAAGAAATTACTACTTAGCAATAAGGCCGCCTTTCTATCCTATTTCCTTCATATTATATTCCTATTGTAATTGTTCTTTTGTAATTTAGTGTACAAATAAAGCATAAATAAATATTATAGGACAATTACACACTTCGCTATATAGCCCCAAAGTAAGCGTAGGTAGCTTGTGTTATGGGTACTATGATAACTAATGAATATTTTATATATATTATACATAAATACTTATAATATATAGATAAACACCGAAACACTGGAAAATATCCATGCTCATCACACAAACTTTTTCCAGACGTGGGGATCGAACCCACAGCTTAGGACGCAGGAGCAGGGTCACTACCCACTGCGCCACTCGGCCGTCAAATAAATAATAATATATATCTTATATTTGCATCCACATTGCATCTGGTAGATGTTTCAGAGGTTAGCTCTAACACTCGTAGTTAGCGACCGTGACTTGTTTACGTAACCTTATTACAAACAAGGTTATGTAAACTGCCCCTAGATAATGGCTAAGTTATAGCAACATCCTATACCATGTAAACTTTCTCCAGCAAATACATAGATAGTTAAAGCGATAAAGAAACAACGTAATTCTAAGTCACCTTAACGAGATTAGAGAAGAAACAACGCAATTATAAATGTCACCTTAACTGACGCTTTTACACAACATCCCAACACAAAATTATATTGCATCTAATGTTCTTTTTATCTTACTCTAGAAGAAGAAAATGTTATACAGACTTTTCTTTATAACTGTGTTTTTACTGTAGCAAGACTCCTTAGTGCAATAGTAGCGACACCGAGATGTTAGGACGAGCGCAGAATCATCGTCAAAATAGAACTCGAAGATTAGGTTAAGAAGCGAAGGGTGAAATGGCTTTCTAAGGACGTCTTCTGTGACATCAGAAAAAGGGGTACCGCATGACTGTAGGTACCTCTTTTGATTCCATTCTTATTGATTTGAGGCTCTAAGGCCAAAACCGATGGAACAACATTTATGAGGTGTGAGAGTGACATGGGATAGATATTACATCCTGGATTTTACCTTACTTTTACCGCAGCTTTATCATTTTTAAATAACTTATTTTAATGTATCGCCCGCGTGTATCTATTTCGAGTGGAAATATCAGAAATCTATCTGTCATTCTAAACAAAATTATGGTCCAGAAAAAGTTACAGTACTTTCAGATTATTTGCTATTTAATTTAATAGAACTCGCTTCGCTTGAAATATTAGCAATGTTTTCAAGTCTTTCTCCGACTTAATTAACTATCTCTGAATACCTAATAACATATTCTAGATCAGCATTAATATTGACCTTAGAAATCTAGGTCTAGTCCATTATAGATTTGCGTCAATGCACTCTCAGACCCCTAATAATTAGCACTTATCTGTGCGATAGTTTAGTAATACAATTATTAAATGCCGTCTCATTTACCTTTATCTAGATACAACCGGACTTAAGCCGTAACTTACACGTTTCCTCCATTATCTTATATTTGCGTTTGTAGTAAGACTCATTCTTATTTACGTGTTCTGTTATCGATGTTTATTTCGTTTTTGTAGACTTCACGATTTTTTCATTTTCTAGACTGTTTCGTACGTCATTTGTCACTGAAATACTTGAAATAAAAATTTGATCGGATTGGTTTAAACCAGTACCTAATTCATGTTTACATGTATGTCCATGTATGTGTGTTGCGTATATGCTTTTTGAATATACTGAACTACATAGATCTTTTATTTAGAGTAGGTTTTTTAGTTAGACAAAATTGTGACAAACTAAAAAAATATAAAAAAATATAAAAGTAATATTTTTATGATGCCATCTCGTAAGTCTGAGGTGCTTGCATACCTATTGGTATCTCATAAATCTTCTAGATTTTACGTCTCAGAACATGATTTTACAAAAAAATAAAAAGACAATATTAAAATAAAAGAAAATACTTTAGTATTTTTTGATCATATTCATATCATTAAGATGGAATAAATAATTAAAATCAATCTAAAATATAAAAATATCTTTATTCGTGAGATTAAATATATTATATAATTACAAATCTATTTAGTCTTATATGTTAAATTAGCACAGCTTTTAATCTTAATCAGACTCTTATTAGTAACCTGAGAATGATATCCGCAATATATAAACACTGCAATATATCCTGTATACCATCATAGTCAAAATATTGCCGCATATTGCTGGTTTCTTCACACATCCCATATAAATATTTCCTGAAGCATTCCCAAAGATTGCGACTGCGTATCGTTTTCTGGTGTCAAATCGACTGTAATATATTTGGCAGCTTGCAGTATTTTCATACAAGAAGCGTTTTCAGGAGGCAGCCTGTGGTACGACTGGGTGTATAGAGCCTTGGCGCAGTCGAAGTGGAATATCAACGGGTCCAATATGTCCGGTAAATCAGATGGCTTCAATAGACAGCAAAGATGAGCAAGTGTCACGCAAAGCTGAAAATATGTTTTTTTAATTACAAAGTGACTCATACTCTTCTGGATCTAACGATTAAATGAGGCATCATGTTATAAAACAGCGCTTTATCATTGTCGGCTATTTTATAGGACACAGATTTGGAGCTTAGATCCATAATGTTGTTCCAATGCAGTTTAGTGATTAGATTTGACTTTTAACAATACTATAAGATGTTAGTGACAATAAACGGCAAAGCAAAGGCTTAAAATACTCTTGAAGGTATGGGAGATTAAAATACTATAATCCCAAAAATTTTCGGTGTGTTGTTACTGAGAAAAATTTTTCGGAATAAAATTATTTACGCAATATTGCATCCTCCGGTCCCGAAATGGTATCTTCCATCGATATTATTTGAAGCTGCTTAAGTAAACTGGGATGCTACTGAGCATTTTTCGAGTGAAATTACCCAATATTTCTCACTGCGACATAGAAATAGAATTCATATGCTTAGACTGCTGCGATTCTACTTTCTTTGAGGTTCGTACAGTCTTGCGCTAGTGTACTAAGACAAGCGAAAACAAGACAGTTCATTGAGGCAACAAACAATTTAACTATTCTTTAAGTGTCCTTGTTATTAATACTCATAGAAATCGTCGACGTTGTTAATCTTGCGCGTACGATATACAGGCGCACACAATATACGCACTTTGAGACTCTTGCAATCTTTAGCTTGTGCATAGACTACAGAAAACGAGGCATTTGAGGCAAGTAAGTAACCTGTTCAATAAGATTGTCCTTATGTTTATACTCGTTGAAGTCATCGACATTGGCGGCGTGCTCCATGGCGGCCATGACACCGCGCCACAGCGGCACGTACTGCTCGCCATACTGCGCGCGTTGCGCAGGTGCACGCAACGCGACCGCTGCGTTTATACGCACTTTGAGGTTCTTACAGTCCTGCGCTAATGAGCATAGACTAGAGAACACTTTGCTCTGTAATATAAATAATGTAAAGTTACACATTTGAATAGTTAAAAACCTGTACTTATAAAACACCTGATGCATGCTTTCGCACGCCTTCCTTCCAAGCTGTTTTTTACCATGCGTCGACTTTACCACGCATCCCCATAGACGACGTCCTAATTATAGTTTTTAAATTGATCGTTTTTTTTTTATCGAATCGGTCATACTCCTGTGGATCGGTATACATATAATGTGCTTAATATCTGAATACTGGCAGCTCACTTAAATCAGTAGCACATGCTGAAATTTGATATTTGAGTCACGATTGAGTATTTGAATTTTGTATGTAGGAAATGTAATATTAGAGATTTCTAATTAGATCATCAACTTGTTAGTGTAAGCACATCATTAACACCTTCTTGGGGCTACGTCCGTACGTAGGTATCAACATCTATCATCAACATCTGATAGTGATCGTTAATAAATGAAACATTATCACCCTAAGCCTGCCAACCCGCATTGGAGCAGCGTGGTGGGTGTATGCTCCATATCCCCGCTCCTATAAGGAGGGAGGCCTAGCCCTGTAGTGGGCCGCTAATTGGCTAATAATGATGATGATGATGACTCTGTCCTTTAACTTCTGCTGCTGCTGATGATGATGATAAGTTTTATTGCTCATGATTTACCTGCCATCCAGTGAAACAGGTGAACAAATTGTCATTCTTCATAGCATTGCCAAGAGCATAGCAAGCGTTCCATCGGACTTTCATATTGGTGACCCTCGAGGCGCAATCTAAAAGCTTCCCAATTGCCACCTCGCATAAGGACTTTAGTTGCGTGTGCCGCTGTAGATTCTCGCTCTTTATGATCCGCAAAAGGTTTCCAAGGCCGCGAGTTGCGCTCATTTTAACCTGAAATATGAAATATACGAATAAATCAACTGTAACTTGAAACGAGCACTGTAAAATTAAAATATATTTGAAGTGTCCTATACAGCACATACATTTACTCGTAAATGTTCATCCACTTGTATTACATGTATTACTTATGTACAGTTTGACGACCTCCGTGGCGCAGTGGTATGCGCGGTGGATTTATAAGACTGAGGTCCTGGGTTCGATTCGCAATTTTTCTTAATTTGTCTTGGTCTGGCAGGCCGACAAAGACGTATCGCCAAGCGATTTAGCGTTCCGGTACGATGTCGTGTATCCATCTTAAACTGCATCATCACTTAACATCAGGTGTGATAACAGTCAAGAGCCAACTTGTAGTCGACAAATTAAAAAAAAAAAGTTACGCCTTGACTCCGAAACGGCTCAATGCAACTGAATGAAATTGGGTACATATTAGTAATTATATAATTTATTTATATATTTTAATAATTTTTATTGATTCTTAGCAATGTTGACATAAAATATTGTTTGTAATGCGCTTGGAATAAAACAGGACATTTTGTGGGGAAAACTTAGTCACTGCATATTTAAAAAAAGTCCAAGTCTTGTATAGCTGTTGGCTATAAACTTAAAGACCATAGAACTAATTTTCATGCGATTTTCACGAATAGATAGATTCCTAAAGGAAGGTTTAAGTATATAATTTGTTAAGTATTCAATTTTTTTTTGGAACTTTGCTATACACTATTGTTCACGCGGGCGAAGTCGCGGACTTCTGCTAGCATGTAATAAGTTAAAAATGGCATCATAACAATTAATTTATCTCTCAGAACTGCGGAAAATATTCATCAGGTCAACAGATCAATGTTATCGCCGTCAAAATAAACTGGTACAAAACATGACCAAAATAAACAAGTTCAAACTCGATATTCAAAAATGCGACGTTGTATGATTTAATTATTTAGTACCTTATCATTGTCGTTGGCGCACTGGATGCTGACCTCTAGGAGGCGCAGCAAGAGGTCATCATCGATGTCGTCGATCTCCGGTTCCTTCCTGTAAAAATCTATGTTTATACTTCCCCGAATACATAATAACAAGATCATCTGAAACACTTATCGGGACCTTCCTAACTTGATTAATGTTAACTATTTATTAAACACAAATCTGATCATGTGAAATATCACTGACTGTTATATTGACTCATCACGAGATCTTTAAAATTAAACACTTGACTTTTTTGACTTGAAATTAAAGTTACTATTTCGCTTTGCGGATAACGTACATAAAATAATTTGGCAATGTGAATTATTTTTCCCTGGTATCTCAACACACATGCGTTACTAAGTGTCTATCAAGTGAAATACAATATGTGATATCGACTGAAAAAGGAATGAAAGTTATATCATAAAGTGCCAAATATAAAACATTATGTATAGGTCATCTTCGTCATTGTTTAGAATACTGTAAAATACTTTTCCAATATAAAAATTAAAATTTCTGATGAAATATTATTCGTTATTTTTAGCTATTTATTTTTATTTCGGCAAACTTACTGAGTCTCCCAACTTTGAGTCAAAACAACAATTATATTGATATGTTTATCCCTACTACAATATCTGATGAAAGTTACAGTGCGTCTATAGATGTGTTTTTTTTTCGGCACCGTAAGTCATAACGGGTAGGACACATCTATACTAATATTATAAAGAGGTAAAGTTTGTAAGTTTGTAATCTTCGATAAAAAATTCTGTCACCAGTAGAATGCTACGTTATCGGTGAGTGTCATAGGCTATATTTTGTATTTGTATTACCCGAATTATCAATTTTTGTCGCGCGACTACTACTAAATCGGCATAAATCGCGTGCGCAGCTTTAGCTATTAAATATAATTGAAAACATTGTATGAAGTCCGCGATAGCATATATCTATCTTTTATATTTGTATTATATATATATTACCCGAATTATCAGTTTTTGTCGCGCTACTACTACTAAATCGGCGTAAATCGCGTGCGCTGCTTTAATGTTTAACAAAAATTTGAAGTACACGGGACAGGACGGAGGATATTGCTTCACGGGAAACTATAAAAAATTAAATTGAGAGGGGAAGCGGGGAAAGAGCACACTTTATATCAAAGTCTGTCTTTAAAATTAAAAGGGTACCTAAGAGGTTTTCACACGGACGAAGTCGCGGGCGACTGCTAGTAGGTTATAAAGACGCCTAGTACCGAAAGATCTTTTTATTCTTCTTCTCGAAGCTGTTTTTATTAGTGTATTTTTACTTAAAATGTTTTTACTCAGGTATCTATATTTTAAACAAGTTCGACTGTAGAATCATCGACCGTAAATGGCTCTGGAACCACCAGATCAGAAATATTCATGGCGCCAGTACCTACTTTCCCGGACGTAGTTGGAGTAGATTTGTTTGGTAAAGTCACGAGAAAAATACGACGTCAGTATTGCCCAGGGCAGCATAGAAAAAATGACATTAGCTTCGCTAGTATTGTAATAAGACAGTCCACCAATAGAGAAAGGTTTTATTTTTTGACGAAATCAAAATACCTACAGCGTAACAGCAAAACAATAGGCAAATTATTAGCTCAATTTAGCTCGATAACATAAAACAGTTATGATTGTTGAAGATAAAAAAAAGTCGAATGCGTCAATAATACGCATCATCAATTTGAGAAGAGGTCCATCAAAACATTTCTATTTAGCTCTATTAATAGCATATCAACCAACAATAGACATCTAGAATGTGCTCATAAATGGAAAAGACCAAAGTCCTTTCAACACACGACACCACTTATTGGCATTATCAATTCATTAAAGAGTATGACGTAGGAACACACCCACGCAATTGAAAATTAATCAATCTAGGTGACACCGTAACTTTCCTAGCCTTGGAGCTGTGTATCGAGAAATGGAAAGGAAAATTTTACGAAACTGTAGGTAAAAATTTTAAATGAACTCTCATTGTAAATGAAATGTTTTAACTATCAGTGGTGTAACACGATAGATTTTCCATTAAGAATAAAAATATATTAATTTGGAAAGTTAAAGATTAGCTTATACAATGAATCCCTGGCCCCTAAAACTAGGTAAGCACGTATTTTAGGGACCAGTGTTTTAAAGAAAAATAATTAAGAAAAGAAAAAGAAAAAATATTATCGCCCTTAGATTATTTATGCGTGTGTGTGAATGTGCGTACGCGCGTGCGTGCGTGCTTGCGTGTGGGTGTATGTGTACGCTTTGTGTTATTATTTTTGTTCCAGCTAATTTATTAATTGCTTGCGTCATTACTCATAGCTAATAGGAAACTACTCAAGGAAGGTAGGCAGAAACCACATCCTTGCTACATCTTTCACTACATCCAATTTCATTAATCTTTTCATACAAGTTCGTGGGTTTAGGGCATTCTTACCCTGGCCTTTTACTAGAATGTCTTGGATTTGGTCCAGGAACGTTCGCCTTGGTCTTTCTCTACCAACGCTTCCATCCACTCCCGCATTATAAATTGCTTTTATAAGTCTCCTTTCATTCATTCTTTCAGCATGTCTCAACCATCTGAACATACCTTTCTAGATTTTAGTCATTACGTCTTCTTTTATACCACACTTCACCTAAAGATTTGTAAAAAAAATCTTACATGTTCAGCACCAGTGCATCGCTTAGGTTGCCCAGGGCCCACGCTGCTTTGGTACGCACTACTACAGTAGACTCTGCTAACGCGCGAAGAATATTTTCTCCACAATCGCTTACGAAGCAAATATCCTACAAAGAGATAAATTAAAAAAATATGTCAATAAATAACACAGACAAATAGAGCAGAGAGAGCCGCTGCTCGCATTGTGGCCATGTCACTGCAGGAGCCTATCAGCAACGTACAGCACAGCATCTGCATACGACTCTGCAGTTACCTCTCTGAGCGTCCGGTACATGACCGCCATAGCGAGCGCTCTCACTGCCGCCGCTCGCACTGTCGCCTCCTCGTCACTGCAGGAGCCTATCAGCAACGTACAGCACAGCATCTGCATACGACTCTGCAGTTACCTCTCTGAGCGTCCGGTACATGACCGCCATAGCGAGCGCTCTCACTGCCGCCGCTCGCACTGTCGCCTCCTCGTCACTGCAGGAGCCTATCAGCAACGTACAGCACAGCATCTGCATACGACTCTGCAGTTACCTCTCTGAGCGTCCGGTACATGACCGCCATAGCGAGCGCTCTCACTGCCGCCGCTCGCACTGTCGCCTCCTCGTCACTGCAGGAGCCTATCAGCAACGTACAGCACAGCATCTGCATACGACTCTGCAGTTACCTCTCTGAGCGTCCGGTACATGACCGCCATAGCGAGCGCTCTCACTGCCGCCGCTCGCACTGTCGCCTCCTCGTCACTGCAGGAGCCTATCAGCAACGTACAGCACAGCATCTGCATACGACTCTGCAGTTACCTCTCTGAGCGTCCGGTACATGACCGCCATAGCGAGCGCTCTCACTGCCGCCGCTCGCACTGTCGCCTCCTCGTCACTGCAGGAGCCTATCAGCAACGTACAGCACAGCATCTGCATACGACTCTGCAGTTACCTCTCTGAGCGTCCGGTACATGACCGCCATAGCGAGCGCTCTCACTGCCGCCGCTCGCACTGTCGCCTCCTCGTCACTGCAGGAGCCTATCAGCAACGTACAGCACAGCATCTGCATACGACTCTGCAGTTACCTCTCTGAGCGTCCGGTACATGACCGCCATAGCGAGCGCTCTCACTGCCGCCGCTCGCACTGTCGCCTCCTCGTCACTGCAGGAGCCTATCAGCAACGTACAGCACAGCATCTGCATACGACTCTGCAGTTACCTCTCTGAGCGTCCGGTACATGACCGCCATAGCGAGCGCTCTCACTGCCGCCGCTCGCACTGTCGCCTCCTCGTCACTGCAGGAGCCTATCAGCAACGTACAGCACAGCATCTGCATACGACTCTGCAGTTACCTCTCTGAGCGTCCGGTACATGACCGCCATAGCGAGCGCTCTCACTGCCGCCGCTCGCACTGTCGCCTCCTCGTCACTGCAGGAGCCTATCAGCAACGTACAGCACAGCATCTGCATACGACTCTGCAGTTACCTCTCTGAGCGTCCGGTACATGACCGCCATAGCGAGCGCTCTCACTGCCGCCGCTCGCACTGTCGCCTCCTCGTCACTGCAGGAGCCTATCAGCAACGTACAGCACAGCATCTGCATACGACTCTGCAGTTACCTCTCTGAGCGTCCGGTACATGACCGCCATAGCGAGCGCTCTCACTGCCGCCGCTCGCACTGTCGCCTCCTCGTCACTGCAGGAGCCTATCAGCAACGTACAGCACAGCATCTGCATACGACTCTGCAGTTACCTCTCTGAGCGTCCGGTACATGACCGCCATAGCGAGCGCTCTCACTGCCGCCGCTCGCACTGTCGCCTCCTCGTCACTGCAGGAGCCTATCAGCAACGTACAGCACAGCATCTGCATACGACTCTGCAGTTACCTCTCTGAGCGTCCGGTACATGACCGCCATAGCGAGCGCTCTCACTGCCGCCGCTCGCACTGTCGCCTCCTCGTCACTGCAGGAGCCTATCAGCAACGTACAGCACAGCATCTGCATACGACTCTGCAGTTACCTCTCTGAGCGTCCGGTACATGACCGCCATAGCGAGCGCTCTCACTGCCGCCGCTCGCACTGTCGCCTCCTCGTCACTGCAGGAGCCTATCAGCAACGTACAGCACAGCATCTGCATACGACTCTGCAGTTACCTCTCTGAGCGTCCGGTACATGACCGCCATAGCGAGCGCTCTCACTGCCGCCGCTCGCACTGTCGCCTCCTCGTCACTGCAGGAGCCTATCAGCAACGTACAGCACAGCATCTGCATACGACTCTGCAGTTACCTCTCTGAGCGTCCGGTACATGACCGCCATAGCGAGCGCTCTCACTGCCGCCGCTCGCACTGTCGCCTCCTCGTCACTGCAGGAGCCTATCAGCAACGTACAGCACAGCATCTGCATACGACTCTGCAGTTACCTCTCTGAGCGTCCGGTACATGACCGCCATAGCGAGCGCTCTCACTGCCGCCGCTCGCACTGTCGCCTCCTCGTCACTGCAGGAGCCTATCAGCAACGTACAGCACAGCATCTGCATACGACTCTGCAGTTACCTCTCTGAGCGTCCGGTACATGACCGCCATAGCGAGCGCTCTCACTGCCGCCGCTCGCACTGTCGCCTCCTCGTCACTGCAGGAGCCTATCAGCAACGTACAGCACAGCATCTGCATACGACTCTGCAGTTACCTCTCTGAGCGTCCGGTACATGACCGCCATAGCGAGCGCTCTCACTGCCGCCGCTCGCACTGTCGCCTCCTCGTCACTGCAGGAGCCTATCAGCAACGTACAGCACAGCATCTGCATACGACTCTGCAGTTACCTCTCTGAGCGTCCGGTACATGACCGCCATAGCGAGCGCTCTCACTGCCGCCGCTCGCACTGTCGCCTCCTCGTCACTGCAGGAGCCTATCAGCAACGTACAGCACAGCATCTGCATACGACTCTGCAGTTACCTCTCTGAGCGTCCGGTACATGACCGCCATAGCGAGCGCTCTCACTGCCGCCGCTCGCACTGTCGCCTCCTCGTCACTGCAGGAGCCTATCAGCAACGTACAGCACAGCATCTGCATACGACTCTGCAGTTACCTCTCTGAGCGTCCGGTACATGACCGCCATAGCGAGCGCTCTCACTGCCGCCGCTCGCACTGTCGCCTCCTCGTCACTGCAGGAGCCTATCAGCAACGTACAGCACAGCATCTGCATACGACTCTGCAGTTACCTCTCTGAGCGTCCGGTACATGACCGCCATAGCGAGCGCTCTCACTGCCGCCGCTCGCACTGTCGCCTCCTCGTCACTGCAGGAGCCTATCAGCAACGTACAGCACAGCATCTGCATACGACTCTGCAGTTACCTCTCTGAGCGTCCGGTACATGACCGCCATAGCGAGCGCTCTCACTGCCGCCGCTCGCACTGTCGCCTCCTCGTCACTGCAGGAGCCTATCAGCAACGTACAGCACAGCATCTGCATACGACTCTGCAGTTACCTCTCTGAGCGTCCGGTACATGACCGCCATAGCGAGCGCTCTCACTGCCGCCGCTCGCACTGTCGCCTCCTCGTCACTGCAGGAGCCTATCAGCAACGTACAGCACAGCATCTGCATACGACTCTGCAGTTACCTCTCTGAGCGTCCGGTACATGACCGCCATAGCGAGCGCTCTCACTGCCGCCGCTCGCACTGTCGCCTCCTCGTCACTGCAGGAGCCTATCAGCAACGTACAGCACAGCATCTGCATACGACTCTGCAGTTACCTCTCTGAGCGTCCGGTACATGACCGCCATAGCGAGCGCTCTCACTGCCGCCGCTCGCACTGTCGCCTCCTCGTCACTGCAGGAGCCTATCAGCAACGTACAGCACAGCATCTGCATACGACTCTGCAGTTACCTCTCTGAGCGTCCGGTACATGACCGCCATAGCGAGCGCTCTCACTGCCGCCGCTCGCACTGTCGCCTCCTCGTCACTGCAGGAGCCTATCAGCAACGTACAGCACAGCATCTGCATACGACTCTGCAGTTACCTCTCTGAGCGTCCGGTACATGACCGCCATAGCGAGCGCTCTCACTGCCGCCGCTCGCACTGTCGCCTCCTCGTCACTGCAGGAGCCTATCAGCAACGTACAGCACAGCATCTGCATACGACTCTGCAGTTACCTCTCTGAGCGTCCGGTACATGACCGCCATAGCGAGCGCTCTCACTGCCGCCGCTCGCACTGTCGCCTCCTCGTCACTGCAGGAGCCTATCAGCAACGTACAGCACAGCATCTGCATACGACTCTGCAGTTACCTCTCTGAGCGTCCGGTACATGACCGCCATAGCGAGCGCTCTCACTGCCGCCGCTCGCACTGTCGCCTCCTCGTCACTGCAGGAGCCTATCAGCAACGTACAGCACAGCATCTGCATACGACTCTGCAGTTACCTCTCTGAGCGTCCGGTACATGACCGCCATAGCGAGCGCTCTCACTGCCGCCGCTCGCACTGTCGCCTCCTCGTCACTGCAGGAGCCTATCAGCAACGTACAGCACAGCATCTGCATACGACTCTGCAGTTACCTCTCTGAGCGTCCGGTACATGACCGCCATAGCGAGCGCTCTCACTGCCGCCGCTCGCACTGTCGCCTCCTCGTCACTGCAGGAGCCTATCAGCAACGTACAGCACAGCATCTGCATACGACTCTGCAGTTACCTCTCTGAGCGTCCGGTACATGACCGCCATAGCGAGCGCTCTCACTGCCGCCGCTCGCACTGTCGCCTCCTCGTCACTGCAGGAGCCTATCAGCAACGTACAGCACAGCATCTGCATACGACTCTGCAGTTACCTCTCTGAGCGTCCGGTACATGACCGCCATAGCGAGCGCTCTCACTGCCGCCGCTCGCACTGTCGCCTCCTCGTCACTGCAGGAGCCTATCAGCAACGTACAGCACAGCATCTGCATACGACTCTGCAGTTACCTCTCTGAGCGTCCGGTACATGACCGCCATAGCGAGCGCTCTCACTGCCGCCGCTCGCACTGTCGCCTCCTCGTCACTGCAGGAGCCTATCAGCAACGTACAGCACAGCATCTGCATACGACTCTGCAGTTACCTCTCTGAGCGTCCGGTACATGACCGCCATAGCGAGCGCTCTCACTGCCGCCGCTCGCACTGTCGCCTCCTCGTCACTGCAGGAGCCTATCAGCAACGTACAGCACAGCATCTGCATACGACTCTGCAGTTACCTCTCTGAGCGTCCGGTACATGACCGCCATAGCGAGCGCTCTCACTGCCGCCGCTCGCACTGTCGCCTCCTCGTCACTGCAGGAGCCTATCAGCAACGTACAGCACAGCATCTGCATACGACCCTGTGCATACGAAAACTTTATGAGAAATTCCAGTTTGACTTTGATTCTTAACCTAACATGTAAAATTACTTTAGAAAAATTTATTGTTGAACTGATAGAGCAGTCTTACATTACGTTAAATGCCAATTTACGCTTTTTTTAGGCTTATTCCAGCAGACGCACGCGACTCCGATCGCGATGAAAATGATGAATTGTAACCTTCCAACCTAACCAACGTAAATAAAAATTGTACCTATTTGACCCTGTTTTTAAAAAACAAAATTGGTATAGGAAATTATCCCTAAAACAGAGATATATGCCATCGCGGACTTTTTGAGGTCATAATAAAGAGGAAGTCTTTCCACTCACTGTCTTATTATATCAGAGTTAGACAGCGCTTTAATGGAAGTTCCCAGGCGGCCCGACAATTGGCCTTGATATTTTTTTTCCGCGATATGGCGAGGGATTTTATTTTTCTAATAAGGCTTAAGAGAGAAAACTTTTTAGGTATAAATTAACTATATTTAGTATTTCTAAAAAAGTTAAAATAAAAACAATTTAAATCGATGCAAAATACCTATTATTACATATTATGTACAGTATTTTTTGTTACAATATCAAAATTTAACACGATTATCTCACCGGTAACTCCTTGAAAGATTTCTCGCCGATGTTGGCAATACAATCGCATACGACTGCCTTGGCGGGAGCGTTTTCATGACTTTGCAGCACTGTAGACAGAGGCGGTAGCAGCTTCTCCCACATGTATACACATTGGTTTAGGGGTAATGGTTTGTCTTGCTGTTCTGTAAAATTAATACACTGATTTACTAAAATTATAATGATATAATCAAAACTAAACCGTGTCCATATCATTATTTTCTACTCCTTGATTATTGATTTAGTTCAAAGGGATACGACTTTTTAAAAAGAAAGATTTTTGCTAAATGGATTGATAATGGCGATAAAGACACGCATGTTGAACATACCTAAGATTATTTTGAATTTGAGCAAAAAACTTCACAAATCTCTGTTATCGATTTGTTAGTAGTTGTAAGATGCGCAAGAAGAGATACACTCGCCCACGCAAACGAAAATATCGTTTTCCTTCGTTATATTAGGCGAAAGAGGGACGTATTATTTTATATCGCCACTCTACACGAAAATAGTTTGTTAAATATTCCGGTATCTTATACAATCCGTTAACCAAAAACTAAAGTAGTAATGCGAGAACCAAAATGAATACATTACCCAATTTCTGCACAGCGTCACCAATGATGCTAATACTTCTGGCGGATTGTAACACGATGTCCTGATGTTCGTGTTGTAACATTTCACTGAGCACGTCCGCCAGCAGTGTCATGTGACATTGTAACATTTCTGACAGATGGTGGAACGCTATCGCTGATAACACTTGCAGTGATTCTAGGATTATTGGAATAGCTGACGGTTTGCACCTCTGGAATAAATAATCACAGTTCTTAAGACTTTTAAGTGCCTACGGGAAGTAATCTGAAGATGCAATAACATTTTTTCACCATATAAGTGACTAGCTGCGACCCGCAGCTTCCTCCACGTGGTACCCCATGATAAAATATTATGAAATTCAAAATCGTCGGTCTACCACCGGCTCGGATGGCAGGTCCTGTTGAGAAGAGCCGGCCAGAAACACAATAGTTGCTCTTTTTACAATATTAATTATTACATTATTATTTGACGACCTCCGTGGCGCAGTGGTATGCGCGGTGGATTTATAAGACGGAGGTCCTGGGTTCGATTCCCGGCGGGGCAGATTGAGATTTTTCTTAATTTGTCTTGGTCTGGCTGGTGGGAGGCTTTCGCCGTGGTTAGTTACCACCCTACCGACAAAGACGTATCGCCAAGCGATTTAGCGTTCCGGTACGATGTCGTGTAGAAACCGAAAGGGGTGTGGATTTTCGTCCCACTCCTAATAAGTTAGCCCGCTTCCATCTTAGACTGCATCAACACTTAACATCAGGTGTGATAGCAGTCAAGGGCCAACTTGTAGTCGATAAAAAAAAAAACAAAAAATTATTTATCTACTTGTTGTGTGAAATTAAAAGCCGATCCAATGGCCTTCAAACATGTCATTTAAAAAATCGTCAATTGTGTAATAAGCTTTATGCATAAATGAGTTTTAACATATTGTTTAAACTTATATGTCGGTAGGTCTAAAATCGTCTTGGGGGTCTTGTTATAGAAAAGTACACCCACAAAGAAATTTTGCACTTTTTGAAGGGAATAAGCTACTGAAAAGATGTAGCATAAAGGTCATAGAACTATAAAAAAATAGTTGAAACCACATAAAATTATTTATTTTCCGTTTTTTTACTATTAGTTTAAATTTTTAACAAGGTTTGAACTATATATTATTACGCAACACGCACGTCTTTCAATGAATAGATTTTCTAATATTTTGCCATACAAGCCTCGGCTGCGCGATACATAACCTACACCTGTACCCTTAGAGGTGTAGGGGTCTGTATCGCGCAGCCGAGGACTAATAACTTGCCAATGAACTCTAATTCTGAAATGCTAACTTGTTCCCTTTCACTACGCGCCTAGCGTCTTAAACGCAATGAATGTACAACTATATCGGTATGTAATAACAAAAATAAGTAAGTCGCTACTTACAATTGTTTCATTATCCTTGAACAACCATCCCATATTCTTAAAACATATGTCTAAAATCCAACTCTTAAAGTAAAATGTCTTCCTATCTCTCTCAATCTTTACATCACTTATTTCAGACTCGACGGCAACGAACATTTCATCATCAGAGTATCCCTCTTCGAAATCATCGCATTCATCATCTATAGGTATATTTTGTTTGTTTGTTTGTTCATTTTGATTTCTATATGGAACTGTATCTTTTTCCATCGCTATCAATATTTCTTCTATTTTCGGATCCACCGATAGGACGCATCCTATAGTTATTAAGGCACCAACTTGTAATGAAAAATCTGCAATCAATTACAATTTCCAATTTATATTAAAATAAAGAGTAATATTTCATTTTTTTTGAAAAACTGCTTTATTATTACCAATAAAATTACGGTACCTGTTGTCAGTTATCAGCAAAAGAGTAGTATGGTAGAATAAATATCTTTGCTATGGCAAACTATAGTTAAGTAATCAAAACGAAAGAAAACAATGAATCAGTTTTATTTAACCGACGAAAAAAAACGGAGGAGGTTCTCAATTCGACACGTATATTTGTTTTTTTTTTTATGTATGGCCACGCATAACTTTTTACAGTGTTGTCCGATTTTGATAATTCTTTTTTTATTAGAAAGGGCATACATCCAAGGTGGTCCCATTGTCCTCATGTTAGGATCTGCTGATGATATCCAGGGGAAATTGAAGGAACTCTTCAAATTTTGGAGGCACGCTTATAGCGATTTCGGTTTTTGACTCGGTATCGGTAGCTTTTTGACTACTAGTGCCATATAATATACTATGACAGTATAGTACGAGTACGGTACGTGGCGATAAATCACTAAAAAGTAAGAAATAAAATTTTTTAACAAAAAATAGAACCGACTCAAAACGTACTAAAAAGTAAAAAATAACTGTGTCATTTAGTTGCTTTAATTTACTTAAGCATATCTAGGAGTCGGTGCCAGCCAAGGTTTTTACTTTCAAGGACGTTACCTAGAACCCACAAACTGCTTTACTACGTATAAAATAAATGTTTTCTTAAACTTGGCTGGCACCGACTTCATAGATATGCTTAAGTAAATCAAAGCAACTAAATGACACAGTTATTTTTTACTTTTTAGTGCGTTTTGAGTCGGTTCTATTTTTTGTTAAAAAATTTTTTAAATAATTATTGAAAAACTGTCAATATTTTTGCTCATGAAAGATAAAGACAGAGATAATACTCGTCCGCTTACTTTGTCAAATTTGTTCTTTGTTGACGTTTATTCTATCGATGCGACCGCACTAGTACATATTTATTTAAGCATTTAACCCCTTAACAGTTCAGTGAGCCATAGTTTTAGGTATTAACTTATTTGGACTAATGGGGTTGTCAGAAAACTTTGTATGGGGAATGTATAACAGAAGTTTCTAAGACACAAATCTTTAGTACTCTTGAAATATTGAGCTAAGACAACATGGTGGGTGTAAGCTCCGAATGAGGGTATTTCGAACTTATAGAAGCTTGCAAGACAAGTCTTCTCTTCTCATAAGATAGGCCTCTTAAGGGTAGCCTGTGTACATATTGGGCCGTTAAAAATAAACTGAACGCCTTCGAAAATTAATTATATTTACTGACGTTATTTAAAATTAATAGAAGCTATAAAAATATTTACTCATACCTCTATAAACCAAAAATTTTCTAGTGGACCTCACAAGCTCTCTGATCAATCCATCTTGCATTTTATGGTACGGGGTAGCCTGCACCAAAGCAGCACAGCATTTGAGAGTAACAATTATCACAGCATGGCTTCTCTCAGCATCCAGTATGCCCACCAGAATCTTGTGCATACAAGTGATTATATACCCCAGGGATATGGAGAATGGGATAAATGAGGTGTGAGTCCTTTTGCTGAAATATATTTGTAAAAGACTATCAATATTTCATTGCAACAAATTATACCAATGCCTTTAAATAACCTAGGCTACTTAGTTATGTTTTAGTATTGTATATCTGGTGTATTATAATCTGTTTTTTTGTTCACTACAAGTTAAGACCTTAACTGCAATTACAGCTGATGGTAAGTGATGATGAATTTGAGGATAGAAGCGGGCTAACTTGTTTTAATGGATGAAATCCACACCCCTTTCAGTTTCTACACGATATCGTACGCTTGGCGGTACGTCTTTGTCGGTAAAGTGGTACTAGCCACGGCCGAAGCCACCCACCGGCCAGACGACCATTTTATAAAATCTTAATTGGATTGGAGGCTGTCAAACCTACTTCCGAACAATCTTACCTACTTTCAGCCTGTGACAGGTACATTCTAGACCCAGACAGTAAGGCTAAGATCACACTGAGCGCGCTGGCCCTGCTTCTGGCTATTGGGTCGGAGACGGCAGCAAATGCGAGAGTCTTCTTAGATTTATCGTCCAACAACCAATTGTCTACATTTGGTGAATCAGGTAAAAGGGCCCACCAGTATCCAAATATGTCTTTCTTATCTTTCACCTAAAAGAAAAATATTAGTTGAAAGTCACTAAAAACATAATATTAATTCAAATGTAATTTGTTGTTATAAAGTAAATACCTAATTAATATTATGATAAAAATTTAAAATCTATTCTACAAAATAAAAATATAATGGGAATATCCATTTTTTTTTAATCTAGAAAATATGAAGTCTGAACACTTATTCAATAGATGTAGTAATATGGTGCAAATCTTTCCTTTTGTTTCTGGAATATCTTCTAAAAAATAGAGACATTTAAAAAAATAGGAGCATAGAAAAAAGCTCAGAGAGAAACAGAATTCAAAAATGACACTAGATTACTTAATATAAAAACAAAATCGCGTTTGTTACTATTTATAACTCTAAAACACCTGAACACATTTTGATAAAACTTCTAATCCTGTTATTCCCACAGAATTTGAAGCAAACCACTATGTGCTTGACGGTTGCTTCGTATGTTTTTTTAATTATAACTTTTTATATTATAATTTAAATGTAAAACTTAGCTAGATCAATTAATTGCCTCCAAAAAAATTTTCATGAAATTTTGTGTGTAGTGCATACAAAATTTCATGAAAATTATTGGAACCATTTCCGATATTCAGATTATATATACAATGTGTTAGGTAAATCAATCCATCAACCAGGAGTTAGTTAAAAAAATAAACTTCCTAGGTAGAATCTTGAGTGAGGTATGTGGACAAGAATTTGCTTAAATCTTCAAGGTGTCGACATTGTTTGTTTATGTTACTATGAATTTTTTTTATTTAAAGAAGTATTTTACACACAAAATTGTGTTAACAAGATCGAAATGTATCTGTATGTTTCAGGATGTTATACCATTTAGGGAACGTTCAAGTATTACGTAACGCAATTTGGGGGGGAGGGTGTCTCGTAAAACGCTACAACAAGTTACGTAATATTGTTTCTAAAAAATTAGGGAATTAAAACTCCTAAACTGGCAACCTTTTTTATTTACGTTACGGGGAACTGAAAAACATTACGGTGCATTACAAGGGGGGGAAGGGCGGTCAAAATGACGTTACGTAATACTTAAACGCTCCCTTACCTAACAGATTATATATAAGAATTGCTTGTTTAAGGGTATTAGATAAATAGGGATAAAACTAAGCTCACCTTGAAAATTACCAGAAACAAATTCGCAGCACTCTGTCGTACTCTAGACCTTAATGCTATAAGTTTACTTTCTCTCCCATTTTCAACATCTGACATATCCGAGTCACTGGTAAGATTCCAACATGTTCTAGTCTTTTGAACTTCTAAATAATTCTTACTGGCTGGCTTATACGCTGAATTGTTTTCAAAGTTATCTACATCCTTCATCAAACTACGATCAGATACTGGTATCTCTTTTTTTAAGCTTTCTATTGCATTATTCCTTTGCTTCCTAATTTTTTGTTTCTGGAAATACTTACTTTTATTTTAATCAATTAAAGAATGAATATAGTTTTAACTAACATATAAAATTAACCTCTTTTGAATATTAATATGCTCTATTACTTGTAGACATTACTAATTTAGTTCTAGTAAAGTTCTTTGCGAAATGAATGATGAGGAAGTACTACTAGTCCATGCATATTTCTGTAAACAGCCTCCGTAGCGCAGTGGTATGCGCGGTGGATTTATAAGACGGAGGTCCTGGGTTCGATTCCCGGCGGGGCAGATTGAGATTTTTCTTAATTTGTCTTGGTCTGGCTGGTGGAAGGCTTTCGCCGTGGCTAGTTACCACCCTACCGAATAAGACGTATCGCCAAGCGATTTAGCGTTCCAGTACGATGTCGTGTAGAAACCGAAAGGGATGTGGATTTTCGTCCCACTCCTAACAAGTTAGCCCGCTTCCATCCTAGACTGCATCATCACTAAACATCAGATGTGATAGGAGTCAAGGGCCAAAAAAAGGGTAGTTGATAAAAAAAAAACAAATGAACTGCTATCGTTTAGTATGATAAAGCTGCCCTTGAAATTACAAGCAAATAAGACTTAACACCTATGCTTACAGTTGACCAGCATAAGGCACAGGATAGTAGTATGATCCTTACATTCATTAAGACTTGTTGGTCTGTTTCAGGTTTCTTTTTTGACCGAATAATGAAAACTATAATTATTATTTATAACTACTTATAAATCAATGAATGTCACATTCCATATGCAAGCCAGAGCACAGAACAAGCCATTGAGACACAATCAGGAAGTACATTCTAACTTTAATCTTGTGAGGTATTATATATATATATATTTTTTATTTTTTTTTTATTTTTATTTATAAACCATTAAAAAGAATTACAATTTTTCAATAACTATTGTGCAACAAAAGCTACAGCTGGCTTTACTGTGCACAGTTACATAACACAATAAATTATATACAGGGTAAAAAAATAGAAGAAATAATAAAGATATACAATAGTCAACCAAGAGGAGTAATTAATTAAGATAGTATGTCAGTGTGTAGTTGTATAGTGTGTACTTAAACCGATTGCTCCAAGAAATATTTTTTAAATTTTTGCTTATAATTATTTTCATTTAATATGTCTTTTAAAGATTTCGGTAGATTGTTGAATAAATTTGGGACAACAAACTCTAGTGTCCGTTTTCCGTAGTTGTTTGCAAATTTGGGTATCTGTAGTCTAGGGTTTTTAGGGGTTCTTAAATTTTTATTATACTCGACTTTTTTAAATTTCGTTTCTATTGTGGTGTATTCTTCTGTTAAAATAGAGTATTTTGTCTTTATATCTATTGGCATTACTTTACAGTATTTAAATAGATGATGATAATTATTTATGCATTGTTCTTTGACTTTTTTAGGTACAATGACTTTTAGAATACGTAGTTGCAGTTGGTATATTTGATTAATGTTATTTTTGTACGTAAGACCATAGCTGCTAAGACCATAAGATATTATTGATTCACCAAGTGCTTTGTAGATCAATAATAATGTTGGAAAGGGAACTTTATTACTTATCAGCGTTAACTTTGCCAAGATAGCACGCAGCTTGTCACACACATAGTTAATGTGATCTTTCCATTGGAGGCGATCATCAATAATTAATCCCAGGTATCTCTGATTTGTGACAGTTCCAACAGACGCACAACTACATATACTAGGAACCTGCTTGGTGTTATCTTGACTGTTTTTATGCAGGCACTGATGGCTGTGTGCTATTAGATTTGTAATACCATTGTATCTGTTATGGCTAGAACTTATGTACATCATTTTTGTTTTATCGATATTAATAACAAGGCCAACGT
Source organism: Mycalesis mineus (assembly GCA_034621355.1). Taxonomy (NCBI): domain Eukaryota; kingdom Metazoa; phylum Arthropoda; class Insecta; order Lepidoptera; family Nymphalidae; genus Mycalesis; species Mycalesis mineus. The sequence continues at coordinate 9,095,023 of CM067894.1, read as the reverse complement.
CATGAGACCATTTGATTAGAGAGTCAAAATCTGTTTGTAGTTGTAACATTGCTTCTTGAATATTATGGTGTGCGGATAAAAGGCAAGTATCATCAGCAAATTGAAACATCTCGCAAGTTTTGATATTATTAGCAAGATCGTTAACATAAGTTAAGTAGTGCAAAGGTCCTATTACGGATCCTTGCGCTGTTCCTTGTGCTACACTGACTTCGTCACTAAATGTTTCTTTAATTTTGACTTTGTATGACCTATCTGTCATGTAATTTTGACACCATCGCAGGAGAGGGCCTCTTATTCCATTATCTTGTAGTTTCTCAAGTAAGGTATCATGTCGAAGCATGTCAAACGCTTTGCTGTAATCAACAAATACTACCAAAACGTGTTTTTTGTTGTTTAAATGCTTGTTTACAGAATCTGTAAATTTTGATAGTAATTGCGTTGCACTTTTTTTCTGTTGAAAGCCATATTGCTTATCGGATAACACAGTATAATCAGTAAAAAATGCATGTAACTGCTGACAAATATATTTCTCTACAATTTTATCAATGGTGGGTATTATTGTAATAGGTCGGTAGTTATCATAATCGCTATTGGTGCCTTTTTTGTGTATAGGTCGTACTACACCCGATTTAAGACCCTTGGGGTATTTAGAAGTAGCAATCGATCTGTTGACTAATTTGGCAATAATAGAAGATATTCTACCGGATAGCATTTTGATGTCTATTGTGCGTATGTTATCTGATCCTGCTGATTTATTGTTATTTAATTTAGAGATTATTTTGGAGATGTCAGCCGCGCAAGCCTTTTTGAATCGACATGAAATATTTAAAGAGTTTTTATAGTCACCTTTGATAAGGAGTGGTTTGGAGCATGTGAGGTTGGTGCATTTTATACTATTATCAAAGGTTTTTGCGAAGTTATTAGCTATACTTTTTATGGAGCTAGGAGTTTTGTCAAAAGCCTGTGTAATAGTATCGTCTAATGACCTTCTAATTCTACCTGTTAGACCATTGAGAATATCCCATACCTTCCTCATATCCTTCCTTTGTTTATATATTTCATTCCTGTAATATTCATTTTTGGCTTTAGCTATTACTGTATTGGCAAAATTTCGAGCTCGATTGTATTGCAATTTTAAAATCATGTTATATAGGTCCTTTTTCCATTTTTTGTACAGGTTATCCCTATATTGACACGCTTTGCGGACTCTTTCATTAATCCAATAGTTAACAAATCGGATGGGGTTTTTATTTATTTTTATTTTTACTTTTGATTTGTTATAGCAAATGTTCATATTATTATCTATGTAGGAGTATATTTCGTGAGGGCATGACATTGAATCCACTGGTGTCCAATCAATCTCATTTAAATAATGTTGTAATTTTTCATTATCAATTTTTACCTTAAATTTTGCACCAACCTGCATATTCGATGCACCAACGCACGCCAAGGCAATCATCCGATGGTCGGCCAGTGCTACATCGAGTGTCGCGGTGTAAACGTCCAGTGAGCGGGACTTCGCGTATATATGATCGATGCACGATTTGCTTATTTGATTATTACGTAATTCTATTCGTGTGTAGTTCGATATTCCGCTTACAAGCCCTAAACTATACATCATACTGTTATACTTATGTTTTACCGGATTATTCGAATTCAAGTCGATATTGATGTCACCAAGTAAGTAAAAGTCATGTGTATGTGTACTGTTTTGTATGAGCTGTTCGAGTTCGTTTATAAACAAGTGTTTGCTAAAACTAGGTGGACGGTAAATTGCGCACAGATTTGCAATATACTGTTCTGGAGTAGTTATTTTTCCTAGGATACATTCAAAGTTCTGTGTGTTCGTTTTAACTGTAGTAAATTTATGTTTTTTGTTAATATATATTATAATTCCACCACCCTTTCTAGTTTTTCGCAAATCTGTGTACATTTGAAACCCATCTAAATTGTACATACAGCTCAAGGAGTCTGATATATTAGCCTCAGATATTATAATTACATCCAAAGGTTTAGGACCCAAATTAATACTTTGTTCAAGCGCGGAAAAGTTTTTTATCATTGATCTTATATTTAAGTGTATACATAAAAGTTTTAGAGTGTTATTATTAATAGGTATTGAATGAAGAAAATCTCGAATATTAGTGCAATTTTGGATTCCAGTTACGTCGTCTTTGATTAATTCCATATTATTATAGTAGGTAAACAAGTAGGTATGTATTAGTATTTAGTATGATATTTTTTATTATTTTAAGCTAGTCTTGTGATATCGTCCAAAGAACGAATTACTATCGGTTCACAGTTGTCGTCTTTTCGTGCACGTATAACACCTTTTTTACACCATATGAATTTGTATGTGGCTTTTAATTGTTGTTTGGCGTTCCATAGTAGGTATTTATTAAATGGTGTTAGCGCTTCACGTAAGAACACGGCTTCTTGAGCAGACTTTTCCCCGGCGCTTGACATAACTTCTTTTACGGTGAATTTGATAGATTTTGAAGTCGTCAACCATTTTTGTTGAGTATTCTCGTTTTTCAATTTTAATAATAATGATGCAGGCAACTTCCCACGAGTCTTACGTGGCGGGGGAAGCTTAAACTGTACATTAACAATATCTTCGCGCGGTAAACCAAGTTTTTTTGCAATGTTATCTATGATTTCTACAGTATTTCTCTCCTCACAGTCATGTAGATTGATAATTTCGATTTGATCGCGAAGTTTTTGTTGTTCGTTTTCTTGCAGGCGCTGTTCTAACGCCGCCACCCTAGTTTCAAGATTCGTATTTTTATTAGTTAACTCATCGTTTTTCCGCTTGAGCTCTTTAATCGACTGCTTACAGAACTCCATACTTTCAATCATCTCGTCCATCTTCTCACTTTGATACTGTAGGCTACGCATGCATTCTTTCATCTCTTTCTGGATTGTCTTTTCAACCTCTTTAGACATGTCGTTGAGCAGCTGTTTTACGTTAATACATACTTCCTGGGGCGTTACCTCCTCCTCGTCATCCTCGGGAATGATATAGGAGCTGCGCCTTATTGATGTATTGTGGCATTCAGTGCACGTCCATTCCAGGTTGTCGGCCGCGCGGAGGGCAGCAAGTTGCTTGTTCGTTAGGCCAGAGCAGGCGGTATTTCCATGCACAATCTTATCACATTTTACACACTCCAGTCCAGGATTCTTTTTTGTAACATTTTTACTACATTTCTCGCACTTATTCATATTTAATTAAATAAATTTTTAAATTGACCGTTAAAATACGTGTTCCTCTAGTAGTTGACATTGACAGATGATATATATATATATATATATATATATATATATATATATATATATATATATATATATATATATATATATATATATATATATATATATATATATATATATTTCTATCAATATTTTCTTCTGATGATTATCTGTATTCATACCTTTACAGACAACAATTTTTTTCATTTATCAACAGGTAGGCTATATGTTCCTAACCTCAATCAACTAACACTATAAAACAATTTAGTCAAATACATGACATATTAAAATAATGTAGCTCAAACATACCTTGCCTCCTTTTGGACTTGGTTTTACAGGTGCTGCAGCTATGGACTGCTGAGCTGGCATAACTCGTTCAGGCTTATTGCCCTGACTCACAAGCCCATATAAAATAAAATACTGACATATTCCTATTACATCCGACAGTGGTATGTCAATCTTTTGCTCATTGAAATAAATGTGTGATAAAATTCTTAATGCTGATATTAAAATCTAGAACAAATAATAATTATTATAACATTAGAATCCCTGCCAGACTCTTTACAAAACCGACTACAAAGACAGGCCTCCTTTCTTATAGGAGATAAGGAACTTAGACTCACTATGTTGCTCCCATACTAATTGATATAAAATTTTTTAAATAAAAATAGAACCGACTCAAAACGTACTAAAAAGTATAAAATAACTGTGCCATTTAGTTGCTTTAATTTACTTAAAAGTATCTATGAAGCTGGTGCCAGGTGTACATAAAAAAAATATATATACGGGTCGAATTGAGAACCTCCTCCATTTTTTTCGTCGGTTAAAAATAGAGTGATTAAGCATACATCACTATGAGCTATATTACAATCAGTTGTTAGTAAGAGGAGTGGGTGTATAATATCACCAACTTTTGAACTCAGAATAAGAATCTCATTACATTTTCTTTTTTTTTTTTTTTGTAAAATAAACTTTGTTCCTGCTAGTATAGTAGTCGTTTCTGAGAAGAAACAAACCTCGGTATTTCATTGCCAAGCCCATGTAATGAGCTGACTGCTAACAATTGCACCATTATTGCAGTAACAAAAACATAAAAATTGAAAAAATAAAAAACATACCTTACAATATATTGATTCATCATGAGATCTAGTACAACCAACCATTAGAAAGTGGACTAATACTTGTGACACATGTTCCTTAACTTCAATACTAACATCAGTTTGTCCGTTTGACTTATTCTCGTCCATTGTTAATAAACTTATAACACATTTGAGAGCCATTAGATATATTTGCAGATCCTGATTGTTTACGCTTTTATATTTATCACCATTTATCATTTTTGTGAGAATGCCTTGTTTTCCTACTAACTCATTTATAAACTGAAACATGTAAATCAAAATAAATAAATAAATATATGAAAATTACACACATCCGCTATATAGCCCCAAAGTAAACATAGCTAGCTTGTGTTATGGGTACAATGATAACTGATGGATATTTTATATATATTATACATAAATACTTATAATATATAGATAAACACCCAGACACTGGAAAATATCCATGCTCATCACACGAACATTCTTCCAGATGTGGGAATCGAACCCACAGCCACGGCCGTAATATTATATAATTATGTGACAAAAATGCTGTAAAATTGCCACAAAATTTTATATATTAATTATATACATAATTTTATCCTTACTAATATTATAAAGGCAAAAGTATGTATGTATGGATAGATGGATGTTTGTTACTCTTCCACACAAAAAATCCTGAATGGATTTTGGAGAACCTTCACAATAATATAGCTTACATATCAAAATTACACACAGGCCACATTATATCCCAAAATGCCAATGGGAATGAGGTCTACTGGGGTAAAACTGCGGGCATCCTCTAGTACTCATTTTTCTATCTACATCTCTAAACTTTAAACAACTAAGGTCCTCAAAATCTATTAAAATTAGGCAGCACATACCACAATAATGTTGTTTTACTAAGCTTTAATTTATTTTTATTAGAAAAAATATACCTTTTGACCACTATGAGGATTACTCTGCAAGATACATTGCATGTTGTGCAGGATGTCTAACAGAATCATATCTGAACACTTGTTTATACAATCAATGTGCCATGCTATGACTTTACTCAAGTAATCACTGTCAAAATTGATGTTCTGTTTAGTAATAATGCTGTTTATTAGATGGGAAGTCTTGGCAGCAAGAAATTCATCTATTGGTTTAATATTAACACACAGAGATGTTATAAGAGCTGTGGCATCCTGAAAACATAATTTATTCATAAGTTTTAATATGTTAGATAGTGCTGGATTTGGCCAACAGACTGTTTAAGTTTATCATAACTGAGAAAAGAAATGTGAAGAGTAGAACCCTTGACAAGATTGGCATATGATATATAATCATATTACATCAAATGTACATAATAGGGAGTCTAGCACTGAACGTTGCCAGCAAAAGAATAAGTACTTCTACTAGACTTGCTATCATCATCATAATTCTTATTCATCCCGAACTTTCTACCTGAACGCGGTACAAACTGATCGGGACAAAAATATTTCTAACGCGGGCACTGCTAGTATATAATAACTGTGGTTATTAATAAATAATAATAAGGTTTTAGGTTACAAACTCTACCCCACACCTAACAAATTATGATTATGATAGCTTGGCTGTTGGAATGATAGTTATGCAAGTAATTCAACAAAAATGTTATTTTAAGCAATGCATAAATAATACTATACATCACATTGTAGACGTCGATTTAAGGGTAGGTTTGTGTCTTAAATATAACTTGATACTTGCCTGTTTTCCGACAAATAGTTCAGATTTATAGGGCTTAGCGTTTAGCTCATCGATCAAAGAGTTTATAGCCTCCTTATTGTAGTCTTTCACATACAAGTGACTGCAAAGTTCACCGGAAAGCACTGCAAATTGTTGTGAGGCACTCATTATAATAACAACGCCAAAACTAATGTGTGATGCCAAAACTAATGTATTTTTCGCAAAAGTATCCCTTTTAAGAATAGTGATAATACTTATATTGATTTTATACATAAAATAATATACCGATGAGTAACATGTTTTCGGTTTTCATCTCGAGTTTAGAAAAAAAACAATGTCATGTGTCACTGTGACTTATAACGTCGATGTCAATTTCAGTTTTTGTTTTCGTTCATAAATGATTGGTAGGTAATTTTACACATGAATGCATGATAATTGACTAAAACTACTTCCAAGTAAATTTTATACTTTTTTAGTAATATTCACTATCATTCACATGCATAAATCGATCGTAATTCGAGATGATACGTATCGGATGTTGTCAGGATTTATTCAAAATTTTCGATGTATTTCTTAAAACAAATTAGGTACGTTAAAGCAATCACTGTATGCAAAATAATTAGTTTTGTAATAAAAATTGTACTTACATTCAATAAATTTGCACAAATCACGAAAAATCACTTATCATTTCGCATTCGAGCAACTGTCCAATAAGAATAAAAAATTTTAACAAAAAATAAAAACGCCTTCAAAACGCACTAAAAAGTAAAAAATAACTACGGTTTCATTTACTTACTTTGATTTACTTAACCACATCTATGAAGTCGGTACCACCCGAGCTTTCTACTTTAAAGACTTTACCTAAACTTCGATGGCACCGACTTCATAGAGGCGTTTTTATTTTTTGTTAAAATTTTTTTATTTCATACTTTTTAGTGATTTATCAACAACGAACATACTAAAGAACCTACTCGAACTAAACCATAAATACCAATATTAACTAGCTAGTTATAACATTCCGACATCCCTGCAAATGTGCCTATAAAGTTTGAAGAGTTTCTTCGAGTTTTCGTAGATCTCATCATCGAATCATGACTTAGTAAACATTGAACCAACTGCAAACTATAACCTTTCAAACTTCTCATTGAGACATATTAATCGAGCCCAAACACAAGGTAGCTACTGTATACCGTTAAAGAGCTCCCTCTGCTCTCCTTTGTCTTCATCGCCAGACCCTCAATGACAGACACAGCCCATCTAAATGTAAAGTTCTCATTGAGACAAATTAACCGAGCCCAAACACAAGGTAGCTACTGTAAGCCGTTAAAGAGCTCCCTCAGCTCTCCTTCGCCTTCATCGCCAGACCCTCAATGACAGTCACAGCCCATCTAAATGTAAAGTTCTCATTGAGACAAATTAATCGAGCCCAAACACAAGGTAGTTACTGTAAACCGTTAAAGAGCTTCCTCAGCTGTCCTTCGTCTTCATCGCCAGACCCTTAATGACAGTTACAGCCCATCTAAATGTAAAGTTCTCATTGAGTCATTGAGACAAATTAATTGAGCCCAAACACAAAAGCTAAGCACTCCGCCTTATCGATATCCTCGAACGCGGGCGGGAGGTCGAGGCGTGCAAAACATTTAAATTAAACAGACATTTATACAAGGGACCTTAGATTAGGAATATAGAGAGGACATGCCGTATTCTAATACAAGTACCGTTGGTATGTAGGTACGGTACCATTATCTAAATATAGATTAGAATACTACACTCAGAGGTTTAATAAAAATGCAGTTTTATAAAGAAATGGTTTTATTTATACACGGACCCCATTTCTTCTTTTTCTTCGTGGTTACTTCCTGTAAAACCATAATATTTGTTAGCATCTAACTTTTAGACATAATTTATTTGTCTATCCATTCAACCTACTTACTAGGTAGGTTGAATGGATATCATATTTTTTTCCTAAGACTACTAGGTATGTTACGTAAGTCTTAGTAAAAGACAAAGATATTTTACTACGATCTTATTTAGTTTAAAAGCGGATGCCAGTAACTTCGTCCGCTTGGAATCATAATAAGACTAGCAGTCGCCCGCGACTTAGTCCGCGTGAAAGCTCTTAGGTAATCTTTTAATTTTAAAGACTTACAAAGTAAATACTTATTCTTCGAGTACATACTCGTATTATGGTATAAAACGGGCCCTTGCATTGCGACAGTAAACTAGGGAAGGATCAACGGAAGTTTTAACTACAGAATAAATTAAGTAAAGTAAGTTAGGTTAAGGGGTTTAAAACCAATTAACTCGCGGGCGACTGCTGGTATAATTATATTATGTATTAGAAAGATTTGAGAATTGGTACTGCGGGGTGTTACAAGTTAATAATAGAACTTACTTATTTCCAGCAATCATAGAAGCAGCTGTCATCGTAGAAATAATGCTGCCAGCAGCCAAGTTCCCGTAGTAAGCCTGGGCGGAGGCAGCCAGTGACCCTGCCGTTATACCCACGCCGGAGAAGCCAAGCATCGGTCCTACCACACCCAAAGCTAAGCCGCCGGTGCCGTAGATCACAATGGCCCCGATCGCGTTTACGGCCAAAGCGGTCAAAAAACCCATATTTCTACAAAATAATTAAAAATAATATTTTACAACAATAAGAAACATAGGGTGCTTGTACAGTAATCTATGTACAATACCTACCTACATAATTACATATTCAATTACCTGCTTATGTGTTAAATTTCAACGAGAAGTGAGTGCAAAAATATTTCATGGTTGTGGTCTTTTTTAATTACTTAATTGTTTATTCTAAAATGTAAATTGTAATAAATAATAACTTACCCGTTTTATGGATAAAGTAATAACTGGTTACTAACTTCAGTGATACAGGACTGAATGATACTATCCACTTTTATTTCAGCCTTCCTTGTATTATATTAATAGTGTGCCTCAAGTGTGCCTATAGTGATGTAACAATGCTTGGTAAACTCGAGTTGATATTGTTCATCGATTTACATTATATTGTGATCTCGAATAAATGTTTTTTACTCTTGTTTCGTAATTTACCTACTCAATACAAACCCTACATATATAACATTATGAAAAAATCGCGTGACGCTTTAATTTTACGGATACAGAAAATTAAAAAATGTGTTGTGTTATTAAGTCAGGGTTATTATACCTATCACTGATAAAAATTTTAATGACAAAGATGTTTCGAGATATTCGAATAAGCTTTTACCTTCACACAAGACGAACTCTTGTCTGATGTGTAATGCCACAAGATAATAGAAGAGTATCGTTTATAATAAAGTGGGCGACAAAAAACTTTTTATGCAGCCTAAACCGGTAGAGAGTAGCATCGATCGACCCTGGGCATATTTGTTTACCTATATATGATTTAATAACATCGGTTGTTGCGAAAAAGTTATCCAACTAAAAATCTTAAAATGGAGTCATAGACGTCCACGAGTTAGAATTAAATTTATTATTTCTAAAGATTAAGAATTATTTACTGCGTATACTTAGTTCAGAGCATTTGGCTTCCGCGCCGGTTGGTAGTACTTAGAGTCACTACAGACACATGATGTATATGTATATATACGAAATACTTTGAATGTTAGCCTATTATTAGAAAAAAGTATATTTGGATTGGAATATAAAATCGATTGTTAAATATTATGTACAACACTATAATCAACAATGTAAGGAAGGTACGTTCTTTACCAGGTATAGACAATTTAGTGATGCCCTTTAACATGACCAGACTCATAAATAGTATTACCACAGAATATGGTTGTACACTCTTCTAAAAAAATACAATTACAGGAAATAAAAGAGACGTCATTTAAGGAAGGTAATAAATCATTATTAGAAAAAAGTGAATTTTGATTGGAATATAAAATCGATTATTAGAAAAAAGTGAATTTGGATTAGAATATAAAATCGATTGTTAAATATTAAGTACAACACTATAATCAACAATGTAAGGAAAGTACGGTCTTTACCAGGTATAGACAATTTAGTGTTGCCCTTTAACATGACCAGACTCATAAATAGTATTACCACAGAATATAGTTGTACACTCTTCTAAAAAAATACAATTACAGGAAACAAAAGAGACGTCATTTAAGGAAGGTAATAAATCATTAAGAATGGTATAAAATAATGACTTTGCTTTAAACCTCATTTTATTTACAAAGAGGATACAGCTTTCCATTTATCTCTAGTTGATCGTAAACGTTTGTAATACATATTATAGCATAGATTAAAGACAACTAGATGGAGCCCATAGCGTGTCCACTCGTGAGATAGCAAGACAGCCTTATTGACAAGATATGTCAACATTTAAAGTACATCATGCAACGTTACGTTTTAAAATATCGTAAAATACGAAATATTACTTTATATAACATTGTTTAGTAAACGCATAATACATGAAATTTGCTAAAAAATAACATATCTTAGCTTTAAATCATCAATCAATGAAGTTTATGCCTACATATGTATGAAACGTAATTCCTTCGATTTTCCGTTCGCTGCGTCTTTTGCAGCCGAAAATACTACAAGAATTGCACGATTACGCTTAAATTTAATATCATAATCGCAAAGTTAGTTATTTATTAGAACTTCAACAAAAAGCTAATAATTGTACAAAATATTGTGTGTAAACTCAACCTTACAAAATTAAAAACGATAAACAAATGATTGGGACAAAAAATAATCTTGTGTCACTTTCTAATAAAGGCCGAATTTTGAAAGTTACTCTTGAACTGCAGCCGCTTTGACTCCATCTAATCTTTAATCTATGTATTATAGCATATTATACCGTTACCTTTGACAGACTGAGAGTTTTTTTAAGTTCAATCACCCCCATACTCCAGGGACAGACAGATGTCACCACAATGTGAGAGACAGTGTTGACAAGTAAAATTATTTTGTAACCATTTTTTTCTCATTTCTAAATGTTTTCTTTAGCGTTTTTTATTTACTACCTCAAAGCGTATTAATTATTATATATTATTATTTACTCATCATGTTAGCATTACCGACTAAAGAATTTCCAATGAAACCACTGACAGACCATCCATGGCATAAAATTGTTAAAAATGTTCACTGCAACAATTTCAAAACAGCACACAACAGTATAAATAACCCACAGTATCCCAAGAAAAAAGAGCTAACCCCAGATAATGAAAATCGTGTAAGATTTACAATAATTGGCGACAGGGTTAATAAGAACTTCATACATTGTGTTCATTTAGTCAAAGGATTGCATAAGTACCGTCAAAAAATATTTGATGCACCTATTATTAAAGGTATCAATAACTTCTTATAATTTTAACTGAGACGCTGTAAGATGGCCGTTTTATGCATTTGACATTTATGAAGTATGGATGGTATGCAATAGTGCAAAAATACTGGCATAATCCGAGTCGAGCTTGCACACGTAAGGTTCTGTAACAATCGAACAAAAATCGTGTTTGTTGTATAGGATCCCCAAATACATAATTATAACTTATTCTATTTAGTTTTATAGCGGATAACGCGGCAACGGTAATATATTATCTGTAAAAATTTCAACTGTATACCTATCACGGTTCATGAGATACAACGTGATGATAGATAGACAGAACGTGCTGTCTTCGTAATGTAGGCCATATTTACTCAGTGCATACGGAACACTAAAAATTAAATACATACCTAATTCACTTTTGCAATCAGGTTTAACAACGGTGGAGTGGCCGAAAGCTTGGAATGGCTTAAAGCTGCAATATGGAGGGATAGCGTATTGTCTGCAGAATCCAGTTGCTATATTGATAAACGGGAAATTCCTCGGGGGCGATGAGGAATTGAAAGAAATGTTGGAATCGCGATATGATTATCGTCTTATTTTAGATTATTATCAGGAGGGAGTTGATAATTTTGTGAATTTCATTAGATCCTCTAAGGTAAGTTAATTAGGTATCTCTCGTCAAACCAAAAGGTGTTCGAAGTTTTTATTTTTATTTTAGCGGAGGATCGGCGGCGTGGAGTGACTCGTCAATGGAACAGAACCCATGGACAGCTGTTATAACCAGTCATGTATTCATCATCATCATCATCGTCATTATCAGCATATTAATGGCCCACTACAGGGCCAGGCCTCCCTCCTTACAGGAGAAGGGATATGGAGCGTACACCCACCTACCTACTCCTATGCGGGTTGGCGGGCGGGTGATAATGTTTCATTTATTAACGATCACTATCAGATGTTGATGACAGTGACCGCGACCGACGGCTTAACGTGCTCTCCGAGGCACGGGGTTGTAACACCTTCAACTTCCAGACTCCGGGCTTGGAATGTACTGAACATTTCATAAAAGAATGAAAAAGCTCAGAATTATTCCATGTCCCGATCGAAGCCACATAAGCTAACCACTAGACCAACGACGCAGTAGATAATAACAATATTATTCACCTGTAGGTAAATATTGCGTTCTTTGTCTAGGAAGTTAGTAAGACGGACGGAAGAGTCTACAAAATATACTTTGTTTGTTATCTTTATTTTATTCGTTTCTCTTCTTCGTACAAGTATATTATTCAAATAAAGACAAAACACTCTGTTTTTACCTACTTTTGTAATTGTGAAGACGTAATTTATTTCAGAGGCCGTGTGCTTACATGCATATCTCAATAAGCTGTGAACACACAGGAACTTTAATTTTCATGGTAAGTATTTATAGACATTAGACATCTTTGTACCTAAATCAAATAAGTACCTACCAAAATTTGCTGATTGCTGCTTTAAAAGCTTCAATAACTAAGACCATGGTTATCGGACTTAACACAGAGAGATCACGGGTTTGATTTTTATTTTATTACGGATCCCGTCAGATCTACATCTTAAGCGTAATTTTCAGCTTTACGCAGATATAGTTCCTTACACGTGTGAAAACTTCCTTCGTCTCTGTGAAAGTAAGAGAGGTGGTTACGCCGGCACTCCCGTACATCGCATCGTAAGAGATGGCTGGATACAGTGCGGAGGTTTTGGACTTAAGAGCACTGATTTGGATTGCGAAAACTTTATTATTCCTCACGACAGACGTGGTGTACTTTGCATGGCTAATGATGGAAGGTAAGGTATACAAACAAACACCATGGAAAACAAATAAACAAACAGTTAATCATCATATTTAATAATAGACACCAGCGACGTCATCGCTATTTAAGTTTTGCTTAAGATCCGTCATTATTTGATGTTTGGGATAAGTTTCCAGGACGCATTGTATCAGAATACGCTTTAATTAGGTTAAGTCACTTTCACCTACAGGTCTATATAAAATTAGGTACTAGTATAACCAGGCCCCAGGGGAAGAGATAATGTACTGAAAACGTTAGTTGCCCCTCGGGATCTTACTCAGTACGAGTGATCCTGTTACCTATTGTGAACCTAGAAAGTATTTTTTCGGATCTGAAAATGAATGAAATGCAATTAATTCACGTGACAATTAATTATTTGCATTTTTGCGGGGAATAGCAAAATTAATTAATAATTAATTGTTTATCTCTGATTATTTAATAATTTAGTATTGATACTATTATTGTAGACATGTGGATTGTTCGACGCAGTTTTTCGTCCTCCTCCAACCAGCTCCCTGGATGGCTAACAAATACGTCGCCTTCGGACAACTAATCGAAGGGGAGTGTACGTTGAAGGCTATCGAATCTGTTCCAACGTTTTACGAATCTCCAACAGTTCCCATTAAAATAGAAAAGGCGGGTGTACTCAATCTGGAATGTCATGGTATAAGAGTCAGCAAAAGCACAAATGAATACGTGCAGGGGCATGTTGAAGATCTTATCGCTTTGGCTGACTTACTTGCAGAGGTATTTATAATTTATAATTTTTTACGCATTACCGTAACTAGGACTGTGCCAGCGATGCCCAGGCATTGGACGCAATCCTTGGAGGGGCACAGAAATGACCGGACCAGACCATAAATCATTATTTTAGGGACAATTGTAAAAGTTGCTCAGAGCGCATAAAAGGGAATTTATAGTACTGTTCCTACTATGGTGTGGTAACTCTCAATCCCACATTGAAGGTCAGGAACATTTTTTTGGAAATGCCTTTTTGAAATAGCAATAGAAGTGACTAAAATAACTATTTTTATTCCTATTGTATCTACGACTACGGTGACCACGATACAATGAACTATGATGTGTTTTATCAACAGGAGCTTTTGGAAAAAGTATTTCTGGAATTAGATTTGAAGCAAATCAAGCAATTAGAGATGGACCTGGGGGAAGCAGAACAAACTAATGGAGTGAAAGGAGAAGAGGATAGAATACGAGCAACGGAAAGGTTATCGTTTTTAATAAAGTCTATAAAACATGGAAAGATATAAATGCTTCCTAGTTTAAGAAAAAGCCCTATATCTACGTGGACTGTATATAACTATATACACACATTATCTCAATTAATTAATTTAGTACAATCCTCATAAAATCTTCATACTGGTGGTCACATATAAAAATTGTTTCATAAGTGAACAAATTCAAATAATAACAAAACCTTAAAATACTTTACTTCTTCATCAGATTTATTCGCAAGAAGGAAGACTTGGAAAATCTTCAAAAAAGCCAAAATTACACGAGCCGAGCTTCGTCTGTCTTTAGTGATGCGCAGAAAGTCAATAACGATTTTGATGTCGATGAATACCAACCAGAGGAATATTCGTATCAACATGTATCAGTGGCTGGAACTGTTAGCGTTGTCGTTAAACCAGAAAAACCATTTTATATCCGACTAACTGACGTGCCTTATCCTGGTGAAAAGGATTCTACGTATGATCTTAAAAAGTTAGTTTTCAAACTTATAATACTATAAGTAAGTACTATAGTATAATTCGTCGGTTTAGGGTACTCTTGACCAGGCCATTTTTTAAAATGTCCTGAATTTGTTACAGGAATATTCGCCTAGGTCATCCCCTTGCAACATTTCCAATCTCTTTTGTTAGTCTTCTTTCATCCTTATGGTATAGTGAATTATTATATCAGGGGCTAAGCAGACCAATTATACGAGGTACTTTAGTCCCGAGCAAAAGGCGGGGGCGCAAAAAACTAATTGAGTTATAATAGGTCTTTAAACCCACGTGTTACACTCTACTTTTCACTACGACTGCGAGAAAATAAAATAATTCATTAATTTGAACTTTCTAGAAAATTAGAAAGAACTCGTGTCAATTTCTATTTTGATTCTTTCCGCAGAAGCAGCTCGCACCGCTATTAAAATCAAATAAAAACCAACGCTATCAAAAAATCTTAGTTCCATTTTTACTAAACAGTTGGGACCTTATTTCTGAATAGTTTATACTTAAAATTTTTTGAACGAAAGGAAAGCTTTAGATTTCATAAGCCTCGGACTCGAACCCAGAACCTTGTAATCGTAAGCCACGTAGATGATGAAGACAGTTAAAATATAAGAGTACCTTCAGTCTATTTTCGTCTTACCCCACCACTGACATAGTGTTGAGCTTCGCGGCCTCTCAAAAGCTACAACGCGCCAAACTACGCAGGTTCATGGTGGCGCTGACAAAAACAATTAGTTTACTTGCGGTGGCATAAATAAGTCTCCTGTTCAGAGCGGATTCGAAAATTTGTATTTGGTATACAAGATGCAATTGCAGATTCTAAATGTTACTGACTTTTAGATTACTACGCGGCGACTACTGTCTTGAAAGCGACTTGAGTACTAAGCCCAAGAAAGTGATTGGGCCCAATGTATCATACGCGTCAGAAATGTACAGATTCACAGACGAATCAGATAATGAATCGAGTAAGTGCTAATGATACAAAATTAAAGAAGAGTATGTACTTGTATAGTAGGTAGGTAGGTTAGTCAAAAATATTTCGGTGTAGGGGTAGGCAGAGACAACATCCCTCCACTTGCCACGGTCCTTGCATACTTCCTTAGCTTCTTCCACTCTCATTATTCTTTTCATACAAGTTCGTCGGTTTAGGGTACTCTTTGATCTGGCCCTTATTTAAAATTTGGTCCAGGAACATTCGCCTAGGCCTTCCCCTTCCAACATTTCCATTCACCCTCGTCTCATAAATCTCTTTTGTTAATTTTCTTTCATCCATTCTCTCTACATTTTGTTTGATTTTTGCAGTTGAATCACTATCATCAGATGACGAACAAGAAATCCGTAGATATTTAAAGTAAGAATACGTTATTTAATATTTAGTTATTAGACCGGACATATTTCTTTTTTCCAAACAAATCAAACGTATAGTACTTGTAGCTTACAGTGCCGTGGGAAACAAACATCCCTAAAGACCATGTATTAAAAGTGAATAAATATTATGACCTTACTAATGAACTAACCAAAAATGGCTATGTGGTTAGTTTATACGCGGTAGAAGTGGGTGCGGGAGCTATACCAGCGAAGTCTCTCTATAACCTGCTAAAAGACCTTGGCCTTGCTGGAAGTGCAGTAAGCTCCATATTCGAACGAGTGTCCCAAGCTGCTCTAGTAGGTACCTTCCGAATTTGGCTGGGTAGGGAGAATAACTTGAACAGAGGAGGTGAGTGTTGACGCGCGTCACTAAGGGTACCCTTAAACCTACACCCGAGTCACAAGTCTCGGGCTCTGTTCGGAGTTTTTCTCTCAGCCACGCGATGGACCCGGAATGCTAAGATATTCGTCTCCCCCCTTACTTAGTTAATAAGAGTTAATAAGTAGTTAGTTACTCATATACAGCCGAGCTCCTTATTTTTGAAATACAGTTAGCAATATTCTAGGTCTAATCACTAAAAGCCTTCGCTACTACTCTACTAGGTGGCCGATGGTCGCGTTAGTAGGTACGTAAATAAATATTAATAAATGAAAATCGAAGCAAAAGGAACTTTTATTTGATTTTCTAGCGAATAATATATATCATTTCTCTTACAGTAAATTAAAATAATATTATATTCATTTATTTATTAAATGTTAATTTTAAATAGGTAATCCTTTATTTATGCCTGATTTGAATAATGCACTTTTTAGACTGAATGTGGACCGTGTGAGCTTCGCTGGCAGCATCATAAGAAGCATCGCAAGAGGCGTCGCAAAAATGAACATTTTTGACGACTTAGGAAAGTAGGTACCAGTGGGGCAAGTGTGAGTTTTCACCGAGCGACTGCGTAAAAACGTACTCTTAACGTCAAATTCTATAGAAAAAAAAAGCGTTTACTCTCAACATAACTAGATGGCGCTACTCCAATTTCATATAAAATTTACGTTTACTGTTTTCGGTATCGACGCGGTAAAATCTCACACTAGCCACACTGTATACAATAACCATCTACACCTACAGTAATCTACAACTAAATAAAATTATGTGTGTTTGTAGTTTCAAATTAACTGCTTGTTATTAATGTGTCTACTCGTACGTTATTTAAATGGATAATCAATTTTTAAAATTTTTGTCCATCTGTTTGTTACGATTCTATTAATCTCTGATATTACTATTCGGATTGTAAAAAATATTATCATATGTGTAATGAGTGTAGGCTAACTTGTGTCGTGATATAAGCAAGGGCACGGGAACTACGCGGGAGAAATCGCCGGCATCCCAACTGTATAATAACTAGAGAACGCCCGCAAGTGAAACTGTAGTTGTTCTCGTGGTATAAAATATGGTCTATATGTTGTTTTGATGGGTAAGCTATATTATTGTGACCTTTCATCAAAATCTGTTCAGTAGTCTTTGCAATACATACATCATCACAAACTTTTCTGTTTATATTATTAGAAGGATTATTATGGTCAGACTCATTTATGTTGTGCATAATTTTTAATTTTGATTTTATTTATTTTGCTGCTAACTTTTATAAACTGCTCTCATATCTAAGAGCAGTTTATAAAAGTTTAGAATAAAATTATTTTTCGTAGATCTGAATTATTCACCGATGAAGAGCTTAGAAGATTACGGTAAGTACCTATAGAATTTGAGTTTTGCAGATTTTTTAAATTTACTACTGGTTGTTGTTGGGTGTTTGTTAAGAATCCTTTATTAATTTCTAATTCACAGAATAGCTTCAATGGATCACCGAAGTCGCGAGGAAAAGTAAGTTTAAGAATAATTAATTGAAGGACATTTCTTTTTTTTACTTTATCATTTATTTTAATTTTTTATAAGGAAAGTATCTATATGTTCTGCGTCATCTAAAGCGAAGGAACCTTGCAAGATAAGGAGACGACAGACTGGTTTTGTTCGTCCCGCGGATTTGGAAAAAATCTATTTGATACGCCAAAATACAGAAGAAGAAGAATCCGCCACATCTATGACAGGATCTCGGTTAGTGCTTAAATAGCGTTAAAGTGTGGAATTATTCGACAAAATTATAAAGTATAAATATGAAAGAACTTTTTACAAGCTTTTATTTTGCAATATCATCAGGACCAAAGTACTCATCAAGATAATTCAAATGAGCCCAAACTAGATGGGGTTCTGTTCTTTTATTAAGGAGTTCCTATGGCTACCTTCCAGTCGCGGATCAGCTCCATGTCATCATAATATTGCATTGTTACGCGATATACATACGCATGCGAGTCATGCTTTGTTTTCTTCAAAATTCAGCTGAATGGGCCAAATTGCAAGAGTTGATTACAGACACCTGGATAGGTGAAACTGAATAATTAAAAGCTTGTAAAAACTACTTACTTGGACCTTGTACATCGAGGAGATAAGTATTCATTTTCAGTAAAGTAGGTACGTATAGTAAAGTACGGCTTTGTGATTTTCAGCAAAGTACGTATAGTAGACTCGATGAAAAGAGACACTTTACAAACGAAAACCGTGCGCAAATCAATGGACTCCGACACACAAGTCCGCAGACAATCGGCGCTTTCTAGATTATACGATAATGTTCCCGATTATATGGATGTGGATGAAGATGGTCCAACTCTGAAGTATGGATACCTCCACATTTTTATAAATTAAGTTTCAACTTAGTCATAGAATAACAGTAAAAACTTTCAAGACGCTTCCCTCTTACATTGAGGAAGACAGATATTTCGAAAAGAGCCTATGTGCTTTCTCAAGCTCTAAACTCTCTGTACCAAATTTAATTTAAATCGGCTCAGTAGTTTAGGCGTGATTGAGTAAAAAACAGGCTGAGTTACTTTCGCATTTATAGTATTACGTCCCATACTACTCGTACCTACACTTCCTGAAACGATATTAATGTATCTATCACCTTTGATTTCGAAATAGATGCGTTAATGCAGTTATGCATACGTAATGTAATGTTTATGTAATGTAATGTTATAACAATTATGGTTTCCTCAACTTAACTTCTCATGTTTCCAGATCTCCTTCACTTAAAGTTTCAGATAAAAAATTCTTGCTCACACAACCTCGAATGAGCTGCATAAAACACCATTCTGTTGATAATAATTCTTCGGAAGAATTATCTAAAGAACACCACTTACGCCAGTCGATTACGATGAAAGAGAGCTCTATCGAGCAGGTCCTCAATTTGCAACACAGTAAAAAGTTTGCTCGCAAAGTTTCATCCGATTACGTGAAAACGATTGATGAAATCGAACATAAGATCGACAGCTCGATTCGAAGTGTCGAATACGCGCGCACACGACCTTCAATATCCGTTGCAGCATACCAACAGAAGAATTTAAAATATCAAGCAGAAATTAAAAAAAAAGATACCCATAGTGGTACAGGTACGTATAGTCCAGTCATTTCGTCCGAAAAAAAGGCAAATAAAAGAAAATGAATTTGCGCTTCTAATTTTTTAATATGTTGTAGGGGATACCTAGAAAAGCTTAACTTGAGATTGTCGACCAAGCTTTCCTAGGAGCTTTCGCCGCCATCTTGGAAAAAGGGGTAAAAATTGTTTCTCGGCAATAACTCGGCTATCCGATGGGATTTCGAAAATTTTTGTAGGACACTTTTTGTAGCTTTCTTTGTGCTCTACAATAACGCGTTTTTTGAATTTACGTAATGACTGGACTAGTATAATAAATTTATTATTTTACCTGAATATTTCAGGATGTTCGAGTAGTTTGTAAACTCGTACCACCCATAGATTTATTCATAGATTAAAGACTACTAGATGGAGTCATAACGCGGCTGTAGGTTCAAGAGCGTGACAGACTTATTTCATTCAGCCTTTATTAGAAAGAGACCCAAATTTTTTTTTGTCCCTTTCAGCGTGTTCGTTTTTATTGTTTGTCAAGAGTGGAGTTTGTGACAGACAAGGGACATATCTGAGCAATTATTAGCTTTTTATTAAATTTGCTGATAAATAATATAACTTTGCGGTTACTATATTAATTTAAACGTTATCGTGCTATGGTGGGTTGTAATATTTTCGGCTGCAACAGTCGCAGCGAACAGAAAATCGAAGGAATTACGTTTCATACGTAAGTAGGCATAAACTTCATTGATTGATGATTTAAAGCTTAGATATGTTATTTTTCAGCAAATTTCATGTATTATGCGTTTACTAAACTATCTTATATAAAGTAATATTTCGTATTTTACGATATTTTAAAACATAACGTTTTATGATGTACTTTAAATGTTGATATGTCATGTCAATAAGGCTGATTTGCTGTCTCACGAGTTGTCTTTCTCTATCTAGTTGTCTTTAATCTATGGATTTAATACAATTTTTACTACAGACAGTCTGTCAAAACATATACATACGTCTTATTATTTGTGCTTTTTCAGAAACTCATGGGCTGCGCCTTCCGGGAGATACGCCTCTATACTCTATGACAGACGTAGGCAGTGAAATATTTAAAACGAACTAGCCTGAATGTTTAATTATAAGTAACGAATAAACATTTTTTCAGGTTTAATGGTAAAAGATTAACATTAATGACTTAATATTTATATTTTTTGTAGGTATTTACTTCAAATGATTGTAATTGTTTATTAGGTATTTGGTTTGAGAAATTATATTTTGGCAAACATTATTTTATCGCTTTTGAAAAATCCGTTATTTTTAATAATATATCTGACCACTGGAAGTACATTCCAAGACCCGAGTCGGGAAGTGGTGTTACACCCCCGTGCCTCGGGGAGCACGTTAACCCGTCGATCCCGGTTTCTAACATCTGATAGTAATCGTTAATGAATAAAACATCGTTAATGAATAAAACATTATCACCCTAACCCCGAAGCAGCAGCAGTTGGAGCAGCGTGGCGGGTCTACGCACCATATCCCGACTCCTACAAGGAGAAAGGCCTGGCCCTGTAGTGGGCCGTTAATAGGATGATGATTGATTTTAATGATCTTAATGTAAAATCTTAATGAAAATAAAATGAATAAGGAACCGTCTAATAAAAACATTTAATAATCACTGAAATTAGATACTAAAAATGATTTTCCGTCACAACATATTTAATACTAACAGGTAAGTATGGTAACCACATGGCCATGTTACCAACATCGGACTATTTTGTTTATAAAATTATTATGTACAGACTGTGGTATAAACAAATATTCGATTTCATAATAGTTACAACACAAATACGGATGATTATTAGTTTATTTCATTATTTATATCGTTTTTTATTGCAATTACAAATGTAAAACTATTTAAGGAAATCTGACTTAATTTTGTCAATTCTATACATACAGTAAAAATCTGACAAAACTCAAAATATTATATTTGACAGATTTATTATAATTTATTGCATTGTATAACATTATTATTATGTCACGAAACAATTATTTCTAAACAAATATTTTAATTGGATACATGACTTTGATTCTGAATGAAGATACTGGTGTTTTAAATGCTTTATTAAAACTTAATTTAATAACAAATAAAATTCTGAAAAATTAAATTGATCAAATAATAAATGTTATAAGACTTGCAGAGACGGCCTGGCGTGACGTCATACTTAAGTAACGCCTGAGTAGCTCAGAATCAATTTTTATTTTGCGAGAAAGGGACGGAAGACCCCTACTTCATAATTGAAGTGCCTATAACTTTGTATATCTGTCGGATTTTACTTTTATGTTCATACGTATTATTTATTTTATTTCCATACGTCATTATTTTTAGTCATAATAAAATAATGAAATGTTTCCAGTCATCTACCCTATTGTCAAATTGTCATTATGGACGTGGATATATATTACGCATTCACTAGATCTTGATCTCTATGGAATGCCCGCACAAATTCAATAATATTGTCGACATCATTGAAAATATGCAAGGTAAGGCTGCCAAAGTCGTACCAAAGTGAACAGTTGTACACTAAACTATGCTCACTTCAGATAAAAGAATTTGAATTTAATCTCATGACAATGTTATTTCCTTAGGGACAAAACCAACAACTTACAATTGCATTACACTACGCAAGACAATATAATTGCAGGTGTGCGCGCACCCTTAAATGATATCCATATTTAGGCCTTAAAAGAAAAAATGGACTACTACCATAAGATACCCGTCTCATCCTTACTAGCAAAGTACTATTCGAAACGCAAATTGTAAATATCTTAGTTTTGGACGTAAGCATAGAGTAAAATGTACTTAAGTTACTTTCGTTTTAAGGTTCAATATTGGATACTATTTCATTTAAAAAAATGCTACAACTATGTTCAGTGAATATTTGTAGGCTAAGCTACATAAGAACGTACATTAATCCGATTTTGATCTGATGTTATAATATTATACAGTGATGTATTATATCCCTAATTATAAAAGAAAAACATCTTCCAAATACCAAATCCATACAAAAAAGTACGATTGTTCAATTTTGATCCAACCAGATTCCATAATTAGCACCCCAAATTTATACACATACCTACATTATATACATACAATATACTTCATAATAGTTTGACAAATTCAAAACATGTTTTCGTAGCAATTGGTCCAATTTTCATAAACCATTTTGTTATATTCATTGTTTTATAAATATTTGTATTGTTTAAAACCTTATTAAACCAATTAAAACATGAATTCCGCAACCGCCATTTTCGTGTATGCAGTTTCGGGGGGATTAATCAATCTAGCTAAGTTTCATTTTTAGAAAATGTTGTTTCCAAAAAAAAAAATACCGAGCAAATCGGTCGACCGGGTACTAAAACAATGATTGAACCAATCACACCAAACCGCAAGATCATAAGATAAATAATAAATTGGTACATCATAAGTTCGTATAGTACCCTAAACGGCTGGGCACCAAGTGTCATATATTTATTAAACCAGGCTAAAGTATATTACTGTAGCAAGAGCTAGTCTATATGATGCGTTACGGCTCCGACTAAATGTAGTCGCATAGCATATGCGACACGCGTTCCGTAACATTGTATGAACCCGGAAAAATAAAAAACCTGAATTGAGGGCTCCACTTGTACTTTTTAGCCAGTCTGTGCATATTACGCTTACGGAAGTAATTAGTTCTTTTTTTATCCGTAACATGGCGAGGTTTTTTATTTTTCTGGTTAGGCTTTTAAAAATTAAAATTATTTTTTTATCTGACATTTACAAGCTGTTACTGTAAAAAAGCCAGGAAAAACAATGTCAATACTATTGCGATATCGAAAACAATTCATATCATCCTCTCAGCCTAGTCATATTGATCAAAAATATAAAAATAACTTTGTTGAAATATAAAAAATGTGTTTTAATGCTGTTATTACAAAAAAATATGATGTTAAAATACCCACAAAGTCCGGTCTGCGTGTCACGGAACACCTTTCATGTACATTCGCAACGCATCATGTAAGCCAACACTGAAAGTCTCTTCAAACTAGATTTGTTCAGCAAAAACGGTCGTCAAACGTATACACAGCACACGGGTCGGTATTTTAATACAATTTTAATTTAGATAAGTTGTTTCTTAAATTGAGTTTTTTTATAAATCTTATCTTTTGTTTAACAAATATTATTTAAAATATTTAATCCGCGATGGCGTTACTAGATTAGACGTCAATTTTTTACACACACACAAAATTGTTTTAAATTACAAAATAATGCAAAACATTGTAAATGTGCATGTAATGTTATTAAATACATTTGTGTTAGTTGTTGTTTTAGGATTGCGAATTCTTTCATAAAATACATACCCTGGGTTTAAGCTCTGTGTACGCCGCTGCCGGAACGTCTTCCTAAGGAAGTCTTTTGTGACCTCCAACAAACCTTGCGAGAGTAAAGTCACTCAGGCAGTCATTATTTTATGAAAATTCACATGTCAAAGTGCAGTCCGTCTATTGTTGATGGATATCCATATATTATAGTGACGTCATACACTGGGCTGAAGAAAACTAATATGAAGAGGCTTTAACAATGAAACTCATCTACAGTCACTGCAAATATTTATAAAGGCTCAAAGTGCCAGAAGCTGTGCTGTCTATTCAGCTATTTCAGTGTTTAAACATTTGATGCACCACAAATTTATATATTTACAGTATTTACTAATTAATGGCATACGCATTGCTGGCTTTGTTCATATTGAAGCCATTTGAGTGGCGTGGTTTAATGGCCATGGCCATGTCCGTGGCCGTGACCGTGTCCGTAGGCTCCGAAGCCATTCTGTTGACTCGGCGCTCTGGCGTTGTTGTTGTTGTTGCCTTCAGCGCTGGTGTCGTTTGTTGTACTGTTTCTGTTTTCTAATTGTTGTTGCCACATTGACGCGTAGAAACCCGCTTGTGCTAATAAGTCTTCGTGGCTGGAAGGTAACAAGTTAAAATTTATAGGTTTTTGTCGGATCTTGTGTCTGGTTATAAATAAATATAAATAAACAAATATTATAGGACAATTACACACATCGTATCACTTTATAGCCCCAAAGTAAGCGTAAGTAGCTTATGTTATGGGTATTTTGATAACTGATGACTATTTTATATATATTATACATAAATCTATACTAATATTATAAAGAGGTAAAGTATGTAAGTTTTGAAAGTTTGTATCCCGGAAACTGGAAAACATCGCCAGTAGAGCTACGTATCATAGGCTATATATTACATTTAGGTACGCTGCCTTAGATATTGGATATAATTGAAAACATTGTATGAAAACTTTATGCATCTTAAAAAGTTCTACAAAAATGTCCGCGATAGCATATATCTATCTTTTATATTTTGGCAGATATATAACTTTATGTGTTTTAAAAAATCATTTAATTCATATGCTTACGTTTACGTCATTATTTATACAACTAAACTTAAATCCTTATCAAAATAATTTATTTAATAATCACAAGGATATTATAGAGATAACATTTGCCTTTTACAGTATGTATTAGTTATATAGTTTCGGAGATATTAGAAAATTACTAAAAAACAACTCCGCCGCTATATCGTCCAAATTAAGTTGAGTTGAAATTAAGTTGGTACTATGTTATACGTACTGAATAGGGGTCAACATTTTGGTACTGGTATTCTTTGAGAATTCGATCTTTGATCTTTTCTTTCAATTTATTTGGTATGGCAGACCATATTTATATAATATACGAAAAAGTTTGTTCGTTTGTTTAAACGGGATAATTTCGAGATCTGCGTGTCGGATTGTAAATTATTTTGTTTATTATGAAAGGTAGACTCAAAAGTGAAATAGACTATTTAATACAAGCTATACACATCAGCTTTCCATAAATATATTTTGTAATGTTAATGTACTGTGATATCGTACAATGTTTAATAAAAATGTAGATCTTTAGTACAAGGGACGGGACGGAGGATATTGCTTCACGGGAAACTATAAAAAAATTAAATTGAGAGGGGTAGCGGGGAAAGAGCACACTTTATATGAAAGTCTGTCTTTAAAATTTAAAGGGTACCTAAGAGGTTTTCACGCGGACGGAGTCGCGGGCGACTGCTATATAACTATAATGACGTAGGCGAGCGCTAAGAAACGTTTTTTCCAATGCTCGCCTACTTAAGGGGTCAAACGGGAGTTCAAGTCTACACCAAGTTTCATGCGGACGAAGTCGCGGGCGTTTGCTATATGGCTATAATGACGTAGGCGAGTGCTAAGAAACGTTTTTTCTAATGCTCACCTCCTTAAGGGATCAAACGGGAGATCAAGTCTACACCAAGTATCACGCGGACGAAGTCGCGGGCGTCCGCTAGTACTTATTAAATATAGATAAACACCCAGACACTGGAAAACATCCATGCTCACACAAACATTTTCCAGATGTGGGAATCGAACCCACAGCCTAGGACGCAGAAGACTACTCACTGCGCCACTCGGCCGTCAATAACATGGAATAATTCTGAGCTTTTCTTTCTTCTAAAAAGTTTGTAGTAAGTTTTAAATCCAGATTCGGGAAGTTAATGGTTTTACACCCTCGTGCCTCGGAGAGTACGTCAAGCCCGGCGTTGGTCGCTATTATCTACAGTTGATAGTTATCACCCTAAGCCTGCCAATCGCACTTGGTTTTCTACATTTTTGGTAACATGGTAATAACGTTTCGATGACATGCCTATAAATGACAGGATAACAGAAAATAGTAGCTACTCACTTTCCTCTCTCAATGATTTCTCCGTCCTTGAGCTTACCGCCAAGCGATTTACGTTCCAGTACGATGTCGTGTAGAAACCGAAAAGTGTGTGGTTACATCCGCGCGCTAATCTCCTATCAAGTTAGCCCGCTGAAAAAACTCCAAGCGCACACGTCATGTAGACTGTTTGCATCATCACTTAACATCAGATGTGATAGCAGTCAAGTTCCAACTTTTAGTCGATAAAAAAAAACTAAGCGATTTCAAGGATAATGTGAAATACATTACATTTCATATATTATCACTGCATATTATAAAATAATGGTTTGGGCATGTACAAAGAATGTACGAAAGAAGATTAACAAAAGAGTTTTATGAGGCGCAGGTGAATCAACAAAAAGTCCATGATAGTATACAGCTATCTTTTAAAGTTAGATTGCTACCCGTCTACCCGCATTGGAGCAGCGAGGTGGTTCTACGCTCCATATTCCCTCTCCTATAGGAGAATAGACTGACAATGATGATGATACCTCACCTGAATATTCCTCTCTGTGTTGGTATCGAGCGCAGACGTGGCTTCATCCAGTAGAACTATGGCGGGGTCTTTGAGTAAAGTTCGCGCTATCGCTATCCTCTGCTTCTCACCGCCGCTTAAACGGAGACCTCTCTCACCCACCTACAATATAATGAAGATCATTTACAAGCCAAATTTAAAATACAAACATTTATTTTACATTCAATATTATTCATTTTATTCATTCATATCGCTCCTATGCAGACACACGCAACTTACGCACAAACACACAGGCGCGCGCGCGCGCACAAGCACACGGAAACGCACACGCACGCGCACATGAACACACACACAGCTTAAGCATAAATTGCACATAGGGTATATGTGCAAAGTGCTGATTTTCTATTTTTCTTATTTAATTTAATGTTATAATATTGTGCCTTTCATTATTGCGTATTTTGTATTTCACTATCTGGCTTGTTAACTATAATAATTATTGTATTGTCTCTAACATGGAAATATTTTTGTAATTGTATATTTTATCGAGGGGATGATAACCAGATATTGTCTGTGTCCGTATTGTTTTTGTTCCAAATAAACTTTTATTTTACGAGTATATTACTTTTTAAATCTCAATATTCTATACAAAAGCCAAACTCTAGTCAATAGAACTACCTTGTCAACAAAGAAATGAAAAATGAAGACGGTAATCACAACTTGATAATGGCAAAATAATGTCAATAAATTAAATATTTTATTAATATTTAATTTATTAACAACTAAAGCTAAAAACAAATTAATATAGTTAATATTTTTTAAATAACAGTCTTCTCCATCGGACAACCAATGAGCGATGTCCCGCTTAAATTAAATACAAATATATTAACTCGTATCTACATAGTATAAATACAATCCGTCTGTCTGTTCTCGATAAACTCAAATACTACTGAACTGACTGTCATGAAAGGTTTTAGTATATAATTCGTAAAAGTTTTATGTAAATTGGATGAAATATGACGATAATTATTGGAAAAAAGTCGGAGAAATTTAATCCGTTAGGGAACGTTCATCCGAAACGTTGCTTATCTGTTTGAGATATAACGAATATATCTATATTTTGAGAATAACTTGCTATAACAATTATTCTTAAAAAAGGGTTACGTAATTTGTACGCACCTGTGTGTCATACGCATCTGGGAACGTCAATATCCTGTCGTGGATGTCCGCGTTCTTCGCCGCTGAAATGATATCCGCTGAAGTCGCATTCTGTCTGCCATATTGTATGTTGTACCTGAAATATACAAAATTAAATGATTCAAAAAATCAATTTGTAGTGCGCAGACAAATTTCTCGTGGTCAGAGTGGACTTGATGATTGGTACGAACTGTACATTTGACTTGTGGGAGGCTTCGACCGTGGGCAGTTACTTCCCTGCCTATGCTGTGGTGTGGATTTCATCCTACTTCTAACAAATTAGACTTCCGCTTCCACCTTATATTGCGTCATCACTTAGCATCATGTGTGATTACAGCCAAGCGCGAACTTGTAATGAATAAACAAACATGGGTGGCAATGTTTCTCCTACCTGACGGTATTGTTGAAGAGCACGGTGTCCTGCGGCACGACACCAATGTTAGCCCGCAGCGACGCCTGCGTCACGGTGCGCACGTTCTGTCCGTCCACCAACACGGCGCCCTCGTTCACGTCGTAGAACCTGAACAGGAGCCGCACTATTGTGGATTTACCTGCCCCGCTTGGTCCGACCTACAAAAACAATTATTTAAAAAAATCAACTTCGCGATTGCGTAAAAAGTAGTGGGAATCTAAAAAATAATGTCACTTAAGCAACTAAAAAAGGTTGAAAGTGTGAAATGTAGGGCGAGCCAAAGCATGTATTTCCGTGGGAGCAGTTGGCTAGTTATACCCAAACTTCTATTGTTGTGATCCATTAAACGCAATCCGAAATGCAATGAAAGTTAAGAAATCGGATTATTTACAAAAATCAGGTTAAAAAATAGAAATGAAAGCATGGAACTTGGAAAGAAACTGTTCAAATAACCTGCTCGATCATACCGCGTCGCTGCATAAAGTCGAACATGTTCTTAATTGATGACGGTACAGTGCTACCTGAACATGTCCGCTGTTGGAGACATGCCAAAAGTAACGTCCGAGTCTACCCGCATCAGGTCGAACGTGTTCTCCATTGAATACATACCAAGGCAACAGTGGAGCCCGGAGCGACCTTGAAGCTGATATTGTTGAGCACCAGTCTCTCGGGCCCGTAGCCGAACGACACGTGCTTGAACTCGACGCCGCCGCGCCCCACCAGCAGCGCCGGCGCGTCGGGCGCGTCGCACACGTCCGAGTCTACCCGCATCAGGTCGAACGTGTTCTCCATTGAATACATACCAAGGCAACAGTGGAGCCCGGAGCGACCTTGAAGCTGATATTGTTGAGCACCAGTCTCTCGGGCCCGTAGCCGAACGACACGTGCTTGAACTCGACGCCGCCGCGCCCCACCAGCAGCGCCGGCGCGTCGGGCGCGTCGCACACGTCCGAGTCTACCCGCATCAGGTCGAACGTGTTCTCCATTGAATACATACCAAGGCAACAGTGGAGCCCGGAGCGACCTTGAAGCTGATATTGTTGAGCACCAGTCTCTCGGGCCCGTAGCCGAACGACACGTGCTTGAACTCGACGCCGCCGCGCCCCACCAGCAGCGCCGGCGCGTCGGGCGCGTCGCACACGTCCGAGTCTACCCGCATCAGGTCGAACGTGTTCTCCATTGAATACATACCAAGGCAACAGTGGAGCCCGGAGCGACCTTGAAGCTGATATTGTTGAGCACCAGTCTCTCGGGCCCGTAGCCGAACGACACGTGCTTGAACTCGACGCCGCCGCGCCCCACCAGCAGCGCCGGCGCGTCGGGCGCGTCGCACACGTCCGAGTCTACCCGCATCAGGTCGAACGTGTTCTCCATTGAATACATACCAAGGCAACAGTGGAGCCCGGAGCGACCTTGAAGCTGATATTGTTGAGCACCAGTCTCTCGGGCCCGTAGCCGAACGACACGTGCTTGAACTCGACGCCGCCGCGCCCCACCAGCAGCGCCGGCGCGTCGGGCGCGTCGCACACGTCCGAGTCTACCCGCATCAGGTCGAACGTGTTCTCCATTGAATACATACCAAGGCAACAGTGGAGCCCGGAGCGACCTTGAAGCTGATATTGTTGAGCACCAGTCTCTCGGGCCCGTAGCCGAACGACACGTGCTTGAACTCGACGCCGCCGCGCCCCACCAGCAGCGCCGGCGCGTCGGGCGCGTCGCACACGTCCGAGTCTACCCGCATCAGGTCGTACGTGTTCTCCATTGAATACATACCAAGGCAACAGTGGAGCCCGGAGCGACCTTGAAGCTGATATTGTTGAGCACCAGTCTCTCGGGCCCGTAGCCGAACGACACGTGCTTGAACTCGACGCCGCCGCGCCCCACCAGCAGCGCCGGCGCGTCGGGCGCGTCGCACACGTCCGAGTCTACCCGCATCAGGTCGAACGTGTTCTCCATTGAATACATACCAAGGCAACAGTGGAGCCCGGAGCGACCTTGAAGCTGATATTGTTGAGCACCAGTCTCTCGGGCCCGTAGCCGAACGACACGTGCTTGAACTCGACGCCGCCGCGCCCCACCAGCAGCGCCGGCGCGTCGGGCGCGTCGCACACGTCCGAGTCTACCCGCATCAGGTCGAACATGTTCTCCATGTCTACGAAGTTCTTTTGTATTGCCCTGACAAAAAAGGTTATGTTATAGAAGTACTATTAGAAGAAGAAGAATAATTGTAAAGGTTGAATCAAATCAAATCAAATAAAATCAGAAAATCAGATGGTAGTATGATAAAAGGTGAAGAATGCATGTTGAAGAGATGGAAGGAACATTTCGAAAGTTTATTTGAAAGAGATGAAGCAGGGACTGACATATCCCCTGCGGAAAATAATGAGAACGAGATCAATATCAGTGAGATTAGTATAGAAGAGATTATGAAAGCGTTGAAATGTATGAAATCAGGTAAGGCTGCTGGGTATGACAGAGTGTCAGTCGAAATGCTGAAGGCTGGACGCGGTATTGTTGTAAGTCAGTTGTACTGCCTTTTCAACTTATGTTGGACGAAAGGGCAAGTTCCAGAAGACTGGACTAAGGCCGTTATTGTTCCAATTTATAAGGGAAAAGGGTCACAGCAAGACTGCAAAAATTACCGCGGGATCAGCCTTCTCAGTGTTGTCGGCAAACTGTATGCAAAGGTGTTGACTGAGAGGTTGATAAATGAAACTGATGGGAAAATGTGGGATGTGCAAGCAGGGTTTAGGAAAGGAATGGGGTGTACAGATCAGGTCTTTTCCTTACGGTGTATAGCTGAAAAATTTTTAGCTAAACACCAAAAAGTCTATTGTGCTTTCATTGACTTGGAAAAGGCCTATGACCCTGTGGTGAGGAATGAACTATGGTCAACATTGTCCACGTATGGGGTGAGCAGCAGTTTGATCCGAGCACTGAAATCTCTTTATGAAAATTCGAGTGCTTGTGTCAGAATAAATGGGGCATACACTGAGTGGTTCCCAGTGGAGCGAGGGGTACGACAGGGATGTGTAGCGTCGCCATGGCTGTTTAACTTATTCATGGACAACTGCTTGACAGATTTGAAAGAAAGTGTATTTGGTTTAAGAATGAATCGAGTTACTCATCAAATGTCTTCTCTATGCCGACGATCAAGTATTACTTGCATCGTCTGCTGATGAGTTACAGAAAATGGTAACTATTATGAATGTAGCTCTGAAAAGGAAAGGAATGAAAGTGAATGTTAGCAAAACAAAAGTAATGGTTTTTGAAAGAGATGAATATGTGACAGATTGTAATATTGTGATAGATGGAGAAAAAGTGGAAGAAGTAAAAGAGTTTGTATACCTGGGTAGTAAATTTACGAAAGATGGAACGTGTGAGAGTGATATTGAAAGAAGAGTAAATGCTGGGAACTTGGTGAATGGTGCTCTACATGCATTTATGAACAGCCAGAAAGTGTCCCAGAAGGCAAGGCTGGCTGTGCATAGAGGTGTGTTGGTGCCCACACTTATGTATGGTAGTGAAAGTTGGGTATGGCAGAAAAAGCACAAAAGTAAAATAAACGCAGTAGAGATGAGAGCATTGAGGAGTATGTGCGGGTTAAAATTGTGTGACAGAGTTAAAAAATAGTGTGATAAGAGAAAAGTGTGGTGTAAAAGAGGATGTAGTGACTAAAATTGAGAAAGGGATGCTTAGATGGTTTGGACATGTAGAGAGAATGGATGAAAGAAGATTAACAAAAGAGATTTACAAGGCGAGGGTGAATGGAAATGTTGGAAGGGGAAGGCCTAGGCGAATGTTCCTGGATCAAATTCAAAAAACCGACGAACTTGTATGAAAGGATTAATGAGAGTGGAAGAAGCTAAGGAAGTATGCAAGGACCGTGGCAAATGGAGGGATGTGGTCTCTGTCTACCCCTATGGGAACAAGGCGTGATGTTTATGTATGTATGTATGATGAATCAAAAATTTTTAAAAATCATTGTTGTTTTTTCTACTCCCGTTTCGTAAAACAATACAAAACCTCAAACCATCACACATATCTAATTATTCTTACAGGTCATTTGGTATTGTTCATTACCGAATCAGTAACTGTACTACTGAACGAATTCTTTTTTTTTTAGTTTTTATATAGCCAATGCCACTATTGTCTACAAAAATTTCAGGCTTCCGTATTAATAAAAATCTTTTAATCGTCGTAACAGTGAGCGGCGGCGCTTTCATTATTTGACAGTTAGCACATTATTTTACTAAAAGATTGCTCCTATCCAAATTGTTTGTAATTTTGAATGTAATTATATTCACTCACCTATAATATGTGCCGAACCAATTGAGCGGAACGTAAAGCTGAACGATGTACGACGCAAACAGTACGTAGTCTCCGACTGTCAACTCGTACGTCCGGACGACCATGGAGATTGCCAGTAGAGAACCCGCCAGAAGACCTGCAAATAGACGTCGATAGAACATTGATTTAAATAGTTTTTTTTATTTTCTACTTAATTGTGATGGGTGGTAATTTAAGAGCTAACTGCCCGTGACTTCAATCACATGCACTGACTTGACTTCAATAGATGCAATTTCTTAAATTGCAACCATTGCAATTCGGAGCTCAATTGAGGTCTATAATATAATATTTAGGATTACTGATGTAAAATATCGGATAGAAGTTACTTTTCGGAAGTTAATTGCCAATTGTTAATAATTTATTTATTTTACTAATATCCACGAAAAATTACGAGTTCTATTGCAAAATTAAATAAAAACTTCGCAGCAACGAAACGTACGTGGAACGCGTGTCGGATCAGGTTGATTTTGTCATTTCATATATATCATTATCAGATCCTAATTTGACGACTATGGGACCCTTTTGAAGTTTGCACTTTCTAATAAAAAAATAATTATCAAAATCGGTCGACTCTATAAAAAGCTATGCGTGGTTCTACATAAAATATAGATATATATATATAGAGGCGTCGAATTTAGCACCTCCTCCGTTTGCTTTCGTCGGTTAAAAATTATTTAACTATTGATTAAGTGAAGTATGAAGTAACGTTTATTCCATAAATTACTACAATTGCAGTAGTATAATAGTAGGCAATAACTCAGACCACATTAATAATGAGACAAAATCACACTCGTAATTAATTATAATACGCTTTACATTAATAAGAAATGTGTTATCATTTATAATTACTTACCGGCACAAATGATTATATTCTGTACTGTGTTGAGCATGTTGAGAGTGATAAGGGATTTGAACTCTTCTTTCTGAAATTAATAAAGGTCAATTATTATTGTTATTGATGTTGATATTATTAATAACATTTTGTTATTAATTTACCACTAACTAACATACCGGGAGATGTTAGACTTGAAAGTATGGCGAATATTTTTCATATTATTAAAATTATCCTAATCCTAATCCTAACTAATATTATAAATGCGAAAGTAACTCTGTCTGTCTGTCTGTCTTGCTTTCACTCTACAACTACTGAACCGATTTAAATGAAATTTGGTACACAGTAAGTCTAGAGCCTGAAAAAGGACATAGGCTACTTTTAATTGCGAAAAAAGGGTTGTAAGGGGTTAAAGGGGGGGTGAAATGTTGTATGAAAGTATCGTCATTTTGAAAGCTTAAGGCCTATTTCTTAGGCAGTTGATTAGATATTAATAAATATGACATTCAAAGCTTAGAAAAATTAGGCTGCCGTAATAACTAATTCCACGTGGACGAAGTCGCGGGCAAAAGCTAGTTAAAATATAAACGGCTGGAACTCATGTAGTACGGAGTATGCAGGACTAGTTTTGAACCAGCGCGCGTGGCCCGCAGTTTGCTTCACGCCGCGTTGCATTAACAAGCAAGCACATGACTAACGGCCCCGTAAGGGTTCGAAACTAGTGGGGCATACTCCGTCAACAGTGACGTCTGTTTGAGCCATTTATATTTTAATTATATATATACCAGGAGATCTAATATAATTTATTTTTATCATGTTCGGCGAAAATAAAATTAAATACCGACGAATCCATAGTTATAAGCGCTTAAACCTTGGAGTAGAGATCTCTTCTGTCCCTTGGAAATTGAAAATTTGTACTGAGCTACTATGGTGTAACAAGCAATGAAGTGTTTAAAATTATTTCACTTACCTGGAAATTCACAATGGCGTCCTTGTACGCATACACTTCGTAATTCTCCGCGCCGTAGTATTTAACGGTCTCGTAGTTGAGCAGCGAATCGACCGAGCGCGCCTTCTGCTCGTTGTCCGCCAGGTTCATACGGCGCTGGAACTTTGTACGCCACTCTGTTACTGCTATTGTTGCGACTGAAATTTAAACAACAAATATACACAAATATATACATAATATACAGACATAACATCACGCTTCATTCCTATAGGGGTAGACAGATATCACATCCCTCCACTTGTCACGGTCCTTGCATACTTCCTTAGCTTCTTCCACTCTCATTAATCCTTTCATAAAAGTTCGTCGGTGTAGGGTCATCTTGATTTGGCCATTATATAAAATGTCCTGAATTTGGTCCAAGAACATTCACCTAGGCCTTCCCCTTCCAACATTCCCATTCTCTCTCGCCTTATAAATCTCTTGTTAATCTTCTGTTATCCTTCTCTCTACATGCCCAAACTATCTAAGCCTGTTCTCTTACAACAAATATTAATAAATATATTATGAAACAGTCCGATTTTCTTATGAGATTATTATAATGAATATAACACCCCAAATGTATGCACGTAGTATCCTATCAATGTAAAGTCCTTCCGACTATAATTAAAACATTAAATACTCACTTATATAAAGCACCATAGTAGAGAACACGATGAGTCCAAACCAAACATTGAACGCAGTGATAAAATACACCACCGCCACAATAATGTCTATGATCGTCGGGGTTATAGAGAACAGGATGTACGACAGGAGGTTGTCTATGGAATCCGTGCCGCGATCCATCACTCGTAACACTTCCCCCGTCTTCCTCGATAGATGCCATTTAAGAGGCAAGTCATGCAAATGCCGGAATAGCTCTAGCTGAAACAAAATCGTTTGTGTGTTTTTACATAAACCAAAATACAAGTAGCGGCACGAAACTCTAGCGCTGACCGTTATTGCGCAGAAGTAAAAATTTAGGTATCATGGGGGAGCTTGAGGAATGAGGGGCGGGCGTGCGTAGCGGCGATTGGCTCCCCTGTCGCATTCCGTCCCCCGCACCGAAACGACGCGACGCGGACTTCAGGTGTACAGTCTCGCTCTGAGTTGCATTGTTATTATTGTTAATTTTCAGTTGGTTTGTTAAATATAATTATATATTTTGTTGTTTTTTTAAGTTTGTTTATGAATTTAAAGGGAATAATATACCTAGAAGAAATACCGTTTTGCGACGCCAGGCGTGTTACCATTGCCTGATTCAGATTAGACTAGTCTTATATCTATAATAAAAATTGAGAATATAATAATGTTTTAATTTTCTACTCCCCGTAAGCTTTTCAAAATTTATTTATTCATTTATGGTAACTATCCATATATTTTAATATTTTTATATTTTTATATTTTTATATTTTTAATATTTTTTACTATATAATTATGTCTTAAGTAATACGAAATCTTTGGAAATTAGAACTATGAACTATAACATATATAAGCACAAACACGCACGTAACGTACACAAACACATACACACACACGCATGCACGCACACAACACACATATTAAAACGATGTCGTAACATGATTTGATATTAATTAGGTAATTAAAGTAAATATTGTATTGCGTACGCGACGGTACCGATGCGCAGCCATCCCTACTACGTTTCGTTCAGCGCTAGACTTACATGCCGCTAGTTATACTAACAAGCCTACAAGTCATGTCAGCTTCATTACTACATAACAGAATAATTTATAGTCAATGGTCTTTATACAATCCACAGTGGTGGTGGTTTTTTAATTTTTCCGAAATTACGGGAATTGCATTTGCATAATATATAAAGTGCGGCCTACGTATAAAAAGAATAAATGTTAACATTACAATATTTACTTTAGTTTTTTTACTAAACATAAGATTTATCGACAAAGAATGCGTCAGACACAAAAAAAAAAACTGAAATCTGTGCAAGTGTGCCTATAAAGTTTAAAGACGTCCTTCGTTTTTCCCAGGACCTTATCGTCAGATCCTAACATGGTGACTTTGGGACCATTTTGGAAGTATACCCTTTTTAAGAAGAAAAGAATCATCAAAATAGGACTAGTCTGTAAAAATTTATGCGTGATCATACATAAAATATAATAACATATACGCGTCGAATTGAGAATTCCTCCGTGGATTCGTCGGTTAAAAATTAATTTTCTTAAACCAACTTAACATTTTCACGTCTTATACATTGCTCGTCATAATATTCTTTTTATCACACAAATCAAAAACTACACGCGGTTTTAAAAATCATAACTCAATGCCGCGAACAGACATTCATTCCATGGCATATAAAAAGTTTCAAAAATAAATATTTTTCCCAATGATCAAAATGAAAAGTGCATAAAATGTCGGAATAACTTTGCTTATTACTACTTTTTCGTTTCACCGTAGAGATACAATGAAGGTCAACGAGTCTGACCACTGCACCTGACAGGAATGCAAATCCTTATTTATACTTTATGTCCAATTAAAAATTAAATTTTTAATGTCTGTTTCAAAATAATACGACTGTAGATAGGTATTAAAACCAGGCTGGTGGTGAACCATGGCGCAGTGGTATGCGCGGTGGATTTATAAGACGGAGGTCTTGGGTTCGATTCCCGGTGGGGCAGATTGAGATTTTTCTTAATTTGCCTTGGTGTGAATGGTGGGAGGCTTTTGCCGTTGCTAGTTACCACCCTACCGACAAAGACGTACCGCCAAGCGATTTGGCGTTCCGGTACGATGTCGTGTAGAAACCGATAGGGGTGTGGATTTTCATCCTACTCCTAACAAGTTAGTCCGCTTCCATCTTAGATTGCATCATCACTTAACATCAGATGTGATAGCAGTCAATGGCCAACTTGTAGTCGATAAAAAAAATGCGGTCTTAGAGTAATAATGTTCAATTCATTAACGATCATTCTCTATGTTGAGGACAATGACCGGAACCGCCTACTAGACGTGCTCTCCGGGGCAAGGGAGTATAACACCACCAACTTTTCAACATATAATTTTTCTGAAAAATTTCTCAAAAGAAATACTCAAAAATTATTCCACAAACCGACCCAGGACTTCTTAATCGAAGCTACATAGGCTAACCATTAGGCCAACAAGACAGTCAATGGTGAATCACTAACCTGCAATTCCCTAGTCGTATATTGCTGAACCCTGATCCATAGGAACGAGCGCAGGTTGTTCAACAGGCCCATGCTTCCCGTGCCTCCCCCCTGCAGGAACTTGAATACCACATAGATCACCACCAGATCCCATCGGAACAATAATGGTGGTATTGACAAGCTGTCAACTGTAACAAAACATTTATTATGCTCTTTACTAGTATTTTAACCATGTTATCGGAGTAGGGTGATTTTTTAAGAGAATATGGATATATTAACACGTCTCATTTTTCAGTAAAGTATACGTATATACAGATTGATTTTTTATGAAGTGCGGATATTCTTTTTTGCGGTTCTGTTGTTCTATGTTATTGCGCATGTAATAGATTGATAATTAATCCACTAACAATACTGTACATTTTACAAAAATATTTTTTTTTTATTTTTTTAAATTTCGTTTATTTAAAAAATATAAAAAATTGTGTATTAAAAAAATGTTATCCTGTATAAAGGCGAAATACCACTGATTAATTAAGAAATTTCAAAAACTAAAACACCTACAAACTTAAAATTTGGCAGGTAGATTTTTTTCCACTAAGAACGTATTTTACGAAACTTCATCCCTAAGGGGTTTAAATAAGTGTAAGAAGTTTATATGAAATCCCGGTTATTGAAGTAAGTCTTGAAATTTAAAATGTATGCTCTATAGATGGTGTGCTGTACTAATAATTTAAAATATCACTATAGGCTACTTCTCAACCCGATATACACACGCCAACGAGAACGGATGAAACCGCGGAGCAAAGGTAGTATTATATATCAGGAAGACGGTTTTGTTTTGCATGTAGGGTGACAACACAAATGCCCTTGTGTGTACAAACTTCAGTTTCCTGACGTCTGAATGTCAACAGAAATAAGTAAAAATAAATAATAAAAATATGATGTCAATAAAATTTCGAAGGTGAAATTATTTTTAATTCCTACAAGATTCTGGGTTAATACATTTCATTAAACTCGACCGATGTTACAGCCGTGTTCTGTTGCGATAACCTGTTTGATAATAATTGAACTTGCGTAAAGTATTATAGATACGTAGGTGAAGGTTGTTGCCAAAAACAATTTGGTTGATATTTGTGAGTTTTTAGAAATATTACAAAAATTAGACTATTGAAGATAAATCAGAATAAACAACCGATCTTACAATCATTGCTGCTAAGAATTTCTTAGAAGAAAACCTAAAATAACTTGACTTCGGGAGTCGATGCCTGGACCTTATAGACATTATTATCATCGAATAATTATTGTGCTTATAATGGCCCTTTTCTCGTTTCAAAAACAGAGTTGAAACCCATCATATTCATTTTATTCGAGTTGGCGGGATTGATAATGTTTTACTGTAGTAACAATCACTATCTACTTAATAATAAATTATGACCGAGACCGTAATACCACCAACTTGCCGATTCAAAGCTTAGAATTTACTTAAGAAAAACTTAACCCCGACACAGGACTTGATCCCAGGACCGCAAGGTTCAAATTCACAAAGGCTGGATCAACAAGGCAGGTATCGTATTTAGAAAGACATATTTCCTAGGAAGTTGATTAGATATAATAAATTAATATACTCAAAGCTTAAAAAATTAGGCTGCCAGTAGTATTTAATTACACACAGACGTATTATTTAATTTTTGTAATTTTAATAAATTTTATTAATAAGTTAGTATTTTTCGTTATCGTCTATTATTAATTGGACCATTTAATTAATTAAGTCATTTATATATAAATTGTTACACCTTTACCTATCTTTTATACACAAAAAAAATAATGCCCACTACAGTGTCAGGGGATATTGACCTCATACCATGCTCAGACAATTGTGCTTGGGTGGGTAGAAGTAAGTAGGATCAAACACCAATTTTGGTTTTCTACGTGACATCGTAGAAAACCAAAATTCGTAGAAAACAGGACGCTAAATCGATTGTCAGAATTGGATCAAACAAGAAAATCTCAATCGACCTAGCTGGTAATCGAATCCTGGACTTCCATCCAGCGCTTACCGCTCTGCCGTGAAGACAGTCTAAAACTTTAATTATGATACAAATTCAAAATATTTTATTTCCAGTAGGCTTAGTCAACAAGTTTGAAATCTGACTATTTATAGTAACTCTACCACTGGCTCGGAAGGCAGGTTCTGCAAAGAAGAGT
This sequence comes from Mycalesis mineus, assembly GCA_034621355.1. Taxonomy (NCBI): domain Eukaryota; kingdom Metazoa; phylum Arthropoda; class Insecta; order Lepidoptera; family Nymphalidae; genus Mycalesis; species Mycalesis mineus. The sequence goes on along the minus strand of CM067894.1, from coordinate 9,054,869 downwards.
AAGTAAACTCATAAGTCTTACCTATCATTTTGTTGTATATAGGCACGTACAGGTTAATCACTCGTCCAGCCACCAATGCCATTATGCAGATGAACACGTAAATCTGCAGGCATAGACTTTTCTTCGGCCAGAGGAACGGCAGAAGTGTTCGTAGTTTGATGAATACATTCCTGAATGTCGATCTATTGTCAACCTACAAAAAAAAAACACTGAGCATGTTTTTATATACTTATACTGGCGGTTTCCCGTTCCAATGGAAATAACAGGATTCAAATTACGAGTAGCCTGTATGCCCCATGAGTCTGGCTGAATATACGAAAAAATAAACAATTTTTACAATCTGCGCGATAAGTTGAGACACGCCTGGCATGCAAACCTGCGCCCGCTTTCCCTGTAACTTATCCTCAAGACGCACCAAGGATTTTTGATGGTAAGTGGTAAACCATCGTCTATAAACAAAGAAAAAAACTGCGGAGCATGCAAGGAACACATCCCACAAAGTGTCGTCTTGTATCTATCAACCTGAGGGGTAGGTGCCAATAGTTAAAGCCTCTTTTACCTGTGATTGCTTTGGTACCTATACCCTTCTCACTGAAACACAGCGATATAAGGCTTGTACTGCTGGGCTGATTATACTGCTTACAGGCAGGGATTACACCTCAAACATCTCCGGATATAAATTTTTTACTGACATTTCAGATAACTTATATATAGACATATTCGCCTGCAGCACCATAAAGTATTTAGAATTTTATATAGATATAGTTATCCTTGTTTTTCTCTTTTCAGTTCATAACTTCTATGCAGTCGGGTTTTTTGTTTTTATAATAATAATTTTATTTGAGACTTTTTTGTTTTAGTTTATGGTATAGAAATGACACGGTACACTTTATGCCATTTTTTGTTCAAATTGCAGTATAAACATGTTATGATATTTATATTTTTGAAATGGTCTTTTTACAATCTTTCATTTGATATCCATATTGCTAAGATTGAAGAAAGAAATACACACATACCCCTTTTCCCCCATTTACTACCACAATTTTTACAAATTCAACGACACCTCACATGTCAAAATCCATTCAGTCGTTTAGGATGTAGCGCGTACCGAAGAAATAGGCATACATTCATACATACGCTCGAAAAACATAACCCTTCTTCTAACGCAGTCGGGTAAAAAGCGTCCTATTTCCGATACTACAAGACAGACTGGTTTTTCATCGAAAACGTAATATTTCCGAGGAATAAATAAGCTTATACACCTGAGCGAAGTCGCTAGCAATACCTAGCTAGTATTCTACCTTAGGAACTCTAAAAAAACTTAAAAGTAAACAAAATACCACTTATTTATATTTAACAAAAATTACGTCTATGGGGACCGATTTAGCAATGTTACGCATTTTCCTGCGTTTGGTTTGTGAAGAACACTTATTAGTTTGTGTACCGTTACTTCAGTATCACAGTTCTTGCCTACTTGATAAGAAATTATACCTTGAATTTAAACTTTTTGTCGTCTGATACTACAATTAAATAATTTTGATATGGGCATGACATCTTAACCTATAAACTTAATACAAAAGATTAGAAACAGTGTCAACTGTCAATTTTGTAATTTATTATTCTTATATACAAGAGTTTTTATCGTAAATCGTTGAAAACTTTTCTGTTACTTAGTTACGTATTAGATAAATTTTACACGATGTCCTGGAATAACAAGACGTGTTGGTAGCTGAAGTATTTAAAATATTTACGAAACAAAGATCTTAGCGTTCCTTGGATTAATCGTGCGGGTGCCGGGTCCATCGTGTGGCAGTAAAACTCTCGAGTCCGATACTTATCACACGAATATTAGAGTCCGACCTAAACTGGTTTTCCAGCCGAAAACGAAACCGAATATTCGGCCCTGGGTACAGTTTCGGCCGAAACCGAAACCAAAACTCATGTGGTCAAGTATAAAATTCCTTAAAATACTGAAATTTGATGCATTTTACACATTATGCTGCATTAACTGACTAAGTTTTACGTTAATGACTAAGTTTTGTTGCAACGGAGCTATCCGAACGGCGCACGACATTTCCCGAACAGGGCCGCCATAGTGTTGCCGCGAGAAACGAAGTTAGGCGAGCGGCCAATTTAGGCTGAAACCGAAACTGCCGCCGAAACTTGATTTTTGGCCGAAACTCGGCCGAAACCGAAACCGAACTTTCGGTAGGACACGAACGAATATAGATTTAAGAAGGTCCTTTGTGACGCATAAAGACTCACCTTCTATGTTCTAACATAGAGTTTGCTGAACTACAGTCTCGTCAGTCAGGGCAGGTCTTTAAACAGATTTTTTTTATCTACTACAAGTTAGCTCTTGACTGCTATCACACCTGATGTTAAGTGATCATGCAATCTAAAATGGAAGCGGCCTAACTTGTTAGGAGTAGGATGAAATCCACACCCCTATCGGTTTCTACACGACATCGTACCGGAACGCTAAATCGCTTGGCGGTACGTCTTTGACGGTAGGGTGGTACGGTGCCACGGCGAAAGCCTCCCACAGTCAGAACAAGACAAATTAAGAAAAGAATCTGCCGCACCGGGCATCGAACCCAGGACCTCCATCTTATAAATCCACTGCGCCACGGAAGTCGTCAATTTTATTGGTATGCATTTTTCACCCATGGTGACAGAGAGGAAAAAGAGAGGAGCGGGCGGCAATTGCATTTTTCGTTCATTGAAAAGCGCGTATTACCGCCCGCATCTCTCTCCGCTCTGTCGTGATAACCACTCTCCCGACTTAACTTGTATTCCACGTATTTCACCTATAGACGTTTTTATAATTGTTTATTATATACGCGTCATTAATATCAATATCATAAATTGTTATTATTCTGTGTGTAAACAAACTAAATGAACTTGGTCCTTAGTCCTGTCGCTATAATGATAATGGCACTTTTGATAATTCAGAAGATACAAAACTTAAAAAAGAATGAAAAAATAAAGAGTAAATTCAAAAAATAAATAAAACTGAAGTGTCTGTTATAATTTGAAATTAACATGTTTTTACAAGGCATAGATTAAAGACAACTAGATGGAGCCCATAGCGTGTCCGCTCGTGAGACAGCAAGACCGCCTTATTGACATGACATGTCAACATTTAAAGTACATCATGAAACATTACGTTTTAAAATATCGTAAAATACGAAATATTACTTTACATAAGATAGTTTAGTAAACGCATAAAACATATCTAAGCTTTAAATCATCAATCAATGAAGTTTATGCCTACTTACGTATGAAATGTAATTCTTTCGATTTTCCGTTCGCTGCTACTTTTGCAGCCAAAAATACTACAACCCTGCACTATAACGTTTAAATTAATATCGTAACCGCAAAGTTACATTATTAATCAGCAAATTTAATGAAACGCTAATAATTGCTCAGATATGTCCTTTGTTTGTCACAAAAACTCTTGACAAACAATAAAAACAATCTTGTCACTTTCTAATAAAGGCCGAATGAAATAAGTCTGTCTCGCTCTTGAACCTACAGCCGCGTTATGACTCCATCTAGTTGTCTTTAATCTATGTTACTAAGTGTATACAAAAGTATCGACGATATTTACATTAAAGAAGCAATTTTAAAAATTTTGTCTGTTTGATTGGCTAATCTCTGAAACTACCAGTCAGATCGTGAAAATTGATTGTAAGTATATGATAGCCAAACTCATAAGGAATGACAAAGGTTAATTTATATTCTGCTATTCCCACTAACGGAAAGTGCAGGGTGAAACCGCGGGCGTTCTCTAATAAAAAATAAAAACAGTCAGTGGTATCAGCGATTCCAAGTGATATAAGTTCTTTACTTACCCTTGGTGGAATATTCCTTCGGTTTTCTTCGTCAGGTAGAAGGTAATCGAACTGGTGCATGATGCCCGGTGCTTTCATGCCCAGGATAAACATTATCATGCAAGAGACGTAGCGTCCCACGAATAGAGACATTTCCAGACGATCTTGGAGACTGCAAAATACATACTTTTAATACAAAACTTGGCTTTTTTAAATTCTATTTTGAAAAGTTATTAAATATTAAAAACCTAGATTTTTATTATAATTTTCGAAAATATATATTAATTTTTGCCTTAAAATTACTCATGTTATTATTGGGCAGGGCACATGGTCCATGTCATTTCAATAACAATATCAGTTACATACTCTAACATTGAAAGTAATAATAGAAATATTCATAAAAAAATGTTATATTAACATATGTATGTAAAATAATAAATAAATTAAAAAAATAATTTTTTGAAACTGTAATATGTTGTACAGATATAAAAAATTCTTACTCTTTCAAATGCCACCACCATCCTTCCTTATTGAGATTTAAGAAAGATAAGTTCTCAGATATAAAGATCAATGCCCAAAACACGAGCAGCACAAAACCGTGCCCCCTGGGAGGCACAGACGGCAGCAGGTACCGCCGCTCAATCTGAGCCAAGTACGCTGACAGTGGAAACACAATAATATTCACCACTAATGCTAATATCTGAAAAGAAGCGCAGTGTAAAATATACTGTAAACATTAAAAAATAACTACAGGTACTACAAATTTAAAAATGACTAGAGGTACTACAAATTTAAAAACAACTACAGATATACTCATATAAACTTCTTCAATTTGTGTGTATGACTATGTGTAGATTGACTTGAAATTGACATAGTTACTCATTTCGCGATACTGACACTCACAGATTTCTCGATATTTGCACAGGTAGGGGATCTATGCTAGTGTAACTGCTGGCTACAGCTGATGTTTGTACAAAGAGAAAAGATGATTTATATAGATAAGTTAGGTATTTCTTTTTAATTTTCATTTAGCAACATACAATTATTTTACATTGAAAGAATTTAAATACCTTATCAATTCATATGCTCTACATTTCTTGCTCTAAATTTCCTAAATTTAAGACTACAAACTATCAATTGTTTATTTTCTATAAGCAATAAAAAAAGTAATTTATTTTAGATCTCATCAATATAATACTTAGTATAGGCTTTGCCAAACAACTAGTCTGGTCTGAAGTTGCAACATGACAAATTGTGCACAACTGACAACTGATTTAGTACTACAAATATATATTGACGGCCTCCGTGGCGCAGTGGTATGCGCGGTGGATTTATAAGACGGAGGTCCCGGGTTCGATTCCCGGCGGGGCAGATTGAGATTTTTTCTTAATGGTGGGAGGCTTTGCGCCGTGGCTAGTTACCAGCCTACCGACAAAGACGTCACAGACGACGCCAAGCGATTTAGCGTTTCGGTACGATGTCGTGTAGAAACCGCAAGGGGTGTGGATTTCCATCCTACTCCTAACAAGTTAGTCCGCTTCCATCTTAGATTGCATCATCACTTGACATCAGGTGTGATAGCAGTCAAGGGCCAACTTGTAGTCAATAAAAAACAAAAAAAGATTTATAGTATAATCTCACCATATAACCATAGATGTGTCCTCCCTTAAATACAAAGGCCTGCAATAGGAACCTAACAACAGCCAATATAGGTACAAACAGTGTAAAAAACATTTGCACCAAAAATAGATTTGATGACCTAACATCTACTACTTCTGTTGCATATCTGAAAAAAATAACAATAAATAGAATTGCAGGTCCAATTACTTCAACTGAAGCTAATCTTTAGGTCTACAGTCTACTGAACTTCAACTGGAGTCAATGAACATTATCTCTTATAACAATTGAATCTTATCAATTTCAATGATTATCATTACCACAATTATTTATTAAAAATTGAACATATATTATGCCCTTACAAAATGCCTTCCTACAATGGTCTGAATAATTTTAGAATTTCAGAATGAATGTTACAAAATTGTGGCTTTTTCATAAATTTGAACTTAATCTCAAACGATTTAAATATAATCTATATATAAGAGAGATGAATATCTTAGCATTCCATGGATTCACAGTGCGGGTGCAGAGTCCATCATATGGCTGAGAGAAAAACTTCGAACAGAGCCTGAGACCTGTGACACCAGTGTGGTTTTAAAAGAGATCTCTTAGTGATGGCCCTCAACACTCACCTCCTCTGTTCAAATTACTCTCCCTGCCCAGCCAAATTTGAAAGGGCCCTACTAGAGCAGCTTTGAATACTCATATCAATATGGAGCTTACTCCACATACAATGGCCACCAAGTTCAAGATGGAGCTTACTGCACTTCTAGTAAGGCCAAGATTTTTTAGCAGGTTATAGAGAGACTTCCCTGGTATTACGATGCTCTTGCACCCACTTCTACCGCATATAAGCCAAACTATACAAAAGCGAGACAGACATGAATTTCTTAGCATTCCATGGATTCACCATGCGAGTGCTGGGTCCATTGCATGGGACTGTGATCTATGTGACAGAAACCACAGGGCACAGTTATTTTTTCATAGACCTACTATTTAAACATGACCAAAGTACAGGAACAGGAACTTTCATAAGAATTTACATAAAAGTGTAAAGCATAACTGCTAGTGTTATATACAATTTGTTATCTTTATATTATAATAGGTGAATAGGTGATTATTATTATAATTTCATTGTTCACTTGATAACACTGGAGATCAAGCCTGAATTACACATCTTATCATATCAAGTGTCAATACAGTGTATAGGCACATTCATATCATATTTATGAATTAAAATGCCTGATTTGTCTACTTTGAATTCTTATTCTATCTTAAAATATTTTCTTTCTTTAAGATGGGCCTAAAATAATGTTAGATTATCATCGAGCCATTAATTTCAGAATGAAGTATCTATAATTGCTTTGACTGAGTAATTTTATTTTACACTCTGTTTTAGCTACATTTAAAACACAGTATTTTTTACAGTATGTTAATTTTTGAAATAAATACATTGTTAAACATCTTGCTTACATCTTGTTGATCATTACGATTATATCAGTCGAATATGTCAAATGTCATTGGAGAATATCGATTTATGTTACATCCACTTCACAACCATTGTACATCAGCTTAAAAACTGACATTTTTATCTATATTATATATGAATTGATATACAGAATACTGTGTTGAAATGAACTACTACAATATTTGCTCAAATGCTGCTGGAACACTTGTCATTTTCATCTTTAAATACTATTTTAAACTTAAAAGAAAGGTGGCAGTTATACATTCTCTAGAATTTCTGGAATTTTAATTGGAATAAATTGCACAAAGATCTGATGTCCTAAATTATTTAAAAGATCATAATTTATAGTTAGTACAAAATGTTGTGAAACATGTATATATGATTTTTGGTAAGTAAGGTTAATAGAGCATAATAATTAATTTATTAGGTAATTTTTAAATAATAAAAATTGGTTTTTTAATTTATTGAAATCTGGGAAGTAATTACACTATCTTACCTTTTATACATAATAATTTGCAACAGTCCACAAACAAGAAGAAATCCACCAATCAATCCAGCAGAAACTGTCTCCATAAAACATTGTGATATACCATGATCTATCCATACTTCCCACAAGGTTACGTTCGGTGGACAGTACTCCATTATTGCACCTTTAAAACAGGTTGTACATCAATAAAAACGAAATGCCGGTCAATATCTACAAAGGACAATAAAATATATAAAATGTACCTCAACTAGACTATAATATATAAGGTCACAAAGGTGTAACAACACGACAAGAAGAATATGTTTTAAAAATACTTACTTGAAAGCGGTTTGCCAAAAGGCAAAACGCAATATTTTTAAACAAATAATAAAATATATCCAATACAATTTGTTCGTTTCACAAATAATTCCGTCACATTTATGTTTAGCTTTTAACAAAACTCATTATTAATTAACCACAATGTAAAATTGTTATAAATCCATTCGATTACACTTCTATCTTCACGTAATTCCATACGAAATGATATTGAAAAATGAAAATTGTGAACTGAGAGGTCCTACAAGATTCAAGAAAATTATTTTTATTTTTTATCTGTAAAATGACTTTTTCTTTCACGAATGGCATTGACACATTTGTCGTGTTGCCTGCTAAAATTTTTGACGATAACTACAAGAAAAATATAACATATACATACGCTACGTCATAAATGATGGTCAATGATATAAAACCATTTTATGGGTACAGAATAATTGTCAAATAAAATGTTTAATTTATATATTTCGTATATTGCACATACTGTATAGTCAAATATTCAATTTTATATATGCAATGGCCATAGAATAGACAAAATAGGATTAGGTATTTTGTATTAGTAAAAATATAACATTGCGATTTGATTTCACGCTGAAAGGACATAATTCACGACCTATACAAAATTTTTCTGATTTTGGTATTTTTCGTATTGGTCGTGCCGGCCTAAGAGGAAAAAGTAGTTATTTCGCTTGATTATTTTGAATATTTTATACTGTAACAGCAATGCTGTGACTGTACTTCGATATTAAAGTTTAAAAATGCAGATATTTTTCGAGAATTTAGATTACAGATTAGAATATCCCGATATTATAAACATCTTACTCAATCTACTATTACAGCAATACTATGAAACCCATACTTTATTGATATTGAATTTTAAATGTAGAACAAGAAATTTAATTCTTTTAAAGAGACAGATTTTGTTATTTTATGCATTTTTTAACATTACAGCAATACTGCGAAACCTGTAGGTCGTTCTATTGATATCGAAGTTTTATTTTTAATTAAATAATCTTGTTATTTTAAGTTTTTTTCCACCACAGCAATGTTGTGACGCCTTTACTTTCGTGGAATTTAAACGTAAAACAAGAATTGTATTTACAGGCACACATGTAGCTATTAAAATATAGACATGCACTAAGAAAAGATTTTTCAAATTCCCTTAAGCGGTAAAAGGGAGTTCAAAGCTTGTATGGAACACCAAGATTGCGTATGGTTTTTGTTTCAAAATACAGAATTCCAATGTAGTATGGAACACCAAGATTGCGTATGGTTTTTGTTTCAAAATACCGAATTCCACTCCAATGTAGTCGAAGGCGTCTGCTAAATATCATATTTTTATTCATTCATTTATTTAATTTTTTAACAAAAAATAGAACGTGCAAAGTAAAAAATAACTGTCATTTAGTTGCTTTAATTTACTTAAGCATATCTAGGATTCGGTGCTACCTAGAACCCACAAACTGCTTTACTACGTAAAATAAATGTTCCTTAACTTGGCTGGCACCGACTTCATAGTTATGCTTAAGTAAATTAAAGCAACTAAATGACAGTTATTTTTTACTTTTTGAGTCGGTTCTATTTTTTGTTAAAAATTTTTATTATTCTTTAATTTTTTAATTACCGAATCGTGCAATGGCAGTAACATTACCTTCTACTACGGCATATAAGGCCTAGTAAATTCTTTCCTTGTGGGAATAAAGAGAAATCCTTTCTAAGTGAGCGTCCACATTGCAAACACAAATAGATGGTTGTATTGAACAAAGTATTTAAACAACTAATTTTATCTGTAGAGATTTAAAAATTGAAAATAAATATTTTTCTTTGTCGTTTTTGTATACTTAGTGTTAATAATGTATAATTACGTATGTCTGATCGTATACATAAAATATTGACACTAGCAACCCCTACATCTATATGCGAAAGTGAGTGATTGACGGGCCGCAAGCGAATGATGGTGGATTCGGGTTATTTAATAAATGATTGCGGTTTTAACTTGCAAGTTATTGTGTATGAATAGACAAAGGAACACAAATCGAATATATTTAGGAGTATTAAGCAATCGTGCCTCCGCGTGCCCCTATGCTAATCATAGATTATTATGGGAAGAGAAATGTGTCAATCAGCATCAACAAATGGTGTTTTATATTAGTGAACGGTAGTCATGTGAAGAGGGTTATGACTTTGAGCAGGGAGTTAAATTGGAAATTAGGTGTGAAAATTGTGTTTGTGTTGTGTGGAAGTGCTTAGTTTTTTGTGGTGAAGGTGATTATCCAGTCTCAAAATGGCGGACCTCGAGGCAGTGCTGGCCGACGTCAGCTATTTGATGGCAATGGAGAAGTCCAAATGTACTCCAGCAGCCAGGGCCAGCAAAAAGATCGTGTTACCCGACCCAAGGTACATACTCTGAACATACGTTAGCAGCGAGGTTTTTGCTAGAAACACGGTCTCGAACCTTGTTTACAAAATAAATAAAAGAGTCTGTACATATCTGTAGTTGAAATTCTTCCACACACTGCCAATTTATTAGTCAGGTCTACAAAATGACCTCAATGATTATGTTAGAGAAGCTCTAGGAATTATTTTGTGATGAATCATTGACACTTAGCTTGATTAGACAAGAAAATATCTTAACTTTTACACATTTCTGTATTATTTTGGAAATATTTCAATTGTACATATTACTATAATCTTTTTTTTTGAGCAATTAGGTTTAGGCTTAGTAGATTAAATATTGATGCTATGTAATATGAGTGAACAAGGTTTTATTAAGTGGTTCAGTACAGGGAATTTGTAAACAATAGAGATACAGGAAAACTGTAGAGAGAATCTAGCTCTCTCTTTTTGAAAACAACTATGGTATTTCCAAAGTAGTTTCTCTCATTCAGTAGTTTAAGAAAATAAAATCCGGATCAATTAATTCTAAAATTTGACCACCTCAATTTGTAAATTGATGTTTTTACTTCATAATTATACACTTGTATGTATTGTATTAGTAGATAGGTAATGTACTTATTTCAATATAGGCACTTTATTATTTCTTAGGTTTATACTTGATGAGGTTAAAGTAGGTTAAAACCATATGACAGAGTTAAAAATAGTATGATAAGAGAACAGTGTGGTGTAAAAGAAGACGTAGAGCCTGAAATAGAGAAAGGGATGCTTAGATGATTTGGGCATGTAAAGAGAATTGATGGAAGAAGATTAACAAAAGATTTATGAGGCGAGAGTAAATGGAAATGTTGGAAGAGGAAGACCTAGGTAAATGTTCCTCGACCAAATTCAGGACATTTTAAATAATGGTCAGGTCAAGAGTACCCTAAACTGACGATCTTGTATGAAAGGATTAATGAGAGTGGAAGAAGCTAAGGAAGTATGTAAGGACTGTGGCAAATGGGTAATCTCTGCCTACCCCTATGGGAACGAGGCATGATGCTATGTATGTATGTATGCTTTCATTACATTAGCAATTAGCTATAAAGAAATGGAGTTTGGTCTAAGATTTTTTTGGAGTACCCTGAATCAACCTTCCTAACAAGGTCTTCTGCCCTATTTATCTGTATGTCAATTTGCAATAAACTCTAAGACTACTGAACAGATTTTCATGCCGTTTCTACCAATAGCTTAGTGATTAATGAGGATTTTTGCATAATTTGGTTTTGTTTTTAATGGTTCAAATGTGATGATAATTATTGGAGGTGTTATGCTGTATTTTATTGATATGCTCTTTGAGTTATAACAAAACTATGTACAGTTAAATTATTGTTCCTCTTTAAAGGTTACAAAATGTCTGTGATAGCATGTATTTTAAAAATAACTTGTTATACTCATTATAAATAAGAGTCACATATAATTTAAATTTGGGATAATTCTCAGGCATCTATCTGCAAATATAAATTAACAACTTATATGAAAATTTGTAAATTTTGTCAAATTTATTTGTAATTTTTTCTGTCATTAACTTATGGATTTACCTTTTGTAGACCAACTTTTAGTGTCAGTAGCATAATGGGCAGTTGAGTAGTTCCGTGATTGAGGATTGAACCCTGGTCCCTGGACCTCTTGACTTTTTAAAAAGTTTTACTGCAGACATCAGCAGAAGCAGGTGAGATGTCACTACAACACTATAAGTTCCTAGGTGTTTCTATTAAATACCTTTGATGTTATGAACAACTCTCCTTAAAATACATAAAATTGTTCCTTGTTATTGTAATAAAATTGAAACTTGATGAAATTTTTAAAATACTTGTTAAAAATAACATGAATTCACATTAAGCAAAATGTGCCTTACTTTGATAAATTAATCAATGAAATGAAAAGATAGGTGATTCAAGCGCAATAGAGAATCGCTTTTTTTGTTATTGTTCCCAATGTCAAGCACAAGAAACATACACAGAGTCTCATTAGGTCTCATACATTAGGATGTACTAGAATGCCCTTACTGCATCAGTGTAGTGACAATATGTGATTTGTGCACTCAACCTAGACCTCATCATTGTTAATTACCAGGCATGATTGAGTGGCATATATATGCTATGGCATATATATGATACTTTAAAAATATCCACAACTCCTATTGATCAACGATCAACGTTCAGAAAGTCGTATTATATTCTTATAACTAGCAGTACACCTGCAACTTCTTCCCTTTGGTAAATAGTGTGTTGCAACCTTCCAAAAACAAAAAAAAATAAAAAAAAAACGCATGTAATCCTTTTTTATAGAGAAAAATGGATACATATAGCAAGTTATCATTAAAAGATATATACCATTGTGGACTTTATTGTAGTCCTAATAAAGAGAAACAATTATTATCTCAAATTGATAAAGCAGCATTTTCAATTAAAGCTCCCAGGTGGTTTAAATTTCTCCGACATTTCCGACAATTATTCATATTTTATCCAATTTACATAAAACCTTGACAAATTATGTACTAAAACCTTCCACCACTCTTATCTATTGGAGAAAACCGCATGACACAGTACAGTAGTTTTTGCGTTTATCGCAAACAGACAAACAAACGTGGCGGGGGACTTTGTTTTATAATATGTCCAATTGCGGGTCTAGTAAATACTCACTAGTAAATTATAAAAAAAATAATAATAGTCTTTGAGTTTCTTGCGAACAGACAGACAGACATAGCGGAGAACTTTGTATTATAATATGTACCTAAGCATATATCCATTGCGGGTATCGTAGTATCGTATTGCGGGCACTCTGGAATAAGCTATCAAAAAAAAAATAATAATTGCAAATGAAATAAACTCAGTCTTAACCGCACCACAAAGTAGCGTGATTGGCTTTTATAAACAGAAGCTAAAAAAGATGTATGCAAATTAAAACATTCGTCCATGGCACAATCGCGTAAATATGCCCAGCGATATTTATGAATCGTATGGTAGGTACGTAATAATTTTACTGTGCCATTTATTACGTACGTTATGAAAGCGGGTTCGTTTCCTATTCCACCGACTCGTGCAATGTTTATTTATGCATAACTAACAAATGCCTGTGACCTCAAGTTGATGTACCTACCTGTTACAGACCAGTCCCACATTCGGATTTCGAGCGCGACAAAACGTTATGAGCTCTTCTGTTTCTGAAGGCCCAGATAAAGAAATTAATTTCCAACAAGTATAAACGGGCGCCCGCTTTTTTTTGGCGCTATGCTCGAAGGGTTATAACGATCGATATATCTAAACCTTGGGATCTGAAAAAAACCGACATCCGAATGTGAACACCGTTGTGTTAACTCGCACTGTTGAGACGATTTGCGATCGTGCCTGTGCGCTGTGAATAGCCGTCGCATCTGACAACAAAGTAATACTTTTGGATGGATTTTTTATAGTAATAACTGACGGTCAAGCAGATGCCCCTCTGAGGAAAATCCACCGCCTAATAAACAGCAACAACTCGCAATGTACCGTTTCCATTGACTCGACGCTCTCATCATTTGCTAGGCCCGGCATTTGGAAACGAGCTGATAATGCTTCTCTCGATTTAGTTAGTGTGATTTTATTTCGACATTTTTCCAGACTGTTTCAAGTACTGTCAGTTTGTGCAGAATGTAAAAGTTAAATATTCGGACTACATAATTTAACTAGTGGATGTCCGCGAATTCACCCGCGATTAATTTATTTATTACACAATCACACCAGACAGTAAGTGATGATGCAATATAGGTTGGAAGCGGGTTAACTTGTTTTTAAGAATGAATTCCATACCCCATTCAGTTTCTACATAAAACGCTGGTACGCTAAATCGCTTGGCAATAGTTCTTTGTCAGTAGAGTGGTAATTAACCACGGCAGAAGCCTCCCACCAGCCAGACCTAGAACAATTTAGAAAATTCATTACGCATACCACAGAGCCACGGGGGCCGTCAAAATTTAAACATGTAGACTTTTCATAGTATCTTTAACAAGTAAGAAATCAATATAAAAAAATATATATTTAATTGTACATAGACGTACATACATGCATATATTATTACGAGATTTACATGACACTTTAAAGCGCGCTTCAATAAAAACGCTATTAAATCCGTTGTTAGTAGGTGATAGGTACCCATTTATTTACTCGTAGATCGAGAGAAAATATTTTTAGCACGTAAAACAACTAGTTTACGATACCATAAACAATTTACGCTTATTACACGAGTTAGAAGTTTATCGCACACTGTCGGATGAGACGCATTCGATGCATTTTACGGCATCATTATCTACCCTACCGCATCGTCTGGATTTTCCTCTGTTCTTGTCCTACTGTAATGTCATTTGCATTTTGGTTAAAAAAAGTGGCGATTGCTGCAATTAAATTTTAGTTATTCTATTATTGGAAGATGGTTAGTCTTTGGATGTTGTATTATTGTCAATACAAAAGTGTGTTAAATTTAGGAACGTCAGAAGTTCATTTTAAAATTATTTCGAGTGACTCACAGGTAGATGATAATCCTTACTAATATTATAAAGGTAAAAGTTTGTAGGTACTCAAAAACTACTAAACGGGTTTTGACGAAACTTCAAAATAATAGAACTCACATATCAGAATAACACAGGCCACATTTCATCCCAGAAATATAATAAAATGCCACAGGAATGAGAACTACGCGGGTGAATTCTAATAAAAATTATCTATCTCAAAAACTACTGCACCGATTTTGATAAAAATTGCAGTGTATCCTAAGTTGAACATTTACCTAGTACAACAAAAAAGAATTACATCAATCTGACTTGTAGTTGCTGAGATATGTGAACACAAACATAAAAACATTAATATTTCCAGAACTATCCAGTTTACGCATATGTTTGTCTATATCAGCGTCTGAACAAATGTGCCAAATTTCAAAAGTGTATAAAATGCATACGGGTTGAATTGATAACCTCCTTTATTTGAAGTCTGTTAAAAAATATTAAAATCTGTTCATAAACGACGAAGTTATGCGCGAACACACATAAAAAAATATACGGTCGAATTGAGAAATCCTTTTTTTGAAGTCGTTTAAAAATCTTTTTTTTCAAATTTTTTAGCTAATATGCTGAGTGAACGGATTATCATGCAAGCAGGTGACCTATATGCCAGGAGCATCACTGAGATCTACAGATATATAAATTAAAAGAGAAATCCATGTTTATTACACAATCTATCTATCCATACACATACAGGTGTCCTGTAAGACACAAAATAAAATAAATTAAAAAAGAAATTGCCTACGTAGTAAGTAGCCTACGGTTTTTTTTTAATAATTAAATTAGTTTTAGATAATTACTAGTTAATATATCTTCCATTTAAGTTTGATCCGTTAATAAAGGTACAGTCTGTAATAAGAGATATACAATTGACCTATTGACTCATCATACGATCTCTACTTAAGTAGTATTGTTAGCATAGTTACTCATTTCGCTAAGAACGGATTTCTCGATAGTCGCACGGGAACGGGATATCTACGCGGTTCAAACTGATGGGCACAGCTAATATTAATTAATATGCTATAATTAATTAATTAACTACAAGCTGTACGATTATAGTATTCTGTGCTAAATTGATCTCATGTCTCAATCAAGGAATTGACTGTTAATTGGAAGTCTAATTTACGTTCTAATTACCTGGAATCTATTTTAGGTTGCGCACGTAATTATCATATTTTAAGTACAACTATTAAAGGTAGGCGTCCACATTTTCGCATCGCATCAAGCGTATTAATATTTTAACAATGCCTTCACAGTATTAGCGGCAATCCGAATTAAAACGAAAGTAGCAGTAATCGGATTGCCGACGCCTTGGAGTATCGGTAATGGCATTGCTGACCGGTATATTCGATGCCTAAGATGCGTATCAGACGACACTGTATGAGGAAGTTATAAAAGAATACTACTTGCTATCCGTTTGATGTGGTTCGTCCGATACTTACGAGTAGGTAAGGTGCGATGTGAAAATGTGGACGCCTGCCTTTACTTGTAAATGAAACATGAATAAATGCAAATATGTAATTTAATATTAGTTGACGTCATCGTTATGCTAATATTATTAGCTAAATTAACGTATAATTAAACAAATTCCTAATAATAATGATAAATTAATACATGCATATTAAAATTCTATAATTGTCTGTGATTATGCTAATCCTATTAGATAAAATGACGTATTTTACAAATATCTATATTGTTGTTATCATAGATTAAAGACAACTAGATAGAGCCCATAGCGTGTCCACTCGTGAGACAGCAAATCAGCCTTATTGACATGACATGTCAACATTTAAAGTACATCATAAAACGAAATATTACTTTATATAAGATAGTTTAGTAAACGCATAATACATGAAATTTGCTAAAAAATAACATATCTAAGCTTTAAATCATCAATTAATGAAGTTTATGCCTACTTACGTATGAAACGTAATTCCTTCGATTTTCTGTTCGCTGCGACTGTTGCAGCCGAAAATATTACAACCCACCATAGCACGATAACGTTTAAATTAATATCGTAACCGCAAAGTTATATTATTTATCAGCAAATTTAATAAAAAGCTAATAATTGCTCAGATATGTCCCTTGCTTGTCACAAACTCCACTCTTGACAAACAATAAAAACGAACACGCTGAAAGGGACAAAAAATAATCTTGTGTGACTTTCTAATACAGGCCGAATGAAATAAGTCTGTCACGCTCTTGAACCTACAGCCACGTTATGACTCCATCTAGTAGTCTTTAATGTATGGTTGTTATAGTTTAATCTAATAGATTTGCGCATATTTGATTTGATTTGATGACCATTTACATGAAATTTTACAATATAACTCTTATTGTACTATTCACCTTGCTGGCGACTACAACCTGCCATCAATAAAATGGAACTATAACGGTACACACATGGAACCGCTACTATTGAATGCTCAATGCTTAGCTAGCCAACGTCTTTGTCAATTTTTGTCAGCCTTGAACCTAATACAATTTAATAATATAGAGAACGATAATGGTCACCTATTAGATCTATTTTTCTCCACTGAACGTGAATGTATTATATCAAACGCGCCAACTACATTAGTACCACCTGATAGGCATCACCCGCCTTTTTATATACTCTTTCCCTTTGCCGATAAATCTTTTATTCCCACAAATATTCAAACTCGCTACTGTTTTCAAAATACTGACTATACTATTTTAAATAAAGAAATATTGAGCCTTGACTGGGATAAAGCTTTTGAACACAAAACTGCTAACTGTGCTGTCGATATATTTTACGAAATAATTTATGGTTTTATTCGCAAATACATACCGTTCAAAATAATAAAATCAAATAATTTTCCCGTTTGGTTTAATTCCCCTTTGATCAAAATATTTAAAAACAAGAAACAAGCATGGATAAAATGGAAAAAATATAATAACATATCTGATTATGAGGTATTTAGCATGTTTAGAATTCGGTTTAAAGTTCAATCAAAACTTCGCTTTGATGAATATATGAACTTAGTCGAGCACAGTATTAAAGTTAACACAAATTTCTTTTGGCAATACCTGTCAAATAGGAAAAACGGTCTATCCATACCATGCAATGTGTTCTACAAAAATGAAATAGCAGGCAATCCCACTGAAGTCTGTAAATTATTCTCGGATTTTTTCCACTCTGTTTTTGTGCCCTCAGATCTCACTGAAGATTTCAATTTAGAGAATGGTATCCAAGAGCGTGATAAAGCTTCTTGTGATATTATTAACCACGTCATTATCACAGTTGACAACGTGCTGCTAGGACTACATAACCTAGATATCACTAAGGGATCCGGGTTAGATAATATACCACCTATCTTTCTTAAGTCAACTGCAAATAGTATTTATAAACCGTTGTACATTTTATACAGCATGTGCATTCAACAAGGCATATTCCCCGCTAATTGGAAAATGGCACGTATAGTACCGGTGCATAAAGGAGGTTTGTAGAAAATTACCGTCCAATTTCTATTTTACCTGTGGTTGCTAAGCTTTTTGAAAAAATTGTACACAAGTCCATTTATCCGATCCTACATAAAATAATTATAACAGAACAACATGGTTTTGTCACAAAGAGATCAACAATAACTAACCTTCTTGAGTTTACCACTAATCTATTTGAAAATATGGACAACAACAAACAAACGGATAGTATCTACACTGACTATAAAAAGGCTTTTGATAGAGTAGATCACAAAATAATGCTTGAAAAACTTGCTTTCAACGGTATACGTGGTAATCTATGGAGATGGTTCAAATCGTATATAACAAATCGAACTCAGAAAGTGGTTATTAACGGATATGAATCGGGTATGGTTGTGATCACGTCTGGTGTACCGCAGGGGTCGATCCTAGGACCTCTATTATTTATTATTTTCATAAATGACGTTCATAAATGCTTTCACCACAGCAACTTCTTACTATACGCTGATGACTTGAAAATTTTTAAAACCATCAACACACCTGACGATCATCACAACCTTCAGGCTGATTTACACAGATTTACTCAATATTGTTTTGAAAACAAACTTAGTTTAAACCTAAATAAATGTAAATCCATTTCTTTTACTAAGAAAAAAGCAGTAAGTAATTTTAAATATTCACTGTGTGGTGTTGACCTAGAAAAAGTTAACACCATCAGAGATCTTGGAGTTACGTTAGATTGTAAACTACACTTGGACACGCATGTTCAAAATATTATAAATAAATCATATAAGATGTATGGCTTTGTATTGAGAGCAAGCAATAATTTTAAGAAAGCATCAACATATATTCATTTATATAAGTCACTGATACGTTCACAACTCGAATATGCTGTTGCTATTTGGAACCCTCATTATGAAAAGTACGTGAAGAGCCTTGAGACCGTTCAAAAAAAATTCTTAAAAACTATGCACTACAAATGCACGAAAAATCGTTTATCTTATGACCAACTTCTACAAAAGTATAACCTACTTGACTTAAAGTCTAGGCGTCAGCAATTAGAAGCCATGCTTTTATATGATCTGTGTCACAATAGATATGACTGTATAGCTTTAACGCGTAGACTTTGCTATCGTGTGCCGTATAATACGCATGTACGTAGTTGCCGAGTACATCGGCTGTTTGCACCAACGAAATGTCGCACGAATGCTGGTAAACGATCACCGATATTTAGAATGACACAGTCATATGACAAGCACTTCAGTGACATTGACATGTTCGCTACTCGAGTCGGCACTTTTAAGAAGTTGGTCGTAAGTACACTGAAAAAGTGAAATGAAAGTTTTAAATTTACTCGCTTTGCTTTTTATTGCTTTTAAATCTTTAATTTTGTTTAATATTTTCTTTCTTTGTATACATTTTTTCTTGTTTTTTAGTTTATGTTTGTTATTGTTAAATTTAACTTTTTACACTAATATGTTTTCATTTGCCCCATTAATATTTTGCTAATTAATACGTGGATAGTGATGTGGGATGTGTATTTTAACTAGTCTGTAATCTACTTTATTTTTAATTTAAGACATACTTGTACACAACTGTTTTCTATCCCAAATAAATAAATAAATAAATATTTAATTATCTATAAATTCAGCTAAGCGCGAGTTGGACTCGAGCACGAAAGTCTTGTATCGAGCAAACAACGGCAAAAAATCACTGTTTGTTGTATGGCTTAAATATTTAGTATTTTATTGTTTTCTTTGTATTTATTGCAATAGTTGTAACAGAAATAATTACCGACATCATTTTTGAAAATTTCACTTATCTAGCTATCATCGGTTCATGAGGTACAGTCTGATATGTTTACAAGCAGAGAGATGCTGTCCATCTGTCTGTTTTCTTAGTAGGGCCCCGTTTTTACCCTTTAGGTACGGATCTTTAAAAACTATGAACCTAAACCTTTAACTGTACTGTGAGGAAAAAAGTTAAATTTTATATGGCGAACTATTTTATTATTAAATTTTTTATTGTTACAGTATAAACGTGAATGATATATTATATCATCATGATGATTTTTCAATATCATAATTGAAGCTTTTGACGGCCTCCGTAGCACAGTGGTATCATCATCATCATCAGCCTTTATATATTACAGGGCCAGGCCTCCCTCCTTATAGGAGAGGGGTATTCGCGGTGGACATACAAGAGTCCTGGGTTCCATCTTAGACTGTCATCATCACTTAACATCGGATGTGAAAGCAGACAACGGCCAACTTGTAGTTAATAAAAAAATTAGAGTATATAAAAAGTTAAACTCTTTTTGCGAATGTACATAATAGCTAGTTAAGAACTTTCGCGAAAGATGATTCGGCGAGCAAACAAGGCACTGGCACCGGGTCATAAAAAAAAACCTAGAAAAGTAAGAATCCACATAAAATCTCTTCTCAGATATCACATAGTAAACAAAACTATAAAACATTCTGGGACTTTATTTATTATTTACTAAAAGGCGTATCCCACGACTTTGGTCGCGTACCTACAATATTTTACGACTAGCTTGTTATCCGTGACTCCGTCAGCGCAGGTTTACTGTTCTCGTGCAAATGATATAATAATATGTGGTAGGTATATATCTTTACAATAAAGATCCCCGCCGGGTCCGTCTGTCTGTCTCTTCGCGATACATTAAAATGTATGGAAGTGTTGAAACATGTCAAGTTGCCTGGGAGCATTCAACGGAAATGCATAATCTTTTTGAGATTTGACAAAGGTATTTTAAGGTGAATGGTAGGATTGTTTATTCAATACAAATCCGTGATCGTATTTATCGAAGTCTTAAGAAAAGCTTAATCATTCTATCTTCGAACAATTTTTGTTGGGAGGTACAATGATTTTCCCGTAAAAAATGTCGACTACTTAATATGCTTTTTGAAATCTTTGAAAATAGTACGCCCGTCTGTAAAAGGTTCTCTATTTTACACTTGTTATGTATAATTGCTAATATAAGTAATAGCTGCATATATTTTTCTTTTGTGTGTCCATCGAATTCTTATTTTTATTCTGTAAATTGACGAACTTTTAAGCGCTGTAAACGTAAGAATCATTACGAAACTCTCGCAAGGGCACTAGATGATAGCAAAAGCCTCGACACGGCGTTAGATTCGTATACGAACTATGGGAAAATCTTCGCAGGGCGACACTGCTGCAAAGATATGCTGGCGTAATTGTCTAACATGGAGAAACGACGTTAAAAGTCGTTGGATAGATGAATTCTCTATAATATTTGGCTGGTGGGAGGCTTCCGCCTTGGCTAGTTACCGACAAAGACGTACCGCCAAGCGATTAAGCGTTCTGGTACGATGTCGCGTAGAAACCGAAAACATCCCACGTCTAACAAGTTAGCTTAGATTGCATCTTCACTCAATATCAGGTGATATAGCAGTCAATTATATCCTGTTAGACAGGATATGCAAGTTCCACTGGAATTCGATCGAATCATATCACCGATTTCTATTTCGTGCGTCACTACTGGATATGCAACAAAAGGAATTCAATCAAATCAATCAGATTTTATTGTTATTTAAACAGAAATTTCTATTCGTCATAACTTCATATACGCTCATCTATATCGTCAAATAAAAAGGTAACAAGATTAATAGTAGAAAAAGTAATCTTGACACTAAAAACATTTTCATCTAAAGTTAGTTGTGCTGACTCGAATGCACCTTACTCTGTAAAAAGCTCGCAGGATCTCACCGTGAGCTACGCTCGTGTTCTTTGCGCGAATTGTAGATAATAACTAGCTGACCCGGTAAACGTTGTTTTGCATAAAAATTAAAAAAAAATTTAGATGAAAATTAGATAGTGACCGATTCTCAGACCTGCTGAATACGCATACAAAATTTGGTAAAAATCAGTAAAGCCGTTTCGGAGGAGTACGGTAACAAACATTGTGACAGGGAAATTTTATATATTAGATGATTTAATCAAAATCATCATCTTGACTTTTAAAGCTATTGCTAGTGTCCTAATACTATCAGTCACATTTATTTTTGTGAAACCTACTATAAAAAGGCGTTGTAGGTCAAAACATACCCTTCACTGTTATAGAGAAGAAGGGAAAACCGACAAGGAGTTTTTAATTAGCCTAATTATGAAATAGAAGAAGCTAATAGGAAGCAATTTCGTAAATTACGTTTCTTGAGATTCTGTAGAAAGTTATAAAAAGCTTGAACTCGTGTAAAATTTCTACGTGTAACTGCTACTTGTGTTTAATATTATTTTTTTTTGTTACAGTGTACGGAGTGTCATGCACAAATATATGGAGAAGAAGAATGAAGTAAATTTTGACAAAATTTTTAATCAAGTCTTAGGTATGTACATTTTTATTTCACAGAACTTTGATAATATAAGTACAATAGCGATGGTCCCAGATTTTTTCTTTACCTGGGACCAATACAATTGTAGTTTTTACATTAATAAACTGCGCTGAACACAGTCAAACCCGATCGCGATTGTCAGATCTCGATTGCGGTGAACGATCACGGAATACCGCCACAATTTCAGATACATACGAGGGGTGATCCAAAAGTAATGATAATCGATTATTTCCAGTGCACATAAAAATCCAAAAAAAATATATTTATTTTGCTATACTACCCACTAGCTCAGGCTAGAAAAATCGTACAAATAGGCCTTGATTTCCCGGAGCTACATTCATTTCAATACAAGCTGTCGGAGAGCGATCATCAAAATGAAGAAAAACTAAATTAGAGCCGTTATAAAATACCTCTGCTTGAAAAAAATGTCTACCAAAGACATACACAGCGACTTTGTGGAAACATTAGGGGACTCTGCTCCTTCATATTCCACAGTTACACGCTGGGCCAAGGAGTTTAAGTTGGGCAGAACATCCACAACAGATGAACCTCGCGAAGGACGCCATCCACGTTCCTCACTAAGGATAACGTGAAAAAGGTCGAAAATATCGTGTTGACAGATCGAAGAGTGACCATCAGGCACGTAGCTGAGGTCACAGGGATGTCATATGGCAGTATCCAAAGAATCTTCACAAACGAATTGCATATGAAAAAGGTGTCAGCACGGTGGGTACCGAGAATGTTAATCGACAATCGAAAGAAAAAACGAATTGACATTTCGAGGGCTAATCTTGAAAAGTTCCAACTTGACCAGAATTTTTTTTTATAAAGTTTTGTAACCATGGACAAGACCTGAATCCACCATTTTGATCCTGAATCGAAACAGCAGTCAATAACTTGGAAACGAGCCTCCCCACCCACGCCAAAGAAATTCAAAGTGTCAAGTTCGGCGGGGAAGGTTATGGCCGTTTTCTGGGACGCACAAGGAGTAATAATGGTGGAATACTTGGAAAAGGGAGCCACAATTACAGGTTTTTACTATGCAGACCAAATAAGAAGATTCCGGGAGGCCATCAAACAAAACAGACGCGGCAAACTGCGCGCTGGAGTGCTGTTTCATCAAGACAACGCACCGGCTCACAAAGCTGCAGTTGCGATGGCTGCTATTCAAGAAATAGCATTTAAATTGGTCGAATACCCTGCCTATTCGCTAGATCTAACTCCCAGCGACTTCTATCTCTTTTCTCAGCTCAAGGAATACCTCCAAGGCAAGAAATTTGAAGACGATAGCGAAGTGATGGCCGCTGTATAGGCTTTTTTGGAGAGTCAAGAAAAAGAATTTTTTTATAGGGAATTTTAGGTTTAGAAAAACGATGGACTAAATGTATTAAGTTGTTAGGAGACTATGTAGAAAAATAAAATAAAAAATTAATTATAATCATGTTATTTAATATTACTTTTGGATCACCCCTCGTATATTATGATCATCTGATCATCTGCATCAGTCCGCTCGGTGAACGATCAATCTGGTCCACGATCAACGGTTGTTATCGCAACAATGCGATCTGGATTGACAGTGTGCCTACTGCTAGTCAATAGATATAGATAAATCAATATCAGTCCATTTTACGGCACACTACAGGGCTAAGCCTCTCTCCTTGTAGGAAAAAGAACGTAGCGAGATCCGTATACGCTGTTACTAAGGACGCACACTAAGAAAGTAAAAACCCTTTGAACTCTTTCATCTCTTTTGTTGTTTCAGTCTTAAACAAAGCTCATGTTTCGAGTCACCCCTGTTTGCGCATCGGCGACATAAATAACTATAGGCCCATTAAATAAAGCTCTTTATGGATACTAAACAAAGTATAAAAATAACTTACGCTCGCTACGGCTTCGGGGATCGTGTTATTTGGACCGTACTATCAGTTTATTATATTTAGCAGTGCCATGAGTCGTAATATACCGGAAGTGAAAGGGTTTCATTTTGGAATATGATGAAGCTTTTTTTCATCTACCCGCGTATGTGGGTCGTTTACATACTGTCAAGACATTTTTCCTGGGTAAAATGTTTTAGTATATATGTTAAGTATTTAATACATTTTTAGTTAAATACGAAATCCTACTGATATTATAAATATGGAAGTTTGTATGTTTGTATGTATGCATATTTCTTACATAAAACCCCAAAAACTGCTAAACGGATTTGTTTAATTCCAATCCGTTCAAAAGCACACATATAATAAATAATTAATAATAATTTATTTTCTTTACTTTTTATCGCGAAAAAAGCGAATTCAAGCAAGAAAGTCACTCAGATCCGGCAGAAATCGTTCTATACTAAAGCCAAACTTGATGTAGAATGCTAATCAACAAACAAATTAAAATGAAGGTAGAAATCACTAGTCATTTTACACCTAATATTTTTAATTAACTTTTTAATGAAGAATTCATGAAAATAAGTTAGATTAGTAAGCTTAAAACTAATTAATATATTGAATATATTCAATATCTTTTAAATAAAAGTTTATAAAAACACAAAACATAATTTCAAATTAATTAGGCAATGTGTTGCCTATGTTGCCTTGTGCATTTTCTACGTTCATTTTAAATTTGTTTGTTGATATGCTTTCCACATTGATTTTGGCTTTAGTATAGGTACCTACGTTTCACGCTGATACTGGAGCATTCTCAGTCCACAAGTAATTTGTAGAGTCCATCCACATCTCCTGAGCATGGTACTATTTGGGATTAACACCGAACCGGTGGTAGTCACCACGTTTCAAAAGGGGATAAAATTTGGCCTATGTGTTATTCTGATATGTAAGATATGTTATTGCGAAGTTTCATCAAAATCCATTTAGTTGTTTTTGCGTGAAAGAGTAACAAACATCCATCCATCCATTCATACATTGACGGCCTCCGTGTCGCAGTGGGTAGTGACCCTGCTTCAGCGTCCTAGGCTGTGGGTTCGATTCCCACATCTGGAAAATGTGTGTGTGATGAGCATGGATGTTTTCCAGTGTCTGGGTGTATATCATGTATTATAAGTATTTATGTATAATATATATTAAAATATTCATCAGTTATCATAGTACCCATAACACAACTCACAAGCTACCTAAGCTAACTTTGGCGTTATATAGCGATGCGTGTAATTGTCCTATAATATTTATTTATTTATTGATACATATATTCTAAACTTTCGCCTTTATAATAGTAAGGATTTATTTCGCTTGTACGAATGCTATATTTTAAATATACCTTTCCTTAATTTTGCGGATTATAAAAATACTAGTATTGGAATATTTTTGCGACCTATTATGCTGTTAATATAATTGATGATTGCCGTTTATAATCAGATACATTGCCCACTGACCTAGTATTGGAAATGTCGAAAAGTACTGTACACACAATAATATATGCAGATAAATGTTTTATGACTTTTTTATAGCTTCTAAGATAATATAGCTATAATGCAATCATAACTCATTATTTTCGAAGCCAAAAATAAAGTAATATTACCGGTCTTATGCGCAAAATATCTTACTAATAAATAATAACCCAGTAACAGACATATTATCTGAAATAATTTTTATATCTTCCCTCTCCATGGAACCTTTGTCCCTTAACGATAACATGCCTGAAGCATTGTTGTTAAGCCTCGTGTCCCTGTAATTTCACCGGTAACCATACCTTTCAGTCCAATTCAATTCAAAATCTTTTATTATAAGTAGGCTTAGTTTACAAACAACTTTTGAAACTTCTGTCGATGTACTGCCTAGTTGTAAAGATTTTTTGGAAACGTCCGGGGAACTATTGCCATGCTTAATTCTGCCGCTTAACAGCATTTTCGTCTGATAGGTTTAATTGCAGCTATCAGTGTCTTAAACAAACACAGGGCAAAAATTTGTTGGTCGTGTACCATGCATATGCATGTCGTGCGAAGTATTGCTATTTCCGGGCTAGTTTTGAAACAAAGAGTCAGCTCCCAAAAAGTGTTCGTAGGGCCGATGAATGTTGGGATAGAGTTTGTTGTTGTAGTAAATGCATCAGAAAATGCAGCTTTTGCAGACTCGCTAGGTGAACCGAATCACACTCATTAATATATGTATCATATTATTAAAGATACTGGATAAGGGTGTGGAAATACTTAGTCTGTCAAGTAATGATTGTCTAATAGTTGAGACGATGACTAGGACGAATTCAAGTAATTACTTAACCAGGAAAGCTTTTAAAGCTCCTATCGATCGATGAACTCTATAATAGTTATTGTTCCCCAGTGAACGCTGAAAATTGCTTTGTAAGCAGATTAAAAGCTAAACTACGATGTAGTATACTTTTCTAACCCAATTTCATCTCAATTTGGTAAAATATAATAAACGAAATTGTACATAAATATGTCACCGTTGGCTGGGATCAAAGGCCAATCATTATAACTACTTATGTACCAATAAACTGAAATAAATAATACAAAAATTAACTATTTAAATCGTAAAATTTTGTAATAATTTGTTTATTTTAAATAAATTTTTGCAGTATCGGATAATGGACCTACTCTTATTTGAAAGTCTAAACGTCTATCATAGTCAACCTTCGTCATTTTCCTAAAAACTAAAAGTTTGTCAACCTCTCTTACAATGTAAACTACAATCTTGGGCAAGTATTGATTTTGGATCTTGCCGGCTGTGGGATATATCATATCTCAAAGATCCTCAATCATCCTAGGCTAAAGCATCGTTATAGTCATTATCATCTTATTTACGGGCCCACTAGGGTCTAGCCTCCCTTATAAGTACTTGTTTCGGAATAATATAATGAATCATTATGCGCTCTGTTAAAAATATGAATGTAAATTTTATGCCTGACTGCCTCGTTGGTCTAGTGGTAATCTTACCTGACTTCGATCATGAGGTCCTGGGTTCGAATCCTGGGTCGGGTCACGGAATTATTCTGAGTTTTTCATTCTTCTATGAAATTATCATTCCAAGCCCGGAGTCGGGAAGTTGGTGCCTCGGAGAGCACGTTAAGCCGTCAGTCCCGGTCACTGTCATCAACATCTGATAGTGATCGTTAATAAATGATACATTATCACCCTAAGCCCGCCAACCAGCACTGGAGCAGCGTGGTGGGTGTACGCTCTATATCCCCCTCTCCTACTGGGAGGGAGCCTGGCCCTGTAGTGGGCCGTTAATAGACTGATAATGATGAATGACGAAATTTTATGATGATCAGTTGAGTAGTTTATACCTACTTGATCAAAAGTAACATACATTCGCATTCAATTTACATAGTTAGGATACGAATATATTTAATAACTTAAAAGCAGCAAATGTTTATTACTTCATATTATAAAACAAAGTCTTTCGCCGCGTTTCTATGTCTGTCTGTGCGAAATTAAAAACTACTGATGCAATTTTCACTTATAGATACATTTTTTAGGAAATTCTTGAGGAAGGTATTTTATCCGGATTTTGTGTAAATTACCTGAAATTTGACGATAATTATTGGAAGTGTCAAAAATAACAAATAATACCAAAAAGATGTTAAAATATTTAATATTGTAGGTACAGATACAAGCCGTATAATAGATATTGCGTATTGAATGTGCTCATACTCCATTTTAAAATTCAATTAAAGAGGATATCCTGTGATATTATGTTGTGGGTCTGTACTATAACAGAATATGTGACCCGCAACAAATGCGTTCAAAGCGATATGTTTGTTAATCCCGTACCATTGTACTTTAACTTTTATCTGCGCCCATATCTTAAAACGTCAATTATTATTAAAAAAAACTATGAATAACTCTAGTTGAAACTTCAGTTGAATATTTGTGTGATTTACTATCTTATTTTAAAACCAAGGACCTCTACGTTTTCCCTGTAATTTAAAATCTATACTAAAGCCAAACTCGATTTATGCCTAATAAGTTTAAAATTATGTTTTGTTATTTTAAACAAATTAAAAATGAAGATATTAATTTTAATACTAATCAAATTTTATTGCACTATAATTTAAAAAAAATAGGTTAAAATGACTAGTGTTTCTGCCTTAATTTGTTTGTTGAAAAAATTATATTTTGACTTTAGTATAGTTAACTTATCAAAACAGCTTTTTATTTAAATAAATTTTGAAATTTTTTTTCAATGACTATATTGGTCTTATAGGCTTATGATTTGGTCCTATAGGTTTTCCTATAATCTGGTAGAATCAGATTTTATTTTATTTAGATTTTTAGTTTCAGAAGTTACATCCATTTCTTGAGCTTTTTACTACGTCGAATAACTGCTCAAAGCGCTTAGGTACCAGTTATAATATCCACCTGATACCTAGACGCAAAGGCCGTGTTAATTAGATAGAAACCCATCATCATTAAGCTCACCTACATAGCAACTGTTGCAGAAATGTAATTATGCCAACGAGCACTGCCTATGCAAAATATTTATTTTAAGTAAAATAAATAAAAAAGTCATTTAAATTAGACAACAACCTATGAAAATTACCGTTTAGACAAATTTTAATTAAAATTATTATCTGAAACGACTAGAAGACTTAGTTGTACATCTTGGTTTTTAGTTTAGTTAATATATTATCGTAGTTGGTTTAAAAAAATGTTTTTCACAAACATAGACGTATCCGAAATTTGTATTTGTAGTACTAATTTTAATGGCCTCCGTGGCGCAGTGTAGACGGATGTCTTGGGTACGAATCCCGCCTGGGCTAATTAAGATTTTTTAAATTGGTTCAGTTTTGGCAGGTGGGAGATTTTAGTCTGTAGCTGGTTGTGGTTGCCGACAAAGACGTACCGCCAAGCGATTTACCGTTCCATTACGACATCGTGTAGACACCGAAAGGGGTGTGGATTTCATCCTACTCTTAACAAGTTAGCCGCTTCAATCTCATTCCACATATACATATAATTAGCGGACGTCTGCGACTCCGTCCGCGAGAAATTCTGTTTTGTGATAGTTTGAAAAGAGTAGCCATGTCCTTTCAAGGATTCTAAACTATCTATGTAACCTTTCATTTAAATTGGATCAGTAGTTTAGGCGTGATTGAGTAACCAAGGAGTCCACACATATGCCTACATTTTCTAAACGTTTAGTGAGCATTCGTGGCTTGACAAATTACGAGCTTTCTTTCATCGACACTACTCGTGATTTACGTGACGATCATTCAGTCATTGGCAAATCCCGCATATTTGGATGCGGCTACATTTTTAAAAACTGTCTGGCATAAATTTAAATCGTGGAATGTGGAATATATTCCAAAAATCACAAAGTCACGGGTCACGAACCCGCTTCAACTGCGTCGCGTCTTGAGTGCTTTGCCAATAAAACTAAATGCTCGGTACCTCGTCGTCGTCACGTCACCACGTGGAATACTTGATATATGAGTTTTTAACGATATAAGCGATCATAATTTTGGACAGAAAATAGCAGAAGTAATTATGTGTCGTCAACCACCCAATATGAGTAAAGAAAGGAGAATGGCGAGATTGTATGTACCTTTGGACCCGAAGAAAACGGTAGCGTTCAAAGTAGAAACTTATTAGCAGATGTGGAACATAACGGAACTAAGAAAAAAGCAAATGGTAAATAAGTTTGAAAAGTTGGGAGAAAAGAGATATGAAAGCTTTTGTCTTATAACCTCAAATATTTAATAATAAAAAATGAGCTGCTAGAAGAAGTTACTGTTTAATTGTATCAGGATATTAAATATGTAGGAATATGTTCAACATACACTCGTAAATATTAGCTAGATATTTAAGTGAACATGCGGTACAAGATTAAATTAGGTATACCACACTTTTTATTCCCCAATATATCGCTATGCTGAGATTTTGTTATAGGTAGGTAATAGTTTACTATGCATAACTTATGCATGTTAAATGTGAGATGGAAGATATTTACTGAAAAATTACTAAATATATTAATAAGCCTAAGTAAAAATCTCAGTCAAAAGGTTGATTGTAAAGTAGGTACAGTAGTTATAAACTAATAATAATTAAATAAAAAGGAGACAGTAAATCCCTTAAATACAAGTTTCCTAGCGTTTCGTTTTCTGAAGTTACAAACTACCAATTCATTGCAGAGAAGAAAATGAAAATATTGTTACAACTTGGGTATCTTTAAAACAAGAGTGAATAGGCGTTTTCTAAACGAGTGCGTTTCATCTTAGACCACAATATCTACACATACCATCAATAGAGGTTGGGATCAAGCGCAAGCTTTTTTCGTATAAAAAAGAGATCTACATAGATATAAGACTAATTGTATAGATCCACTGAAAATTATACAAAAAAATTACAAGAGTAGATAAATAAAACAATATTGACATAATGCAAGCTCATTTATTTTGTTGCTGAATGTAGGCATCACAATTTGTCCAGAAGATTCTACTAGTGGGCCTTTAGTAGTAGAACAATCAGTCTAAACTTCTACAACTTCCTTTGTTTGTTAATTTGGAGTTATATTAACTCCCTGGCTTGTAGAGGGCACAGGAATACCTGATCTTCTATTGGAGCTTTTATTATATTATTTGTGCTAGTAAATAACAAGTAACACATACCTATCTCATCGACAGATGTTAACTGAAACAATATTTTAATGTTGAACTTCTTACAGAATAAATAATATTAAAACTATAGGGCATATAGGATTTTTTTTTATTAAACTACCTTGTTGTTCCAGTGAGGTGAGCTTATGTGCCTTCACATAACTAGATTTTGTGCCTGTTTTCCCTCCTACTATATACAGATGGTGATGTTTAATACTAATAATCACTACAGTTTATTGAAGCAGTTTAAATTAAAACAACACATTTTAATAGTTAACAAAGTCCAAATTGCTGGAAACTCGATGTCCAAAGGCAAAAGCGGTTGTCAGGGCCATAAAGCAAAATAATCAGTAAATCCAGTATATAGACAAATCGTTAAGAGGAAATCACAAAAATGGCAATTACTTTCAACGTCTAAATCACTTGGAGTATATTAAATCAACGCAAAATATAACATTAAAACCCGAAAATGATCAACAATCAACATCAAATAACATTGTTTATTAATATGACTGTTAGTTTTAAACACAATGACAATACCCAATAGTGCTGCCAACATTTGTCTGTCAAAAAGTAATGTCAAAATAAGTATATTAAACATAACAGACAAGTTCCTTTTTAAATGTCACTTAACTAATCAATAGCCGAGCACCACATGAACCCAAAATATCATGTTATAGCTTGACAAGAAAGTCGTTCATATAGTACGACAATAACGGTTTTGATACTTTGATTTAAATACAATTTTTAATTACGTGATTTCACTGACACACTTTCAAAATAATATTGGTTAGGATAGAAAAATAATTAATGAAACTTCTGAAAGGATGGTAATGTATTTTAATTAGAAAATTTGTATTCATACAACTATAAATATTTAGTCAGAATAAAAATGCTTTCGTCTAAATATTCCACGCCAGATAAGTCTTCAGCCACGTCTTGGCGCGAGCCAACTCCAGTTGCTGCTGCTATCCATAAACCGCTAGCTATCTTCAGATGTGTCACTATTGCTTTCATCTTGCAGGTTTATAATTATTTTGTCAATATCACTATACAGAGATTGTCCCCTTTGGTAATAATCACTCTCTATTTTCATTACGTGTCCAGTCGTCCAATTCTTCTGTAGGTCGCCTAGTTCTATGTTTCCCTGGTGTGGAGAAAACACCTTTATTTCTCTGTCCTTCCAGAGCAATTCGTCTTATAGTACTGAAGAATTCACCTAAAAAAGATATTTCCTTAAGTATATACAGATTTATTACCTACCATTGTTATATAAGCGAAATCATTAATCCGCACATATTTTTTCTGTGATTTATGCAATATCCACATAAAAGTATCAAAATTATACAAACGCGCTATTTGGCAAATGCATTTTATAAACATAACCTTTAATTCCGGAATCTACATTTACATGCAAACAAGCATACTATGAGAGGGTATTGTAATTAAGCCACACATATACTATACAATTACTTTATTTAAACCACATTTTACCAGTCATTTCAGCAGTTCTTTTGTAAACTTCGTTCAAATCGGATAAAATTTTTGTGGATTAGAGTTCTGCCAAACATCTCTTAAATACTTTGTAAATAATCTCTCTAGCCGAGCTGTGGATTACAGTTCTGTCCATTTTGAGCACAATAACACAATAACATTGAAAATAACACGAACAACGATTATCAATTTCAAGAAGTAACACAACATCTACGCACTTGACGTGGTTGACAACCCGCAAAAGGAGTGTTGCCAGTTATCATATTTTTTAGTACCGTTTCACGACTTTTTTGCCAAGCTATATATGTATATTGAACGAAAAAATAAAGCCGATTCTATAATAATTATTTGAATAAATAGGTCATACCTAAAAATTAAAATGCTCAATTTGCACAGTAATAAAATATATAATGAGAATAATAATTGTAAATAGATATGTATTTTACATATATTTTTTATAACTAGTAGGTAACTATTATAATGGATACACTATTAAAACTAATACATAGTTATACGTTTTACAATAATTACAAAACTTATGTGATATTTTTTTACTGGTTTATTAGCCCGGATAAGACCAGCTACACTAATTAAGTAGATATAAATAAACATCTCATCTAAAATAAAGTTTTGACTTAAAACTACCAGATTTACTAAGAAATCCACTAAGTTGGTAACACTGAAACTGCTGTCTTATGCTACCTTCTACCAGAGAAACTAATTTTCAGTCAATTATAGTTATTTTTGTTCTTCTGATCCCCATCTTTAACAAATCCCAATTTTTTTATACAAGTATCACATAAAGTTGCAGTTTTAATTAGCATAATCTGGTATATGAACGATGCTTTAAAATTATAAGGCCACTCTCGCCAATCTCCTTTCAATGTTACTGTGCTGTGTTATGTAGTAAGAATAGACAAACTTAAGTTTTAACTCTAGGAACACCCGCTTTTACATAAAAAAAATTGTGTTTATCTAATTATATAAAAATCGCATGTCACTGTGTTACTGTCGAACTGAAACTGAATCTGTTTTGTATATTTGTTAAGACTTGAAATATAGGCATAGGCTATTTTTGATAAATTCGAAATTTTTATGAAATGAAAATTGAAAATATACGCATAGTTGCGAATAGGCAGGCAGTAATTAGTTCTTTCATTTTATTATTACAATTCTTGCTGTTCTAAAACTCTACAAGTAAATGTTGTTATGTTAAATCATTTATAGTCTATGGCAATTGCGACGACAGCGATACGATCTCGGAGTATGTAATATGAAGGTATTTTAATAAGGTTAGCTCCGTAATGCATTCGAGCACTCAATGCGGCTGACAAATGCAATTTACAGGAGACTGTACCCTGTATGAAGGCAACGTTCCTTATAAAATGAAGTTTGACTCAAAATAACAACTTATATGATGAGTTGAAGGTTGACTAAAGGTGCGAGTTCGTAACCGACTGCAGGCTGCCGACTTGTACCATGAAAGTGATTTCATAGAAATGTATACAAACTAGTACTATCGCTGCAACATGTCGGCTACAAACTCGCACCTTTAAATAAACATATAAGATAGGTAGGTACGTTTTATACGTGTTTGTATGGCATTACGACGGAAGTTTAGCGAATATACACCCTACTGCATTGCGCGTTTGCTAAGAAGGCACAGCCTATTTAAGTATTAGTAGTATATAAGTTTTGACTTGGACTAATCCTACTAACTTTATTAAGGACTTTTGCAAGTATCATAAGGTGATGTAGATAGACTGTAGCAGCTACGGGCCGCGGCTTAGCGAGCGAGTCACGTTATGTGTCATTTCTGCTTTAGAGAGGGGAAAGTAAACAAAAAGGACACGGAAAGATTAAACAATTTGTATAGAGTGAAGAAGGCACCCGGTGATGGAACGCAAAAAAAGCATGCAGTTTCCTGCCCTCCCCAGATTGGGTTCAAATAACCCGTGGTGGTGATGGGATATACTGGTGTGGGTAAAACTATTACACAAAAATATAAGAAAAGCCACAAATTAAGTTTAAAATCGTTGGTTCATGTTTGTGTTTTATGAAGACGGTTAAATTTTTCCTAAAGAGTCTGCTCTTAAAGATATCTTCTCCCTTAGACAGTGGCTGTTTGTTTTACACTTGCCGGCTGCGTCCTTCATTATCAACATTACGTCGTCGCTAATATTAATAAACGACTATGACGTTCATCTTAATTGGCCTTTCTTATAAACTACGATACGATATCTAGAAATCTACTACGCAACAATAATGTCATAAAATGTTGTAAAGATAAATTTCTTATATGAAACTAAAGGTCGCTTCACATCGCATAGCGATCAGATCATTGCAGAATTAAGAACGAAATATAGAAAGAAATAGAGTTTTCAATCATTGTGGTCATGATCATCATTATCAGCCTATTAATTATTCTTTTTTAGTTTTATTGAAAAGTGTTTACCCACACTTTTGGGATTATTTATATTTAAAAATAAACATAAAGTCAAAAATTGCGGAACAGACGGGAATCGAACTATTAATTATTGAAGGATGCATCGTTGCATTATAATAAAATCAAGATCCGCATCCGAGGATGTGAACGCTCAAAAATTCTCATCAGATGTGAAAAAGTTGGCTATTTCTTCTTTCGGTTAGAAAATTTGAACTCGAAGTGTATATTCTAAACAATTTTATGTTAAGACAATTGCGTTTCAACAATAACATCAAAAATATGCACTTTAAGGATGTTTTTCTCAATTTACACCCACTTCCGGTTTACCTAGCTAAGAACACTACTCAGACTTTTTCCTGTAAGAATATGTCATC
Source organism: Mycalesis mineus (assembly GCA_034621355.1). Taxonomy (NCBI): domain Eukaryota; kingdom Metazoa; phylum Arthropoda; class Insecta; order Lepidoptera; family Nymphalidae; genus Mycalesis; species Mycalesis mineus. The sequence continues at coordinate 9,019,492 of CM067894.1, read as the reverse complement.
ATATCGGGGATCAGCCAAACCGTTTGGGAGTTGTAAGGAAACATAAAAAGGTGCGAACAGACAGACAAGAATTAGAAGCATTCCGCATAAATGTAACAAGCCAAATCGTTAGACGAGATCAATGTATCGCATAACACTGACCGCTGCGTGTCAGGGTAATCTCAACTAGATGTTATAATCCTTGACGCAGTAATCTTTACCCTGACCTTGATATGTGTGAATATATCTTAATACTATAAATGGCACATTTTCAAAAGGTTCAAGATAGATGAAAACATCCATAAATCAAACGATAAACTGTTATTATTTTCTTTGATAATATTACATTTTACGTAATTCTCTTGTATCATTTCTGCATACGTCACAAATGAAGAATGTGTTAGATGACTATTGTTTTCTTGTCTTTATTAATTATATAAACTCTTAGAACTATACAACTTCAAATCTCCATTATCAGCCTATTGACGGCCCACTACAGGGCCAGACATCTCTCCTTATAGGAGAGGGGATACGGAGCGTAGGCCCACCACGCTGCTCCAATGCGGGTTGGCGGCTGATAATTTTTCATTTATTAACGATCACTATCAGATGTTGATGACAGTGACCGGGACCGACGGCTTACCGTGCTCTCCGAGGCACGGGAGTTTTAACACCACCAACTTCCCGACTCCGGGCTTGAAATGTACTGAGAATTTCATAGAAGAATGAAAAAACTCAGAATTATTCCGTGACCCGACCTAGGATTCGAACCCAGGACCTCGTGATCGGGCCAGATAGGCTAACCAATATACCAACGAGGCAGTCTACAAACTACAAATCTTACTATTAAACATATAATGTTTTCATAACTCGACTGTATGATTAACGAATTCGTTTACCGCGATAGTATAGATAAAGAGAGATGGAGATAAAACTGAAACTCATAATGTTAACTAATGAGAAGAATAACAGAATATGGCTACTGGATTGTACCTTGATTCGACGGTTTCAAAAAAGTATTCATATTAGTATTTATTTATATTTTGCCTGGGAGGCTTCGACCGTTGGTTGTTTAACACCCTACCGACAAAGACGTATCGCGAAACGACTTAGCGTTCTGGTACGATGTCCAGTAACAACCGAAAGGGGTGTGGTTTTTATTCTACTCCTAACATGTTAGCCCGCTTTCATATTAGATTGCATCATCACTTACCTCCATGTGTTATTGCAGTCCAGGGCTTACCTGTAATAAATTAAAATTTTTTTAACAAAAAATAGAACCGACTCAAAACGCACTAAAAAGTAAAAATAGCTGTATCATTTAGTTGCTTTAATTTACTTAAGCATATCTAGGAGTCGGTGCCAGCCAAGGTTTCTACTTTCAAGGACATTACCTAAAACCCACAAACTGTTTTACTACGTTAAAGAATGTTCCTTAAACTTGCTGGCACTGACTCAATAGATATACTTAAGTAAATTAAAGCAACTAAGTGATACAGTTATTTTTTACTTTTTAGTGCGTTTTGAGTCGGTTCTATTTTTTATTAAAAATTTTTATTTCTTACTTATCGCCACGTACTCGTATTATATTGTCATAGTATATTATACGGCACTTGTAGCCTAAATGCTACCGATACTTACACAAAAACCGGAATCGCTGCAAGTGTGCTAATAAAATTTGAAGAGTTCCATCAACTTTCCCAGGATATCGTCATCATATCCTAACGTGATGACAATCCATCATGACCATCTTTAAAGTGTGAGCTTTCTAATAAAAAAAGAATTATCAAAATCGGACAACTCTGTAAAAAGTTATGCGTGGTCATACATAAAAAAAATATACGTATCGAATTGAGAACCAGAGAAAAAGAGAATTGTTTTTATTAGTTACCAAAATAGGGCTAGTTACTAAAATACTCATATTAGTATTAATGAATACTTTAATTAATTAGTAACTAGTAACTTTGTAAGATAAAGTTTGAGTGCATTTTCTATTTACGTCTAGCATAGATAGAATTTACTCAGTTATAACTTACTTAAGGAGCTAAGTTGCACACTAAAAGGCAAACTTGGTTCAAGTTCGGAGCCTGGTTAGTACTTAGTATCAACATTAGTTACTCTATAAAATTAGTAGTGTGGTATTCTCTATTCATTCTCGAGTATATAATTATGAGTGTGTTTATTCTGATCTAATTTCTCTTCTCTGGCCTTTCTCCGTAGAATAATTATTAAAATTTGTAGGATATCATTACTCATAAGTGAAATTATTATCCTAAGACGATTTGATAAGTAAGACTTCCCTAAAATGACTCTACATTATATTAATATTTCATCTATAGATCCCAATCGAAAAAAATTGCAAAATTTTTTTTATTACTTTACGTAGGTAGTTAACAAACTAAATTAACAAAACTTTAATTAACCATTAAAAATACTTAATTCTTTGAACATTTTTATTGCTCCGTTTATTTACTGGGAAAAGCTTATGAAAATTATATTTTTCTCCAATTATAAAAAATGTAATGAACAAATTCAATGTTAATCTATACTAATATTATAAAGAGGTAAACTTTGTAAGTTTGTAAATGGATCTGTTGGGGCTAATCTTCGGAACTACTGATCCGATTTAAAAAAATGTTTCACCAGTAGAATGCTACGTTATCGGTGAATGTCATAGGCTCTATTTTATATTTGTATTGTATGTATTAACCGAGTTATCACAGTATTTGTCGCGCAAGTCGGACCGCAAAAATCTGTTAAATCGGCTTTATGCCTATGCGCTGCCGTAACTATTGAGAATAATTTAAAGCAATGTATGGAGACTTTATGTATCTTAATTCTAGTTCTACAAAAAAGTCCACGACAGCATATAATATCTATCTATACTAATATTATAAAGAGGAAAACTTTGTTTGTTTGTTTGTTTGTTTGTTTGTTTGTTTGGTTGTAATGAATAGGCTCAAAAACTACTGGACCGTTTTTAAAAATTCTTTCACCATTCGAAAGCTACATTATCCGCGAGTAACATAGGCTAAATTTTATTTTGGAAAAAAATAGGGTTCCGTAAAATATTTGGGTTTTTCGGACACAAGGTGTAAAAAATCAACCAGAAAAGTTACTTATTTTGCGTACGCTGCCTAAACTATAAAAGATAGAACCATAAAATGTTCTAATTAATTAGAGATCTTATAAATATCTACAAAAAAGTCCGCGACACACTATACCTATCTATGTCGAGTGAGGCACAACAACCATTTTTTTATTTAGAAATCTTAATTTTTTTTTGGACTACATTTAAACGCATTTATTTTACTCATGCTATTAATCCTTATCAAAATAAATTATTTCATCACTAAGTACAGTTTATGTAGATAATAATTGGTATTTAAAAGATTAAAATTAGACTTTTGGTTTTGAAGTTATGGCGAAATTAAAATATTACTATTTCTGCGTTGCGAAGTGAGCGTCACCTAGGCGGGGGCGCGCGTGCGGGAGGGGAGTTTAGATCTATGTTATATATACGATGATGAGTTAAGAATTCGATCTTTGTTCAAATATCTATTTAGTACACGGAAGAGTTTGTTCGTTTGTTTAAACGGGCTAATCTCTATCTGCGTGTCGGATTGTAAAATTATTTTTGTTTATTCTGAAGGCTAGACTCAAGAGTGAAATATACTATTTAATATCAATTTATACCCACCAGCTTGCCAAAAATATATATTTTTAATGTTAATGTACTGAAATGTCATACAATGTGTAACAAAAATGTAGACCTTTAGTACACGGGATGAGACGGAGAATATTGCTTCACGGGAAACTATAAAAAAATTAAATTGAGAGGGGGAACGGGGAATGAGCACACTATATGTGCCTTTCCACATTTTGTATGAAAGTCTGTCTTTAAAATTAGAAGAGTACCTAAGAGGTTTTCACGCGGATGAAGTCGCGGGCGACTGCTAGTCTTTTATATTTTTGCAGATATAGAACTTTTTATGTTTTCAAAAATCATTTAATTCATATGCTTACGTTTACGTCATCATTTATACAACTAAACTTAAATCTTTATCAAAATAAATTATTGAATAATCACAAGGATATTATATAGATAAGATTTGCCTTTTACAGTATGTTAATTAGTTATATAATTTCGGAGATATTACAAAATTTCTGAAAAGCATAACACTGCCGCTATATCATCCAAATTAAGTTGACCTCCTCCGTGCTATGTTATACGTACTGAATAGGGGTCAACATTTTGGTACTGATACTCTTTGAGGATTCGATCTATGATCTTTTCTTACAATTTATTTGGTATGGCAGACCATATTTATATAATATACGAAAAAGTTTATCGTTTGTTTAAACGGGCTACTCTCTAGATCTGCATGTCGGATTGTAAAATTATTTTTGTTTATTATGAAAGTTATACTCAAGAGTGAAATAGACTATTTAATATCAAGCTATACACATCAGCTTGCCATAAATATATATTATTTAACAAAAATGTAGATCTTTAGTAGGTATACGGGACGGGACGGAGGAGGATATTGCTTGACGGGAAACTATAAAAAAATTAAATTGAGAGGGGTAGCGGAGAATGAGCACACTTTTTTGCAAAATCTAAGAGGTTTCCACGCGGACGAAGTCGCGGGCGACTGCTAGTAAACTCTATTCTGACAGCCTTTCAATAATAAGTAAAGAAAAGTCTCAGTTACTTAAAAAAAAGTTAACAGACAAACAAACCATTCAAGTGTTTTCTCAACTACTTGCTTTAGTAAAATTTTTGTTTGTTTCAGGTTATTTATTATTTAAGGAATTCTGCGAACAAACATCAGACGAGCCGGTGCCACAGTTAAAGTTTTATGAAGAGGTAAAACTTTTATACACTCGGTACATCCTTTTTTGTTTTCTACCAGTTTATATTTAACTTACTGTGAATTTGTTCCACAGATTAAATTATATGAAAAACAGGAGTGTATCGAAGAGAGGCGGAGAATCGCGAGAGATATTTATGACAATTTTATAATGAAGGAATTATTAGCACATTCACATGTAAGTACCCATTTCATTATCAGCATATTAACGGCCTCCCTCCTTGTAGGATAGGTATCCCCTATCCTGAGCGTAGACCCACCACGCTCCTTAAATACGAGTTGGCGTACTTAGGGTGATAATGTTTTATTCATTTACGATTTTTTTTATCGTTTACAAGTTTGTCCTTGACTGCTATCACACCTGATGTTAAGTGATGATGTAATCTAAGATGGAAGTGGGGTAACTTGTTAGGAGTAGGATGGAATCAACACCCCTTTCGGTTTCTAAACGACATCATACCGGAACGTTAAATCGCTTGGCGGTACGTCTTTGTCGGTAGGGTGGTAACTAGCCACGGCAAAATCCTCCCACTAGCCAGACCAAGACAAATTAAGAAAAATCTCAATCTGCCCCGCCGAGAATCGAACCCAGGACCTCCGTCTCATAAATCCACCGCGCATACCACTGCGCTACGGAGGTCGTGAAATATCAATATCGATTATAATCAGATGTTGATGACTGAAACCGAGGTGCTTTCCTAGTCAAGGGGATGTAACACCACTTCCCAACTCCGGGCTTGAAATGTATTGAACTTTTTTACGAATCGACCCCACGATCTCGCGATTAAAGCCTGAACTCGTCTAATGTCTCAATATTGCATAACAATATAGTATTCTTGTTTATTATTTTTACGTACCTACCTAATTGTGCTTTCTAATAATTAGTTTGAAGGCGGTACAGAACCTCATAGACTTTATTTTCATGTAGCTATTTATTGGCACCAGCGTACCAGTAATGAAATCTGGTAAAATTATCCCTAATATTCATTAATAAAATTATTATTTCTGTAACTTAGCATAGACCCCGTGATTTAAATCTTAAATCAATCAATTTTGTACTCTATTGATTTGAAATGGTTTTCTTTGCGAATTCTTGTTGGTTTTGTAAATGAAACAAGATTATAGTGCAACATACAACACCCGTCCTCCCACTGTCGTACGTGCAAGGAAAGCAAATCACAGTCACGCAAACTTTGGGTTATTGTAAATATGTCGTATAGTGACAACTCCATACTAAATCAAGAAATTAAAGTTACTTTATTACGTCACGTTTATTAACAAGGATACTTGCACAAGGGACTCTACATAGTCACGTTTTATTTTGCAACGTGTTTAGAGCATCCTCAGGAGATAGAATCATGACCTTAGTCTTTTAGTACTTGAAAGTTATACGAGTATGAATTACTAGCCCAATCCCTGGTTTTTATGTACAATTGACTAATCCTTACTAACAATTTAAAGGCGAAAATTTGTATCTATGGATGGATGTTTATAACTTCTTCACGTAGAGACGAACATCTTAGCATTCCATGGATTCACCGTGCGGGTGCCGGGTCCATCGCGTCGCTGAGAGAAAAACTCCGAACAGAGCCCGAGACTTGTGACACGGGTGTAGGTTCAAGGGTACCCTTAGTGACGCGCGTCAACAGTCACCTCCTCTGTTCAAGTTATTCTCCCTGCCCAGCCAAATTCGGAAGGACCCTACTAGAGCAGCTTTGGACACTCGTTCCAATGTGGAGCTTACTGCACTTCTAGTAAGGCCAAGGTCTTTTAGCAGGTTATAGAGAGATCTCTTAGTAAAGCGCGTGAACACTCACCTCCTTTGTTCAAGTTATTCTCCCTGCCCAGCCAAATTCGGAAGGACCCTAGAGCAGCTTTAGACACTCGTTCCAATATGGAGCTTACTGCACTTCTAGTAAGGCCAAGGTCTTTTAGCAGGTTATAGAGAGATCTTTTAGTGAAGCGCGTGAATACTCACCTCCTCTGTTCAAGTTGTTCTCCCTGCCCAGCCAAATTCGGAAGGACCCTACTAGAGCAGCTTTGGACACTCGTTCCAATATGGAACTTACTGCACTTCTAGTAAGGCCAAGGTCTTTTAGCAAGTTATAGAGAGATCTTTTAGTGAAGCGCGTGAATACTCACCTCCTCTGTTCAAGTTGTTCTCCCTGCCCAGCCAAATTCAGAAGGACCCTACTAGAAGAGCAGCTTTGGATACTCGTTCCAATATGGAACTTACTGCACTTCTAGTAAGGCCAAGGCTTTTAGCAAGTTATAGAGAGACTTTGCTAGTATACCTCTCGCACCCACTTCTACCGCGTATAAACTAACCACATAGCCATTTTTAGTTAGTTCATTAGTAAGGTCATAAACTACTGATTGTATTTTTATGAAACTTCACAATAATATAGCTTACATATCATAATGAAACATATATATTTTATCCCGAAATTCCAATGGAAATGACAACCATGAGGGTGAAAGCGCGTGCGTCCTCTAGTGCGTAACAATTTTGCTAATTTTAGATAATTCATTAAAGTAATTAAAGTACTTTTCTTTTGTTCTTTTTCACGTTTTTATCACGTCCGTTTTCGTTTTATAGTTTTCGGGTGAAAATTATACAACGGAAAATCGTGTTAAGGTAGCTAGCCGCCTGTACACAACTTAGCTATAAATTCCTATTAGATTTTTTGTTCAATATCCAAAAACTGAAGATTTCATGTATCTGTTACCGCTGAAATTCCACTAAAATATTTTAAAATATTCGAGGATAACGCACAGTAAAATTGCTTTAGTAACAATTAATGACTGAACAGTCTATATTAGAATTTAAACTGTCGCGACTATTTTCCATATTACTAAAATATAGATGGCTTAAACTCACTTCGCTGTTGTCGGAGTATTCCCGACTAGTTTTGAATCCAACGCAGTTGCGAAGTTCGAAGCAGTTTACTTCACTCAGTGTCGCATGAACAATCGAGCTCATGATTAAGGATCCCGTATGGGTTCGAAACTAGTCGGGCATACTCTGACAACAGTGATGTGAGTTTCTAAAGAGAGATTTTAATTAGGTATACTGAACTGACTAGGCAAACGAGGATTCTATTCTCTTCCACGAGTAGTAGTGATAAAGTCTGTCCAAGAAGCCGTGTATTTACATTGAATAAGTAAAGAAGCATGTTCAAGAATCTCAAATTGACATTAGCGTTGCTACAGTTTGTTTGCGTAAAGAGCTGTGTTAAGTAGATGTTGTTGGCACGCAGCCAGTCGCGTGCCAGTTCGCGAGCCTTCAATCGCTGTTAACGACCGAATCTTACTTAATACGTTGTCGGCTCTTGGACTAATAAATAACGTATTTATTGCGCTTTTTATAATAGACCGAGAGCCTGATAGGTAACTACTGGTAGTGGTAGTATTGTGGAATATGAGTCGTGGTTTTGGGAGGTAGAAAGTTTGAAAGGGCTTCATGTGGTAGGTAAACGTATTGTTTTGTAGCAACCACGTTGTCCCAAACTAAAGGTACATACTACCATGTTAGTACATTAGCCTGTGCTAACAAACTTTGGAGGTTTTATAAAATGACGCAGACCTTCGTATCTAATGACTTGATCATAAGCTTTTATTTAGTTGCCCTTGTTGTATATTTTTTTTTCATATTAAGGAGGAAAAAATCCCTTCGGATTCGATTTTTCGATCGGATTTCTGCCTATTGGGTATGTCCGACTTGCACGGACAAAAACGACCCCCTCTGAATTCCAAGGTTGGCACGGGACCGCAATTGATTACTTTATGCCTTGTTGTATGTGTAAATGACATCGAGAAGAAAAATACCCATATTCAAAATTGAATTGACGGCGGTCAATATATGAAAAGCTTTCCTGTTGTACACAATCCACATCAAATTACAAAAATCTAAAATTAAAATACTTATATAAAATCAACCATAGAGTAGGTATAGCTGATTTCTATGCAAGCGAGATCTCTTTAAAAGTTAAGGACCTCTTTAGTCAGTAAATTGAAGATTCCAAGCGACTTTTTCAATACGACGAGAATTGTTTCCTTTTTCCAAGCGCTCGGCTTTTACTTATCTGTCTTAACGGTGACATTCTTGGAGGGTGAGAAACGTATAAATTATTATCTTCAGTGTACTACTTAAAAGCTCTAAATAGGTACATTGAATAGAAGTCGACATTACTTTGTGGTAGTTTATTATAACCAGTGTGTTATTTGTTTATTCTGAAATCTCCATAATTTCGCAAATGAACATGGTAGAGCCAACAACTACAACAAGTGTAGAGTCAGATTTTGACTCTATTGAGGATTCTTCGTATTTTAAGTATTATGTGCCAGTTTTGTCCAATCTGGGTTACTCTGTCGCTAGGATGATTCGGTTTCAAGCGCAAAATTGCAACATAAATAAATGATTAAACTTTCTAAAAAAGTTGTAGTTAGTGCCCTAAAAACAATGTATACACGGGATTTTTTCCAATTTGCTTTTTCCCCATCATCATCATCATCATCAGCCAACATGCATCCACTGTTGGACATAGACCTCTTTTAAGCAGTGCCAACCCTCTATTATTTGTACTTCTTACCTGACTACGGCCAAGCCAAAAGAATACCACCGTAGCGCCGTAGACTATTGAGTCCTTTTTGGTAATTACAGCATTCAATTTAAATGACTTACAGAATACAAAAATATTTCTTACGATAACTTTTCCTTATCCGTCCGATTTCAAAGAAATAAAAGCTTATTTGTTTCTCAATTTACTGTGAGCCATATCGTAGAAATCCATCAGATCTTCATAAAATTTAAACGAGGTCAAAGTCTGGTGAAAATTTGTTTAAAATCAATTATATTCTCATTAGGAAGCTATTAACTTAACTATGATACAGGTTGTGATGTCATATTTATTTTAGTTGAACATTCTTCTAAGTTATGTTATACTAGAAGATGCGCGTAGTTTCACCCGCGTAGTTCTCATTCCTGTGGGAATTTTGGGATAAAATGTGGCCTATGTATTATTCTGATATGTAAGCTATATTATTGTGAAGTTTTATCAAAATCCATTCAGTTGGTAGAGTTGACGTGAAAGAGTAACAAACATCCATCCATAAGTAGGTACTTACAAAATTTTGCCTTTATAATATTAGTAAAGACTACTCGAATAGTAAATGCTTCTTCTAAGTTAAGTCGCTACATTTCTTAATCCTTTAATATAAGGAGAGAATCACAGGCAAGACCTAACAACTTCATTAAAAATAAATAAAAAAAATATTCATCTTCACCCTTATCAGCCCATTAACGGCGTACGTGACGGAGAGAGGCCTAGCCACTACAAGGCTAGGCCTCTCTCCTTGTAGAAGATATGGGATATGAAGCGTAGACCCATCATGCTGTTTTGTTCATTAACGATCATTATTAGATGTTGAGGATAGCGACCGAGATCGATGTATTAACCAGGCTTGAAATTTACTAAAAATTTAATAGATGAAAAAAGAACTCCAAATTATTCCGCAACCTGACCCAGGATTCCAACCCTGGCTCGTGATCGAAGCCTCATTGGCTACCCACTAGACCAACGAAGGCAGTCAGAAAAATATTCTTGGATATAAATATAGTATTTTAGCTGACAGACAAGACTTAGAAGGTTTGTTTACAACCGCATTAAGGTCGAAATAAAACTGAAAGATTTTATGTTACCTACGAGTTCGCAATAATTCGCAATAAAATAGTGTCGTTTTCCTTTCCGTGCGTGTGGGCTTATCAAGGACAACTCCTAACAGGAAGAGGATATTTTTTTTTAAATTTATGTTTCCATTATTTCTGCGTGTTGGCGCATCAAGGACGGATGTTATCTTTTGTTATTATGTGAATGTCATTCGTTGTAACAGATATGAAATAATAATTGTATTATAAAGCGAATTAAAAAGCAGGTTTTTACGCAGATATGATTACAGATTGCTGGATCGATTTGCATATGTTTTTTTTTAAAAGATAAGAATGGTTGCGAGGTACATATTAAACATTTTTTTGTTACAATTACTATGATGGACCCCGGTTTATTTGGTGGCAAGTTCTACCGACTGAAAAACTGACGTTGAAAGCTTTACGATTACCAGAGTCCGGGCTCATAGCCCAGAGATCTAGGTTCGATTTCTGTACGCTAGAATATTGTTGACTTGGCACAAACTTTTCACTAGGAAGGGGAAGGGAGTTATTAGTTGTTTAAAATATTATTCTTGCTAAGGCTTCTTTGATTTAAAAATGTTAAAGCTATTTAGTAAAACTTTTATAGTTCGAACCAGGAATAGAATTCACGATCTCATGATCTATAGTTGTGTAGGATTACAACAGGATCGACGAGTCATTTCATTAATGAAAAATGTATTCAAAACTTTGTTTTGTTTCAGGACTATTCAAAAGAATGCGTAGCACATGTACAAAAATATTTAATGAAACACGAAGTACCACCGAATCTTTTCGAGGTAAACTCACGCTTTTGGTATTTGCACATTCTTGTCTAAATTACGTTTTAATCACGTGAAGTTTGTGTTTTAGCCGTACATAGAAGAAATATTCCAACACTTAAGAGGAGAGCCGTTTAAAAATTTCTTAGAAAGGTGAGCGAATTATTTTACAAGTTTATATTAAAAATGTTGAAAATTCTCATTAGTCATGAATTTAAGTAGAAAACTATTCTCGTGTCAGAAATGTTTTTCACCGTAATAGAATAACACCAATATATAATAACTTTAGCCTAACAGAGATTCATCCTTTATGGCTGAGAATTACAATCATACGAGCATTCAAACAAATAAACGCATCTTAATCAATACATTTGTTTACAATCTAGGAAATCACAGACAGACATACAGTAACTTACATTTATTTCTTTTAATAAGTGTTTTTTACCCGACTGCGTCAGAAGGAGGGTTATGTTTTTCGAGCGTATGTATGTATGTATGTATGTATGTATGTATGTCCATTTCTTCGGCACGCGCTACAGCCTAAACGGCTGAACGGATTTTGACATGTGAGGTGTCGTTGAATTTGTCAAAATTGTGGTAGTGACATAGGCTATATAAATTTTCAAAATAGCGGCTGTACTAGCAATATGGGTACCAATTAAAAGGTCGTAAAAAGACCATTTCAAAAATATAAATATCATATTATGTTGATATTACTTTTTTAACAAAAAATGGCAAAAAGTGTTCACTATATCTGTATAAAATTCTAAATACTTTATGGTGCTGCCGCACCATAAAGTATTTAGAATTTTATACAGATATAGTGATCCTTGTTTTTCTCTTTTCAGTTCATAACTTCTAAGCGGTCGGGTTTTTTGTTTTTATAATAATAATTTTATTAAATTTATCTGTTGTTAAATGTGTTTCCTGTTTTTAGCGATAAATACACGAGATTCTGTCAATGGAAAAACTTAGAACTCAATATACAGCTGACCATGAATGACTTTAGCGTACATCGAATCATCGGACGAGGCGGCTTTGGAGAAGTAAGTTGATTTGGTTTTTTTTATATTTTAATTACGTAGCATTTTTGTAGACAGTTGAAACATCAGCCATGGTAAGTTCATTTGTTTTTTTAAATTATTTTAAAATATATAAAGCTTTTAAAATGCAAATGCGACTTCAGCAATGTGAAATTCGTTTAATTCCCATAACTTTTTATCCGCACCAATAATTTTTAAATTGTTATCACCACTATCAAGTTATTTTAATGGCCCATTACAGGGCTAGGCATCCCTCTTTATAGAAGAGGGGATATGGAGCTTAGATACCCTATACTAAAGCCGAACTCGATTGAGAATGCTTGTCAACAAAGAAATTCAAAATGAAGGTAGAAAATGCAACGCATTTTATAATAAATATAAAATTATGTTTTGTTATTTTAAAAAATCTTATTTAAAAATATTGAATATAATAATTAGTTTTAAGCTTACTAATCTAATTTATTGTCATGAAATTTTGTTAAAAAAATAGGTGTATAATGACTAGTGATTTCTACCTTCATTTTTAATTTGTTTGTTGACAAGCATTCTCAATCGAGTTTGGCTTTAGTATAGGTAAGCTACTCTAATGCGTAAGTACTGTATGTGAATAGGTATTCAGGTCAACCTTATCCTTATTCCTATCTAAACTTTTTTCTTGTTTCTGTTCAGAGGGTTATAGCTTTTAAACCTTACTTTTTGAAGTGCAAACTTCGATCCGCGTCGTCATTGCCGAACTCTTTCGCAAGCGTGCAGGGGCTGTATATAATATTTGAGACAGCTAAAATAGATCTGTATAGATTTTACTTCTATCGGCAATCTCCAAATGATGATGATGTAATGACCGGGACCAACGTCATAACCGATGCACGAGGGCTTAGCAAAACTTACTACCCCAGTGGTGAGAAGTCCGACCCGGGATTCGAACGTTAATCATAGGTTAATCACTCGCCTAATAAACAATATTTTATTAGTACGATGAGCTAATCATTTATACATAAATATTTATTTACCCAATAATAATATCTACGAATTGTTTTATTTAGTTTGATAAAAATATGAGTCATCTTCGGAAACTATCAATCGACGTCTTGCGAGCGTAACATAGCGACGGTCTGACTTTTGGCTTGATTGCCTGATAAACATCCGTTCACATACATTTTAGGGATAAGATGGTCTTGCTATAGGTATATACATGCTGTGCCCCGAAGTTTCACTAACTCTATCGCTCTGCAAAATATCGTTCAGGTCTGTTTATAAATTTTGGCATTATAAAAACTAAACTGTCTGTTTTTATGTACGTATATTATATTGATATATAATATTGATATTATCATCATTATTAGCACTTTATTATTGACCCACAACTTGAGCAGATTTTTTTTTTTTATCGACTACAAGTTGGCCCTTGACTGCTATCACACCTGATGTTAAGTGATGATGCAGTCTAAGATGGAAGCGGGCTAACTTGTTAGGAATGAGACGAAAATCACCACCCCATTCGGTTTCTACACGACATCGCACCGGAATGCTAAATCGCTTGGCGATACGTCTTTGTCGGTAGGGTGGTAACTAGCCACGGCGAAAGCCTCCCACCAGCCAGATCAAGACAAATTAAGAAAAATCTCAATCTGCCCCGCCATGAATTGAACCTAGGACCTCCGTCTTATAAATCCACCGCGCATACCACTGCGCCACGGAGGTCGTCAGATTTCCTAAAGAAACGCGATATGAAGCTTACACATACCACGTTGCTGCCAAGCGGGTTGATTTGAGCTCTGTACAATTTGGTTGTCTATATTATAAATTAAATAGGTACAGCTTAATAAAATTAATATTGTGAATATTTGTAGAGAAGAGTAGTACCACTTTAATATTTTTTTGTTTTGACTTTCATTGGCAACCTAAGTAGAGCTCTGCTCGAAGTATATGTTCCTCTAGTGTTGCGCTCGTTTATGGGCGGCGGTAATCAGTTGCTTATTTTCCCGCAATTTATATATTAGGAAAAAGCTCTAATGTTAATGATTCAAATGACAGTTTTACTGTTGAAAGTGCTTTGATTTGTAAGAAATATTTACTGGGGACCAATAGTTATTTACTCAGTGTTTGCATCGGATATTACGTAGGCAATGTTATGTGAAATCGCTCTTGCGTTTAATATAATCTATTACCTAGTCTATGGAATAGTATTGTGACAGCGAATATCGTTAATTGGCACTTATATAACCAATACAAATATTTGTACCGGGATACGGATATCACACAGGATACTGGGACTGATAGTTGACATATTGTTTATTATAATGGTAGTAGTAGTAAAAGATAAAGTATATAGAAAGTATATTAGAAACAATAGTATGCTGAGATGGATGGCTTGGTCATGTCATGATTTATAAGGCGACAGTAAATGGGAATGTTGGAAGGGGAAGACCAAGGCGAACATTCCTGGACCAAATCCTGGACGCGATGTGTGTATTGTCATATAATATTTCATATCTAATATATAAAATTTCCCTGTCACAATGTTAGTTATCGTACTCCTCCGAAACGGCTTTACCGATTTTTACTAAATTTTGTATGCGTATTCAGCAGGTCTGAGAATCGGCTACTATCTATTTTTCATACCCCTAAGTGATAAGGGTTGTCCACCCCTAACATTGTATTTTATTTTTTTTGGAATTTTTTTTTATAATGTAGCATTAAAAATACATATAACCCTAAACTTTTACCCCTATACGATCAACCCCTATGTAAAAAAAATGTTTTCTAGAAATAATATACATGGCAAAACAACGTTTGCCGGGTACAGCTAGTTTATTTATAACTTGTAATATGAACATCAAACAAATAGACAGTGTTAAACAAATGAAATTAAATGTTGTAAGTATGTACATATGAAACGTGGAAAGTAAACGAAATAAAAATATGGAAATTGAAATATAACGCCCTGATGTTATTTTAGATTATGATGAAAAATGAAAATGTAGCGTCATTACACGAGGTAGCTAAAGTGGTTTAACCTCTTTATGCGTTTTAGCCTTTCGAGTGGAAGAAAAATGGCCTTCTTGCAACTGCAACACGTTTTCCAGATAGTGAATATAACTTTTAAAGAGAGAATGATACTAAAATTTTTTGATTTAAAAAGCAAATTAATTTATAATTTCTATTCCTGCAGTAGATAATAGCTGATAATTTGATTATTAAACTAATTTCGATACTTTCGTACGTACGTCGCTCACCTACACGCATCGTATATCGATGTCGATGTATAATCAGCCAAAACCGGAGCATTATTACGAGATAGCTTTACATTGTAGAGTCAACATACTCCTATCCTGAGATCATGTTATATATTTGTTTTCATCATGTATCATAAAATATATGTTAGGGATATGTCAATAATATAACAGCACCAACGAATTAGCGATAAAAGGAAAATTATTTACCATTAAAAATACTACTATTTAGTACTACATACTAGTTTAGTAGTAGTATTCAAAATTAACAAAATAGAGTACAAGTGGCAATGAGATCCATCTCTAAAATAGAACTGACAGACAGACATGACGACTCCGTGGCGCAGTGGTATGCGCGGTGGATTTATAAGGCGGAGGTCCTGGGTTCGATTCCCGGCTGGGCAGATTGAGATTTTTGTTAATTTGACTTGGTCTGGCTGGTGGGAGGATTTCGCCGTTGCTAGTTACCACCCTACCGACAAAGACGTACCGCCAAGTGATTTAGCGTTCTAGTACGATGTCGTGTAGAAACCGAAAGGGGTGTGGACTTTCGTCCTACTCCTAACAAGTTAGCCCGCTTCCATCTTAGACTGCATCATCACTTAACTTCAGGTGTGAAATCAAAGGCCAACTTGTCGACAAAAAAAGACAGAATAGGCAAGATTTACATGAAGAGGATTTACATGTAGAATCCTCTTAGGTGTCCGTGCATAAAATCTACTAAATAATTTTTGCTCTAACTAGAAACTATCTACCTACCCGAGATTTTTTCTAAAATAATGAACCCTGAAACTCTCAGACAACTGTTAACTGTGTATCGATAATCTAAAACGCATTTAAAATACGTGTCAATTCAATTAGCACGTTAACATTTTTAGCACGAAAAATACTGTTCATTATCATAATATACATAATTATAATAGACAAAAATAGAATACAAGTGGCAACCGTAAACGCAAGATCGGTCTCTAAAATAGCATACATTTACATGGAGAATCCTCTTTGGTCTCCGTGAGCAAACATCAACGCTACTAAATAATGTTTACTCTAGCTAGTAACTATATACCCGAGATTGTCTTGCTAAAATTAATAAACTCTAAACCCCTCATACAATCAGTATGTTAACTGTGTAGCTATAAAACTAATTACTACTTACTACTTAAAACGCATTTCAAATACATATGTACGTGTCAAATAACTTAACTATGAAACATTAACATCATTTAGCACGAAAAACATTGTATTTTTCGTAACATACATAATTGCAATAGACAAAAATAGAATACGAGTGGCAACCCTAAACACAAGATCGGTCTCTAAAATAGCTTACATTTACATGGAGAATCCTCTTTGGTCTCCGTGAGCAAACATCAAGGCTACTAAATAATGTTTACTCTAGCTAGTAACTATATACCCGAGATTGTCTTGCTAAAATTAATAAACCCTGAACCCCTCATACAATCAGTACGTTAACTGTGTAGCTATAAAACTAATTACTACTTACTACTTAAAACGCATTTCAAATACCTACGTGTCAAATAACTTAACTATGAAACAAAACATTAGCACGAAAAACATTGTATTTTTCATAACATTCATAATTACAATAGACAAAAATAGAATACGAGTGGCAACCCTAAACACAAGATCGGTCTCTAAAATTTTTAACAAAAAATAAAAACGCCTTCAAAACCCACTAAAAAGTAAAAAATAACTACGTCATTTACTTACTTTAATTTACTTAATCACATCTATGAAGTCGGTGCCACCCGAGCTTTCTACTTTAAAGTCTTTACCTAAACTTGGATGGCACCGACTTCATAGATGTGATTAAGTAAATTAAAGTAAGTAAATGACGTAGTTATTTTTTACTTTTTAGTGGGTTTTGAAGGCGTTTTTATTTTTTGTTAAAAATTTTTTATTTCATACTTTTTAGCGATTTATCAACAACGAACATACTCATAAACCTACTCGAACTAAACCATGAGTACCAATATTCACTAGCTACTTATAACATTCCGACGTCCCTGCAAAAGTGCCTATAAAGTTTGAAGAGTTTCCTCGAGTTTTCGTAGATCTGATCATTTGATCATGACTTAGTAAACATTAAACTAACTGGAAACTATAACCTGTCAAACTTCTCATTGAGACATATTAATCGAGCCCAATCACAAAGTAGCTACTGTAAACCGTTAAAGAGCTCCCTTAACTGTACTTCGTCTTCATCACCAGACCCTCAATGACAGTCACAGCCCATTTAAATGTAAAGTTCTCATCAAGACAAATTAATCGAGCCCAAACACAAGGTAGCTACTGTAAACCGTTACGGAGCTCCCTTAACTGTACTTCGTCTTCATCACCAGACCCTCAATGACAGTCACAGCCCCTTTAAATGTAAAGTTCTCATCAAGACAAATTAATCGAGCCCAAACACAAGGTAGCTACTGTAAACCGTTACGGAGCTCCCTTAACTGTACTTCGTCTTCATCACCAGACCCTCAATGACAGTCACAGCCCAATTAAATGTAAAGTTCTCATTGAGACAAATTAATCGAGCCCAAACACAAGGTAGCTACTGTAAACCGTTACGGAGCTCCCTTAACTGTACTTCGTCTTCATCACCAGACCCTCAATGACAGTCACAGCCCAATTAAATGTAAAGTTCTCATTGAGACAAATTAATCGAGCCCAAACACAAGGTAGCTACTGTAAACCGTTACGGAGCTCCCTTAACTGTACTTCGTCTTCATCACCAGACCCTCAATGACAGTCACAGCCCATTTAAATGTAAAGTTCTCATCAAGACCAATTAATCGAGTCCAAACACAAGGTAACTGTAGTAAATCGTCAAGGTGTTCTCTTATATATAGATCGGCTCCATCATCAGATCGACTCCAGACCTTCATCAAATTATAGTGCTTTTAAATACTTACCGAAAAAATTAACAAACGTACTTGTTGTCCCTACAATTTTTGAAAGTTCCCCTCGTTTTCTCCAGGATCCCATCATCAGATCCTAGTTTCCTTGTCATGGTACCACCACCGGACTATCTACTTTCCAACAAAAAAAAAATTATCAAAATCGGTTCATAAACGACGAAGTTATGCGCGAACACACATAAAAAAAAAAAAAAAAAAATATATATACGGTCGAATTGAGAAACGCCTTTTTTTTTGAAGTCGTTTAAAAATAGCTTACATTTACATGGAGAATCCTCTTTGGTCTCCGTGAGCAAACATCAAGGCTACTAAATAATGTTTACTCTAGCTAGTAACTATCCGAGATTGTCTTGCTAAAACTAAAAGTGCTGGGGCTTCATTGATGACACACCTACTTACCACTTCACAGTAAAGACTCGCACTCGGGTTTTCGGGAAGTACCTACAATTGACCTAAATAAATGACGCATTAGTTTTAAATTTAGCTGTTTCAAGCTCTACATAAGAATAAATCTACATATTCATTCGTTTAGATTCCGGTCTATAAGAATATCAGGATAAGAAGTAATCAAAGTTCTAGATCCGTGTCTTCTAGCCGTTCCAGAGTTTTAAATTGTGCAACGAATTTCTTTTTTTTTATTATTCACTAAAAAGTAAGAAATAAAATTTTTCAACAAAAAATAAAACCGACTCAAAACGCTCTAAAAAGTAAAAAATAACCGTGTCATTTAGTTGCTTTAATTTACTTAAGCATATCAAGGAGTCGGTGCCAGCCAAGGTTCCTACTTTAAAGACATTACCTAGAACCCACAAACTGCTTTACTACGTTAAATAAATGTTCCTTAAACTTGCTGGCACCGACTTCATAGATATGCTTAAGTAAATTAAAGCAACTAAATGACACAGTGTGTCATTTAGTTGCTTTAATTTTAACAAAAAATAAAAACGCCTTCAAAACGCACTAAAAAGTAAAAAATAACTACGTCATTTACTTACTTTAATTTACTTAATCACATCTATGAAGTCGGTGCCATCCAAGTTTAGGTAAAGACTTTAAAGTAGAAAGCTCGGGTGGCACCGACTTCATATATGTGATTAAGTAAATTAAAGTAAGTAAATGACGTAGTTATTTTTTATTTTTTAGTGCGTTTTGAAGGCGTTTTTATTTTTTGTTAAAATTTTTTTATTTCATACTTTTTAGTGCTTTATCAACAACAAACATACTAATAAATAACCTACTCGAACTAAACCATAAGCACCAATATTCACTAGCTACTTATAACATTCCGACGTCCCTGCAAAAGTGCATATAAAGTTTGAAGAGTTTCCTCGAGTTTTCGTAGATCTCATCATTGGATCATGACATAGTAAACATTAAACTAACTGGAAACTATAACCTTTCAAACTTCTCATTGAGACATTAATTAATCGAGCCCAATCACAAAGTAGCTACTGTAAACCGTTAAAGAGCTTCCTCAGCTGTCCTTCTTCTTCATCGCCAGACCTTCAATGACAGTCACAGCCCATCTAAATATAAAGTTCTCATTGAGACAAATTAATCGAGCCCAAACACAAGGTAGCTACTGTAAGCCGTTACGGAGCTCCCTTAACTGTACTTCGTCGACATAACTGTGTCATTTAGTTGCTTTTTTTCGTTTTTTACCTTTTAGTGCGTTTTGAGTCGAATCTATTTTTTTGGTAAAAAAAATTATTTTACGTTTCGGTACGTACCAAAAGCTTCACTAGTGATTCCCCGCGGTTTCTCTTCGCGTATAACAGGTATAAAGTTATATAGCCGAATGTTAAATAGCCTAAGTCACGCTTTTATTAGTCTGACTATCATAATACAAAGGAACACAAACGAATTTTTAGAATCTGACTTGTAGTTTGAGAGATTTTTGTGTTTAAACATACGAACAAATGAATGTATCCGTAGAGCGATTAGAGTTTTAAGCGGCTTCAACTAGTTACAGCCGGTAACCGTTAAAGATGAATATGCAGGCTCTAACTATAGATTTGCTGCCATATTAACTATTGCTGCAAATGGCTAGTCCTAGCGATATGTACTATGTACTTGTTGGCCGACACAAAATGAATGATTTCCTTTATGTAACTTGTTTATTTGCAGCTCACATTAGGTGTAGAGCTTATAACCGGGTGAAACTGGGTCTATCTAGCCCTCGTGCCGGATAGGTACTATATTTGCCACGTTCTAAACTTAGATTAAGTTATTTACGAACATGAAAATTCACTTAGGTGCTATTGTGTGTTGAAGTGTACTTAAGTTATGTTAGCAGAAAGGTTGTTAGTAAGGCTTTTTTTTGCATGCATAATAGGTAAGTAGGGCAACTAGTAAGTAATTTATACTGGGGCTGTATGGGTTATTAATGGGGCTATATGTGTAAATCGGAAACTATACCACATAAGGAAACTTGGACTTGGGAAAATTTCATTTATACATCATGAAATTAGTTGATACTAGAGATTCATCTTGTAACCGACTTCCGGAAAGGAGGAGATACTATTTTTGGCTGTATGTATATGTTTTTATATATTACTAGCTGACCCGCCAAACGTTGTTTTGAATTAAAAATTAGATGTAAATTAGATGGTTGTCGATTCTCAGACCTGCTGAATAGGCGTACAAAATGTGGTAAAAATCGGTAAAAACGTTTCGGAGGAGTACAGTATTAGCCATTGTGACAGGGAAATTTTATATATTAGATGTTCATCGATAATTATTTTCATGAATTGTAGGCCAAGTTTTTATTCGATTGTAGTTAAAATATGTGGCATTTGATTTTCTAGATGGCTTCAATATTTAAAAAGAAATGATTAATAAAATGAGTTTATGACTATTTTGTAACGGTTGTTTGTTAAAATAATTGCATTTACATACACATGAAAATAAAACGCCTTAAAATTATACTTGAATAGTAAAAACCTCTCTTTGATAATACATTAAAATGCCCTTCCCACCATTTTAAAGAAAATCCCTTTAATAATTAGAGAAGTATTTTATGGGAAATTTGTGGATACATACTCTCTTGACTTTTTATATACGTCATTGAAGACCTCAAAAATTTTTAACAAAAAATAGAACCGACTCATAATGCACTAAAAAGTAAAAAATAACTGTGTCATTTAGTTGCTTTAATTTAATTAAGCATATCTATGAAGTCGGTGCCAGCCAAGTTTAAGGAACATTTATTTAACGTAGTAAAACAGTTTGTGGGTTCTAGGTAACGTTCTTGAAAGTAGAAACCTTGACTGGCACCGACTCCTAGATATGCTTAAGTAAATTAAAGCAACTAAATGACACGGTTATTTTTTACTTTTTAGTGCATTAGTGAATTTTTTGTTAAAAATTTTTATTTCTTACTTTTTAGTGATTTATCGCCACGTAACGTACTCGTACTATACTGTCATACTATATTATATGGCACTTGTAGCCAAAAAGCTACCGATACCGAGTCAAAACACAGAAATCGCTGTAAGCGTGCCTCCAAAATTTGAAGAGTTCCTTCAATTTCCCCAGGATATCATCAGCAGATCCTAACATGAGGACAATGGGACCACCTTGGATGTATGCCCTTTCTAATAAAAAAAAAATTATCAAAATCGGACAACACTGTAAAAAGTTATGCGTGGTCATACATAAAAAAAAAAAAACAAATATACGTGTCGAATTGAGAACCTCCTCCGTTTTTTTTTCGTCGGTTAAAAAGTTGTTTACGTTTAATGACCTAAGCCGGACGGAGCATAGTAATCATGCCCTCGAAACGAAATTCCAGCGATGGCCGGTAGACGTTCGCATCTTTACACTGAATGCTAAAAATAAGGAAATCAATTCTCGCACACTACGTTTATAGCAAACCGCATACAGTCAGGTGATTCCGCTTTAACTACGTAAAAAGTTCTTTACGGCATCTACGTGAATATGACGGAAAAAGTTTTTTATTGTTTCAAACGTAAACGATATAAGAGTTTGTCGAACTCTGTGAGCATACAGGTTTTATCGAACAAACAAGATACTATAGGCATAAAATATAGCCTACACGCGAGACACTTAGGTTTATACAATAAATCAATCAACTATTATCAGCTCGTTCTATATTTTGACAAAATCGACTTTGGTGTGTGTCTCTAGGGAAAGACATTGTAGACATTCCTAAATTCTACTGTCTTTCAAACTCCAATTATGAGTATTATGACGGATTCGCTGTAGGTCTATTAATATGAGCGCAGTATTTTAGTCTGCCCAGGCCAAGAACCAGAAAAAAAATAGAGAACACTCGACCTAATGGATAAATGAATATTCTTTTGAGGCTCGGACCTTGACTAAGAGAGATGTTGGGAGTTTGGTATTATAGTTCTACGTTTGGGTGCCGTAAGAAATCGAAGACCTAAGTCGTAACTTACGATTTAGGTAGTTTCATGATCCACGATTTCTTCGGTCATCGTTTCAATGTAGTTTGTGTTTCGAATGATTGTACTTACTTCTACCACACGCATATGTTTCGATGTCAGCTATCAGTTACAGGTATACGATAATGACCGGAATAGACAGACTCCTGAGATAAGGGGATTTGACAACACAAACTTCTTAATTTCGGGCTGCTAGATTGACACATGATTTTTTTTTATCGACTACAAGTTGGCCCTTGACTGCTATCACACCTGATGTTAAGTGTTGATGCAATCTAAGATGGAAGCGGGTTAACTTGTTAGGAGTAGGATGAAATCCATACCCCTTTCGGTTTCTACACGACAACGTACCGGAACACTAAATCGCTTGGCGGTACGTCTTTGTCGGTAGGGTGGTAACTAGCCACGGCGAAAGCCTCCCACTAGCCATACCAAGACAAATTAAGAACAATCTCAATCTGCCCCGCCGGGAATCGAACTCAGGACCTCCGTTTTATAAATCCACCGCACTCGCCACTGCGCCACGGAGGTCATCAACATTTGTTACTAAACAGGTAGTGAATTGACCATCAAGCCAGTTAACAAAGATGTTGATATATTGTTTTGTTCGCAAGGTATACGGATGTCGGAAGGCAGACACGGGGAAGATGTACGCGATGAAATGTCTCGACAAGAAGCGGATCAAGATGAAGCAGGGCGAGACGCTCGCTCTCAACGAGAGGATCATGCTCTCTCTAGTCAGTACCGGGGTAAGTGGATCTTGGTGACGTTTTTTAGCCTATTTTAAGTTTCTTTTTGGTAATTTGTGTTTCATTTTACATGCAATTTAGGATTATTTTGAAACATAGAAAACGAATTAGCGAAACTGTAAAACTTAAATCTCATTTGGCCAAAGTTTTAAAAGGCAGATTATAACCTAACAGCGTCTTCTTACGAAATAATGTTTGAAAAAAAATATGCATAAATTTCAATGACAAGCCACAGTCCGTATTGCGGGACTTCTAAATTAATGTAACTTGTAAGTAGGTTAACCTAAAAAAATCGCGAACGAATGTGCTAAAGACCGAAAACTATCTGACTATAAAATACGAGAAAAATTGAATATTGCAGTAGTACCAACGGTAAACTATAGATCGTTGGTACTACTGCAAAATTCAGTTTTTCCGCTAAAACTAGACACCGCAAATATGTAACTTTCATGTTGCCAGCACTGTTCTATCGTTTCACAGAAAAGTAAAAAGAATGTTTGTCTCGACTTAAATGGGAGATGTAATAAATCGTTATATTATTTCTGTGAAACGTAGGGTCAGTGAAAGCATACGGGCGAATCTACAATCAGAAGATATTGTTATGATTACAATGGCGTTTGATAATAAGAGAAGGGTTTCATGTCTTTGTTTCAATTATTATACATTTGCGAAGATATAGCCGTCTAGTCCGATGATATAGTGATGAACTGTTGAATGTCTTTGCTTTTTAACCCTAGAGAGCTAACCTTCCCATATACCCCTTTAAAGCTAACCATTCGGGACTTGAAGTATATAAATTCATAAAACGATACATATATCTGAAAATTTAATATTTTATTACGTTAAACATGTATTATTCTATTGAATAAAATAGTATTTTTCGTATTTTAACAAAAAATATAATCGAACACACTACTGTTTTGAGGTCGATATAAACCCTTAATTGGAAAAAAACTATAAAAAAATTTACAACAAAAAATACAAATATTATATCAAAATAAATAAATTTTAAATTTTTAGAAAAATCAACTTTCTGTTTACCACAAAATGCGGTGTGGTATTTTGTGGTAACACAATGTATATACGCAATATATCCTTTTCTGTGGGGACTAATATCACAAATTTTACTTCTTCTGCTGTTTGTAGCTTCAGTTGATATAAGACTGGTTGACCAGTGACTCTCACTTTCACCTTGACCTTCATCATTCTTCCACCCTTCCCCTTTAAAGATATCTTTATTTTATTTTTCACGTGTGGGCATAGTAACCATTTCTAGCCGGCCATGAAGTTTCTTTACAAATATATTCTACATCCGCTATATTTCTTAGAGTACACATTGGTCTTCTGGCGACATCTACAATATTTAACTATTTGAATGACTCTTCCTGTCGACCAAACTAAATCACTTCGGATATTGCTTAGTGAAAAGTAAAATACTGCGGAATTTTTCACCGATGACGAAGGTGAAGAACGATTTTGGTGGTATGGAAAACTTTCTTCATTATCAGAAAGCTCATATTGAATATCGCTTTCTACTTCATCCCCTTCCAAGTTATCTCAGAGCATCTCTAGTATCAGTCTACATGTGGACACCTGCTAGTTCGATCCATCCTCGCAATAATTTCATCGGCAGGATGACGTAACCGAAAAAAAGTACATACGTTAGTTGCAGTAATAATATACACAAAAGCTAACCATTCGTCAAAACGACGAACATTTTTGTAATATATCTGTAAATCATGTACTTATCGGCAAAACGCCGTCGTCACCGCGAGTCCTTTGAGTGGCAAAGCAATCAGCGCGCGCAAAGAAAAGAGAAAAAGATATTTCTATTTCGTGTTCGTCAATTTGACGAAGGTTAGCTCTCTAGGGTTAACTATGTTCGTTTGCATTTAGAATACAGTGCTAGCCCCGCTCCCTAACCAATCAGATTACAGCACACAACCGTCGCGAAGCTATGCCTTCAACTGGTCTCTGTAAACTTGACCTTGTAATTTAAAAAAAAAAATGTTTGATTGTTTAGAGAGCGGGGTTTGGCCGGCGCTCACTGCATTCTGAATGTGATCGAACTGTAACTATGCCTTATGCAAATTTACGCAAATTTTACTAAGTGTAAAGTAAACTATGGCTTAGCGGTTTTAAAATATCCAACAAATATTCATTTTAAAAACAAGTTAACGTCAGGGTAATAGAGCGTTTTGTGATAACCCTTAGATCTCTTAAACTAAACAACGGATTTTAATGTTGTTTTCATCAATAGATAGAGTGATTCACGAGGAATTTTTATACGTATAATTCAATAAAGAAAGTAGGTGTAGTAAAAAAAAATGGAGTAATTTTTCGGTTTTCGTACGATCACGATGCTATATTAAAGATGAAGAATTGTGAGATAAAGAAAACTTACACAAAGAGCGTGTATTGTGTTTGTGACGCTTATCATTGTTGGTGATAAGTCGATTGTGTTTTCCTCAGTTTTCCTCACTCCGTGGAACTTTGCCGCCGAGTTTCCGTGTTGTTACTAGCACGTACTAAAGTGCTGGATTTATTTGCGTACTCCTGTGTTACCCGACATAAAGATTTGCTTGAATATCATTAGAATATTCAAGGAATATGCAGAAGTTATTATTGTTACTATTGTTTCCGATTGAAAGTTGATTAAGGCCTGTGTGCACCAAGATTTCGGTTATCATAACCAACGGTTAACATAAGCTTAACGTAAAATTTACTGTTCACGACAACTCGTACGCCGGTTAAGGACGTAAACCAGGCGGTTATCTTAACCGACCTTTCGTCTTTAACGTAACTTTTGGTTATGATAACCGAAATCTTAGTGCACACAGGCCTAAGTACCTATATTTAATATAATCACATACACACAACACAATGGTATAAATTTCGTATTTTTCATATGAAAGTATCAATATATACCTTTTCTGAACAGCGAGTCGTATTGTAAAAATTCTCTTTGAATATGATAACCAGACTCATGAGGAGTGACATAGGTAAAGTTATCTCCTGATATTCCCACGGGAACGGGAACTACGAAGGTGAAACCGCGGGCGTCAGCTAGTCATAATACTATCTAAATACGTGTGTTGTCATTATAAGATATACCGTTTTTGATTGAAGAATAATAATTAACTTTTATTTGAGAAAGATAGCGATTATGATACTTAACAATTTTTCTTCATACTGAAAATTATATTATTTTCATAGTTATTGTCATTATTACCAGCTTATTTTAATGGCCCGGTGTATAAAGATATCGTTAGACTCTACTAGTAGACATTAGAAAAGAGTCAAACAATGATTTTAAGTCCTATAAAAATTTTTAACAAAAAATAGAACCGACTCCAAACGCACTAAAAAGTAAAAAATAACTGTGTAATTTAGTTGCTTTAATTTACTTAAGCATATCTATGAAGTCGGTGCCAGCCAAGTTTAAGGAACATTTATTTTACGTAGTAAAGCAGTTTGTGGGTTCTAGGTAACGTCCTTGAAAGTAGAAACCTTGGCTGGCACCGACTCCTAGATATGCTTAAGTAAATTAAAGCAACTAAATTACACAGTTATTTTTTACTTTTTAGTGCGTTTGGAGTCGGTTCTATTTTTTGTTAAAAATTTTTATTTCTTACTTTTTAGTGATTTATCGCCACGTAGCGTACTCGTACTATACTGTCATATTATATTATATAGCACTAGTAGCCAAAAAGCTACCGATACCGAGTCAAAAACTGAAATCGCTGTAAGCGTGCCTCCAAAATTTGAAGAGTTCCTTCAATTTCCCCAGGATATCATCAGCAGATCCTAACAAGCGGACAATGGGACCACCTTGGATGTATGCCCTTTCTAATAAAAAAAGAATTATCAAAATCGGACAACACTGTAAAAAGTTATGCGTGGTCATACATAAAAAAAAAAAATATACGTGTCGAATTGAGAACCTCCTCCGTTTTTTTCGTCGGTTAAAAAGGCTATAAGCCCGTCATTGGAACAGCGTGGTGGTATAAGTACAAATCCACTTTTTACTTAAAAATATACACCATCTATGATCTATTAATCGTTGATTTATAAGTAGATGCTACTAGTACTAATAGTAACTTGTTATTGGCAAGTACTCGTAGTTTATATTTCGTAAAAGTTTGATTCATGTTTATATCAGAAGCTATCAGATGGTTTATCGATAGCTCGCTTTGATTCATTACAATCTTCACAATACCTATATGGGTCATAAACGATATGACGTCTGAGTACTGTGACCATGCTTTACTGTATTTCTATTATCTACTTTTATTACTACTACTAAGGAAGTTGTGTGCATAAAAACAGGAATTTATTTTCTTAAATTAAATAATATTTTATATTATGTTTAAATAGTAAATAGCAGTGAATTTGTCTGTTTGAATTTAAGATTTTCATTTTTCAGGATAAAATACATTCTATAGTCTTTCAGAGGTTATGTCTCATTCCAGGCTTTAATCTATCTTTGTACCAAACTAATAATTTTTTTATCTTTCCCACTTTTACTTTATTACACAGTTACTCCTTGATTGACCTGGTGCAAGTACTGATGCAATTTCAAATGGAAGCGGGCTAAATTGTTTCGGGTAGGATAAAAATCCACACGCCTTTCGGTTATCATTAATCAAAAATAAACATTAAATCTAAAAACAAAACAAAATTATTGTAAAGTCAATATCTCTTAAAGATGCAATGATTCTTTAACACTTTATATAGGATCCAAAATACGATAACAGGATATATGACATGCTTTGCTACCATATTAAATTGAAACCCATAAAGAAGTTTAAGAAATTGTTTGTACGAGATTTATCGACGCCTTTGTCACGTCCCACAACAGTTGTTCAGATTTATTAGTCTGGTGCTACAGTACACGCAAACGTGGTGACCCTACATCAGTAACATAAACGATATCCAGTCAATTGGACTGAAACGAATTGGCTCGCCAGCGATTTGTCGTCCCCCGATCCAATTCAGTTGCATTTTGTGGCGGGGGAATTTAAATTTGTCTGCATTTTTACTGTCCTGACGCTTTCTATTCCGATGTGAGGTGCATTTAGCACTTCTGTGGCATTCATGTCTGGGCGACTGAGCTGTGCTCTGTGATTTTATTAAGACCGATACTTTTTGACGTGACAACGTCTTATAATTCGATAGAGCCGGCTGCACGCACGAAAAAACATGACTCATGCGGCGTTACCTCGCTTTGAGGCGTTCCAGTAAGGCTTTGAAAAGCACACTGAAGCACAATCGCTTTTTTTCACAAAAACTACTGAATGGATTTTAATGAAACTTCACAATAATATAGTTTACTAGAATAACACAGGACACATTTTATCGTGAAATTCCCACGGGAACGAGGAATAGATACGCGGGTAAAACTGCGGCCGTCCTCTGGTCTCTTATAAAAAGATATATGGATAATAGAGCACACATATATTATGTGGATCCATTAGTCTTCTAGTTGTTGTGACATTATATTATTATATTATTATAGTGCAGTTGAAAAATGGACTAAACAGATTTATCACAACATTTCATAAAGTAGTGATATAGTGATCTGATTTTGTTGACCCAAAATGTAGAAAATCAATTAACTATAATAGAATAATAATCATCATAAGCATCATCATATCAGCCTATAGACGTCCACTGCTAGAAAAGCCTTTTTAGGCACTACCAAACAATGATATTAGAGCCGCCTGTCCCTGCGACACGTTTAATGTCATCAGTCCATCTGGTGAAGGGCCGTCCAACACTGTGCTTTTCTGTACGGGCTCGGTATTCTAGCACCTTGAGCTCTCATTAACTCTTTGAACTATGTGCTCGGCGTATTGTCACTTCAGCATATCGTTTACTTTGGTTCTTCTGCGGATCTCCTCATTTCCGATTCCATCATGTAGAGATAAGACTACAAACATTGTTCTCTACTTCGCCCGCTGAGTAATGCCAAGCCTTATGAGGCCAATAATTACTCTACAATAGAATATATTAATGATTAATTAATTAATAAGTAATTGATAATGAATAAGTAAGTAAGTCACAATCACTAGGAATAGGTATATCTATAAGTTTCTCTGCGTCTATAAAACCGAGGCAGAGGTTTTGAGGCTCCATGAATCTATAACAACCATTAAATATTGCTAGGTTAGTTTTAGTATGCTATGTACTAGTTAGGCAACCTACTCAAAAGCACACCCACATACGAACTATAGGACTTTTAATGATAAAGGACTTATGAAAGCTGGTCTAAGTCTCTAAAATAGTCTAATACTGAATTAAACATTTTAAAGTATAAGAAAACGGCCCGTCATTCCACTTAGCTCTCGACTATTTTATTCGTGACCTAAAAGCCTCACCGTAGTTCAACAAGGCCGCCGTAGCTACCCGAAGTTTATAAAACGGGACCCGACTCCGGAGTCATAACTTATTACATTTACATGTAGGCTTAAGTTATAACGCGAGTTCCTTTAGCCGTGGCCTTGTTTTGAGGATCTGGATTCTGCGACGCTGTATTTCAGACTTTGCGCTGCGTAAAATCGGAAGACATTTATTATTTGCTAGTACAAGTTTTATGGACGTTGGATCGGGACTCAATATGCTATATACGACCATAGACTGTGTCTACAGTCTAGAGTTCTACTTTGTCGTATTTTTTATTTGTACGAGTGAA
Source organism: Mycalesis mineus (assembly GCA_034621355.1). Lineage (NCBI taxonomy): Eukaryota > Metazoa > Arthropoda > Insecta > Lepidoptera > Nymphalidae > Mycalesis > Mycalesis mineus. The sequence continues at coordinate 8,989,086 of CM067894.1, read as the reverse complement.
AATCATTATATAAAATTTATTTTGGGTTTTACATATTGTTTATACGAGTTAAAATTCAATTAAAAAATGTCGCGATATTTTTGATTTCAGTTGGAGAGTAACAACTTTAATGTCAGAGTTTCTTTTCATCATTATAGAAAAACACCAATACATTTTGATTGACTTATTGGCTCTCCAACGTAAATATACCTATAGCTAGAATTGATCCTGTCATATTTTATCATGCTCAATATATCGTTTAGACTTTACGATGCCACATGCAGACAGACACACGTCAAAATATGATTACTTGGCTGGTAGGAGGCGTCGGCCGTGGCTAGTTAACACTCTGTCAACAAAGAAATACCGCTAAGCTATTTAGATTTTTACACGCTTTTTATTAGCTTCACTTGTATGTCAGTTTGTCAGTATGTCAGTATGTAACTTGTATGTGTGTTCGGGCATAACTTCGTCGTTTATGAACCGATTTTGATAATTCTTTTTTTCTTGGAAAGTAGATAGTCCGGTGGTGGTGCCATGACAAGGAAACCAGGATCTGACGATTTACTGTATTTACCTTGTGTTTGGGCTCGATTAATTTGTTTTGATAAGAACTTTACATTTAGATGGGCTGTAACTGTCATTGAGGGTCTGGTGATGAAGACAAAGTACAGTTAAGGGAGCTCCGTAACAGCTTACAGTAGCTACCTTGTGTTTGGGCTTGATTAATTTGTCTCGATTAGAAATTTACATTTAGATGGACTGTGACTGTCATTGAGGGTCTGGTGATGAAAACGAAGGACAGTTAAGGGAGCTCTTTAACGGTTTACAGTAGCTACCTTGTGTTTGGGCTCAATTAATTTGTCTCAATGAGAACTTTACATTTAGATGGGCTGTGACTGTCATCAAGGGTCTGGCGATGAAGACGAAGGACAGCTGAGGGAGCTCTTTAACGGTTTACAGTAACTACCTTGTGTTTGGGCTCGATTAATTTGTCTCAATGAGAACTTTACATCTAGATGGGCTGTGACTGTCATTGAGGGTCTGGCGATGAAGAAGAAGGACAGCTGAGGGAGCTCTTTAACGGTTTACAGTAGCTACCTTGTGATTGGGCTCGATTAATATGTCTCAATGAGAAGTTTGAAAGATTCCAGTTGGTTTAATGTTAACTAAGTCATGATCTGATGATGAGATCTACGAAAACTCGAGGAAACTCTTCAAACTTTATTGGTAGGATGTCTTGTTGACACCGATCCGGCGGAAAGAGGTGTGGATTTCTTCCTACAGCTAACAAGTTAGCCCGCTTTCATCTTAGATTGCATCATAAATAAAAAAAACTGTGCATATTTGATGTGCAAGAGAACTATAAAACAAGAGGGTATATATAAATAAATGTAAAGGAGGGTGTATTGGTATATCCCTTAACATCCCATTATTACGTCGGGTTCTAAAAACGCATGTGTCACATAAACACGAAACATAAAGCTTAAAAGCGTAACTATATAGCACACTATCGTTAGCTTTGAACTTGAAGTCTTAATGCATCACGGTGAATTGAGACGAATAGCTATGCTTATCTTTTACGAGCGTCCGTCTGGTGTGACGGCGCCTCTTTGTCTGCCAGGCGTATCGCACCAAGCGCCGAACGGGAACAACCACTATCTCGACTTACCGCTGTATCTAACTTTAGATTGAGAGCCTGCGAGTGCGACGCCCGGTCCTTTGAGTTTTATGAAAGCTGCAAGTTTGTCAACCTACAATAGGCATCTAAGTATAATAGGCAACTATGTGACAGATTTATAGGCTCTAGCGAAGGGTTGTCACAAAGCTGAACAGAAAAGTGTCTGACGACTGGTTTATTCTTTTACAATAAGAGCCCACTCCCTTGTAAACCTACTAACTACCAGTGGCATGCACTGCCTACCATGAGGACACATTACGAACCAGTATTGGAGTGGGAATTTTCTATTTCGTGTAGTTAGTACCTATAGTGCCTACCCTAGTTACAAACCTTGTGCACGCCGCTGGTAACTACTTACTACTACTTCCATAGCTATAAAAGCGTCCGTCTGGTGCGAAGCTGGCGGCGCCTCCTTGTCTGCCTGGGAACAAGACAGCCACTATCTCTATACATTTACCGATTAAACAGAGAAAGAAAAAGAAGATCTAGACATTCGTTATTTTATCAAAGCTGAAAATTTGTCAGCTTGTGCTTCTATAATATATCTCATTTGTCCTAAATTAAGGTTTTGGACTCCTTGAAATTAACTAGCTCCCAAAACAACTGCGGTCCAAATTCTATAGGAACATGGCCTGAAAAACTTTCCTGTATAAAATGTCTGGCCCTCACAGGCTACTGGTGTTCTTGCTCTTCAATACAATAGCAACATGATTTAAGATCGATCACATTTAGCTCATGTCTCAGTCTTTCGTCTTTTAGAATGATGAAGCACTTTTGTCTTATGTCTGTCTGGCAAGTTAAAACTGCGCTCCTCCTTTTTATTATTTTAGTTTAAAATTGACTATTTGTAACAGCTATGTTATTTACATTGTCCGATTGTAATTTAAAAATTCAAAATCGTTTATTTCCCTAGCTTAGTTACATGCACTCTTGAAAAATCGTGTCAGACTATTTTGTAGTGATTATCACAGGTTCGGAATGCATGTTTCATTATTTACGGTATATTTAATTATTTATTATTCATAGATTTATTTTATCATTACCATCCTATTATAACAATCCAATACATGGCCTAGTCTTACTTCCTTATAGGAGAATGGGATTAAGCATAAATCAACCCTGATCCACAGCGGGTTGATGAGCTTAGGGTGAGAATGTTTAATTCTGTATCCATCCCTGTCATATGGTAATGATAGTGATTGGGACCGACGGCTTTGTTCTCTTCGAGGCAAACTGTCTGTACCTCTACCAGCTTTCCGACTATTTACTAAGAATTTCTTGGTAGAAAGAAAAGTTCTATATTTCAGGCTATCAACGAGGCAGTGCTAGATTTATTTCTTTGTTTTTCACATTACGCTCGATGTATTTGTTACATTTTTAGGCGTTCGCCGTTATCGTATCGCGGCCCATCAATCAAACGGGCAGCGCAAAGATAATGTCTGAAGTGATCGCAAAAATATAATTCGATTACAACATGTTCATGAAGTGGCCTGTTCGATAATTTCTATGTGCCACCAGTTTTTGACTGCTACTTTCTTTGTTGCTATCAATATTATTTTTGATATCAACGTTTCTGATAGCGTGCACTTCATACATACATAAACACACTGCCTATCTTGAGTACAAATTACAAACTAATATTGGAGAAAGTTAGTACCTATAATGCCTACTCTAGTTGTAAACCTTGTGCACGCCACTTGCTCTTCAGGCGTTTGTGTTTATTGCACATGATTATTTTTTTTTCAAAGTAAAGGTGTAAGTTCGTAGCCGACCGCAGATGACTTAAGTTGCAGTGAAGCTATACTTACTAATTCCTATGTGTTTTTATGTACACGACGTTTTGTAGGCTACAAAAGATATTTCATAGACATTCATACGGTTTGTATGCGACCGATGCTGAAATACATCGTCTGCAGTTGTCGTCGCGGTCGGCTACAAACTAAGACTAAATAATCATCTTCTATTCTATTTTCCAAACACACTCTGTATAGAAAGGAGGTTTGGAGCCTAGAGAACTTAGCTGTTCCGATATGTGATGGCGGGCTTAGAGGGATATCTGTCTCTGTATGCAGAACCCGTGACTTATGTGCTCTCTGAGACACTGAAGTAACATCACCAATTTCTTGACTTCTGTCTGTTACTAAAAATTCTTTGGATGATAGAAAAACTCTACATTTCGGACCCTATTACGATCCAAAGCCTATTTTTTTAACCGACGAAAATAAACGGAGGAGGTTCTCAATTCGACACGTATATTTTTTTTTTTTTTTTATGTATGACCACGCATAACTTTTTACAGTGTTGTCCGATTTTGATAATTCTTTTTTTATTAGAAAGGGCATACATCCAAGATGGTCCCATTGTCCGCTTGTTAGGATCTGCTGATGATATCCTGGGGAAATTGAAGGAACTCTTCAAATTTTGGATGCACGCTTACAGCGATTTCGGTTTCGTGTACTGTTACAGTAATATATAATATACTATAACAGTATAGTACGAGTACGTTACGTGGCGATAAATCACTAAAAAGTAAGAAATAAAATTTTTTAACAAAAAATAGAACCCTCCAAACGCACTAAAAAGTAAAAAATAACTGTGTAATTTAGTTGCTTTAATTTACTTAAGCATATCTAGGAGTCGGTGCCAGCCAAGGTTTCTACTTTTAAGGACGTTACCTAGAACCCACAAACTGCTTTACTACGTAAAATAAATGTTCCTTAAACTTGGCTGGCACCGACTTCATAGATATGCTTCAGTAAATTAAAGCAACTAAATGACACAGTTATTTTTTACTTTTTAGTGCGTTTGGAGTCGGTTCTATTTTTTGTTAAAAAATTTTTTTAAACAAACGATCAAGCCATTAAATTATAATAATTACTTTAATGAGATTAAAGGTGCTATTTAAACTTATTAATGTAGTTATTATAATTTAAATGCCTGTTCTTGCCTTCCTATTAAATTAATAACACCTATTTTCCGTACATATATCGCCAGTTCAAACAAGAGTGAAACTAGAACGCGGATGCATTGATATGAGTGACCTGTTAGTGTTATTTTCATGTTACCACCTGGGATTACATATAGCTACTGCATGAGTGTGAGCTCTACATACTCTCTTTTTTTTATCGACTACATGTTGGCCCTTGACTGCTATCACACCTGATGTTAAGTGATGATGCAATCTAAGATGGAAGCGGGCTAATTTGTTAGGAGGAGAATGAAATCCTTTCGGTTTCTACACGACATCGTTCCGGAAAGCTAAATCGCTTGGCGGTACGTCTTTGTCGGTAGGGTGGTACTAGCTACGGCGAAAGCCTCCCACCAGCCAGACCAAGACAAATTAAGAAGAATCTCAATCTGCCCCGCCGGGAATCGAACCCAGGACCTTCGTCTTATAAATCCCACGCGCATACCACTGCGCCACGTAGGTCGTCAAAGATGAAATCGTCTCTTCTGCAAAGATGAAGGCCTGGCCCTGTAGTGGGCTATTAATAGGCTGATGATGATCATGGTGACTGAATAAGCATGGCGCCGTTGGTGTAGTGGTTAGCCTATGTGGCTTCAGATCTCAGGCTGAGAACCCAGGACCTTCCTGTCCTGGGTTATGGTCTAGAATAATACTGAGATTTCCTTTCTTCTAAGAGTTTTTTAGTGAATTCTAAGTCCGAATTTGGAAACGTGGTGTTACACCCTCGTGCCTCAGAGAGCACTTTAAGCCTATCGCTATTATTCATCTGATCTTGATCAACATCTGATTGTGATAGGTAGTTATAAAATGCAACATTATAACCCTAAGCCCAACAACGTTTTGGGTCTAAGCTCCATGTCCTATATGGAGGGTGGTCTGGCCTTGTAGTGGGTTTAAGGATTAAGGTTCTGATCTTATGATGAATGTCAGGATAAAAAGTGACAGATTTATTAATGTTTTAATTGAGGGTATAATGTGAAATTTCCAGTCGAAATTTCACCTAGTCAAATCAATAGTTGCGGTGTGAAGGAGTAACAGACATACACACAAACTTTCGCCTTTATAATATAAGTGTGATACTATCGACCTTCGGATCTGCCTAACGGATTACGTTGTATAATGTTTCGTACATCATAATTGAAGTTCGCCGTAACACTATATGAATCATTCAATTGCGCTTGTCACGGCGCCGCGTGTAAACAAATGGACGCATTCATCACAATACTCGGTTAATATTTCCGCTTCGGGCAATACGTCGTCATAATGTTGCACGGGGTTCATTGTTTATACGCCATTCCGCCTTTCGTCTAGCCAATGCGTCAGGCTATATTTGTTTTCTTACGTCCCACCGGGTATTTCATATCAACTGAAAACAGCGAATTGTTCTGTGAGCGAAAATAGAACATATTGTACGTGTGTGTTGTGTACACAGTAATGGGAAAACGGTTTCCGTTTATAGAAAATTGTGTTTTATTATTTGCACCTTAAATAAAGTCGAGATGAAATTATGTCGTACTGCAAAGTGATACCTTACAAACAAAACATGCAGTAGGGAGAATTTTGTAGTTTGTGCATCGAAAAGCAAAAAAATTAACCGGCCGCCAAACTGCAATATCTATTGAATTTTGCCTTTAAAATATCTGTACAAACTAATCATCTTTTGTATTTCGGCGTGCCAGTATTTCTAATTGTGACTTCCCAATCTTCCCTGTCCTTGACCAGATTAAACGTAGAAAATTAAACTGGACTAGGCACGTTTTACGCTGAACGTGTTTTTTTTCTCGACTACAAGTTGACCCTTGACTGCTATCGCACCTGATGTTAAGTGATGATGCAGTCTAAGATGGAAGCGGGCTAACTTGTTAGGAGTGGGACGAAAATCCACACCCCTTTCGGTTTCTACACGACACCGTACCAGAACGCTAAATCGCTTGGCGATACGTCTTTGTCGGTAGGGTGGTAACTAGCCACGACGAAACCTCAATCGGCCCCGCTGGGAATCGAACCCAGGACCTCTGTCTTATAAATCAATGTTTGATGTCGTTTAAAAGTCCTTCCAGTAGTTTTTAGAGAGGGTAAACGAAGGCGTGGCAAGGCCAAGGAAACTTGGAATCAATCAGTATGGGCCAGGATTGAGGACTGCCGATTTGTCCTGGATCATACATACAAAGACTTAAGAAAAAGCACAGATACAAATACCGACTAAAGTGAACATAAGGAATTACTATCTGAATTCTTTACTCACCCATTGTAACAAAAACTTGTGTTATATCTTGACTAATTGATAAATACGTCACATATTTATCAATTATACAAGAAAATCCTGAATAGTTTTGTGAATCATACAGAAAACCCGATGTGAATGCGGTGACGTCACGCACTTATACGTATTAAGACTAAATTAGTTCTAGGTAAAGAAAAGTCTACGTAATATACTACGTAAAGTTTTATTTCCCCAATTGTAATTATGGGATTGTTGCATTGGGGCCTTGTAATTAAATATAAAAATAATCGATTACATAAAGATGTATAACATTATTATTATTCTTTATTTGTAATCCACACGCAATAGAAAATACAGTATATTAACAAATAAAAATAATAAAAAATAACTGTGTCATTTAGTTGCTTTAATTTACTTAAGCATATCTCTAGTAAATTAAAGCAACTAAATGACACAGTTATTTTTTACTTTTTAGTGCGTTTTGAGTCGGTTCTATTTTTTGTTAAAAAATTTTATTTCTTACTTCGCCACGTAATGTACTCGTACTATACCGTCATAGTATATTATACGGCACTAGTAAAAACCGAAATCGCTGTAAAAAATTTGAAGAAAGTTTTAAGTTTAGGACACAAAAAGTGGCCTTTTCACTTGGCAGCGATCTCTATCAGGCAACCTTAGGCTTAGGAAACAATAAAATAAGAGACAAAATAATACCCATTGCTTGTTATAATTCTTCTATCATTAATTTGTTTTATATTTACAACTTTGTTACTATAAATCAATTTGTTTTAGGAAAAAAATAGAACCGACTTAAAATGCACTAAAAAGTAAAAAATAACTGTCATTTAGTTGCTTTAATTTACTTAAGCATATCTATGAAGTCGGTGCCGAAATTGCTGTAAGCGTGCCTCTAAAAGCTCAAGAGTTCCTTCAATTTCATATCATCATCAGATCCGAACATGATGACAATGGGACCACCTTGGAAGTCTTGCCCTTTTCAGTAAAAAAAAAATTATCAAAATCGGACAACTCTGTAAAAAGTTATACATAAAAAAAATATATACGTGTCGAATTGAGAACCTCCTCCGTTTTTTTCGTCGGTTAAAAAAAAGCACGAATATAATAGCGCAGTATGGCTTAATCCGAGGAACTTTTCATCTTGCAAGAAAATTCAATTATAGAAACGACTGTTGCAACGATTCGATCAGATGTCATTCTCGTTACAATGATAAATTGAAAATATAATCTTGAGAATATCTACAATCTAGATCCAGAACCATTCAACGGTAGATGCAAATAATTACACAGCCGTTCGCTACATTCAACTTATGTAAATACAGCGAGGATTTTCTTTGGGAGTCTGCACACACGCAATCATGTTGTCAACATTATTGACAATGACAATATGTGAGGTTGCTCTTAAGGCAATAAATATGATGCTGATGTATTCAGCTACGCCTAATGGCACAAAATTTAATGAAAATTTATTGAATAACAGTGGTACATAATTGATAGGGCTAAGACCTTTTAGTAAGTACTTAACCTGTTTCAGTGGGTCCCGCTCTTGCCATTCTTACAAGTTATTTACAAATTTTCATAAATTTAGAATTTAATAATTAAAATTAAACAAAATATCACTCGTGTTATAATAGCACTCATTACTCGATACATCGTGTATAGAGCAGCCTAATAGTGTGGTGAGATGTAGGTATTGTGCCTATATAACTATTAAATTAAAATTTTAAAAACCCCGACCCAAACAAAGATTAAACTTTGGTCATTTTTCAGCAAAAATATAAATCGGTTTTTCCGTTTTATTCCGGCATTCCAGGGTTTCATATGCCACATCCCATTACCAGCATCAGGTCCTCGTCAATTAGAAACATGAAAAGAACCAGTCAAGACAAATTCAAGGAGCCCAAACTCGATGGGCTTACTAAAAAGGTTGACCAGGGTTACGTCTCCTACCTTCGAGCCTTATCATCAGACCAGCTCAGTGGTTCCAGAAGACACTAGTGTTTCAAATGTCAGATCACACACATGCTTTCAAGCAATCTGAGCGTGTAACATTTCTATCACACCTAACAAACGACCTGATGACCTTGAAGACCTGAACCGATTTCCACCAAACATAGCTAAGAACACTCTCGACTGATATACCTTTCAAACAAAAAACCGCATTAAAATCGGATCATCCGTTTGGGAGTTACGATGCCACAGACAGACACATACAAATACATTTACACAGACACGTCAAACTTATGACAACCCGTCGTTTTTGCGTCGGGGCTTAAAAAACACTAGTGTGCATAAGTGATCTACCAAATTCGCGATCCATACAAAAATATGCCCCCGTCTCAACTCTACGCTGCCTTCTGACTTCTGAGTGACGGAGCATCAAGCATTAGACCGAGCGGGCGCATTGATGTTTTCCTAGGAAGATTAGCGGTAGCCCGCGGTTTCACCCGCGTAATCCCCGTTACTGTGGGAATATCAAGATACAAATTAGTTTATGTCACTCCACATGAGTCCGATTATCATATACAAAAATAACTTTTACAATTTGACTGGAAGTTTCGGAGTACCGTATATATATTCATATGCATGTAGTATAATTTATTTAGATATATGTGTAGATTGATGCGCCCGCTCGATCTAACAAAGACTTATCCAGTTTTTACTTCGGGCGCCGTCGAATCCGCATGCATGGTACGTAGAACTAACTGCCAAATAGCCCTAAAATTCGCTTTTGCACAGTCACTGGTAATTTGCCCAGGCAGTTTGCCGGTCTCTACAGAATGTGGTAATTCCGCATAATTATGAGTACATACAAAATGTTGCAGGTGGATTGCCCGTTCATCGTGTGCATGACGTACGCGTTCCACACGCCGGACAAGCTCTGCTTCATACTGGACCTGATGAACGGCGGGGACTTGCACTACCACCTGTCGCAGCACGGCGTCTTCAACGAGGCCGAGATGAAGTTTTACGCGGCCGAAGTTATATTAGGTAAGAAAACCATGTTTTTATACAAGTATGTGCTTCAGTCAAATCACACTTGTTAAGCAATAAAGAAGCCTTCACTTACTACTCACTTGATGATGCAGGTGGCAGGGAAAACGGAAGCTGGAAAGCGACATCTTAGTATATGAATAGTACGTGTGACTAGTATAGAATTCTTGATTCTTTTCTACGAAATTTCGGTTATATCTTTTTTTAGTCATTTAATACCCACCGTCAAACCTGAAACTAATTTAGATTTCTGTATTATTATAATATACAAGCTCTAGATCATTTAAAAGCCTAGCTTATTGATAATAATAATCGATTGTGTGTGTTAAAGAATTTCCCACGGACTTATGTACGATTACAATAGGTAGCAAAAAACTGACTGTTGGCTTTAAATATTCAATTAACTGTTTAGATAAATTAAAATGCGTTACCTACGAAGTTCCGGCCAACTCTACGATTTTTTTTACTTATTCTACCGTCCCGCGGTTCCTAACTTAGAATTGGTACTAGTACTTCGAATTCTACAAAAGAAGTAGAATTAACGATGCGTCTTTTCTGGTGTGTTGACGTTCCTTTTCATTTACACGGGATAGACTATACTTTTTATACAATAAATAATAAGCAACTAGTTTTTCGCAATCTTCGCTAGTTTTAAACTTAAACAACTACGATAAGATTTTAATATCCTCTGCCGCGTTCGAGTTTCTACTTTGGAAATTCCGAGTAATTGTTTCAAGTTTTCGTAAATACCGTGTTTCTTCAACCAGTACGACTTCCATGATTTATAATTATTGTTTGAAATGAAGTTGAAATTAGTTTTTATATTTCCTCGCACTGCACGGAGGCAGGCTTTATTTTGTGGAATTTTATGACGCAGGAAGTTTGTTGTACAACTTTGCAATTGAATACTATCAAGTCAACTACTATATGATTAGGATAGCAATTTTCCAAATTCCACGTCAGTATTGAAGCCGTAGTGCCAAAGTTGCATACTGACAGTCGAACTGCAGGTGGATCGACGATATGTTCGTACGATGCGTTTTTATATCGACATACTGTGGTTGTATGTTGCCACAATTTTATATAGGTTTTCCTTCTAAATAATAATTTAGAAGGAAAATTTTCTTCGAACTTTCACAATGTAAAGGTTCTTGTATTCAATAATTCTGTGAACAAATAATGCATTGAACTTAAGATAAGCCGACAAAATCACCGGCTGCTCTTAACTGCATAGTTACTCGACACAAATACCGGGCACGTGTAGAGATATCTCTAATCTTATAAGCGTGCCCTATTGCATTAGTAAGGACGTTCTCTACAGCATCATTATAGTTAGTACACAGCAAATGTTTTAAGGTATAAGGGTTTTTATAAAACAGCCTTAAGACATGTTAATACTTATTAAAATTTCATTCAGTTTCTTATCAGACAAACGGTGTCGTTATACGATTTTTAACCGATGGACATACTGACTCTATAGTTATGGTAAAGTAAATCGAAGTAACTAAATGAAGCAATTATTTTTACGTTTTAGTGCGTTTTGAAGTCTGCTTTATTTTTTATTAAAATTTTAAAAGAATATTTGGCATTGAGAAGTTGTATGCCCGATCCAGATTTCGGATTCGACAGACTGCGACGTTGCAGCGTGAACTCAGCGTGAATTGGGACAAGGATCTATACTTGAAATAATGTGTTGTTGAATTAGTATTAGAAAAATAGTTTAGTTTCCAAAAGCCCGTTTTATTATGTACCTTTTAGTCTAAGATCCGAACTAAAATTGACCTTCACCGAACTGATTATATGAACCGAAATGAATATATTTCATTTTATTATCAGTTCGGTAAAGGTCGATTTTAGTTCGGATCTTCTACTATATCATAATTATTAAACGGCTATAGACAGCCGCTGCTGGACATAGGCTTTTTGTAAAGTTTTAACACCAAGACAATGCGGGATCAATCCAGTACATTAGGAACCCATGTTCGTTGGTTCTTTAAACATGTCCGTCGGCTCTTACATATATATGGCAAGTTAAAATAAAAGCTCGTAAAAAAGCAGCAGCATGTTAACATAAAAAGTAGTCGGCTTTGTGCTGTAGACATATACGGCAATTGCGTTTCCACACAACGGTTGCAACTTGTAGCGAAGTATCCAATCAATGTGGACAACCATTGACTTTAACGAGAAGGTTAAAGTGGCGTGCATTCAGGGCTGCCACTATTTGGAGCTTTTTAAAGCTAATGTACTTTATTGCGTTGTTGGAATAAGATTTTTCAACTCTATTTACTGCTTAAAAATTCTGTCATTGTAAGAATAAGGAAATAGAACCTAGAGCATTCTGAATTTAGGCCAACCGCTGAATAAATGAACTATTGTGGTTTAAGACTTTGTACAAATAAAACAGCAGCATTTAAATTTAAGGACTTAAGAAGAATGTAGTTGTTTTGCACTTGATTAATAGAGCTTATAAATTGATAGTTTCGATGATAAGTTGTTAACACTTATATTAATAAAAGGAAAGGAATTTTTGGTCACCAATAGAAATCTATAAACCTCAAGAACATTGTAATATATCAAGAAGAAACCTCATAATTTATGGATTAAACTCAAGTGGAAGATAAATCACCTAATAATCTATTTTTTTTAGTTCAATTGATTGGTTTTAATAAAACCTTAGAGTGACCAAGTTCTATTTATATCTCCTTACTTGCAACACTGGACATATCCACTACATCTATTAATTATGGGAAGTCTTCTACTTAAATAGGTTATATATTATAGTTTGGAAAACTGTTCACTGCATTGCCAACCCTGCATACATTCAAATTGTTACAATTGCAGTGAGTTCACCGCTAGACTCTCACCAATCGTAAATAGAGTTTTTAATTAAAACTAATGAAAAGGCATCCTGCGAATATTATTTACATCCTCCATACATTACGTCCGTAGTGCATTCATCATAAGGTCCATTTTGTTTGAATAACTAGAAAGGGCCATTTATTAGTTGCTGTAGTTGATATTTTATATACGAAGTTTTATTTACTTTGTATTTTTATTTATTATCGTTGGACACATTTATTTATTTTATTACAAGTTACACCTTGACTGAAATCACACCTGATGGTAAGTGATGATACAATCTAAGATGGAATAGGGTCTAATCTAATCTAAGATAGATGGAGTAGGGTAATATCCACACCCCTTCGATTTCTACATCTTACCCGAACTCTAACTCGCTTGGCGGTGCGTCTTTGTCGGTAGGCCTAGCCTCCCACCAGCCAGACCCCGACCAATTCAGAAAATTAAAAAAAAAAGAAAATCAATCAAAAGAGCACATGGTTTTGTTTAAAGAACCAAGAGTTTTGTTTTTCGTTTATATCTTCGTTTTAGTGTTATTCTAATAATAGGTGGTCCAATTTCTGGCATAAACTGGCCCACTTTTGCTGGTCTTGAAATTTTAATTTATTTATTATTGACCATGATTTTTAATGTCAAGTCTAAGTTTTTAGGACCTAGAAAGTTGGTGATTTTTTTTTTAGATTTTTTAATTATTTCCTCATATAAATAGCATTTATCTTCTAAATTGTTGCAACTAGAAACACCTACGATATGTGAAGTATAAAGTTTCTGTAACACAATCTTTGAACAGAATATGATATCATTGATAAATATGTATATTATTGTGATTGTAACATTGTAACTAGTGTCTGTTACGATCAATAATTTAAAAAAACAGCAAATGTAAAATGACACCAAAAAACTGGTGTGTTATTTTATTACTATACTAAGTATTAATATACATTACACATTTAGTATTTTTCAATAGAATTTTGTTGCAAAAAAAAATGTAAATTTAGTTAGTCTATGCCTTTGAATATAATTGTTATATTTATTAATAAATGTAAAATTGAAATCGACTTATAAAATAGGACTTATTAGGATTCTCATTTACCGGCAAAAAACAGAGGAGGTTCCCATTTCGACATGTATTAATTTTTTTGATTTTTTTACTAATATTTTTAAATTTTTTACCCCTCTTAAGATTTATGGAACCATAAAGTTACATCATTGGTTTTGTTTTATGGTGACTAGAAAACTTATAAACATATTGACTCTAGATTCGAGTAAAGGCGGGCGTTCGCTTGTTGTTAATTTGGTTGGTAATCTTACGCCCATACCTACATTATAATAATTAGCACAGAGGTGTGGGAAAACGACGATTATTCTATTATTTACCTCTTTATCACCATCTGTAGTTTCATGGCGGCTATTAAAGTAATAATCATCCATTGTGCTAAGATTATTACAATAAAATACAGTCATAATATTACCAATGTCTCTAGACTACAGTACCTAAATTGATCTATCCATTTGACAGTTATCATGACATAAACAGTCACAAGGGTGTGCTCTAACCTTTTTAGAGTTCCGTAGCCAAATGGCAAAAAACGGAAATGTATGGATTCGTCATGTGTGTCTGTTTATCCGTCCGTATTGCACGGCCACTTTTTTGCGAAACTATGCCCTATTAACTTTTAAAAACATCGATAAGGTCCAAGGCATAAACCGTGAATAAAAGTAATACACTATTATTAAAACATCGAACATTGTTCCAACGAACTACAAGATCTTTTATATCATGTTACTTGTTGCAACGAAACCCTTAATGGGCGAGTACAATTTGCACTTGGCCACTTTTTTGTAGCTCTTCATTTTCAGGTTCTCGCTTCCCAACCTTCGTTGACTTAGTACAAATAGACAGATTAAAGTTTTTAAAAGAGCTTCTTAACTAAGTACTATAAAGACAGTACATAATTTAATTTTTAATCGCCTGACCACAAAAGTTAAAAAATTTGGAAAAAAAGATTTATTTTTCAACTATCATGTAAAAAATATACTTATGGCTCCTCCAATGCCCAAGGATTTCTATTTTAATGGTCAAGGCTAAATCAGAACTGAAGTTAACTGGCTCTACCGATATTCATAGTCAATGGTCTTTTTGAAAAAGCTTCGACAAACATCTTAAGAAGCTTTCGCTTGGCTGTTGGGTCAAGGACCGCATACAGAAGGCAAGTAGTCGTTGAAACAGCGCGTATTGTGAGGAGGTTCCTCACTCTGGAGCCCTGGCCACCGGTTGCTTGGGTACTCAAAAACCCCGCAAGGGGAGGAACAGATTTTTTTATTCATTGTTAATAATGTTTTTATACATATTTTTGAAGCATATAACATTGATGAAAATTTAAAAAGAAATGTAAATAAAAATATATGAAAGAAAAAATGTATAATTTGTAAAATAACATTAAAAGTAAATTTAAATACTGAATAATGATGTTAATAACTAATAACCGAAACACGTTTTTTTTTCTTGCAGGTTTGGAGCACATGCACAAACGGCATATAGTGTACCGGGACTTGAAGCCCGCGAACATCTTACTCGACGAGCACGGGCACGTGCGGATATCTGACCTGGGACTTGCCTGCGACTTCTCCAAGAAGAAACCACATGCCAGCGTGTAAGTAGCTCATATTATCACCCACCCATCAACCCGTATCAGAGCAATGTGGTAAGTTTTAGCTCCAAAACATCTCGTCTATAAAGAGTTGTGTAGTGCAGTGGGCTATTATGATAGGATAATGACAATAATGATGAGGCTTAGTGTCATAGCTCATTAGACCCATCCGGCACCCGATCAGTAGTCAGTACTTCCTCGCCTCTAGCGGTTAGTTAATTTTTATGGAGCAATTGTAATTAAGATGCGAGTTTATAGTCGGCTGCAGACGAAAGTAGCGGGTGACGTATCCTAGCGACACTACTGTTTCTATGTATTTGACTGAAAGCGATGACGCTTGCCGCAAAAAGCATTTCACAGAAATACGTGCTAACCAGTAGTGTAGCGTTGAGATGTCCTCCGCTGCTGCCCCTTTTCGCACCCTAAGTCTAGATTAAATTATAATATACTGTAAGGTGAAATTGCTACGTATCTGTAGGCTTATAGGCTGATAAAAATGATATTGGTAATTCTTTCACAGTGGCACCCACGGTTACATGGCGCCGGAAGTGCTTTCCAAGGGCACGGGCTACGACTCGTCGGCCGACTGGTTCAGCTTCGGCTGCATGCTGTACAAGCTGCTGAAGGGCCACTCGCCCTTCCGCCAGCACAAGACCAAGGACAAGCACGAGATCGACCGGATGACGCTTACCATGGTAAACGAAATTGTAATCAAGAGTTTCTTTTCTAATTATTTTATTTTTAAGGATATCTGGTTTACATATAGTAATTAAGCATTTTTTCCTATCTCAAAGGTTGTATCCATAAAAGAATACAAAAGAGACCTGTAGTCACACTATAAAAAAAATTAAATAGTAGATATTGCTTTAATTTTTACCCGACATCAAAAAGGAGGATGTTCCCTATTCGTCGAAATCTATAAAAATAATCCATCTTACATTTCTTGAGGATTGCGTAAAGCCGTCAGTCAGTTACGTCATTGAACTACTCGTAATAAGTATTTTCCTAAACTTTTTAGTTTTAACTAATTGTTGTTTTGATAAGTACTATAATCAATTGTGTTTTTAGAATGTGGAACTGCCTGAGTCGTTCAGTCCAAGTTTGAAGAGTTTGTTGGAAGGTCTATTACAGAGGGATATCAACAAACGCCTGGGCTGTAAAGGACGAGGGTATGAAAGACATTATATGCTTTATTTATTGTTTTGATTTTTGACTATTTTATTATAAACATCCGACGACAATGACAAACAAACGAATTATCCGCAAGCATATGGATATTTAGTATTCTAATATTATGGATTTCTATAGTCTCGCACTCGCAAGCAGTCACTAGGCTCTAATGAGTTATGGTCTTTAAACTTGGTTCATATATTTCCAGTGCCGATGAAGTGAAAGAGCACGTTTTCTTCGCGGGCATAGACTGGCAGCAAGTGTACCACCAGAAGTACACCCCGCCGCTGATACCGCCCCGGGGCGAGGTTAACGCTGCCGACGCTTTCGACATCGGCAGTTTCGATGAAGAGGACACCAAGGGGATTAAGGTGCGTGTTGCGTGGTCAATTACTGACGCAAGTCTACCATCAGAAGTACACGCCGTCGCTGATGACGCCACGGAGCGAGGTTAATGCTGCCGACGCTTTCGACATCGGCAGTTTCGATGAAGAGGACACCAAGGGGATTAAGGTGCGTGTTGCGTGGTCAATTACTGACGCAAGTCTACCATCAGAAGTACACGCCGTCGCTGATGACGCCACGGAGCGAGGTCATCGCTGCCGACGCTTTAAGTAAAAAAATTGTTAAATATTTTTCAAAATCATGAAAAGAGTGACGGAAATTTTCAACTCTAAGTGACTCAGAGTAATGCCCTAAATCATTGGTTCAAGTTTTCGTTAACATGTCCCTTACACCTGTTATAAGCTACATTTTAAAAGATTTTTATTATGCAACTGTTTCTATCGTGTACTTAATAATATGAGAAGTGTAATATGGTTCTATTACAGCTTACAGAGGCAGATCAAGCTCAGTACAAGGACTTCCCGCTTGTGATCTCCGAGCGCTGGCAGGGCGAGGTGGCGGAAACAGTGTTCGAGACCATCAACCAGGAGGCGGACAAGATGGAGCACAAGAAGAAGGCCAAGCAGAAGCAGAAATTCGACGCTGATGAAAAGGGTAAGCTGTTATGATACACACTTTAAATTAGTCTACATTTCACTTATAAAACCTTTTCCATACTTGGTCGCGGTCAACAACGTGACCAAACGCCACCGTGCGTTATAGTCTAACACCGGAGATAGTGACAACGCAATGTTCTCATAAGATATCCTTCTTACTATAAAACAGTCCGCGCCGCGTCTGTCTGTCTGTTCGTGATAATCTCAAATACTACGGATATGTGGTTTCCATCAACAACTATGATAGTTCCTGAGAAAGATTTTAGTATATAATTTGTTAAGGTTTTATGTAAATTGGATAAAATATGACGAGAATAATTGGAAAACTCAGAGAAATTTAAGCCGCATTGGAGCTTTCATCAAAAACGCTGCTTCATCTATCCAATAATAAAGAATATTTTTTCTCTTTATTAGGACTAAAAAAGTCCGCTATATATATCTATCTTTTAAAGAGAACTTGCTGTACCCATTTTTTTAAAAAACTTTTTCATTTGGAGTCTTTGGAAAGGTCTACTATTCTGGCGTCGGATAGTTAATTAAAAAAATAAAAATAAAACGGTTATGTATAACTTGTTCAGAGTCAGACTGCATCCTGCACGGCTACATCAAGAAGCTGGGCGGGCCGTTCGCCAGCGCGTGGCAGACGCGCTACGCGAAGCTGTACCCCAACCGCCTGGAGCTGCACCTGGAGAACAGCGCCAAGCCCGAGATGATCCTGCTCGACACCGTGGAGGAGGTGTCCTCCGACCTCGTGCCGATCAAGAGCGAGCAGTGCATCGTGCTGCGGACCAGGAACGACACTAAGATCGTTCTCACTAACACTGTAAGTGCTTTGTAATCAAGAAGCTGGGCGGGCCGTTCGCCAGCGCGTGGCAGACGCGCTACGCGAAGCTGTACCCCAACCGCCTGGAGCTGCACCTGGAGAACAGCGCCAAGCCCGAGATGATCCTGCTCGACACCGTGGAGGAGGTGTCCTCCGACCTCGTGCCGATCAAGAGCGAGCAGTGCATCGTGCTGCGGACCAGGAACGACACTAAGATCGTTCTCACTAACACTGTAAGTGCTTTGTAATCAAGAAGCTGGGCGGGCCGTTCGCCAGCGCGTGGCAGACGCGCTACGCGAAGCTGTACCCCAACCGCCTGGAGCTGCACCTGGAGAACAGCGCCAAGCCCGAGATGATCCTGCTCGACACCGTGGAGGAGGTGTCCTCCGACCTCGTGCCGATCAAGAGCGAGCAGTGCATCGTGCTGCGGACCAGGAACGACACTAAGATCGTTCTCACTAACACTGTAAGTGCTTTGTAATCAAGAAGCTGGGCGGGCCGTTCGCCAGCGCGTGGCAGACGCGCTACGCGAAGCTGTACCCCAACCGCCTGGAGCTGCACCTGGAGAACAGCGCCAAGCCCGAGATGATCCTGCTCGACACCGTGGAGGAGGTGTCCTCCGACCTCGTGCCGATCAAGAGCGAGCAGTGCATCGTGCTGCGGACCAGGAACGACACTAAGATCGTTCTCACTAACACTGTAAGTGCTTTGTAATCAAGAAGCTGGGCGGGCCGTTCGCCAGCGCGTGGCAGACGCGCTACGCGAAGCTGTACCCCAACCGCCTGGAGCTGCACCTGGAGAACAGCGCCAAGCCCGAGATGATCCTGCTCGACACCGTGGAGGAGGTGTCCTCCGACCTCGTGCCGATCAAGAGCGAGCAGTGCATCGTGCTGCGGACCAGGAACGACACTAAGATCGTTCTCACTAACACTGTAAGTGCTTTGTAATCAAGAAGCTGGGCGGGCCGTTCGCCAGCGCGTGGCAGACGCGCTACGCGAAGCTGTACCCCAACCGCCTGGAGCTGCACCTGGAGAACAGCGCCAAGCCCGAGATGATCCTGCTCGACACCGTGGAGGAGGTGTCCTCCGACCTCGTGCCGATCAAGAGCGAGCAGTGCATCGTGCTGCGGACCAGGAACGACACTAAGATCGTTCTCACTAACACTGTAAGTGCTTTGTAATCAAGAAGCTGGGCGGGCCGTTCGCCAGCGCGTGGCAGACGCGCTACGCGAAGCTGTACCCCAACCGCCTGGAGCTGCACCTGGAGAACAGCGCCAAGCCCGAGATGATCCTGCTCGACACCGTGGAGGAGGTGTCCTCCGACCTCGTGCCGATCAAGAGCGAGCAGTGCATCGTGCTGCGGACCAGGAACGACACTAAGATCGTTCTCACTAACACTGTAAGTGCTTTGTAATCAAGAAGCTGGGCGGGCCGTTCGCCAGCGCGTGGCAGACGCGCTACGCGAAGCTGTACCCCAACCGCCTGGAGCTGCACCTGGAGAACAGCGCCAAGCCCGAGATGATCCTGCTCGACACCGTGGAGGAGGTGTCCTCCGACCTCGTGCCGATCAAGAGCGAGCAGTGCATCGTGCTGCGGACCAGGAACGACACTAAGATCGTTCTCACTAACACTGTAAGTGCTTTGTAATCAAGAAGCTGGGCGGGCCGTTCGCCAGCGCGTGGCAGACGCGCTACGCGAAGCTGTACCCCAACCGCCTGGAGCTGCACCTGGAGAACAGCGCCAAGCCCGAGATGATCCTGCTCGACACCGTGGAGGAGGTGTCCTCCGACCTCGTGCCGATCAAGAGCGAGCAGTGCATCGTGCTGCGGACCAGGAACGACACTAAGATCGTTCTCACTAACACTGTAAGTGCTTTGTAATCAAGAAGCTGGGCGGGCCGTTCGCCAGCGCGTGGCAGACGCGCTACGCGAAGCTGTACCCCAACCGCCTGGAGCTGCACCTGGAGAACAGCGCCAAGCCCGAGATGATCCTGCTCGACACCGTGGAGGAGGTGTCCTCCGACCTCGTGCCGATCAAGAGCGAGCAGTGCATCGTGCTGCGGACCAGGAACGACACTAAGATCGTTCTCACTAACACTGTAAGTGCTTTGTAATCAAGAAGCTGGGCGGGCCGTTCGCCAGCGCGTGGCAGACGCGCTACGCGAAGCTGTACCCCAACCGCCTGGAGCTGCACCTGGAGAACAGCGCCAAGCCCGAGATGATCCTGCTCGACACCGTGGAGGAGGTGTCCTCCGACCTCGTGCCGATCAAGAGCGAGCAGTGCATCGTGCTGCGGACCAGGAACGACACTAAGATCGTTCTCACTAACACTGTAAGTGCTTTGTAATCAAGAAGCTGGGCGGGCCGTTCGCCAGCGCGTGGCAGACGCGCTACGCGAAGCTGTACCCCAACCGCCTGGAGCTGCACCTGGAGAACAGCGCCAAGCCCGAGATGATCCTGCTCGACACCGTGGAGGAGGTGTCCTCCGACCTCGTGCCGATCAAGAGCGAGCAGTGCATCGTGCTGCGGACCAGGAACGACACTAAGATCGTTCTCACTAACACTGTAAGTGCTTTGTAATCAAGAAGCTGGGCGGGCCGTTCGCCAGCGCGTGGCAGACGCGCTACGCGAAGCTGTACCCCAACCGCCTGGAGCTGCACCTGGAGAACAGCGCCAAGCCCGAGATGATCCTGCTCGACACCGTGGAGGAGGTGTCCTCCGACCTCGTGCCGATCAAGAGCGAGCAGTGCATCGTGCTGCGGACCAGGAACGACACTAAGATCGTTCTCACTAACACTGTAAGTGCTTCACTGCATTTCTGTGGAACTGTGTGTGTAAAGTATAACAATGGGTAGCAATATCGGGCGTAGCAAAAATGCAGGAGTGTGAACTCTCCGACCCGAGCTTTTTATCATTTTCAAATCACAATTTATGTATACTTAACTAAAAAATACTTTTATATTAGGCCTTGGGCGCATTTTTATATAATTTTAATTATTGGGTATGGTAGAGGAAGCACGAAAATAAAATAAATGCAGAAGAAATGAAAGCATTGAGGAGTATGAGTGGAGTATTTATTTATTTTTATTTATTTATTTATTCTTTATTTGTACACCACATAAGATAACATAAAAAAAAACATATACAGAAACAATATTATGGAGGAAGTATGTACAAAAGGCGGCCTTATCGCTTAATAGCGATTTCTTCCAGGCAACCTTGGGCTTAGGAAAATAACAGTAATAAGCTGCAGGTGGTGTAATTTAATAAGATACATACATTCAAATAATTACATACTAATACACAATAAATTACATAAATAACACAATAAACATTAAAATAAATATCATAAGATAAACTAATACATACATAATGAGACACACAGGAAATACAAACCAATAAGTCATCAAAAGTACTTACTCGCACTTGAGATAGTATGACTTAACAGCTTTTTTAAAAGTGTCCAGTGATTTTGACCGTCGTATGTCCAGTGGGAGAGCGTTCCATAGCCGAATTGCATGCACAGCAAACGAATGTTTATAGAACTTACTCCTATGTACCGGCATGCGCAAAGTAAGGGCACGACATGATCTTAAATCGGATTGCTCTCCCAAAAATGTGAACTTCTCCTTTAAATACGGTGGAGAGCTTTTATTAAATAGTAGTACACAGTACAGAAGTGAAAGTACGTGCAGATCCCGGCGACGACGAATGGGAAGCCACTTGAGTTTATGACGAAATTCAGAAATGTGGTCATATTTGCGTAAGCCAAATATGAACCGTATAGCGAGATTTTGAAGTCGCTCAAGTTTATCTAGCTGATCCTCAGTTAAATTAAGATAGCTTGCGTCAGCATAATCGAGAACAGAAAGAAGAAGAGAGTGTGCTAACATAACTTTGGTCGGAATTGGGAGAATAGATTTAAGACGTCGTAAGGAACTCAAGGTTGCAAACGTCTTTCTACTCAACTCCTTGACATGCACACACCACGATAACTCCTTATCCAAATGTATCCCAAGGTTTTTAACTGAGTCACAGTAAGGTATAGTAATACCATTATAAGAAATACGAGGAAGATTAACCCAATCAACCCTTGAGATAAAACCAGGACTGCCAACAATAATTGCTTTGGACTTGGTCGGATTAACCATAAGCCCGTACTGCCTACTCCATAAAGAAACTGCGTTGAGATCAAAATTAATCGCTGAAATAATAGAACCTAAATTCTCAAGGGTAGAAAGCCGATATATTTGGATATCGTCTGCATACATGTGGTAGAAAGAAGTGATACAATGAGTGATTGCATTAATAAAAACAGCAAAAAGTAAGGGAGATAACACGCCACCCTGAGGAACCCCAGCCGTAACATCACACCAAGATGAGAATGAGTCATCAATCCGAATGCGCTGTCGACGACCATTGAGGTAACTCCGAAACCAGTCAATCGCTGATGGAGATATGTTAATAGAGCGCAACAAACCCAACAAAATGTCATAGTTAACAGTGTTGAAAGCACTGCTAAAGTCAAGTAAAACTAAGACAGTGAGTTGTCTATTATCCATCGCCCAGCGAATGTCATCAGTGACTTTAACCAATGCTGTAGCCGTACTATGACCATGGCGAAAGCCGGACTGTAAAGGACTCAGAAGGGAATGTTTATTAATAAATAGGCTTAATTGCTGGAAAACAAGCTTTTCGAGTACTTTAGAAAGGAAAGGTAAAATCGAAATAGGCCGAAAATCAGAGAAAGATGAAGGATTATTTTTTTTAGGAAGAGGAATTACTTGGGCATTTTTCCAAGCATCAGGAAATTCACCGGAGTTAATAGAAAAGTTGAGTATATGGGTTAGGATGGATAAGACAATATCAAGAATGGGAATAATCATATTACGGCTTATGCTGTCAGAGCCAACAGCACTTGAGGTGATGGACAATATGCTCTTTTTAACATCACATTCAGTGAATGACTCAAAAATAAATGGAGGGAAATCAGGAGTTGATGCAGAAGAAAGAATTTTAAGCGTATGCTCTTTTTCGACACTGTCAATTGTGTCAGAAGTAGAGAAATGTTTATTAAGAAGTTCAATGTCAATATTGAAAGGACAATTTAGTGAAGATTTACCAACTCCCAAAGATTCAAGAAACTTCCAAGTTTTGGCGGAATCGCCACTTTCAAGCGATTTATAAGTGTGGCGTCGTTGAGCATCTCTACACAATGTATTGCAGCGATTTCTAGCCTTGTGATATTTAATGCGATTTTCATCAGAGTCCTTTTTTTTAAATTTATGCTTTGCAGAATTCTTTTTCATCATGGAGAGTTTAATTTCTTCCGATAACCATGGAGCAGGTAAGTGCTTCATTTTAATAGGTCTTATCGGGGCATGCACATCAAAAAGCTGAGTTAACAGTGTGTTAAAAATGTTAACCTTGCAGTCGATCGTGTCAACATTTGCAACAGCAGACCAATCCAAATTCAAAGCATCATCAAAAAGCTTACTTTTATCAATTCCTGCAAAGTTACGCCGCAGAAGTATTTTCGATTTTGCTTTCGGAGGACGAAGTTTATAGGACAGATAAATCAAATCATGATAGGAGAAAGCTTCAGCTGGACATTGACCATGCTTAAAGACGAAATCAGGGGATGACACAATAATAAGGTCAAGAAGGGAAGGAACACAGCCGGGAGAAAAATGTGTAGCAGTAAGAGGCAGGACAGAGAGACTACATGACTCAACTGTAGACAATAATTTCTTGCTACGGTAATCATCTTTAAGTAGGCACGTATTAAAATCGCCTAAAATAATGGAATGGCAATAAAAGGGAACTACGCGTTCTAAAACAGTTTCAAAGGAGGAAAAATAATTGGATATAGACGGAGGGCAGTAGAAAACGCCAAGAAGTATTTTTGTTTGTGAGAGTGTAACTTCAAGCAGTAGATGCTCAGCTGCATCGGGTGATGGGGGTTGTGGAGACGAACTAATAATTGAGAAAGGAATATAAGATCTTAAGTAGATCGCTACTCCACCACCTCCCCTACCCGCGCGATCATTACGTATAAGCCTAAACCCTGGCAGCGAAAACGACGTGGAAGGTAAACAAGATTTAAGCCAGGATTCAGAAACAAGGATTGCATGAATATTACGGGAGTCAAAAGAGGCAAGCATATCAGGGTAATGAGCCGGGATACTTTGTGCATTAATATGGATAACATTAAAATTTTTCACACAATCTGAGAAATGAGAATTAAGGGCGACATCGAGTGGAAGGAAGGATGTACTGTGAAAACTATCTTCACTAGATGACATAGACAGAAAAAGATCACTGTCCAAACTATTATCAGACATACCTAAAAAAAATAAATACTATATAATTATAAATAGTAAGTAAATAAATAAAAATAAAAGTTATAATAAAATATAAAACAATTAAAAGTGTAAAACACCTATTCTTCCCAAGCCGCCAGCTGCCCAAAGAACAAAGCTAACAATAGTTAAAGGAAAACATCTACACAGAATTTCAGACAAATAATTAAAATCAAAATAAAGTACAAAGAAGTAAAATAAACAATTACGAAAACTTACATAATAGCCAATTAATAAATAATCACAAAGAGCTGAATAGATTATCTATACCACACGGAAACGAATCTCGGAGGAATTCAGCAGTAAAATTTTACAAAAACAGTTTGCAATTAATCTTTGACTGAAAGCTGACAATGTCAAGAGGGTCTGTGGACAGAGCATGATTTCAGTTGTCAGTTTAGTGACATACTGTCAATGTTAATTTGTAAATAATTGTAAAAAGAAACAATAAAAGAATACCAGTTACCTACAATTTGCAAACTAAACGTAGAAAAGTTAGTAAAACATACCGCACGATGATTCAAACGATAAGTACACTTAAACTCAGTTCCGAATGAACGAACACAAACAGAGCAAAGACATAACCAAGTGACTATGTGGGAATTATCGCCTGACCACTCTTTTCACTCTGGAATTGACGCCTTTGATGTCCTTAGAAACTTCGGCTGCTGCAGCGGAAGGAGCAGCAGGCACAGACACAACCTGCGAAGGCGACGGAATTGCGTTCAACTCCTTCATGGAACAGATGCGGTGCCGCTTGCCATTCGAGTCAAGCACCATAATATTTCCATCTCTGGTCCAGCACTTCGTCACTCCAAATTTCTGTCGAGCCGCAAGAAACGTTGAATGACGACTCTTTATTAAGAACTCGGAAAGAGTCACTCCTGAACCTTTCAACTTCGTCTTTGCAGACCAGACAGCATCCCTCAGCGACCAATCTTTAAACTTAATTAATACAGCCCGGGGCTTGTCACTATCTGGTCGCCCTAAGCGATGGCTGCGACTTAGTGAACCAGGTTGTAGCTCTGGCACTTTAAGATGGTTTGATAAGAGCTGTGTAACTGTGACTCCAGGACTCTCCTTGTCCACTTCTGGAACACCATGAACAAGAAGAATCTTCCTCCGGGATCTCATCTCCAACTCGTCCTGTTGTCTTGCCAAGATCTCCATTTGGAGCTGCAGATTCTCGAGCGCGGTTAGAACAAATGTTCGAAATGCTGAAAACTGCGCATTCAAATTTGATGTTGGACTTGTAGCTGGGATTGCACCTTTCAGTTCCTTTTGGAATTCATCCATCCTCTTATTGAACAGCTCACTAATCTCTATAATGCTGCTTTTTAGAGACTCCATATTGCAACAGTGAAGTGATGACAGGAAAAAAGTGAGGTTAAATTTAGTGAATAAGCACACGGTCACAATAACACTTTAAATTCTGCGTAAATATAACTATAAGAAGCTGGCAGGCCTAGGCTATTTACAGGTACATAAATATGTATTTAAAATACTTGTAAATAATTAAAAACAATCACGGAGGAGTAACACTGAGTGACAGAATTAAGAATAGTGTGATAAGAAAGCAGTGTGGTATAAAAAGATGTACTGTTTAAAATCGTGAAAGGTATGCGGAGATGGTATGGACATGTAGGGAGAATGAATGAAAGGAGACTTACTAAAGGAATTTATGAGACGCGAATGGGAATGTTGGAACTGGAGGACCAAGTTGAACATTCCTGGACCAAATCCAGGGCATTCTCGTAAAAGGTCGTGTGAAGAGTACCCTAAACCGACGGAATTGTATGAAAGAATTAATGGTATTGGAGGAAGAATGAGAGATATGCATGAATCGTGACAAGTGGCAGGACTTGGTCTCTGCCTACCCCTATGGTAACCTGGCGTGATATGAATATATGATTATTATTTGCAGGACGAGATCGGCCTCAAGGAATGGGCGCAGTCGCTGCGGTCGGCCCACAAATGCTCGCAGGAGCTGTTAGCCTCTATGGCGAAGAAGGCGGGCAAAATCTACGGCACGGATGGCTCCAAGGAGGCACTGGGGATGGTGCGGCCCCAGCCCGCCGCCTCGCCGGCGCTCACGCGTGCTCCAAACGGGAGCAACTAGCACGAGCTTCCCGCGCCCAACAAGGGCGCGAAGATGTTCCGCCGCTCCAAGAGCGCCGCGCAGCTCATCAAGTGAAGCGAGCTCGCGACCCGCTTGTGTATCGGAACGTGACTGTTGAGTGTGCGTAATGACGTCACGGAGTGCCGCGTAATAGACTATACAGTGATCAGTGACCGTTAATGTAGTTCTGGAGGATTAATCGTTCAGTTTTTATTGTTTAATAAAATAGGTCTTCACATTTAACAACCGCAGGAATCTTCAAGTGAAGTGATGTGCTCGCGACTCGCTTGTGTTTCGAAACGTGAGCGTGCTCCTAGCATGGTGATGTCACAGCCGCCAATAAACGATACAGTGATCAGTGACAGTTGCAGTAGTTCTGAAGGATTAATCGTTCCGATTTTAGCGTTTAGGTGAGCTTTTCACGCTCGATAAAGTCGCGAAGATGGTCCGCCTCCAAAAGCGGTCATCAAGTAAAGTGATGTGCACGCGACTCGCTTGTACTTCGAAACAAAACTATCGATAAGTGTGCGCTCCTAGTATAAAAACGTCACAGAGTGCCACGTGATAGACAATACAGTGATCAGTGACCGTTAGTGTAGTTCTCGAAACGCTGAAGGATTACTCGTTCAGATATCACGGTTCAATAGATGAGTTCTTTGCATCCAATAAAGGCGCAAATCTGTTTCGTCGCTCCAAGATCACCGTAAGTGAAGTTAAGTGAACTATTATCCCCGCAAATTGCCAACGCGTCTGACTGCCATTTTGTTGACGTAAACGCTATACAACTTAAGATTGGCAATGCTTAATACAGTTAGTAAATACTGATTAACGATAGTCTTACTTGGTTTTGCATAATAAAATAAAATGACTAATAAAATGCAATGTTAAAACTGTTAATTGTTTCATGATAATGTTGCGCATTAGCAATTTGCGGGCTTATACCAATAAATGCCTGTGCTCTAATGACGTCACTGAGTAGTGCGCTGAAGACGATACAGTGATCAGTGACCGTTAGCGTTCCCGAGTAATCGCTGAAGGATTAATCGTTCAGATATTCCCATTTAATAGATGTATGCTCTTAGTGAAACGAGTGGGGGGGCCTCGAGTGGTACTATTTGGTGTAGCGCCTGTAAACCTATACCTCGATCTAGACCGGGCCATTAATATGGACTATAGCGACTATTAGGACTGCCAATTATTACTAAATAAAATATTGTTCGCATTTTTATTGTTGTAGGAATTAATCAGATAGGGGGTGATAAAATTTAATGAAATTTAAAAAAAACGTGTACAAATAAAAAATTCCTTTACAGTAAACTTTATTGTGGATATAAACTTTTGTAATTGTTTGCACCCATTAAAGATTTTGTAATTATTAATGTAACATTCTGGATGTTGTATTTAACTATGTAAAAATAATTAATTAATGACATATAAATCTTGTAGTTATAGAGAATAATTATATATGTCTGTGTTTGTGCAATAGATAAACTAAAATCGCATTTGACTAATCGTAATCGGTTAATGATAAACATTAGTGTCTTGACATTATATTTCGGAAAAATTGAAATAACTCATGTAATTATAGATGCTTGGAAAATTAATCTATTTATATAACTAAACATTTCAGGCACTTCAGTTTTGTCCCAATAGATGCGGCCACACTCATGTCAGAAGTGACAGTTGTGTCATACTTTTTGACAGATGACGTCTTGTTCATGAGTGTTGCCACATCTATCCTATTGCACAGTATGTATATTAATGTTATATTTGTGTTATCTATGCTAGCTCTCTCGTGCAATTTCAATAGGTTTCTAGTATCTCTTGCATATTTTGTAGTTAATTTTAAATAATTGCAATTATGTTATTTATTAAAAGGTACTTAAAAGTTATATTTTGTTTTCGTATCTACTGTTGCATAATGCAATAAGTTTGTTATTTATTCGTATAGAAAAATGTAAGTAGGATTATTGAAAAAAAAACTTCTTTCATATATTTATTATGATACATAGTGGCAATACTTTTCTAAATACCTTAGGTGTGGTATTATAACAATAGTTGTGAAAAATTGAATGATTATACAGTGTTTATGAATTTTATTGTAACTTTATGTTCTCACATGTTGGAGTTGACTTATACAGACCTTTGTATGTTTTATAACAATGCAATTTTATTTGAAAACATGTACCTAAATGTCTGATGCAGATTTAGTTATATTAATATTATGTTATTTGAATATCATAAGTCATAGCTCGATTTTTGTTTATTGCTTTTTTGTAGCATTAAAAAAATTTATATCGATTTTTATAACTTATATACATATTTAATTTAAGCCAAGTAAAATAAAATTACTAATTATATTAATTGAACAATCCAGAAGTATAATTTAATAAAATAAAATCTGGCAATAAATATAAAATAAAGGGTATGTATGATTCTCATTTGAAAGTGGCCATATGACATTGGTATATGTAATAATAACTATATTGTTTGTAATGCTAACTGATTTTCGGGTTAGAAGTAATAGTTAATTCCGAGCTTTAGCGAGGGACTAAAAGTTTTGTAAAAAATAATTATATAATTAAATACTAAATGTTTAATTTATAAGTAGAATTCTGAATTTTACTTACTTTTCTATTTACAAATAAACAGTGTAAATTTTTGTATTGTCAGTGATAAAAATGAAAGAACTACTTTTAATTAAGTTTTTTTCCTCCTAGAGGGGAACATTATATTTTTGGTCTAGTTAGCTAAAATGATGGACTTTTTGAGGAAGAGAATTAAAAAAAAATCATGATATAGTTGTATAGTATATAGCTTGCATGAAAAACTTTTCAGTAGCAATCTACTGTGTAAAGTAACTTAGCAACTAGTCTAGCTGATCATTTAGTAAAACAAACGATGTGTTATTATATAAGAGAGTCTGCTCACAGTCAGTAATATTGTCAACATTATTAACATTATGTGGGAATCATTGCAACATATGCTGTTCCAGCCACATGAGTAGATAAAAGGAACAGAAGTAAAACTCTTAAGAATGTGCAAAATTGTTAACTATTTTGGTTGGGTTGTCACAATACTTTAAGACAAATTAAACAACCAAACAAACAACATGTCATACCGACGTGACCCTCAGATTGTCAACTAACTATGCCAGCGTAAACCGGTTTTTTTTCAGTCTCACCGCGTCCGTGACAAGCGGCTAGTGGTCACTCACACATGCCCCGCGTGTCTGTAGTAGTGCAACCGATCCGCGCGGTAGTATGAAGCTTTCTCTGTTCCTTTTATCTACTCGTGTGGTACAGTTGTAACTGTATCTTTCCCGACATATTTGTCAATATTGACAATATTATTATTTGTGTGTTCAAAGCCTAAGTGAAAATGAATAGTTGTTATCCTGAATTAATAGTAATTAGTTACAGTATGTATAATATTGTAGTATAAATTGATGCAATAAAATTTTAATTGTACATAATATGTAACATAAGGAAATGTAAACATCCTATTAGATAGTAAAGTAGGTACATATTCTAATGCCAATAGATATTTTGTTCTGCCTTTTGTTATTTAATTAAATAAAATAGTTATATTTATAAGGTCTCTTTGAAGACTCTGTTTATGTAACATACAGTTTATCTCTATTAGGTGTTTCTATACTATTCTGAACAAATAATTTTATGATTAACTCAAACTGTAGATATAGTTTTACTTTAATGATAATGTATCTATATTAAATGTAAAATCACAACATTCATCTAATTATTTATTATTGAAAAAATGTTTTTGTATAACTACATGAACAAATATTCAAAAATATTTTACACAATTTGTTCGTCGTATTTTTTTAAATTTTAAATTTCACAACAAATAAACGATTTTTAAGTAACATAAACGATAACATTTTACAGTTCGTTACAGTATGACTGTCAAATTATTATGACACAAATATTTTTTAATATTTTGTGATTATTTCATTCCTGCCATATAATAGTTCAGATAATTTAAACCCTCTCATAACTTATACTTACATCAAGTGATTAGTTAAATGTAAACACTAAAACTTAGAGTAGGTAGTTCGTGCTTTCATACTTCCAATGAAACTAAAACTAAAAATAGATACTTTATCCACTAACATAGTTACTGTATAATAAGGAATTTGTCTAACCAAATTTGCTTTATTTACTCTGAGTAATACGAAACGTCAATGTCAGTATGTGTTTGACTATTTTGACAATGACATAAACTGTCAAATGGACGCGCGAACGGCGTCATTACGAGCTCGAGTCATTTTGGATGTTTTGGAAAGGGTCCGGACAAAAATTAGTAAAACTTGTGAAAGTTATGATTTTTACCAATTCTGAATTACCTAAATTCAGAACTGGGATTCAACCTAATGCCCACATACAAAATTTGTCATCGCGAGTGTTTTCAATGCAAAATACAAAGATGGTATTTCGCCTCTACGAATGAAGTAAAAGTGAACCAAAAAGTAACGAATTCAAGTGGATTATTCAAGTGGTTTAACTGGAGGTAACAGATTTATAAGCTTCTCGTCATTGTTTGGTAAGAAAACTGATATCTCATTTGATAAATCGTATAATTGCGCGTCAATTTTCTATTGGAGTTTCAATTCATTACTCATGTAAAACTAACTCTACAAATGTTAATATCAGCCCTCATAGTGCAGTGGTATGCACATTTGATTCATAAGAGTAGGCTTGGGGTTCGATTCCTGTCTTGGCCGATTGAGACTTTGTTAGCCCAAGTATAGTTAGTAGAAGGCTTCATTCGTGGCTCTGTAGGCAACAAGACTGCCAAGGGATTTGATATTCTAGTGCAACGTCATGTAGAAGACAAAAGGGGTGTTCTGTGTACTGTGTGTTCATCCTAGTCCAATAATAAGTTACCCCGCTTTCATTGTATTGCATGATCACTTGCTATCATGTGTGTTTGCGTCCGAGGGTTGTCAAATAGTTAGTGATAGTAAAAAAAAAATTAAATAAAAATAATTGTTAAAGATTGAAAGAACAGTTTAATGTTAAACACTTACAAATATTTTATTTAACTTAATTTCTCTGACTGACTGGCTGCTATGTATCCAGTGTGTTACAAAAAGTTTTGTGTTTACACCAAGTGACCAGATCTCACTTGTCTGTGAATTATATCATTTCTAAAATTAATAATTAATGCAATGTGTAATAATTGAAATCTAGTAACAGTTTACATTTATGTATGTGCATGTAAATTTGTTATGTCAATCAATGTTTGCAGTATTCAGTGTGTTATAGTTTTGTACTTGTACCAAGTGACAAGGTCTCACCGGCTTGAAGGTGATAACAATTTTAAAAATTAATTAATAATGCAATTTGTGAATGCAATTTGTGTGATTAAAATATGTCGAGGAGGACACACATGTAGCGTAGCGGCATCATTCACATTATAAAAATTACAAAAAGTTCACTTAGTTGAAGTTCTGAACAATACTGCTTCACTGGTGTGTGTTTCCTGGCACCCGTGCATATATCTGTTAGACTGTTGCTAGAGGTACTTGTTATCTGTTGGATGCAGTGTTATCTACCCAGGTTTCTTGTTAAATGGAAAATAAAATGTTAAAAATAAACATATGCAAAATTAATAACAGTTGTGATATAAAATTAAAAAGATTTGTAAGTTGAGGTCAGAATAGACCGAGCGATGATTGGGACTTTTGGCCGATACTAATTTACATCGCTTATGGTTAAGTTTAACTAAATGCAGTTTTGGTAAAAACAATTAGTGGAAAAGTATTTACACAGTGTTATGGTCTCCGCTACACACTACTAGTAGTAGATTCATGTTCTAAGTACCGCCTTCTTCTTTCTTCCCGCACTTGGCCACGATGTTGGCCGTTGTGCGTGATTCCTCCGGTGTTGGTCCCCTCTGGTTTATTCCGAGCAGCCGAGCTCGTTCCAGAAGCTTAGGAGGCCGCCCAGGTCGCCTATCGCTTCATGGAGTGTCGCTGAGGAACCAATGTAGGTTGCTTGTTGCTCCGACACACTGCTGCATCTAAGCATAACATGTATCGGTGTACTGTACTTTGGTACTGTTTTCATAATGACAAGATGCCGCCTCTTGATACTGCGTCAACTATTGTTTGCGTGTGCTGTTAACGCTGCTAGTTTCAGGAGAAGTGCTCGCCGTGGTGTGTTCAAAAAAAAAAAAATAAAAAAAAAAAAATAAAAATAAAAAAAAAAAAAAAAAAAAAAAAAAAAAAAAAAAGAAAATGCGTACTGCGAGCTGTTTCCTGCGAAGTGTTGAGAAGCACTGACTACCAGCTGCAATCTGCCTACAGTTTTAGACGGATCTACCTACGGTTTTAGTTCGTTCATTCTTTGATCAATTCGATCTACCTGCGGTTGTTTCGCTTATTCTTCGGTCAGTCCGATCTACCTGCGGTTAGTCCGATCTACCTACGGTTGTAGTCTGTTTATCCTTCGGTTAGTCTGATCTACCTAAGGTTTTAGTCCGTTTATTCTTCGGTCAGTCCGATCTACCTGCGGTTGTTTCGCTTATTCTTCGGTCAGTCCGATTTACCTGCGGTTAGTCCGATCTACCTACGGTTGTAGTCTGGTTATCCTTCGGTTAGTCTGATCTACCTAAGGTTTTAGTCCGTTTATTCTTCGGTCAGTCCGATCTACCTGCGGTTCTTTCGCTTATTCTTCGGTCAGTCCGACCTACCTGCGGTTAGTCCGAATTTGCCTACGATCTTAGTCCGGTTATCCCTCGTTTAGTCCGATCTACCTGCGGTTAGTCCGCCCATGTTGCGGTTCGTCCGCCCATCATGCGGTCAGTCCGCCCATCATGCGGTTTGTCCGCCCAACATGCGGTTTGTCCGCCCAACATGCGGTTTGTCCGCCCAACATGCGGTTTGTCCGCCCAACATGCGGTTAGTCCGCCCATCATGCGGTCAGTCCGCCCATCATGCGGTTTGTCCGCCCATCATGCGGTTAGTCCGCCCATTATGCGGTTCGTCCGCCCATCATGCGGTCAGTCCGCCCATCATGCGGTTTGTCCGCCCAACATGCGGTTTGTCCGCCCATCATGCGGTTGGTCCGCCCATCACGCGGTTAGTCCGCCCATCATGCGGTCAGTCCGCCCATCATGCGGTCAGTCCGCCCATCATGCGGTCAGTCCGCCCATCATGCGGTCAGTCCGCCCATCATGCGGTCAGTCCGCCCATCATGCGGTCAGTCCGCCCATCATGCGGTCAGTCCGCCCATCATGCGGTCAGTCCGCCCATCATGCGGTCAGTCCGCCCATCATGCGGTCAGTCCGCCCACTATGCGGGTAGTCCGCCCAACCTGCGGTGAGTACGCTCAACTTCAAGCCTCAACGATTGAACATGCTGCGCGTGCTGCGTGCCTGTGAAGGTACATGCTACGGGCCTGTGAAGGCACATACTGCGCTCCTACGACGGCGCATACTGCACGCCTGCGATGGCGCATACCGCGCGCGCTCCTGAAGCGATGCATCGAGCGTTCTTTTGGAGGCGCATCTGACTGCTCGTATGCTACCTCGGTGAGATGAAAGATGACGGTGATTATGACAATGTGCATTGAACTCCCTCAGTGCAAGTGTCATATTTCGAGCTCTACAGGCCTGTATGTAGTGGCTGTCAGGCAGGCTTGTATGAGAGGTGCATTTCCAGATCCAGCCGTTAGAGACTGGTAACGCTGGTCCCGGTCCACGTGATGTCAGGGTCGGGACGACCCCTTTGTCAGGAACGGCCGAATAAGGAATTTGTCTAACCAAATTTGCTTTATTTACTCTGAGTAATACGAAACGTCAATGTCAGTATGTGTTTGACTATTTTGACAATGACATAAACTGTCAAATGGACGCGCGAACGGCGTCATTACGAGCTCGAGTCATTTTGGATGTTTTGGAAAGGGTCCGGACAAAAATTAGTAAAACTTGTGAAAGTTATGATTTTTACCAATTCTGAATTACCTAAATGTATAGTCTATTTAAATAAGTTAAATATACAAGGGCTACTTTTATTTTTATTTTTTTAATATTTTCAGCACAGCAAATAGATAAATATATAGATAGTTTTATTGCAAGTCCTGAGTGATAGGGTGATAGAGTAAGCGGCGTAAACAATCACTGAGATGTACGTCAATGCGACGTATGAACTTACAATAAACACAAGAAAATTATCGAGTATATTTATACGATACACTGTCACCTAAGGACTTGCATTTAAGGCCCACGCATATCTGGCGGGACGCAGCGTAATACATTTTTTTACACAAGTTAAAATTAATTCACTATGACAATACACCGAAAATTTCAAGACGATTGAATAGGCTGTATGGTCACAGATCTTTGCCTGTCCCTTGGGGGCGAATTAAAAAAAAATCGCTATAAAAAACTAATCCCTGAAAGGTTTCAATAGAAACATTTCGGCTTTATTAAAAGCCAAATCTCAATAATTTTGAAAATAATTAAATATGCTCTGCGACTCGCCATATCTACATCGGCTATGGAATATCTTATGTTGTTTGTTATTAATATTCTTAATATTAGGAAGCAATGCTGGAATTATTTTAATATTATTATTATTATTTACATACATATTCACATTAATTACCTATTGTATGTTATTTGTATTTTTGAAAAATCTCGTACTCGAAAATACTTGTAATGTAATGTTTTACCTTACTCTGTGGGACAAGTAAAAACTCTCGGGACGAAGCGATAACTGAGAGCGTGATGCGTGAGAAACGGGGAAGTCTGACAGACTGGCGCCGTAACGCGTTACGTAACGAAGCAGTAGTTATCACATCAAAATCTTTCGATATTCAGAACACGGCAGTTTTGTGATTGCAGTTACATTTATGAATAAATCATGAAATATATATTGCTGCGAATATGTGTGTAATATAAATTAACAAAATTAATTTTATGTCATTTTTTATATTTATTATTATTAATGTTTTATAACTTGTCACTTTAAGTAATAAATAATATATTTAATCATAATAGTATATTAATTAGATGCTAGTCAATTGAATTTACACTACTGGATGATTGAACTTGAATTTATTATGAAAAAATATATATTTATAATAGAAACTTTCAGCTTAAACAGTATTATAGGTTAGGTTGATGAAATTATCGTCTTGTGATAAAATTAAAATTAATTCAAAATGCATAAATTCCGAGTCGACACATTTGCGAGAGCAACGTCTTATAGCAACCAAAATATGTTCTTATCTTTTTACTAACTGCTCCTAGCGGCGTATAACAGCATAGCCCACTGTACTCATAGAACTGGCAAAAAAAAAAATATAAATAGCAAGAATTTTATAATCCGATTAACTATTTGCATTCAAATAAACTCATGAATCGATCTATTCTAATATGAATGCAGAAGAGTGTGTGGGTATATGATAGCTATATGAGGAGAGAGTGACATCTAATGCTAGGTTATATCCTTCAGATGGCTTTTTGAATATTGTGTCTTGTCAAATATCTAAGTCCGAAAAAGCTCTCCCAACTTGCTATACCCGCGTGCACCTGCGTATTGTCATAAAAATGTAGTTCATTAGAACAGCTACAAAAAATCCGCTATAGGTCTGGAATGCGACCATTATTTTTGTGCAGAAATCCTCTTAAACCATGGGGAGGCAAGTGGATTGTTGTATTTCTCGTACCGATTACAGTACAGTCATCGCTCACTACTGCTACCGAATCAGAGCCACGCCTAGCGTTTTGACGATCTAAGCTTTGCAATAAAAGTATTGTAAAGTAACTAAACAGTAAAAAAAAGACGATGCTCACGCAAAAGTGTTACGAGACTAGATAGTGTCCACACCTGACTTCTTATGATGCTGGGTTACAAATCCTGTTTGGTTTTAAGTAAGATGTGGACATTCCTTTAAAGTTTCAGCAAATTAAAATTTGTTATTATCGCTTTTGAATTTTGTTAGTATTCTTCTCTTCTAGTTTTGCATTCTTACCACCTTAATGAAAAGTGGCATACATGTAGCGTAAGTAGTGTATAACTTTTCTGAACGATTTTGGTACAAAACGCTTAATCGAATAAAAACAATTTTTCTACTTCCATTATTAAGAACGGTAATTGTAAAATAATATTCTGCTGATTTTGAGTTTAAATTAGACGATTTCACTGAAGCATAAACCTGAGTGGAAGTTCGACCGATCATCCGACCGGCGCACATGACAACTGCAGGCGACGTGTCGCAGTTACACTACTGGTCTGCATGCACTTTGAAATTTGTAAGATTCGTGGCGCGCGTCAAGTATCCATAGGAATGCATTGAAACCAGTAAAGTATCAGCGTCAGTAGCAAATGTTCAAAAGTTATACAATACCGACGCCAGTAAAGAAAAAAGGAAACTGCCTAATACCTATGCTATATTGTGAACGTACCGTGGTGTCTCGATCTTTTGTAGTTTGTATACATTATTAGATGAATTGTCACGCTTTGCCATAGTTAGGGACCAGCCAGTAGCACTATTCTGTAACGAAATTTCAAGTGTATAATTCGGCAGTGTGAGCCTCAAACTCGTCTTTATCTCTGTTTAACGTCATAAGATAGAAAGAGATAGAGATTAATCCAAAACTCAATCTATCGAGCTATAGAAACGTTATGTTACAGAATAGTGCCAAGGATGCAATAATGTAACAGTTTGAATTGCAAAATAATCAGTAGAGATTGTAATAGGCCAAAAGTGGAGTTGAAAACATTCCGATATGCCAAATTAGTTTTAAATGGTGTAAAAATGCATTTAAGATTTGTTTACTTTTTGTTTGCCTATCTTTGCTTACTCGAACCTCTGCATTGCCTATTATCGTAACCCGTAGCCGTTTCTAGAACAATATCCATAGCTAGATCTGTATCAGACAATGTGTTATCGTACATACCTCTTTTTAGAAAATATTTTTATTGTGAACCTACATTATGTGTAGTAAATTGTTTATTTAATCATAATGGCTTTTATTTAACAAATCCCTGTCGGAACCCTTTCGATTGCTAAAGATATTTCGATATTACAGAACCAATAACAATTTGAAAACTAATGGTTCTATTTTCATCTTTCTTTACGGATTGTTTCATTGATTTCAGAAATAAGGTTTTTAATTAAAAACCTGGATGTAAAAATAAAAACAATATTGTGCATAATTTCGGCACCGACGTTAGTCAGACATCGTAGCCTAACGGTAAGGTGCTATTATATTTATCAACTTTAAATAAAGTGTGCGATTCAAATTCGTATGTCTCTATCTAAAAAGATTTTATAGATCGAGAGAGACTGAGACAGATTTGAAACTTACATTGTAGTGTCATTACATAATTGGCCCTATAGTCCCGGACTGTCAGAGACGCAGATCCCGTCGGTTCCGCAGTTTTTGATATTATGTTTATTTTTAAATGTTGAAGGTTTAAAAAGTTATCAAAAAACCCGAATTTCGTAGACAAAGTCGGGGCCAAGGGTTGTTATAGTTTACTGACGGTTGCGGTTCAACATTATTACACGGGCGTCTACTAGTCAGAGATAAATAAATAAACACAATGACTCTTAATGGCTAATATCCTCTTTGATCGTAATTTCATATTGTTTATTTGTTACAATTCAATGTCATCAAAGTTAATCAAACCAAAATATTTTTCTACGATAAACAAAATTAAAAGAAGCACCTGTTCCACTTTTTAATATTTTTTATTAGGTTATAATTATGTGCGGATAATAAAAATTACCAAAATGTTTGTATCTGGTGTCGTATACTACACATCCTTGCTTGTATGCATATCGCTTGGTGGTAACTACAAGAAGATCGTCGATGTAGATGTGAGACGTAACTACGGAACCGGTCTCGGTCTGCTGTTGGTGTTTCTCATTTGTGGCACCTCGATATTCTATTCGATGCTGATGGTTTGGGGGAATATCATCATTATTAAATGTTGTGATCGCCGGTTAGTTTGTGCTCGATATTTATATTTGATAGTAGACGACCACGACTTCGTCAACGTAAAATTATGTACACTGAGTTACCTACTCTTTGTAACAGTAGGTAACTGTCTGCGATTGTCCGTTCAAAATTGGTCCAACTGTGTCAGAGATTAGCCGGAACAAATAGACAAACAAAATATTAAAAAAATGATTTTTGGATTTAAGTAGTTAGCTATATTGAAAAACTGTTGATTTGAAATTACTAACAGTTTTAAATTTAATTTCATTGTATAAATTATCGTTCAAGCCCATAATCTCGATACAAGTG
The DNA here is from genome assembly GCA_034621355.1 of Mycalesis mineus. Classification (NCBI taxonomy): domain Eukaryota; kingdom Metazoa; phylum Arthropoda; class Insecta; order Lepidoptera; family Nymphalidae; genus Mycalesis; species Mycalesis mineus. The sequence continues at coordinate 8,949,951 of CM067894.1, read as the reverse complement.
TGGTCATTATATCAGCCTATTTAATAGCTCAAACCAGGATTTGAACTCAGGACCCCACGAGCCACATAGGGTTAATCACTGGAGCAATGTAGTAATTATCAGATCCGTTCTAAGTAACTAATACATTAAATCTTGCGTAAGTGGGTAACTTGAAGTATATAAGATTGGTTAAGTTAACTTTTACTACAGATGATTACAATCCAGTGCTGTAAATGACCATTTATGCGCCCGGTACGATATATATAGTTCTAAACCGCACTCCTTAAATAATGATGTGTGTTCCTGGCCTGGTCATTTCTGCGCCCCTCCAAGGTCTGCGCCCTGTGTCTAGGGACAGCCCCATTTACGGCACTGCTTAAATCGCTTCGTTGCAAATAGGTTAGGGTAGGTATTTTCAGAGGGATAGTAGGTATAGCTATTCTATTATGAAGGTTGGGGTCGTAATGTGTTGGAATGGCGACCTCGCTCCAGAAAACGCAGTGTTCGTCAACCCACCTCTAGGTAGACTGACAACATAAAGCGGTTTACAGGGACCCTCTGGATGCAGTTGGCTCAATTTTTTTTTTTTATCGACTACAAGTTGGCCCTTGACTGCTATCACAACTGATGTTAAATGATGATGCAGTCTAAGATGAAAGCGGGCTAACTTGTTAGGAGTACGATGAAATCCACACTCCTATCGGTTTCTACACGACATCGTACCGGAACGCTAAGTCGCTTGGCGGTACGTCTTTGTCGGTAGGGTGGTAAGTGGTAACTAACCACGGCGAAAGCCTTTCACCAGCCAGACCAAGACAAATTAAGAAAAATCCCAATCTGCCCCACCGGGAATCGAACCCAGGACCTCCGTCTTATGAATCCACGCATACCACTGCGCCACGGAGGTCGTCAATTGTGTGTTCTTTGGAGCTGAAAATGATGATCATGATGATTCTATTCTACTGAATTTACTTGACTCATAATTTGAAAATCGATCAAGGATAAAACAAAGGCGTTCGAGCAACAATGACGACTCGTCTTGGATTGGAAGCGAGATAATCTTAAGCATAGACCACCTACCGCAGTTCCATTAAACTTTCGTGATGGTGTGCTAACTTGTGCTCTATAATATACCCCACATTTTTTTTTCTTTTCTCGAGACGAATTTCTTGACTGCCGAGTCAGCACGGTACCGCGTGGCATTTCATCGTTCTGGCTGTCTTTAAGTTATTTTATTTGTCTCTTCCTTTTCCCTTTCCTCTTTCCTCATCATTATTTTCCAGAGCATCTTGCCATATGTGTTCCACTCGATTTCCCCGGAGAGGATACGCTCAATTAGGTTGCCTGGGTCCACTTTGCTATTGGCTCCTTGTGCTGCTGATCTCAGGTCATTAAAGGTAGGACACTCAAAAATAGAGTGTCCTCCTCTCCGCAAAAAGTAGCAGTATTCAGTAGGCGCTTTCCCTATTGCGAAGAGGTAGGTGTTGAACACACCGTGGCCACTTAGCGCCTGAGTAATCCAGCGATCCACCTCCCCTCGGTTCCTTTTGTGCCACTTTTTAAGATCTCTTATCAATTCTCTCGTCCATGTTCCCTTTCCAGCCCCCGACCATTTTACTTCCCATTCTGTCAGACTTTTCTCCCGCATTAGTGGCTGGAAAGCTCATTACAGGACTAACCATCAGTACTAATTTGAGGAGTCAGAAGCGTCGCTGTAATCGGCTTTGTGGCATCGTCATCATCACCAGGTACCTATAACAGTTGATTCAGTAGACTGATCGACAACTTTCAATTCCAGCTACATGTATCAAATAAGCCTTGCATTTACATGGATATATTTATGGTACATGCATTACAATGTAACGGATATTTACGTGATATGGCTGCACCAAACTCAGGCGTTGAAACTAGTCGGACTGGCTTTTGAAATGAGCGCCGGTCGAATTAATAACGAACCAAAAAGTGCAGGCGCATCCAAAGCTAATGATATTGAAACAGTACCGGAGCCTACCGCCACCGATATTATTTCGTATGCATATTTCTTCATTGGACTTCATAGAGGTATATAGGATTATTCTAAACCTGTTGATATAACTATTAGATTAGCTGTGCACCGCGGTTTTACCCGCGTAGATCCCGTTCCCGTGGAAATATCGGGAAATCTGTTCTTAGTGAGCGTTAACATCGTGTAATGAATAACCAAGTATTTTTTTATTATTTACTAAAAGTTAGTCCTTGACTGCAATTACACCTCATGGTAAGTGATGATGCAATCTAAGGATGAAAGCAAGTTTTTCGAAGTAGGAAAGTAAAATCCACACCCCACCCATCCACCACCACCTGGAATTCGAACCCAGGATTTCCAGCTTATAATTCCACTGCGCATACCTACCACTCCTTCATGGAGGCCGTCAATTGCAGGTAAGTATGTGAGTCTGCTGCTTTACCCCGACTACGGTATAAAAATCGGGTGTTTAGTTTTAGAGATTTCGTGATGAGTCAATATTTGTATAGATGTAGTTCAGACAAACAGTCTAGATAACAATTAATTAATTTACGTAGCTGTACCAATAGGTAAATATTAATTAAAGTTACGTCAGCGAGCACACCTTCAAGCGAATAAAGAAGGGATGCAGTTCAGCATTTTAGCTATTTTTTTTAGGTCCATATTATAGATGGAAGATATTTCACGATCATTTCCATGAATCGTTTGGAGCCCTTGGTGATTGTACCATCATCACAGAACAGAAACTCAAAAAGGCGTTGATATGTTCAATAGGGTGCTGGGTGTTAAATTTTAAATATTCGCAAGATGTAAGTATAACTAATAACTCTAACTATTTAAAACGTTATAACTATCTAATACAATACATACTTACATAACTTTTAAATACCTGAGTAGATAACAATTTCAGCTAAGTTTCGTACACAACAACACAATATATATAAGTATAACAAGTTGATTTTGTTGTTCTAAGTGGTAAAGGAAAGATACCTACTCTCTTTCCTCCAAAGTACCTCTCCGCCAAAGTACCTTTATCTATCTCGTAAATCAATATGTATATACCAGATACCTCGTACCAATCATAAAGTGTCCTCTAAAATTGCAACTTGCCGTTCCGCGCAGGTATCAAGACTACTTTGGGAACTACTTTGAAATACAAAATGAACTTGATTTACAAGGAAAGATACTAGAGGAACTCAAAGTTCCTTTATCTATCTCGTAAATCAATATAGATATACCTCGTACCAATCATAAAGTCCCTTCTAAAATTGCAATTTGCCGTTCTGGTTGGTTGCTTTTTCCTCTATTTAAAGTCCAAGTTATTAACAAAAGGAACCCCTATATGTACACTAGGTACCTACTATTACAAATAAGCCAATAAGTCTTTCAAAAGTTTGTAGTGTTGTTTTGTAGTTGGTAATATTATAAATGGAAAGTAATTAACTCTGTCTGTTTATTACTCAATAACACCTAAACCACAGAACCAATTTAAATAAAATTTGGTACATAGTTTAAACCCTGAGAAAGGACAGAGGCTACTTTTTTCGTACTATCATAAAACGGAATTTCTCGCGGTCGGTGTTACGGGCATCCGCTGATAAGTAACATTTACAATTTCTTTCAGTTATACTTCGACGACGCATTTTACAACGTGTTCAGTGCGGAGGTGCGCTACTTGTACAACCTGCCGCAGCTGACGATATACTTCCTCCGTCACCAGGCGGTGATGATGTTGTGCACGAGCGTATTCACGGAGACTGGCTTCGGGGTGTACCCGGCTAAGTGTAACCCTATCCCGGGCTACGGACCCTCGGCTAGGCTTAGTTTCCTTATTGTGGCGTAAGTTATGTTTTTCAGCTGCAGTTTGCGCTGTTTTGCAGCTGCATAAGTTTTCACTTGTTATGTTGGCAACATTGTCCAGTTACAACGAAACTTGCGCAGGAATCTAATGTACCTTAGACCAAAATATTATATAATAGTAGACGCCAGTAGACGACTATATTAGACGACTTTGCGTCTCGCAAGAAAAGTGTTCTATTGCAACCTTCCAAGAACTCCAAAAAAAAAATGTAGGTAGGTACGTGACACCGTTTTTTTTAAAGAAAAAAGGTTATAGCGGATTAATCTTAAAAAATAGACATATGCCATCGCGGACGTCTTGTAGTAGGTCGATGTCCTTGATGGCGGGAGAGGAGGAACATTCCTTCCATGCATTGTTTTGTTATATCTCAAAGGTTTGGACAGCGTTTTCAATTAAAACTCCCAGGTGGACCAACCCCTCGAACAATTTTCGTCATATTCGAGTCAATTAACTAAAAACCAATTATATACCTAAATCGACCTCAGGAATCGCTCTATCTATTGTGGGAACATAAAAATCCGTTCATTAGTCTTTGAGTTTATTGTGAACAGTTAGACTGCTTGCTTGTTGCCAGCTCTTTGTCGCAAAATGTGCTTTCTCAACCGTTGGTAGAGTTATTTATTACCTATACTGATATAATTGACTTTCCAAATGTACATGTATTAGGGTAATCTTTAAGAGCAATGTAATTTTAACAGCGCCAATTCAACACAAGTGGCTTTAGAAGAGGAATACAACTTCGCTATGATCAAATGTTTCGATAATGAAGCGGTGATAATGGGGCCCAAAATGAAGAATACCATGCGCGGCTGGGACATGCCTACTAGATATTGGTTTTGGGCGTACATAGAGAGATCCCTATTGAAGTCTAATAAGGAAGTTAGGTACGACAAATAAATAAACAAATAAAAAAATATTATAAGAGAATTATACACATCGCTATGTAGCCCCAAACTAAACTTAGGTAGCATGTGTTATGGGTACTATGATAACCGATGAATATTTTTATAGGTATATATAATACATTACTTATAATGTAAAGATAAACCCAGACACTGGAAAATATCTATGCTAATCACACAAATATTTTTCCAGACATGGGAATCGAACCCACAGCCTAGGACGCAGAAGCAGGGTGACTATAAAAGAGATTTCAGATCATTTGTTTTCAGAACTTCAATTGCGTATTTATAATTATTTGCTTGGCGATAGGAGGCGGTATTATATTCATGGCCGAAGCCTCCTACCAGCCATACCAGCAACAATTAAGACAAACTCAGTCGGACTAGCTGTAAATCGAACCCGGGATCTAGCTTATATTAGCACCGAGCACACCGCTGCGTCACGTAAGACGTCCAGCGCTTTGTATGATTTTAAAACATGAACCAGTATTTTTTTGAAAATATATGAAAATAGATTTTAAAACAACAAGCCGGTTTCCGACAAGGCTTTAGTACCATAGACCACATCCATACGCTGCGGCAGGTTATACAAAAGACCGAAGAGTATAACCGGCCACTTTGCTTGGCGTTTGTGGACTATGAGAAAGCCTTTGATTCGGTGGAAACCTGGGCTGTGTTAAGGTCATTGCAGAGGTGCCGAATCGACTACCGGTACATCCAAGCGTTGCAGTGCCTGTACGAAAACGCCACCATGTCAGTCCGTATACAGGATGAGACTACGAGGCCAATCCAATTGCAGCGAGGAGTGCGACAGGGAGATGTTATCTCCCCGAAGCTATTTACCGCCGCATTGGAAGACGTCTTTAAGCTCTTGGACTGGAACGGACTTGGCATCAACATCAATGGCGAGTACCTCACTCAACTGCGGTTTGCCGACGATGTAGTGATAATGGCAGAATCTCTAGATGACCTTAATAATATGCTCAATGACCTCAGCAGAGTTTCTCAACAGGTGGGCCTTAAAATGAACATGGGCAAGACAAAGATCATGTGTAATGCTCATGTTTCGCTCCACCCAGTTATTGTTGATAATTCTGCACTCGAAATTGTAGACGAGTATATATACCTAGGGCATATGGTCCAGTTAGGTAAGTCCAATTTCGAGAAAGAGGTGAACCGCCGAATCCAACTCGGTTGGGCAGCGTTCGGGAAACTGCGTGACATCTTTTCGTCCAAAATTCCTCAGTGCCTGAAGACGAAGGTCTTCGAACAGTGCGTGTTGCCAGTGATGACATACGGATCCGAGACTTGGTCGCTAACTGCGGGCTTCATAAGAAGGCTCAGAGTCACTCAGCGGGCGATGGAAAGAGCAATGCTCGGAGTATCTCTGCGTGATCGAATCAGAAATGAGGAGATCCGCAGAAGAACCAAATTAACCGACATAGCTCAGCGAGTCGCAGAACTGAAGTGGCAATGGGCGGGGCACGTAGTTCGAACAGCTGATGGACGTTGGGGGCCGAAGGTGCTAGAATGGCGACCCCGCACCGGAAAGCGCAGTGTTGGTCGACCCCCCACCAGGTGGACTGACGACATCAAACGGGTCGCAGGGAGCCGCTGGGCACATGCGGCTCAGGATCGTTGTGTTTGGAAGTCCCTAAAAAAGGCCTATGTCCAGCAGTGGACGTCCATTGGCTGATAATGATGATGATGATGAGATTTTAAAAAAGTTTGGCTGGTTCGGCCGTGGCTAGTTACCACGCTACCGACAAAGACGTACCGTCAATCGATTTAGCGGTTCGGTACGATGTCGTGAATAAACCGGAGGGATGTAGATTTCATCCTACTCCTAACACTCACAGGTCATCACTCATCATCACATCATCAGGTGTGATTGCAGTCAAGGGCTAACTTGTAATAAATAAAAAAAATGTAGTAGCTTATAGTTAAACTGTACTGAACGTTTAATGCAATTTCATTTTTTGAATCAAATTAGGTACTTACCACCTTTTGGTTGGTGTTAAATTATCTCTTATTTCTAGAAGTGCATTTTCCCTGCTGACGTGGACAATATGGGCGGGTCCGTCGTTACCTCGATTCATTATCGGTAGCACGTTATGGGTTTACGTGCACTTGGAAGCAGAGTATGCTCTTTTATATGATACGTCAGGCTCAGTAAGTAGTTCTATGAAATTTAATGAATAGGTACATAAGTATAGATCGTGCAAAAATTCGAGTTCATTCAAGTCCAAGAGTGGATTTTTGGAAATACTGCGCGATATAAGGGCGTATACCTTAGGTATCTACATGTTTTTGATCGCCATCTACAGAGTATAAGAAGTTTATGGGCACCCGGTAAAATATTAAAAAATGTCGATTGGTTGGTTGATAGCTCAATAGTAAATTTAAAGCGCACACACAAAACTTTTGGTCTATGGAAAGTGTCTGACACCATAATAGTATTCTACAAAACATACCTACTTATCAGTCATATAAATTTAAGTACCTCTCCTAAAGAGAGGATTAGGAGAGGTAGTTCAATTCTTTTTCTCTCTGCCTAATAAGGAGTGCTCTACTAGCCACTAATGAGAACCTAAGCTTTCATTTATGTGGAAATACGTTCATTCTGATCGCTCTGGGTTCTTACTCTTGTTATCGAGTATTGTTATAGTAGGTATAAGAGGGCAAGTAGTAAGTATAACATTTTATATTTTGTTTTTTTTTAGATGAAGATGCCATGGGACATAGGATTTTCAATCATGCGTCTGTTTTGCCTGCTTTACCTGACACCCTGTTTCGTAATTAAGAACACCGCCGTCGTGTTGAAGTACTACTATTCGATATTCTGGGTGTTTCATATAATTTTGTTTGTTTTGATGCTCAGCTCCATTTACGTTTACAAAAGTAGACCTAGAGAATAAGTAAACATTATTTTTTTGGATACCCATGTGAATTAGGCATGACTATAAATTTGTATTGTGTATCTACTCACCTTGTTTTATTAAATACCTAACTTAAAACTATTTTTTTAAATAGCTAATAGATAACGATAATAGATTTTGAAAGCTTCCGTCGCGCACTGTTTATAAGACGGAGGTTCTGGGTTCGAATCCCGACCGGGCCGATTAAGATTTTCCAACTTGGCCTAGGTTTGGCTAGTGGGAGGCTTCGGATGTAACTAGTTACCACCCTACCGGCAAAGACGTATCGCCAACCAATTAAGCGTTCCGGTACGAACGGTTTGTGTAGAAACCGAAAGGGGTGTGAATTGCATCTTACTGATAACATGTTAGTCAGTTTCTAATTAAGATTGCATCATCAATTACCATCTGGTGTGTTTGCAGTCAAGAGCGAACTTTTAATGAATAAAAAGATAAATAATTATTGATGGAGTAATAGACAGAAAGTGAGCCACCTGGTATAAGTAATATGGGTTCCATTTTTTAAAGGTTTTTGAATTTAATCTGCGACTGTGAAGAGGCGGCTAACAGGCTTGGATACGTTCCTTGCGGCTATACCTATCATACCGGTATAATACCGGTATGATAGGTACTATACTAAAGCCAAACTCGGTGGAGAATGCTTATCAACAAACAAATTCAAAATGAAGGAAGAAAATGCAACACATTTTATGCCTCATAAATTTAAAACTGTTTTTTTTTATAAAATCTTACTAAAAATTTTTCGTATTCTTATAAACTACAATTTGTTGTCATGAACTTGTCATAAAAAAGTTAATTAAAAAAATTAGGTGTAAAATGACTAGTGATTTCTACCTTCATTTTTAATTTGTTGTGATAAAATGAAACGAAAATATAGCACATAAATGATACTTTTATTGTGGCATAACTTGAAAGCTAACTTTAACATTTATTTGGTGTTGAAAATTAAATTAAATCACATCAGCTCAATCATATAGTTAAATATATTAAATGTAACATATTCAAATATCACAGAGTATCCTTATTCTGTTATTGGAAGACTTTTTGTTGGTCTTTTGCATAAAACTTAAACCTACATATTTATTTTAATAAATAACAAAATACATTAGTAATAGTTTTAGACAAAATGCAAATATGTACTACATTTTATTATCATATATATTTGCCTAATTAACTATATAGACATTTATTACCTCCATAACATTTAAGTAAAATCTATTTTTTTACTTATACAGCGTGTAAGGGATATGACATGGACACGAAAATTTAAACCAATAATTGTACTTGTATTGAAATAATATTCCAATGTCTTCAAAATTGTTTATTATTTTGTAAACTACCGCCGCGTCGGAAATGCAGTTCGTGACGAGAAAAGACGCGGTTAGAAAAACTCGACACATGCTCTTTTTAAATTAATTACAAAACCACTCAATTACAATAATTAATATTACACTAAAATATCGATACTTTGTAACATCCTAAAGAACAGTGCTATACACGACTCGCGATTATAGTCTGATTGCTGTAAGAAAGTGCGGCTGACAGTTGTCAGTATGACGTTGACGTCAGTGACTAGGGATGTGACGCTTAGAAATTCTTGTTTATCGCTTACGATACTCGCTGCATAAATCTAGCTCTTTTTAATGTTGTAAAAAAATTTGCTTAAAAGGCAAATTATTATTTGATCGTTATTTATGAGGAGACTTTGTTATCGCGGTTATACTAATGCATAGTTTCTAGGGATTAAACTTTTATTGACTATAGTCTCTGCGATAATTTTTTTAACAACTACAAGTTGGCAATTGACTGCTATCACACCTGATGTGTGATGTAGTCTAAGATGGATGCGGGCTAACTTGTTAGGTGTAGAATGAAACAACATCGTACCGGAACACTAAATCGCTTGGCGGTACGTCTTTGTCGGTAGGGTGGTAACTAGCCACGGCGATAGCCTTCCTCCAGCCAGACCAAGACAAATTAAGAAAATCTCAATCTGCCCCGCATTACCATTTGGTACAGATGGTAATGCGGGACCCCAAACCAATCCAACCGCAACAGCGAGTTGATGAACTGGAAAACGGAGTAGATATAAAAATGTTAAAGTTGGAGCTTATTGCCTTAGTCCGGCGTCAAAAGGCACCAACTCCTGCCTATGCTCTAGAAGAGATGACAATAGGTCTGACCTTGGTCCTAATGTTATTGGGCCCAAATAACATGTATGCTTTTAATTTCAATTCTTATTTTGAAGCTTTATAAAATCAGCATTTATAATATCAGCGTTGCGAACGCAGCATTACCTATGAAATAATTGATTATTTGATTGAATGATTTGATTGATTGAATTTAAATACTTTTTTCTATATTCCCATTTAATTTTCAGTCACGCCGCAAAAATTAATACCTACTTCACCGCCATTAACGGCAAATGACATGTTGACACTGTAACAAGAGGCCATCAACAAAGATTAACCTGAAGGCTGGTCGAAGATCGTGAATAAAACAAAAAGGAATATTATGTCTGATTGGGATCGTGACGTCCATATTAACAACATAATTAATTCATCTATACATATAAATAAAATTGCAGTGTCTGTTTGTGCATATATGCATACCGTACATACACCAAAATAACATTTTTTTTTCAATTATTGTCTGTCTGTTTGTTTATTTGTTCTGGCTAATCTCTGAAACTACATCAGTCATCAGTCGGATTATAAAAAATCCTTTTGTATATGATAGCTCGACTCATGAGGGCTGACATAAGGTAATTTGTATCCAGATATTACCACGGGACCAGGAACTACGCGGGTGAAATACCAGGAGACCGCTAGTTGTTAATAATATTCGTCATAGATTCAGATGATGAATTTAGTGGCAACTCAAATGTTCCTAATTCTGATATAAGTTTAGACGAATAAAATATATTTCTTCTTTGCAACCTTTTGTTTAAACTTTCCCTGATGTTCTGTTGTTGTATAAAATTATAGACTTTTTAAAAATAAAAATTGTACTACAATATACGTTTATTATTAAAAAAAATATCGACTATTCATCGTAGAAGTACGTCCCATCACTAGACACGTCTATGGCGTTACGTTATAAGTTACAACACTTTGCTTAATTTTTCTTTCAATTTGATTTTATTTGTAGACTAGAACATTCTGGCTGGGTTTAACGGTTTTAAATTTAAGTTACTACAGCTATTAACGATTTAATATATTACGAATTTGGAACAGCTGAAATCCTAAGTCATAATTTGTAAATCGCTTCAACTTTCAAGAGTGAAACGGAAAGTTAATGACATATGTCACAGGCACCATGTTAGAGCGCAGGCACTATAGTATGACATGTCAATTCTTATATATAAGCACACAAATCAATTAAAAAACCGACCTGGTCTTCCAGTCTGTGTGGACGGTACAAGTAATTCCAAATTAATTGCTAATAAATTTAAAGACAGTTTTATAGTTAAGTCACCATTAGGACCATCTTTGTCGCAAGTAGTGGGTGGTGTGAGTGGGGAATGTGCGAAGGTCAGAATAACGGCAAGTGACGTTGCGAAAGCAGTTAGGGCCATTACGAAGGGCAAATCACCTGGCCATGATGGACTAAGTGTAGAACATATACAGCACGCTGGTCCACATATGAACAGGGCTTTGGCCTTGTTGTATAACCTTTGCATATCACATTCATACCTACCTACTGATATGATGAAGACTATTGTAGTACCTGTAGTAAAAAACAAAAATGGAGATTTGTCAGACATAAACAACTATAGGCCTATATCCTTAGCTACTATAATAGGAAAAGTGTTTGACAGCATTCTCAATATACAATTAAATAAGAATTTAAAGTTGCATGATAATCAGTTCGGTTTCCGGCCAGGCCTATCTACTGAGACTGCAATATTGTGTCTTAAGAGTGCTGTCAAGTATTATACCAAGAGAAAAACATCGGTTTTTGCTTGCTTTCTTGACCTATCCAAGGCTTTCGACCTGGTATCTTATGACATACTATGGCAGAAGATGAGAGCATCACACATACCTGAAGAACTTATTAATATCTTTAAATATTGGTATGGAAACCAGCTAAATAATGTCAGGTGGGCGGGCGTAATGTCGGAACCGTACAGGCTGGAATGCGGGGTGCGGCAGGGGGGTTTGAGCTCACCCTCCATTTTTAACCTGTACATAAATGGACTAATCGAGGCGCTCAGCGAGCGACATGTCGGATGCTACGTAGACGACGTCTGTTTCAATAATATCAGTTATGCTGATGACATGGTGCTGCTGAGTGCATCGGTTTGTGGGATCAGAAAACTGATTAGCATTTGTGAAAGATATGCAGCTAATCATGGATTAGTATACAATGTTAATAAGAGTAAGTGTATGGTCTTTCAGAGTAAGCCTAGAATAGTTACGGAGATGTTACCTATAAGATTAAACGAAACGCCGTTAGAATGGGTCGAAACCTTTACGTACAATATGGCTCGTCTAGAATCTTTGTCTAATAAGTGCCAATGTTCTAAACTTGTAGGTAGCGAGGACTGTAGTGATGTATTAGATGAGTTAAAGTCAAACCAGTGTAGTAGCAGTATTGTTAAAAATTTGGAAGTTCCCTCTAGGTCAAATTGTATAAATCTGTCAAGTAATGTTGCAAAAAAATCTCTTATAATGTCTGATGGTATAGGACAAGGTTTTGGTTTAATAATGAGCCAATACCTCAACCATCCGGTGACTAACCAATGTTTTCCAGGAGTTAGTTTTAATTATTTAATAAATAGCCTCAAGGCGGAGAATATGACAGGCTTCACAAACACTATTTTGATGTTTGGAGATAGTTTTAATATAAAAAAGGGTCACATTATAAAATGCATAGAAAAACTTTTATTATTACACAATAAAAGTAAATGTAAATTTGTTCTGTGTGCATTTCCATACTGTAGCACATTAACTAAGAAAGAAAATACGCATATTTATAATCTGAATCTTTTATTATACAACCTGACATTCCGTCACAGCGACGCAATATTTTTCTTTGACATAAATAAATTTACATCCTTATGTTGGTTGACTAAAGATAAACTATATCTGTCCAAAAAATGTAAGCATAAGGTTGCATCACTGTTAGCATACAATTTAAACGATGCAGTTACAAGTTTTGTAACACAGTCTTTTGACAATTATACAATTTGTACTAATAGTACTGATATTTCTATTCTTGACCAGAGTACTTATGCTAGTACTGTCATAGATTGTAATATATCTTTAAACTAGTTGATAAGACAAAGGAGGAGCTCTGCAACTTGAACATTGTACACCAAAATATACAGAGCCTCACCGGCAAAGACTTAGAAATTGAACTGTTTGTTGAAAAATTTAATGTGCATATTCTATGTATTACAGAGCACTGGCTCACTAGCTCACAGTTAGCAGTTAATATTAATAATTTTTTATTGTCAAGTGTGTTCTTCAGAACGACTGCAATTCATGGTGGATCTCTAATTTTTGTACGTAACAACCTAAAATGTAAAAATCGAAAAGATATAGTTGGTCTTTCTGTTGAACGCATTGTTGAACTATCTTGTGTGGAGTTGGAACAATTTGTTGTAGTGTGCGTGTACCGCCCACCTACTGGGGACTATGATTACTTTGAGGAGACAATGGAGGAGGTGATGAAGCGATTGAGTACTTCTACTAAAAAAATACTGATATGTGGTGATTTTAATGTTGATATTTTACAAGTAAACTCAATGTCTCTAAGGTTTCTTAACTTATTTAAATGTTTTAATTTAAGACACGCTTTTAATGAACCTACTAGAATTACAGCCACTTCAGCTTCTTGTTTAGATAATATATTTTACAATACTGATATAGTTGACAAGGTGATAATTAACAAATTAAGCTCTGATCATTGCGGTCAACTTATCACTATTCTAAACAACAAACCCATGAGCAACCAATGGTTAAACTTCAGGCCAATAACTGAAGGTAAATTAGAGAGATTCAAAAGCGTAATTTGTAGCAAAATTCCAAGTCTATCTTTTGTTAATCGTGACCCTAATATTCTTTTTGGTGCACTTTTTGAGACAATAGACAGTGAGTTTTCTAAAATATTCAATTTAAAACGTGTTAATTTAAGCCAAAAATTAAAGTTCAGTGTCTGGGCTACTGTAGGTATTTATAAAAGTAGAGATAAATTGTATGAGTTGTATGATGAAAAACAGTATAATCACAGTCAAAAATTTTCGGAATTTCTTAAAAATTATTCAAAAACATTCAAACGCGTATGTATTAATGCAAAATCCATACACATGAAAGAGTTACTAATTAGAGCTGACAATAAGATACAAACCTCGTGGAACATAATAAATAACGCAACTGGCAAAGTTAAACCTCGCCATATGAATTATGAATTAATTGTTGATAATAAAAAAATAAACAATAAAAACGAGGTTGTTAATGCTTTTGAAGACTTCTTCCAAAATGTACCTATCTTATTAACAGATTCGCTAAATTCGTCTCCTACGTCAGCCCAGAGGTTACTAAGAGACAATGTGAAAGAGTGCAACATTCTATTTAAATTTAATTATGTAACTGCTTTTGATATTATAAAAACATTTAAACTACTTAAATCAAAGAGGACTGGCGATCTGTGGGGGATGTCAGTAAAAGTAATATCTAATATTATAAATATCATTGCTCCACACTTAGCTGTTATTTTTAATGAATGTGTGGACTCAGGTACTTTTCCAAACCTAATGAAACATGGAAAACTTATTCCACTTTTTAAATCAGGCGACCAAGCAGATCTCAATAATTACAGACCGGTTTCAATATTGCCAACACTAAGTAAGGTCTTTGAAAAAATAGTTTTAAATCAACTGCATAGTCATTTTAACTTAAATAACTTACTTCATCCTGACCAATATGGTTTCACTAAAGGTCGCAATACTACTGATGCAGGTGCTAAACTATTAAAACACATCTTTGATGCCTGGGAAAGGTCTAAGAATGCTATTGGCGTATTCTGTGACTTGTCCAAGGCTTTCGATTGTGTTGACCATAAAACTCTTTTGCTTAAGTTAAGCCACTATGGCATTAAAAATGTTGCACTTAATCTCATTGCCTCTTATCTTAGTGATAGAACTCAAACGGTATGCATTAATGATATAAAGTCACGTGGCTCATCTCCTAAAATGGGCGTTCCACAGGGTTCAATTTTGGGTCCTTTTCTATTTTTAGTGTATATCAATGATTTACCATACCATGTTAGCGACATTTGTGAAATTGTACTGTTTGCTGATGACACATCTTTAATTTTTAAAACTGATAGAAATAAAAGTGACTTTGACGATGTAAACCGTGCTGTATCGCATGTGTCGCATTGGTTTACTGCTAATAATTTACTATTAAATGCAAAGAAAACTAAATGTGTTGAGTTTTCTTTACCGAATGTAAAAAAAATAAATAAGTCTTTAATGATAAATGGTGAAACGCTAAGAATGGAGAGTTCTACAGTCTTTCTAGGAGTGACCTTGGACTGTAAACTTCAGTGGAGCGCTCATATAGAGTCACTGACAGCTAAACTTAGTTCAGCAGCATTTGCAGTGGGAAAAATAAGACAGTTTACCGATGTAGAAACAGCTAGACTGGTTTATTTTGCTTACTTCCACAGTGTGATGTCTTATGGCATCTTGTTGTGGGGAAAGGCTGCTGACATAAATTCTGTCTTTATACTTCAGAAACGAGCAATTCGGTCGATTTATAAACTTAAACCACGCGAGTCCCTTCGAGTCAAATTTAAAGAAATAGGAATTCTTACAGTAGCCTGTCAATACATATTCAATAACCTAGTTTATGTTAAACAAAATATAAATATGTATAAACAGAAAAAGGATTTAAACGACCGTCTTCCTAGAAACGGACATAAGTTAGTCATATCAGCTTATCGCCTCCGAAAAGTGCAAAAATCTTTCGTAGGATTGGGTGTACTCTTCTACAACAAGATGCCCAATTCAGTTTTAGATCTGCCATTGCATAAGTTTAAACAATGTATTAAAACTCACTTACTGAGTCAGGGTTATTATACTATCGATGAATTTTTAAATGACAAAGATGTTCAAATCCAATTGGATAGGCTTTCAACTTCACACAGGAAATAAAATAAATAACTTTATGTAACAACACACTTAATATTGTAAAATTGATAATATTATAAAAAGAGCAACTGTTGAGTTTCTTGCCGGCTCTTCTCAACAGGGCCTGCCTTCCGAGCCGGTGGTAGAGTCACTACAAATAGTCCAATTTGACGTTTCAAAAGTGCTTGTAATAAGCCTACTTGAAATAAATGATTTTGAATTTGAATTTGAATTTAAATATTTAGGACATTTTGTAACGTCTGCTCTGAAAGATGATACAGATATAGAAAGGGAACGTAGGGCAATGTCGGTTAGAGCTAATATGGTGATCCGGAGGTTTGCGCGCTGCTCCTCGGATGTGAAAGTCACACTATTCCGAGCTTACTGTACTTCTCTATACACCTGCAGCCTATGGAGTGATTTTACGCAAAGATCGTACAGTGCCCTACGAGTCCAATACAATAACGCACTTAGGATGTTGTTGCGGCTCCCTCGCTATTGCAGCGCATCCGCAATGTTTGCAGAAGCTCGTGTAGATTGTTTCTATACGACAATGCGGAAGCGAGGCACTTCGCTGGTGCGGCGAGTGCGGGGGAGCACCAACAGCATGCTGGCGGTGTTGGCTAATCGTCTCGATTGTTGCTACATCAACCATTGTTGTACACTGCACGTGGCACACAGAGACTAGGGTAAGGGGGGCCCATTTGAATGACACTGTTACCTATTTTAGTTGTTATGTGATTGGAATGGATTTTGTTTTATATAATATAAGATGTAATGTGACCAAGAACTTATTGTAATTGACATATTTTTTATTGTATATTGTATGATTGAGTCTTTGTTGCTTTATGAATAAATGATTAATTAATTATATATTATTTTATGGCCTGGAATCAAGTCCTTTCAAATCATCTTACGGTCGACAGACATAACCTTATGTTACCATAGACAAAGTCGTATAGTATTGTCTATGATAACATTATAATGCTAACACAATTATAAGTACGATTTTTGCAGCATTGGAATTCCCGCATCGGCCGTATCGGATTTTCTCTAATTGTAGCAAGGACTGACCTATATGGTCAGATAGGACATAAGGATTTTAAGTAAAAGCTTATAAAATTGAGATTTTTGATAAACTAATTTTAAAACACGTGATCACCAGTTCGGGCGGTCGGTTTCACAGCACAAATTATAGACCGTGAAGCTAAAATTCTCTAAATTCGAAAATCAGTATTAATTTCATTCAAAAGTAGTATTTGTGATACTGTTGCAGGCATTAACTGTAACCTCTGCACTCAATTTTCGTTAGCATGTCCCTTACACCGCATATATCCTATAATTGAAAATTGGATGAACTTACCTAAGTGAAATCCAATTGTAATTTTATGAGTGTTGATCTGAAATATAAATTGTTTTACAGAGTAGTTCCCTTTTCGCTATTCGATGGCATCGCGAATTTATTTAGAGCATAGATAAAAACAAAAAATAATAACTATGCGCTAATGGTACGACTATTACATCTTGTCTGTGGTAACCCTAAACGTCACTGATTTAGAGCAAATCCTGGATATCGACCAACTTTGGTGAATTGAGCTAGGTACCCATTATGCACTGGGATAGCTTTCCGCGAAAGCAGGGTAGGGAGGGTATTTATATTTCAGATCAACACTCATAAAATTACAATTGGATTTCACTTAGGTAAGTTCATCCAATTTTCAATTTTATTTCATGTTGATCTGAAATATAAATTGTTTTACAGAGTAGTTGTTCAGAGTCAGATGCATAATGGGTTGTTTTAAGATATTATGTCAATATTATAATAATATAAATTCTTTGTAACTGAAAATTTTGTTTATTTATTTATAATCAATCATCCTTGAATGTATGGAAACTTGGTAATATTACAATTATAAATATGCATATGTTTAAAGAAAAAATTACAATTCTAATCTATTTTATAACATAATGTATAATAAACAATCATTGTGTAAGGTTAAAAACTGATTGAACAAAATCATCATTCACATTTTCTTGAATGGGTATGTTATAAAACTTAGCAAATGTTAGTGAGCTATCAGACCAGCCAGCTGTTTTCCTAATAATGTCCAAGGACACACCAGCCCTATTAGCAAATGAGGTGGCAGAGTGACGAGTACTATGAGAAGTGAATTTACTTGTATCAATACCGCTTTCAGAGAGGGTGCATTTGATCCATCTGCTTATTGTTTGTTTTGATGCACGACGGTAAGGTTTTTTGAAAGTGATAAAAAGGTATGGTTCCTCATTTCTAATGGCTGCTGTGTTCTGGATATAGGCCTGTAGTGTACTAGCAGGACACACTTTAGGCTCTTGAGTATAAAATGGGAGATACAAAGTAGTAGATTTTTTAGTGCTAACAGATGTTTTCACTAAATCACTTAAGGTTATAGTGATTTTAACATTAGACACTGATATACCGTCAAGCTTAATTAAAGATATAGTTTGTACCCTCTGGGCAGTTGCTAATGCAAGAAGTGTGGCTAGCTTTTTAGAGAGCATTTCTAAGGTTAAGGCAGAGTTTTGTGGAAGTTGGGCAATATGATGCAATACAATACTCGGGTTCCAAATTTCTGTATACCGTGGCATGGTTGGTTTCAATCTGAATACTCCCTTAAGGAACCTTTTTATTCTATCATCTGTACCCAGTTTTTCACCCATAAGAAGGGATAGTGCTGATCTATGGCAGTTAAGGGTGTTATAGCCTGCACCGCATTCATATTTTTCTGTTAAAAATTTAATAACAAATGGGACAGATGTTACAAGTGATCCCTGATTATGTATGTGGCAAAAATTCCACCAACTTTTATAAGTAGTATTGTATTGTTTCATAGTACCTGTTGATATAGAAGCTAGCATGATATTCAGTGAGCTTTCTGGCAAACCTCGCCGTCTGAATGCTTGCCGCAGAATATGCTCGCTGCCAGGGTAAGGTGGCTGCTCAATGGATGCACTGTCCTAAGTGGGGATATTAGAAGATCAGTATTAGGTTGAAATATAATTGGTTTAGTTATCATTAATTTCATGGCGAGAGGATACCAGGGTTGTGACTCCCAAACTGGATAGACCATGATGCCTTTTGATTTATCAACTTTTATCTTCTTTAGACATTTGGTGATTAAGGCAAAAGGTGGGAAAGCATAGAAAAAATATGGTTCCCAGTTAATTGTGAAGGCGTCTATATTAAATGCATATGGATCTCTTTTCCATGAGATATATATGTCACACTTTTTATTGATTCTAGAAGCAAAAAGATCAATGTTAGGTTCTCCAAAGTGGTGTTTTATTAAAGAATAAGCTTCATTGCTCAATTCCCATTCAGTGTCCATATTTGTGTTGCGAGACTCCTCGTCAGCATGGATGTTATCCTTGGACTTTATGTAGGATGCATATATGTTAATATGTCTTTCTTCACACCAAGTCCAAATATCTCTAGAGATGTCATTTAAATGAGGGAATTGGACACTGCCCATTTTATTGATACATGCAATGGCAGTTGTGTTATCAATTCTAAGTAATATATCACAATTATTTTGTGTCTTAGCAAAACATTTTAACCCAAATGAAGCAGCTAGTAATTCTAACTGATTTATATGCAGTTTTTGTTCTGAGTGTGACCACAACCCTCCATCACTCTCACCATTACAGTGTATGCCCCACCCAGTTAGAGATGCATCTGAAAATATCTCCATTTTAAATTGTCTATCAGAAATATTTTTATTTATTATTCCTATACTAGAAGACCACCAATTTAAATCAGCAAATATATTACAGTGTAATGTCATTATTGCATCATAATTGTCATGGTGTTGTAATAATGCTAAATATTTTTCTCGTTCCATTATTTTTGTATGTACCATGCCATATGGTATGGCTGGGCATGCGGCAACTAAAGTGCCAAGTAATTTAGCAAATTCTCTGATTTTACAATATTTTAAATTTTTAAACTTTGCTATTAAGGCTTTAATAGTGTTTTGTTTCTCTTCTGGTAGCTCTAGGGTCATATTATGAGAATTAATTGTGAAACCAAGGAATTTACAGTACATACTTGGCACTAAGCTGCTTTTTTCATAGTTTATAATTAAACCTAAACATTGAAATAATTTCAGTGTTGCATTCCTATTTGCTATACATTCATCAAATGTGCCACCAATACATAAACAATCATCCAGATATATGGTTGATAAAAAACCTTGTTGTCTGAGGAGGCTGACAACCGGTTTCAATAATTTTGTAAAAACGCTAGGGGCTGTACAGAGGCCATAGGGTAGGGCTGTAAATTGATATAAGGTCTCTTCAAATTCAAAGCGTAAATATTTTTTGCTTTCTGTGGCCACTGGTACTAAAAAATATGATTCTTTCAAATCTATGGAGCACATGTAATAGTTCTGATCTACAATTTTGATGGCTGTCCTTATATCTTCCATCTTAAAATGTTCAACTTTAATAAATTTGTTAAGAGGTTTTAGATTAAGGATGAATCTAAACTTCCCATTAGGCTTTGGTCTTAGGAAAATTTTGGAAATAAATTGATCATTACTATGAGTACATGTTTCTACAGCCCCTAGTTGTAGTAAACTTTTTACCGCTTGGCGCATATTATTAAGCTGTGTACCAGGTAGATTATTCTTGGGCATAATGGTTTGCATAGGTTTTCCCTCAAAGGGGATATGGTAGCCTTTTACCCACTGTAGAAGAACGGGATCATTAGTGATGCATTCCCAACATGAGTAATAATGGGCAATGTTGCCTGCATGTACCTGGTTATTCAGCATTTGTATCTCCGTGGAGCAGCCCTCTCGGGGCGTGTCCGGGTGTAGCTGCGGCTGACTTGTCGAGGCGGCGGCTGTGTTGCACGGTTCCGTGGTCCACCTCGGGGTGCTGCCGCTACTGTCTGCTGGCCTAGTTGGGTCTGAGGTGGACCATACTGGTTTCCCGATGTTCTGTGTTTCGTTGTATGCTTTTGTGGCGGTTTGTGTATGGGTTTTTTAATTTGACTTGAAGACTTCTTCAAATCTAAGCTATTTTTAATTTTGTTTGCTAGGTCAGTACCATATAAATTTTCGTCTCTCTTCACCTTTTCTACTATGGTATTAAAGTTTTTGTCCAGTAAGGGGGAAATGAGAATGCGCCGAGTTTTTGTATTTTGAAAATTGATATCGGTCAGTAATTTTGAAGAGTCAGCTAGCAGTGCGAGTAATTCTATGTTGTTGATTTCCTTTTTTCCTATTAATTTTGTCATGACCTGACCTATAATAGCAGAGGCCAATCCTAGTTGTTGTTGGGTCATCTCAATAGATTTGTCCCTTTGTTTGGAGCTCTCTGTCATAACAGCCTTTACTTCCTCATTGAGTATAGGTGCTGCTAGGAGCTGGCAATTTTCTGGAAATTTATATTTTTTCATTATGTTCTCTCTTTCTTCTTTTGTAAGGCCATTGGTTAGGATGTGATTCCAGCGTTTTGTAATGTCGGATTGAATTTCCCCCTCAAATTTAGTGTTATCCTCGTATTCTGTGCCCAGCGCGTCGCGCAAGTCAGCCGTTATGCTTTCGGGTCCGACGACATCTTCATATACACATTCTGAAATTATTTGTCATGTTGTAATTGTTGTGAGGTTATATTGACAAAAATGGAACATCGCGTGTTCATATTTTGATAGCAGGTATCTCGTACATATTGTTGGTATCTCGTACCGAATTGAAGCTATAGTATCTCGTACTACGTTCAATCTTCGTGCTCAAGAGTATCACGTACAGGCACGGTCGTTGTGTGGTAGGTATGAAATAAAATTATTGTTAAAGATGAAAATCTGTAAATTGGGTTAAGAACATAAATTTACCTTGTATTTCCGAATGATCTGAGATGCGCGAATCTGGCGACGGGTTTCGAAGAAGAGATCTGGACCTTGACGGGCTCCGACTAAGCTTCCTTTGAAGCCGGTCGAGGCGTCGTTTGTATTTTCCAATTTTCCGTTCTAGACTTCTGCCACCCATATTTTGTATAGAGCGTGACGCAGTTTACGATTTTGAGCCACTTTTTACACTTATTAGCACCAATAAGGCAAAATTATTATAAATTACAAAGAATTGCACGATGCCGAACGAAAGCGCGAAAAAGAAGTGACGTTTAGGGTTACCACAGACAAGATGTAATAGTCGTACCATTAGCGCATAGTTATTATTTTTTGTTTTTATCTATGCTCTAAATAAATTCGCGATGCCATCGAATAGCGAAAAGGGAACTACTCTGTAAAACAATTTATATTTCAGATCAACATGAAATAAAATATTATAATAAAATACATATAATATTCCATTAAACATTTATATAAACATGATTTTTAACAGATTATAGAGTTTGTGATGCAATAATAACTAAATAACAACTTCATGATAATATTATTGTCTTATATATAAAAATCCTAATAACATAGCAGTATAAATGGCGTGTTATTAACTAGGCTCTAGAAATCTAGTGTCAAGAGCGGAAACACTGTGCAGCAACTCTACGCAGTGTGAAGCATAATTTTTTTTATTCAGGGTTACATTTTGAAAAGTTGGAATAATGCAAATTTAAGATATAGAAAGCAATATAGAGGTACATTTAGAAAAATATTATATTTGTCATAATAGTTTCCCAGTTTCAAGAATTTAAAAAGGAGATCTATCAAAACGTACCAAAATTACAAAATGCCGGCTAAAGAAAAAATGTAATTATTTGGATTGTAGGTATTATTCTGAATATTATTTACTATAGCAATGATGTGAAACCATTGCTTCCATCAATATTAAATGTTAAGAGTTAAATGAGAATTTTGTTTTGAATAGGTAGATTATGTTATTTTAAACTTTATTACTATGACAGCAACATTTCTTTTGAATTTTAAAAATATAATCTCACAATAAGATTGTAAGAACCGTTAAACTATAATATGTCTAGCGGGATTTTAAACTGATGACAAATTGTAAATGGTTAAATCAGCTTACAATTGAGCGCATCATTTTTCACAAGATCATAATAAAATGAAGTGGAATTGTTAAATCGCAAACCGTTATTATGTGTCCATAGAGAGAGAAGTCTAATAACAGTGTGAGTTAAAAAAAATAAGTGCAGTTAAAAATTGTGAACTTTCCAATTGTAAGCCTGTTTTTTACTAGAAAAGATTATAAAGATTTTGTAACTGTTTAAATTATATCATTTGCGGGGGAGAAATTTATCTGACACATCATTTGTATTGATTATTATTAAGATTTCTATCAAGATTATAGGCTAATTTACCTCTTATCCTTTTATTTTCGTACACTGTACAGTAATGTTAGGATTTTCTATCGAAGTTTTGTTTTGGATCAGTTGCAGCTCTATTAAAGCAGGCGGGATCTTGCCGGTCGTGTGAATGGCTGGAATTGTTAACAAACTTATCAAAATTTTATTTATGAAACATTTTTTAATGTTATAATTGATGAGCCTAGCTGAGTGGGATTTTTTACCAAGCAGCTCTGTAAAAATGTTGATATTAATTTATATGGAACTGTACCTCTTTTGCGCATTGCAACAAGCTGGCTTCAAAATAAATAATTGGCGTAATTTTTTTTGTGGCAATTCGGTAAAAACCTTCCAACTCGGTACTCAGATGCCCCACCAGAATAGACAACCATTGTTTAAAAATAGAGCATTCGCAGAGCATGCAAGGAATACGTCCTACGTACTGTTTGTTCATCAACATAAGACGTAGATAGACAACAATGCCTTTTGGACCAAAACATAGTAATGCTGCTTGCAACAGCAAAACGCAAATATATTATTTAAATCGACCCACGTATTTCCAAGATCTTCAAATATACAAGTAAATAAGTCCAAAGTAATAAAAGCAATAAACCTCCCGAGTCTCTACTCTGTTTTCTCTCTGTCACACAATGGACCTGGCACTTGCACAGTGAATCCATGGAATACTAAAACATTCATATGGTTTCTAGGTTAACAGAAGATTCTTACCTCTTGCTTTATCATAAGTGTCTTTTACAATGTGTTGCAATGTAGCTATCGTTTTTTCAAGCGTCACTTTCAAATCATTGTTAGTTTTGTGAAACCACGCCAGGAACAGCGCCGCGAAGAGATCTCCGGTGCCGGTGAAGTTTGCATTCAGTTTGGACATTTCGATCTTGTAACACGAATCTGAAATTATAATTAAGATTTGAAATGTATGAATGATGAAGGTCCATTTCAGACTAGTGCCGAGTTGGAGTTATTTTTACAAAATCGCTTCGAAAAAAAATGCGTTTCTAACTCGAAAGAACCAATTGTATATATATATATATATATATATAAATGTTTTACAATAAGCCATTTTTATGTTGTGTATCATGCAAAAAAAAGTAATTAACTATTTCCTCGTTTATGAACCCATTTTGTAAATCTTCATTGTTGCACTGGGTTCTAGCCTTTTAAATGTTTTTATTCCGTTTTCATCAAATGTGGTTTAAAAGGCTACCATCAAGGAAACCTGGATAATGATGATGAATCCTGGAGACAAGTCAGGGGAACTTTCAAAAATTGTAGGGACAACAAGTACGTTTGTTAATTTCTCCGGTTCAAGTTTTTAAAAGTACTTTAATTTGATGAAACTGAATGCAATAAAATGATCTTTTTAGTGCATTTTGAAGGCGTTTTTATTTTTTGTTAAAATTTTTTTATTACAAAATCGCTTCGCAAAGTTAACGTCAATTGATATGGAATCAAAGCTATTTTTTGACGTTATAACTAGATGGCGATGTTTCACTTCAACGTAAATTGAGATTAAGTTTTATGGAGCGATTCGGTAAAAAAAGTTCCACTCACTATTTTGCTAAATTTTTTATAGATATGTCATTACAAAGATACTTTCTATTCAATATCTGGATCTTATTTTTTTATTTGATATGCAATAATAGTATAAATAACAATATTTACAGATTAATTTAATAGAATTTGATTGAAATTATTGGGTTGATTTTTCAAGAATAAAAACAAAATAAATGAATTATTTACTTTAATTACCTTTATTACTGGCTATCCCAACAATATTTTCTCCATTCCCTAAATCTGTACTGCTCAAGACCACAATCTTTACACCTTTATCATGTAACGCATCTATAACTTTAAGGGCTCCGTCCAAATCCTTCATTTGTAGTCCTGTTAATTGTTCTGCTTCAAACTGATTAGGTGTCAATATATCTGCAAGCGGTACAACTATGTCTCTATATACCGGTAAAATGTCATCTGGAACATACATTTTACCGTTGTCGCCCATCACAGGATCACATACTGTAACAAAGGACAAATTGTGATTATCACAAATTCATTATCATTATCAGCTTATTAACTACCCTCTAGGAGACTAGATATGGAGCATACATCCACCATGCAGCCACAATTTGGCTTAAGGTCGATCACTATCAGATGTTTATAAAACAGATGCCAAAAAGGAAAAAGTATTTGGGCTGTTGGATCAAGGGTCGGGATACAGAAGGCAGTAATTCTTGAAATGGCGCATTTTGTGAGGAGGTTTTCTAGAGCCCTGGCCGCCAGTTGCTTGAGCACTCAAAGCCCCGCAAGCGGAGTAGCAGATTTTTCTATAAATTTGTAATAGTGTTTCTGTTTATATATTTGACGGCCGAGTGGCGCAGTGGGTAGTGTGTGTGTTGAGCAAGGATGTTTTACAGTGTTTTATAAGTATTTATGTATAATATATATAAAAATATAATAGTGTTTCTTTTTATATATCTTTATGTTAAAAATTAACATGATTAAGAATTTAAAAGAGAATCGTAATAAATGAGAGCAATTAATATATAAGGAATAATACAACTGCTATATTTTATTAATTTACAACCAATATTTGGTAAAAAACAAAAGAAGCAGGTTTTGGTTCTTCATTCCTGATTTGAACTGTGAATTTATGGAATTCCCTTGGAGGTATTGTTTTCCCTACTACCTATAATGTGGGTAGCTTCAAGTCTTGGGCGAATAGACACCTTCTAGGCTAGCATGTTCTACCATAGACTGCATCTTTGCTTACCATCAGGTATAATCACAGCCAAGTTCTAGCCTATAATATATATGGTATAAAAAACAAAATTCAAAATTCTATGTAGGAGAAACCGCAAGGCACAAATAGTCAAAACTTATCAATATTACAATGACATAATGACACTTATAAATGTTCCACTAACTTTGTTTAATCAATTTTAACCTTGAGATTAATTATCACCAACTATTTACTACTGCTGTAAAATAAGAAACATTTATATTATACAAGATATTATCTATTTGAAGTCACACATTTACACAATACATTGTATGCTACAAGAACAAATACAAGTTATATGATACTTGGTTTATTACTTTGTTTTACAGTTATAAGAGCTTCTCACTAATATTGCACAGTTAAAGGTATTTTTTTAATCTCACTCATATTATTTTAATCATTAGTATCTGGTTGATTGAGCTTTGCTTGGTATGTTTTTTTGAAAATAACATGAGCTCTAAAAATTAACCTAGCTAATTTGGTTCTTCTGCGGATCTCCTCATCTCTGATTTGATCTTGCAGAAATTCATCTCTGATTTGATCTCGCAGAAATACTACCGAGTATTGTACACATATGAAAAGTACTATAAAATTCCGGAAGACTTAGCTATTTCGACATCTAGACTGGACATATTTCTTTTTTACAAACAAAACGAATAGTCCTTGTTGAGCTTACAGTGCCATGGAAAACAAACATCCCTAAAGACCATGTACTCAAAGTGGGTCCTTCCGAATTTGGCTGGGCAGGGAGAATAATTTGAAGAGGGTGAGTGTTGACTGCTGTCACTAAGAGATTTCTTAAGCCTACACCCGTGTCACAAGTCTCAGGCTCTGTTCGGAGTTTTTCTTTATACCATGCAATGGACCTGGCACCCGCACGGTGAATCCATGGAATGCTAACATATGCGTCTCTATTTCAATTGCCCGCAGAGTGACTCTGAGCTTTCTTATTATTGAGAATTATATTCTTAAAGAGTTTATTGTCACAAATGCATGTTACCTTGGAGTAACACTAGTGTGAACTGCTCCTTAGGAACTTAATGTGATAATCTCTTTGATAATACAGTTATATGATAAGTGTTAAAAGCGGGACTTCTAATTTTATAATTACTTTTCTTGACAAACTTACATAGTTTTAAAATTAAATCTATTAAATTTTCAAATTAAATTTGTAATAAAAACAAAAGATATAAAAGAAATACAGTAATTGGTGAAACTGCAAAACATTATTTAGGCTGAACAAAGCTGGAGCCTTGGTAGGCAAGGTCATTGACATTTATTGTATTTTATTATTTGACCTTGTTCATACAAGTGATGATTTATTGTAAGATTACCACTAGTGTAGGTAACTGCAATCGTTAACAAGGAAAATTATAAAATGTAAATATAGACTTTTTAAAAAACCATTATATTGAAAATTTACATGCAATTAAATGCAAACCAAAATTAAATTTAATATTAACATATAACACATATCTCTAATTAAATAAATAAAATTATAGTGTCCATGTCAAATTTCATTTTCACAGCTGTTCATGTATACAAAGTATTTATATGAAAAAAGTTTTTAAATTTTTTGTCTGTCTTTGTTTTATCTAATCTTTGAACTGCCTGTCTAATTGTAGAAATTTTATGTTAGCCAGACTTATGAGAAGTAACATAGACTAATTTGTATCCCGATATTCCTGCAAGAACAGGAACAAAGCAGGTGAGGCCAATGGCATCTGCTAATATAAAAAGATGTGGACTGCCGCAGTAAAGCTATTGCATAGCATTTTTTATCAACTTATGTTTACCTACCGTCGTCATCGGGACCGTGGCCAATTTTTTTTTTTCAAGCGTGATGTTTCAAAATGTCATTTTTTTTAAAAATTAATGACTTTTTGTAATATCACGCTTAAAAAAAAATTGCGGAACCAACGGGAATCGAACCCGTGTCTCTCTGGCAATCCGGGCACTTAGAGCGCATTACCGCTAAGCCACGTTCCCCGATGACGTCGTTGCCGAAATTGTGCTTTTGATATTATGTTTTTGACACTCAGGGGGTGTTAGGTTTTTTCGTTACGGAATTTCTGTCGGTCTGAATTCGGTCTCTACGCTCAAGGCCCGCGATAAAAGCTATACAATAGCTTAATAAAAACTTGAAAACATACCATATACAAGATTAGGATTCTTCTGTCTTAATTTTTTGATAATTTGAGCGATTTGTTTCAGTGAATCAGGTGATCTTGAATATCCAGTTAAAAAATGAGTGTAATAATCAACTTCATTCAATCTCAGTCCTTCAATGAGTTCTTCCAAGTCTTCATTTTTGAGAATTGGCCCTTTAATATGCTTGTAGGCAGTGTGTGTTGAGAACTGGACTGTGTTTATGGCATCCACTTCAAATCCTAATACCTGGAAAGGCCAGAAATGGCAATTTATTTTTTTAAATGTTGCTTATTGGACCCACCCATTGCTTGACTCACTGCTGCTGACAGTGCATGAGCCATGTTCCACTAACACAAGACAATCCTGCTATCACTATCTTTGTAGTGGCTATAGTTTTCACAAATAGTTAAACTTTAAGTGTTTACGAGTTCTGAATATTGTTTATGCTGTCTGCATATTACTATAAAGGCACAAACATTTCAAATGTGGAATAGATTAAACAGAGCAGTTGGTGGCAGTGCCATAACTAGCTAATTATGAGCCCCATGCTAGCTTTATAGCTTCGCCCAATAGATCTGCTATCCTATCAACCTGGTTCAGATTGTTGAAAGAGTAGTGTTGGTTGATTATGTAGTAGGAACTAATATTTATCATCCATTATTTAGTTGTAACTGACTCTGTAAACAAGAACTATGTACCTGGTCTTCTGGTAATTTCTGTGCCATTCTAAGGGCACTGCTGACTTTGCTATAGTTGTGATACTGGTTAGTGGTGCCACATCCCTACTCTCTGTTTATCTTGAGACACTTATATCAAGTATGTACTTAACAAATTTAATTAGATAGTTGTTCAATGTTACCGGTAAATCACTAGAGATCCAGCGACAGGAACCAACCTCACCGCTTCATGATAAATACTTACTTGAAGAGGAAAAACAGCGCTCTTGTTTCCCACATATCCATGGACAACATGACTTTGTATTGAAAGAACTTTTGGTGTTGAGTCTACAGACATTTTATTAACACTAATGAACGTTAAAACGATTAATTAACCTTCAAGAACTTAAATTTCATGAAATGTAATTTATTAATTTAAAAATTTTGGTCTTCTGCAACAAATTTCTTATAAGTAATAAAATTAATAACGATAAGCACACAACTCAGCGCACTATTCTATTTAAACAGACGACTTGAAGCAAAATGATAATATTCGAACTTTGACTTTGACTACAGGAACACAAAAACGACACAGTGAAAGTTGACAGTGACACTGACACGAAAATGTTCAAGCATGACATTCTCGTGATAGTGTCACTGTGTTTTTTTTAGTTTATATAACGGCCTGGAATCAAGGCCATAGACTTACTTGAAGGTGCTGCGACTTTTAAAAGTAGGTATGGGAGGCCAATGCCCAATATTAAACTGTTATTTTTTATCATAATCAAAATTTTATCACAAATATATCGAGCACACATATATGGCAGTAATTATTGCTAAGAAAAGTTTTGGTATTATGTGCCCAAAGCTCCCCATAACCTCACTTTTCAAATAAAGAATAAGTTTATATTTATCTAATTGACAGGTAAATATAATCTTCATTAAATACAATAGAAAAAGTTAACACAGATACCTACACTTTCTAGCAGATCAGTTCGTTATGTTTCTTCAAATCATAATCAAAATATTTACTTCTGTACGCAACAAACCGTTAGACGCATGTAACTTGTCAACCATGAAATGGCAGCAGACACTTCTATAGCATTGTGGTAGAAAAGACAAAATATCTAAAATAGATTTTGAGGAATGAGGGGGTGCTCAAACCTCCTGACTGCCCAATGCTTCCCTACCTCCCCTAACATTAACTTTCTGCCTCTGGGCAAACATCACAATTATTCCACAACCCACTATTTTTTACACTACTATTAGTTTATTTTTTTGTTCATTGCAAGTTAGTTGACTGCAGTCATACCTGATGGTAAGTGATGATGCAATCGAAGATTGAAGCGTGTTAACTTGTTAGGAGTAGGATGAAATTCACACCACTTTCAGTTACTACAGGCCATCGCTAACTAGATTGCTCTTCCCCGTATGACTTATTCATTCTGGCGGTGTCCTTTGGCGATATAATGGACATGTATGAAAAGCACTATAAAATCCCGGAAGACTTAGCTATTACGACATCTAGACCAGACATATTCCTTTTTTCCAAACAAATCAAACGTATAACGAAACAAACATCCCTAAAGACCATGTAAAGTGGTAACCACCGCCCATGCTTCCTACCAGCCAAACCTGGACCAATTTAGAAAATATTTATCAGCCCAGCTGAGACTCGGAAACCAGGACCTTTATCTTATAAAACCACTGGGCAACTGAGGCTGTCAAACAAATAGAAATATTTTAAAAACTGCAGTTTTCTGATGGTAAGTATGTTATAATCTGTTAACTTGTTAGGAGTAGGATGAAATTGACACAACTTTCAGTTACTACAGGCCATCGGACCAGATCGTGTTTCTGTGACTCAGTGGTGTCTTTGTCGGTAAAGTGGTAGCCACGGCCCATCATTATCATCAGACGATGGACATCCACTAACTAAAACAACCCTGAGCCTGAGTACTGTGTGGCTAATATTTATATAATTATTTGTTACTTTGTGTGGCATTAACTAACACTATGGTACTTATTTCCAGTGTAGTGTCGCCGTAACAGTAATTTTGACCCCCAACATCCATCAGCATTTTTGAACCACAATGTTATAATCTAATCAAACATAAAAATGATTCGAATTCAGTACCTACAATAGGACCTACAAATTTATAAATCTGGTGCCAACAAATATTTTAAAACCTTTATTAATAATTTTATTGATCTTACAATATTAATCAATGTTATGATCTAACCAATTAACAAAGGAAATAAACTTAAAAGATTCATACTGATAACAAACTATTTATTGACTACTACTAGGGTTTTCTTGTGTGGTCTCATAAGCCCTTTCTAAAGTATCTGTAATAATTTTCATTTCATTTTCAATACTCCGAGCCCAATTTTCAACATCACCTATTTCTTTTAATGCACTACTGAAGTTTTCCACCAGTGTGAGCCATTGCTGAGTTTGTTTGGAAAAGTTTATAGCTCCCTGGTGAAGCAACTTTGCTTCAGCATCTAATTTTTTTTGGTTCAAATAGGCTTGGGCCACTCTGTAAGAGAAAAACATATTTGACTTAAACACATGTTTATTTAAATGTAATAATATTATTAGACTGACGAGGAAAATAAAAAAGCTGAATTGGGAGCGTCACAAGAACTTTTTAGTAGTCTAAATGCACAGATTATTAGTATGCTGAAAGAAGAATTTAGTTCCTTTTTTGCACCATGGTGAGGTTTTTCATTTTTCTGGTCAGGCTGTATAGTAAAGATTACATTTTTAATTTAATTTATTTGTTCTAAATCAATTTTTTTTTTCATTTTAAATTGATTTAGTCAAGGAGCAAGGGCCAGATGGAGCTTTCATATATATTACAGTCACTCAAATTTCGGTTAAGAAGTTAATGATAAGTTATTTATTATAATAATAAATTAAAATTTAATTACTTTCTTCTTATTTAAAGACTTATTGCTTACCCAACATTTAAGTGATCAACGAGAGCCTGAGTTAAATCATTTGCTGCTACAATGCATTCTTTGCGTTTTTGTTCTGAAAATTTTATTCAATTACTATAATATGTAGGTATGTTTATGTGAAAAGTAAATTGTTAAGTAAAATTTAATCTACATCAACAATTATTTAAATATATTATATATTACATTTAAATTTTTGTTTAAAAATGTTTACTTGTAGCAATATTTATGACCCCAGAATGGTTCAACAGGCAAAGAGATAGTTTATATAGTCTGCTATAGAACTCCATCATTATCAGCCAGTAGATGTCCACTGGTGGACATAGGCCTTTTTTAGGGACTTCCAAACACAGCGATCCTGAGCCGCATGGGCCCAGATAGTATACAATAATTTATATGCTATTTTTTATGACAGTACACCACCACAGGACTAGATATATGCTGATACCCGTAGGGCATTATTTGGTAGTTAAATATTAGGTATATTTTTGTTTCTTGATTCCATCTTAAGCAAGTTAGTGTGGTCTCAGAGATTCGTAAATGTTAACAAAATGTATGTTTACGTACCTTGTATAACTCTTTTAGCTGCTTGTTTAGCTTGATGTTCTTTAATCAAGGCTGACAGCATTTTTTCAATATCTACCTTTTACGTTTCTAAGCCTTGGTTGGACTTGAAAATTATTTCCGAAAAACTTATGTATGTTTTGATGTTTAACGTAATAGGATTTAAAATAATAAACTTGTTAAGTCAATAGAAACAAAAATGTTATGTTTATCTTGGTATTTACATTTGTTTTGATTTTGTTTGACCGCTGATGTCACTTGCTACTTGACAAGTTGCCACTTTGACCAATGACCATAGACAATAATCAATACTCGGCTTATACTCGGTCCCGATCATAGATTAATTGTTTTTAATCTTTGGTCTTGATAGTCTCGATGTTGTCATCGCTCGACAGTTTAATTTGGTTTAATTATTATTGTTAAAGGCGCGAAGTCCAAGTATATTTTTGCAATCCACGAAGGCGAGCGAGCTTTACTCGAGGTTGAATGTGTATAAATGTACATTTGCCGTAGTGTGTGTGCCTGACGGAGCGATGAGTTGGGACCGAAACGTCGCAACGATCACTTGCGCTTGTTGTTTTCGCGACGATCATTGACAGTACTTCGTGGCAAGAGTTATAACAAAATAATGTATGATAGGATTTTTTTCCTAATTTAAAGGTTTAAAGACCGCTATTGCATTTAGTTTTTAAGGATAGCTTTTACTTTTAGGTCTTCTTGGAAGGTTGCAATAGGTGTTTTCGCAGAACACTGCTTGGATATACAACATTTTTTAAAAAACTTTCCCTGGACTTAAATAATTAATTTACCACTACAAAAATGTGTTTAAATTAACTATAATCGCATTTAAATCAGATTACTCAAGAATTCGCGGAACTACAAACATACACACACGGATTGAATGCTGTAAAGAGCAACATTTTTTTAAGTTGGTTAAATGAAATTTGTGGGATATTCATCCAAATATCGTATAATATGTTTTGAGTCTAGACATGTTATTAATACAAATCTAGTAAATCTGCCTCGTCACAACTCACATGTAACAAATTGAGGTGGGATCGGGGTTTAGTTCACGATGGCGTCTAGCTACCCGATTTGACGGAAATTACGAGCCGCTCGCTTCACTGTCATCCGGTTTTCTGTTCGGTGTTGGGATTTATAGTCGTTTTCAGATTAAATACCTACTGCGTTACCTAGTGGATACCTTATTGGGTTATGCAAATATAACTACCTACAAATAGCTCAGGACCCAGGGAACATTTTACAAGTTCTTCCTAAGCTACTTTTTGAAGTAATACCTCCTTATTGGATGGTAAATCGCTTCATTACTTAACGCTGTAGCGCGCCAGTCTATCTGACTTCCCTTTTGCACACGCATACGGCAACGGTAGGAGACTCCTCCTATTCTCTCACTCTAACTCGTAGGGCATTTAAGTTATCACTACTGTCGGGCGTCCCGAGACGCACACGTTTTTGTAAGTAGATTTATCTTATGTTTAGATTAATTAATTATTATTCCGAAAGTTTCCGTGAAATTTTCGGGATAAGAAGTAGTCTATGTGTTTATCTGTATTATTTTAAAGTGTCATCAAAATCCTTTCAGCAGTTTTTGCGTATGAGAGCAACAAACATATTTACATATCCTTACATATGGTCACAAAAGTTTGTGTTTATAATATTACTGGAATTAGTCTTATTGAGACACCCAAATTATTTTGAAAAAAATCTCGATTGTGGAGTTAACAGCGCTACCTAGTAGGACATATACCTAACAATTCATTGTGTTTTGAAAAGGACAACATACCAGATGCCAGGCAATTTTTAAAGAATATAGCTGCTAAATTTTTTATCTATACGTAGCAAACAATTAAAAAAAACAGTAACAAGTTTTTCAATAATTAATATTATTTATTATTATTTACACGTGAAAGAAAAAAGCATTAAAATAAGATTCACATCATAGAATATTGCGAAAAAATCTATTTGATTATACACATTCCGCACAAAAGATTTAATCCATAAAGAGTTGTCCTAGAATCGTTTTTCATGGAAGAGAGTAATTTAAACCGCTATTGCTGTAATCGGATTCACTCTTCGGCCATTTTGGACGTCGTTGCAATCGCGGAAAACGGAAACCCATTTATGAAGTTATTTATTTTTACTATTTTTTTTAATAAAACATATTTTGCCACGTACATTTACTTGTACTTGTGATACAGAATCAGGCCTTCCTTGTGGAAGAAAGAATATGGAGTTTCGGCCCACCACGTTGCTGGTAATTTGATAACGTTCGACACTGAACTACTAATAGTGATCGTTATGTTATGATAATGACTCGGACCGATGGCTTAACTTGTTCTTCTTGGATTGTACCACCAACTTCTCAACTGCTAGGTATTGTTTTTTGGATGTAAGAAAATCTTCATAATTCCATAGTTCTAAACTGCAAACACGGTATAAATCTCATGATACGTGGCTAGTTACCACCCTAACAAAGATGTACTGCCAAGCGATTTAGCGTTCAAGTACGAAATGTACAAATCGAAAGGAGTGTGGATTTCATTTTATTCCTAAAAAGTTATCCCACTTCTATCTTAGATTGCATCATCACTTACAATCAGGTGTGATTGCTGTCGAGGGTTAACTTGTAATTATTAAAAAAACCTAAGCTTAGTTTACAAGTACTTTTGAAATATTAAAATCAACTGTTTGTAGCGACTCTACCACCGGTTCGGAAAGCAGTATAAAAATAAAATACGTATCTCTATAAAACCGTGAAGAGATTAGTCGTAAGCATAAACTAGATACTGTTGCTGTATAAATGAACTTCAGAGAGATTTTCAGCGGGCGGCGGACGATTCCAATTGAAATTGTTAGACTCGAGCAAAATCGCTGCGGTGTGTACTCTACAGTTGGTTATTTGCAACATAGTAGGCATTACCTACAAGCAGTTTGGTGAATGGGGAAACTTAATCGGATCGGTCAATATGGAAAATGAATTTTTTTTTGTTTAATTTCAAGTTAGCCTTGACTGCAATCGCACCTGATGGTGGGTGACGATGCAATCTAAGATGGAAGCGGGCTAACTTGTTTGCGGTCGGATGAAATTCACACCCTTTTTGGTTTCTACAAAATATCGTACTAAAGCGATAAACTGCTTGACGGTACGTCTTTTGTCAGTATAGCTGTAACGAGCCACGGCCGTAGTCTCCCACCTGCCAGACCTGGACTAATTTACAAAATTGAACCCGGGATCTCTGTCGCTGTCGAAAGTTACTACTATTTTGTGAATGTGAGAGGCTTTTGTCGTGTTTGAAAAATCTTTAATTCTAAAGTGATATCTGTAATACCGGGCAAACGCACTTTAAAAGTTTTTAAGATGTATGCGAATAGGTATAATACTAACAGATAGTATTAAAAAAAATCTTGTAAGTGAATTCTGTCTCTCAGATTCTAATAAAACCCTACTACGTTTCTACTTCCTCTCGGAAGAGTCAGTAGTGACTACAGACTGTGACAAACATCAGGTTTATAGCTGAAATTTCCTTAAACGTCGGCAACAAAGCAGCAGTTCCTTCAGTGCAGCTAATGACCATGGGCGGCTGAAATCACTTATAATCAGGTGACCCGCATTCTCATTTGCTCGCTATTTAAGTGAAATTGTTAAAAATTGAGTACACATAAACGAATATTGAATTTCAATGGCATACGTAATAATTAATAAGGAACACGAATTCGTAGGTACATATAATTTGTAGCTCAAAGAAATAAGAACAACCAACGAACTGGAAAAATCAAAGCGCTCCATGCGAGGCTTTTTTAAATAAAATCTCCGTCCGCTCCAGTAACCCGGCCGGAAGATTTGCCATTCATTCCCTTCACATATGTTTACTCGGTATAAATCTGGTCGAGGACGATACCTAACGTACGACCGATTTCTTTGATGCTATTTTTGCATCCGTTTATAAATTTCCTTTTGAGTGCGATTTGAAGTATAGTGAGCTTACCAATTTATGTTAACATTTATATTAATAGCCTATGTATGCACTTTTGTTAGCTTTTGAAAGATGGGATACAATGGGATTACTATTCTTTTTTCACATAGTCACATTCATCATTATCAACTGCCCCTTTGGTCTAGTGGTTTGACTATCTCTTGTCAATTACATGCTCGACAGCGAGGAAAACTGGTCTCACGTCATCGGTTTAAAGGAGGCCTCGAAGCGGGAGAGAAAGCAGGCGCAGCAGCAGGTGACGCTCACCCGCTCTACAGAAGAAGAACGAGAGGTAGGAGACGTCGTTATGCGCATCTCCTGCCACCCCTGTAAACACCATTGAGTGATTTAGTGTTCGGGTACGATGTCTTGTACGAAATGAAAGAGGTGTTGATTTCATTCCACTCCTAACAAATAAGTTCGCTTTCAACTTAGATATATAGCATCATCACTTGCCATTAAGTGTGATTGTAGTAAAGGGCTGACTTGTAATGAATAAAAAAGAAAATTAATACCCGCCGTCCGTCTACCGATATTAGGGCAACATGGTTGATCTATGAATAAACACTATTAAGTATATTCCCTCCTTTCATCTTCTAACAAATTCGCAGCCAAAAGAAGTTCGTGGTGCAAGACGTCCGAGCCTCGAGGAGGTCCTAATTATGGTACGGGAGCCCAAGCGGGGATTTTGGGATTACTAAAGCGCGGCAGATTAATATACAGGGGGATACCTTGTACCCGGTTAAGTACCTCCACGAAACATGAGGCCCATATCTAAGTCCGCCCGTGAAGGATACAGGATCAGATTAGTAAAAAAAAATTGGCCATCAGAAATTCTCGAGCGCGTCAGATTAAGGTAGGGTGAGTTAATTACATCCTAAAAAGTGTATATTCCACTAATCTGACAATTTGAGAGCGACGTAAAGAAAGGGGAGGGCAGCAAAGTTGTAAAAAAAAACGTCAAGTCGACATTCTCGAGCTTAGCTAACTTTTTTTTTATTTTGAAGGAAATAATTCAAGAATAATGAAAAATATATAATCTGACGATTTCCGCAAGCCGAAATAACGAAAATTCGTCGATAAAGCTAAATGCGTGCAGCTCGCTTATAACTTTTGAACGACTAAACCGATCGGAATCTACTAAACGGCGTTCTAAAGATTATTCTCAAAATTAAATTTCCTGTGAATTTGAACCGATTCGGACCGATAGATTTTGAGAAATTTTGAAAAATCTAAAAAAAAATTTTTTTACAAAGTGGTTTTTTTGGAATAACTTTTGAACGGCTTTATCGATCAACTTCTAAAACTTATCCGCCTTTGAGCTTAAAAAACCACGTCGATCGCCACCAAGTTGGTTAAAATCGGTTGATTCGTTCGAGAGATATTGTGAACGAAAGAAACCCGAAAAAGTGTTTTTTCGGGATTACTCCGAAATTTGTGATTCGATCAATAAAAATTGCAAAATCACTTACGAGGATAATAAAACTGCGTCGAATGCCGTCAACCGCGTGAAAATTGCTTGATCCATTCAAAAGTTATTGCGATTTATTGAAACTTCTATCAGACTTTCGAGCTGGGAGAGCTCATATGCAAATAATATTTCTATATATTATTTCTTTGAACTCAAAAATGTCATAAGTACAATTTTAAGCGCCCAGGAATGGAATTAGCGGGAAGTTGCAGGGATGGCCTTTGAGGTGAACTGTTTTTTTAATTTTCTTTTTGTCAGATTAAGCGAATCCCTCTAGATAATTGTCAGATTATGAGACAGTACGTTTAGAACATAAAGATGAACCATATATATCTTAATCTGACGCGCTCGAGTATTTCAAAATGGCGAATTTTTTTTGCACATTATGATAATGGCCGCGAGTTTGCGTCCCATCGAAATCGTCAGATTAGTGAATGAGAGCTTTTTTGTGGTGCACTTAACACTCCCTTAGAAAATCTGACGCGCTCGATTAAATTTTTTATTTTTTCATTTTCAACCCTTACATACAACCACCCACATCATGCAAACGATCAGATTATTATTCGTACATTAACACAAATACGTAGGGCATTGATGCTATCAATATCTGACGCGCTCGAGAATGTCCATACAACAGTTTTTTTTTACATATTTAAAAATTTATAGCCGCTTCCCCCACCGATGTAAAGGTATATATCATATAACATTTTTTCTTCTTATCACCTAAGCTTTGCAACCCAATAGGTCTCTACGACGCTCGAGTAAATCCCCATTTAGCATCATGGGCTCCCCTACTATTAAGGAGTACGAAATCAAACCTTATCTCTTAAAACCCGTGAACTTGTATTGAGGCGGCGTGTTGAATCTGTATTTCCTATCTTTTAAGAAAGACCTTCCTTTGCAGTGAAGCTTTTTTTTATCGATATAAAAGCGGGCAAACGAGCATGCGGGTCGCCTGATGTTGTGGTTACCGCCGCCCATAAACATTTGCAACACCAGAAGCATTGCTAGTGCGATGCCGGCCTTTGAGGAAAAAGTTAATACACCCCTTAAATACCCCCATATTAAAATTCCCAGGAAAAACCCGGGCGGGAAGTTCATTCCACAATTTGCAAGTTCGTGGAAGAAAAGTTCTAAAGAATCTTAGTGTCGTAGATGACCAACCATCAATATGGTGAGGATGGAATTGGTCTCTACGACGCAAGCTCCGCTGTGAAAACACAGACGGTGGAATCAGTTCTGACAGCTCGTCAGAACACTCGCCATTGTAGAGACGATAGAACACACATAGAGAATTAACTTCTCTACGGTGCTCTAAAGTCTCCAACCGGTTCGTAAGTTCGAAATTGTCGACCAGTCGAACTGCCCGCTTTTGAATGCGATCAAGTTGAAGGAGGTGCTGCAGCCTAAAGATGGGAACAGTACTCCATATGTGGACGAACTTGGGCTTTGTAGAGTAGGAGCCGATGCTTAGACTGAAAGAAGCGCTTGGCTCGGTTGAGCACCCCAAGTTTTTTAGAGGTTAACTTAGCTTTTCCTTCCAAATGATTGTGATGAGTGATGATATAATAATAATATTATATAACAGTAATAGGTATTTGTAAGTGTATTGAATTAATAACAACTTGACATGAGATAGGTTCATTACTTATCTGCCCTTGGAATTAGAGTTCCTGTACCCTCCGACCCTCCGGAGAGCATGTTAAGCCTCTCGCAACAAAGATGGCTATTATTCCAGCCCGTACGTAAACCAGGCTCGAATAATGTGATATTGATTTGTAAATTACTGCGACTTCGTCTGCTTGTTAAATAGTGTGTTTCAACCTCCAAAAATAAAAAAAGGATGTTATTAAACTAATTTTAAATGAAGTTTGAGTAAGTATTTTGTTAAATTATTGTTTTATTAATTCATTGACATTAAATGCTTGTATGTCTTTGACGTCGTTTCATTATAAATAAATGAAAAAAAGAAAATGATTGCCAGGTGTAGTAGTTACAATAATAATGATGTGACTGACAACCCTAACCTTCAGGCTGACTTAGAGCTGGCAACCATTTTTCCAATTCTTTACATCAGTTCTTTTAATTGCTTTAAATGACAAAAAATTAGTTAAAAAAACATGTGATTAGAATTAATCTGATCAGTAATCTATACCTATATAAAGCTAATCTATTACATAATCTCTCAATATTCATTTGAAATTAGTTTAACAAAAAAACATGATACCAGCAGAATCGAGCATCGAGATCTAAGGCCAACAGGTCACCGAGCAAGGGCCTGGTTTCCATAAAAAAAAACAGAAGTTACAGAGACGAATTCAAAACTTATACTGTCGCAGTAGTGTGTTGAAATGGGCTGATAATGATACTCATTGTTCGTATTACAATTTCATACACGGATATGAAGAGCGAAGTAGCAGTAAGCACCGGGCTTCGAGTACATGATTGCATTGCATTAATTATGGTCCGCTAATGGAAGAGGATGGTATTGATTTTCGCTTATCGTTTATTACGATGCCAGCTGTGACATCGAAAAAGATTTAAACCTTGTTCCTGAACGGTTGTTTCGTAAAAATGTGTTCGTTTTTGTAGACTTTTATGCGGGTGTTTTTAGTAATGTTTAGGCCAAAAACAAAAAGACCTCAGACTTAGGCCTAGAATCTAATCACAATAACCTACTTAATGAAAATAATAAAGAAAAAGGCCAATATATTTATTAGCATTTCTGGTCTTTTTGTTAAACTGAAAGTCATTTATAGGCCGAAATCATAAAAAAACCTCAGACTTAGGCTTAGAATCTAGTCAAAAGAACCTACTTAATAAAATACTAAAGAATATATTCAATAATCATTTTTTTTTTCAATTCAATTCAATACTTTTATTTGTGCCAACTGGGCACAGCTTATCTCGCCAGTGTCACGTGGAATAATTTTTTTTTAATAGTTGGTACATACCTACAATTAAGTTCTTTTGTTAGATATCTTTGACAACTTTTATTTTTAGTTGAGTTGAGAGTTAAAAGGTCAGTTAGTGGTAGTTTGTTTATACATACATGTATAGATGAATTTCTGAAATAAAAGAAACTGATTGCTTAATATTTTTTTAATTTTTGATTCCTGTATAGTATATACGCTAAGTATACAATTATATACTATGGGTTAAATTTCTAATCGTTACGAAACAAATAATTCGCTTGATTTTCTCCGCGACGCCGTCGATCGATACATAAAACTAATATAAACTTCAGGATTCTTTACGTATGATTGTATAGAGAAGAAAGATATCTTGAATGTTAAATTAATAAAATATTAAAACGCCTAGACAATTCAACTCCTCAGGAACGATATGATACTTTACTAAGTAAAAAAATATTCAATTACGATCAAATAACAATAAGCCACACTTAATTTAAATTCAAGGCATAACAGTTATCACCATTCAATTAAAGAAAAAAAGCAATATTGATTCAGTTAACATCTGAATAAACATAATTTGACTTTAACTTTGACCTTCGATTGAATAGATTTATAAAATATATCACCATTTACAATAGAGTCCTTTTTAATCACAGTATAAAACAAGCCGTCAACATTGGTTAGGCAACCTTCCGTTCAGGGTGATTGATGGTGCCGAAGCGAGCCTTCAATTTTTCAGTAAACTCCGGGTCGTCCCAACCCCACAGATGATGCGTTCCGTCGCCCGTTCTCTGTGACCTTTGCTTTATAATATCTGGGGTTACCATCTTCAGATCATAAGCTTGTCCAATCTGTAATACAATATATTTCATTTTTATATCTCGATTATGAAATAAAAAGACATATTAATGAAATAAATTATTTACACTCATATCACGCTAAATGAAATTAAAGAATTAAAATATTAACAGTATTGTGATTCTTAATAAAATTGTTTAATTATCTTTTGCTGATTTTCCTTCTTTATTTTTTCCCGCAGGGTAAAGGTGTTACACCGTACATCCAAAACCTTTTGCTCTGCTTCTTGGGATGTAAGATAAAGTCTAGCTAAAAAAAGTTCATTACGCTGTTTAATTTTAGATTATATTCTATGAAACTAAGATTGTGGTGGATTCTTAAGGGAAATTAAGAATTTCTTTAACAAAAAGCTATTTATACACACGTACACGAGATTAGCTAAAGACGAATAAAAGACGACGTATAACTTAGTATTAAAACTGATGCCTCTATTATAAATGCACTCGAGTTTTAATAACACCTATTATGCGACCGATCTATAACCTGGAACCTTAACATTAACAAAGATCTTAGTAGTGTTACCATAGCCATAGCATCTATAAACATGATGGTAGGTGTGAGCATGTTGAGCAGGGGGTGCTCAGTCGCGCGGTAGTCCCACGGGAACGTGTGGTGGTAGTTGTGGAAGCCCTCCACACAGATCAGCCACACGCCGATGTTCTCCCGGGGGTTCAATGACCTGAGAACATTAATAAGATATAGTTATATATAGAACATAGTCCGGTAAGTTGGCTAGGTATTGGATGTAAAGTAATGTAAGCACATTTTTATACGAAATAATAAAGAAAAATAGACCATAAGTATCGCATTTATATCAAGAAAATAGGTCAAATAACATCTTTATTTTCTCGTGTATTTCTAGTCTTACTTACTTGTCATAAGGCCTGTATCCGAAGACGTGAGCGAAGCTGTTAACGCTCCATACAACGTTGATGCCAATCGTGTACCGCAGTATAGTGGGTATCAGGAATGCATTGAGCCACGTCTCGTTCCAGTAATAGACAGGGATAACCGTTGGCAGCAAGAAGCACAGGATCGGCATCATTTTCATGTAATGCCTGCGGACAAATGTAATATTGTTTCTATTGTCAGAGTTGTAGTTATGTAAGCTTATTGTCTTTGAATGTACCGAAATCCTTAGTATGGGTTGGTGTATTACAGTAAAGTATACTTTACTTTACTGTAATAAGGTCCACAAGGAAGTTTTGTTACTTCCCAATGAGTAATTTTAATGATGTTAAACACGTCAATTAATGATTTATGTCATTATAACTGCCTCGTCTAGAGGTTACCCTATGTGCTTAAGCCGTTGGCAAGCAAATGTTACCACCCTAAGCCCACTACCCGATATTGGAATAGCATGGTGGATTTAAACGCCATATCCCGTCTCTTTTAAGGAGGAAGACCTGGCCCTGCATTGGACCGGTAATAGGTTGACAATAAAGACGACGATGATGTATGACAATATTACATAGGTACATACATAGATACGGGTCGAATTGATAACTTCCTATTATTGAAGTCGGTTAATAAATGGATTTGATGTTAGCTAAAGCAAGTTGTAATAAGATTCTGCTCGTAGGTACTAAGCCTGGAAACGGCGTGGGCTGTGACCTATTTAGTAAATGTCGATATTAAACGTGGAACAATTGTGTTAGTGCGGTGAAATCAATTAAAATGTATAGTAGACTGCTGCTCTCAATTGACCAATTAACAGAGGTACCAATTTGTGAACCCTTTGTAATCTGATCTAATAAATCGAGAAATACAGACAGATAATATACAAATTAACTTTAAAAAATCTTGCAAAGTCACTACAATCAAATTAAACTATTTGTAGCGACTTTAACAAGAAAGAAAAAATTTTTTAATAAAAAATTAAAACGACTTCAAAACACACTGAAAAGTAAAAAATAAATGCGTCATTTAGTTACTTTCATTTACTTAACTATATCTATAAACTCGGTGCCATCCTAGTTTAAGGAAAGTTTATTTAACAAAGTAGCAAAGCACTGTGTGAATTAGGTATCGTCTTTAAAGTAGAAAGCTTACAGATGGCACCGACTTCATAGATATATGTAAGTAAATGAAAGTAACTAAATGACGCATTTATTTTTTGATTTTCAGTGTGTTTTGAAGTCGGATTAATTTATTATTAAAAAATTTTTTTCATACTTTTTAGTGGTTTATCGACAACGAACATATATGTAAAACCTACTCGTTCTAAACTATGAGTACCAATATTCGCTAGCCACTTATAAACTACCGACATCGCTGCAAACGGTTAATAAATGGATTTGATGTTAGCTAAAGCAAGTTCTAATAAGATTCTGCTCGTAGGTACTAAGCCTGGAAAAGGCGTGGGCGTGACCTATCTAGTAAATGTCGATATTAAACGTGGAACAATTGTGTTAGTGCGGTGAAATCAATTAAAATGTATAGTAGACTGCTGCTCTCAATTGACCAATTAACAGAGGTACCAATTTGTGAACCCTTTGTTATCTGATGTAATAAATCGAGAAATACAGATAGACAATATACTTAACTTTAAAATTCTTGTAAAGTCACTACAATCAGTTTGAGCTATTTGTAACGACTTTAACACGAAAGAAAAAAATAATATGATTCCATAATTTGACTCAAGATTCGAGTCCAGCATCTCTTGATCTGAATCCACATGGATTACTGCTGGTAATTATTTATATTGTCTGTCTTCTAAACTATCATCAGAAACTTAAACATAAACTACATTAGTTGACAGAATATCTTACTTCTTTTGGAACATTACAACAGGGTCTTCGTACAGGTCGGTGAGATCGATACGCTTGCCACCCTCAATGACTTCTGGCAGCTTCTTAACGCACAGCCAGCCCATGTGAGAGTAGAACAGTCCTCGCTCCGCGTTGTGAGGGTCGGCGTCTGTGTCCGCGTACTTGTGGTGCGTTCTGTGGTCGCGAGCCCACTCGAATATACAGTCCTATACAACATGTTTTAATTTCATTATTATGCTTAATAAATACAAATTCAATTTAGGAACATATTAAATATATTTATTTAATTAGGGTTAATATGAGAAGTAGAACAAAAATGAAAAATAATTATAAAAAATCCCGTCATACACATTCTATTTCCCAAAGCATGATAGTGTAGGCAACTATATTATGTAATTATCTGTATCTTAAGTAAGATCATGGACAAACAATCTTTCGATTGATCGATATATGCACATGACTGACGGCCTGGGGGCTCGGGGGGTTCAGTTGCTTAATACATAAATGCATAAAAAGACCAAACTTCTCGTTCATAATAGTTAGGATAAAAATATTACCTGGAAGCCCATAGTTTGCCATATCATCAACACAGTGCGAAGAGGCGTCTTTGCTTTATAACTGCGATGTGTCCACAGTCTGTGCGAACCGGCTCCGATTCCGATAGCACACATCAGATGAATTGCGAACGCTAGAAGAA
The DNA here is from genome assembly GCA_034621355.1 of Mycalesis mineus. Classification (NCBI taxonomy): domain Eukaryota; kingdom Metazoa; phylum Arthropoda; class Insecta; order Lepidoptera; family Nymphalidae; genus Mycalesis; species Mycalesis mineus. Next base: position 8,904,981 of record CM067894.1, on the reverse strand, counting down.
AAATATTTAAAACCTAAATCATTCCTTAGTTAGGTACAATTAATTAGAAGGACGCTTATTATTTACTTATCAAGTACTACGAAACAAGCTGATAGTCCATTTGATGTTAATTGGAAAAGCAACGTTATTAGAGCAAAATATAGAGTTCTTCACCGTCAATCTGACGCGTATGTTTTTGAAACAATATGGTTGGAAGTGACGACGACAAATAGCAGCAGTGCTTTGTAGAAAATGTCTTACATGCCCTTGCACTTGCACTGCTGTTGAGATGAGCTATGTGGCGTCAATAACTAATTTAGTCCTATTTAACTTTGGATCTGGTGGTAAGTAAGCAGCACTATCGCTTTTGTGTGTGTGTGTAAAAGAATACCAAAACAGCAGGCTGATTTTTTTGTTCGTTACAAGTTAGCCCTTCTGACTGCAATCACACCTGATGGTATCAAAGATGGATGCGGGCTCAGTTATTAGGAGTAGGATAATATTCACACTCCTTCGGTTTTTACACGACATCGAACTGGAACGCTTAATCGATTGGCAGTACGTTTTTGTCGGTAGGGTGGTAACTAGCCACGACTGAAGCCTCCGACCAGCCAGATCTAGACCAACTTAAAAAATTCCATCAGCCCTGCTGGGAGTTGGATCCGAGACCTCCGTCTTATAAATTCGCCGCGCATACCACTGCGCCACGAAGACAATCAAAAATTCGGATTAACATGGGTTAAACATACCTGCTCCTGTAAATTATCTATTTGTAGTCTTTATATCACATCCAAAGCCATATGAACTATGCAGAATTGATTGACAATAATAAATTTAATTTAAACTACAGCAAAATTAATAAACACTTACCGAACACATTGGTCTGCCATTTCGCCGAAGTCAAAGCTAAGTAGACGCCGTATATAGAACCGATGTGAAGGAAGAGAAACCAGAAAATATTAAACCAGACATATTCGTACTTCCTCGGCGTTGCATTCTTTAGCACTGACACATCTTTCGCTAGCCCCAAGTCTGCTGTTTGGGTGTCAGATTCGAAGACCACTCCACTTGGTATTGGATCTACTAATGGAGGCATTTTCTGGAATACAAGAGATTTGGATATTATTAAAAAAGTCACAACGATTTGTAAGCCTCGAGGACAGCGATGATATCGGGATGAAAAGTTTTTGATGACCTGTTAAATGTTCAGCAAAAATAAATATGCTAAAATTATTTATGTAAGCGGTACGAGGTTGAATAGTTCTCGCAAATTCCTGTAGTTCCTACGTAGATTAAACGTATAAAGGAATCGATTGTTGTTTTGGCTCCTATACCACAGTCTTTTCGCTTAGTTAAAAGAAAGGACAAAATCAGTCATGGTAACATAATTTTTTTAAAGCAAAATAGACCAGAAAATGAAAGACAAACCATCATGTCACAGTCTATACTGTGACTTGATGGTTATGTGTTTGGAGCTACTCTGTTATGCGTTTTTTAAACTCTGTCGGTTTAATTCAGTCTAACCGGATAGTTACTATGATAATAGAAACGAATTCGAAACTCACGCTGTCGAGTTAAATAACATCATTAAAGAATAGTAGTACTATGTACCCCAAAAAATGTAATAATCATCAAAGCATTTAACTTAAAACTGATTTATAATCTTTAGAAAAATTACTTCCTCGACAAAAAGGGAACAATTTTTTCTACAAGCTAACTATGCACAGACTGCTAAAAAGTACTATTTTATTTATCTGTTCAGTCTATGAATAAAATCTATAAATAACAATTAATAATTTAGGTAAATGCATACAAGAATAGTTAACTTACTCGGGACGCTGATAGGAATACTAGATTTTAGCTGGCGATTTGCTTTTATACATGTTTAACAATAGCATTACATTAACATTTCCTATTCAGTTATTTAAATAGGGAATCGGGTTGCTTGCTTGCACACTGGCCCACTAATTACTATTGTTTGAATACTTGATTAACCTATCTTGTAATATAATTTGTATGCAAGAATAAAGTAGGTAGAGCATATTAAATGATTTATTATGTACTAGCAGACGCCTGTGACTGTGTTCGCGTCGAATTAAAATGATAAAACTTTCCTTATTTTATTTCCTGTACCTATTAATTGTCTTTCTTTATTCTTCTCCTACAACTAAGGGCCACTGGTAGAAATCTCTTAAAGATGTAAGTGTTTCCATGTCTACTTTCATTTTTTTTGTTGCTGTAAGCTGTAACAAATATTGGAGATATTTGGTACAAATTATTAAAAAAAAAATGTCTAAATTATAAGTAGCCTCACCGTCCTGTAAAATCGGTCGAGCGAGTTGAGAGTTTAGCCGGAACAACCAGACAGACAGACATAATTTGTTTGATGTAAATACACCTACACATACATATATGTATTTAATTTGATATTACAAACAGACACTTATTTTTTTATTTGTACCTTTAGACTATTTGATAGTCTAGTAGTATATAAGGGGTGTTTAGAGGTTTAAGCGCCCGAGAATATTTATCAGTTAGTTATTAGTCAAATATAGGTTTTAAAGTTTGCATTAATAATTTTATGTTTTACTCTGGAAACTAAGGCAAAACTTCCTTCAAAAACCAAAGATATAGATTATTTTTGACCCTTGGACTTGGATATTTTTAAGTAACTATTATAATTTCCTTTGATCAACAATAGTGTTGATCGAAGATAATTTCACATTTATTTACTAAATTGAAATGTGTATACAATCACTTCTACAACTTGCAAATTGTTTGTACCTGAAGTTATAGACTACGTATAGGTAAACCTAAGTTAAATCTTGATCGTGTTTAAGTTTAGCAAACGTCCTAAGTTCGGCGAAGTTGTTGACAATACAAAGGGTGAGACAGCGGGCGTCGACAGAGCTGCCCAGGTATTCACTAACGGCTTCACAACTAGTCGTAGTCAGAGTTTTGGTTTGTAAAATATACCTGATAGTTTGCGTTCTTTTAAATAAAAATTAAAATGAACGAAGAGAATTTTTGTTTAATGCTTTTAGATTCATTAATAACTTTGGTCATATCAAGCCATCACATCACTTTGCTTTTTTTAATCGGTTGAATGTTAATTTTAGCATGTCTAAATATTCCATACTCTGAGATGTAAGAGATAGTGTTGTAAAAAGTAAAACTTAATCAAAATAATATAAATCTTAGGCTACGGTTATGGTTGATACTTGATAGTAAGGTAAATATGGCATTTGGCAGATGCATTTGTCTGAAATTGAAGGAGTGTTAGCTAGCGTAGGTAAACTTCACATTTAGCAGATGCATTTGTATCTGAAACTGCCCAAACCTTACATATGCCCCATACTAATCATCACCAGGTAGAGTCACGAATTTTACCTCGCTGAGTAGAGTGTAGAATACAGGTTCTACAGTGCTGACGTTCCTATAGTTTACACAAAAATGGGCGTTCGTCCTGACAATTTATTACTACATCCGAAGCTCAACTGTTTTCCAAAAATAGAATAAACCACAAGTCTCAATGTATGAGCCAAAGATACGTTTATGGAAATACTTATTGAATCATGAGGGAGTTAAAAGTGGCTCCAAATCGTTCGTAACATTACACATGGTGCTATTACTTAAACTTCGCTTGATACGCTACCGTGTGTCTAGATTGGAGCTTCTTGTTAAATGTCACTGATTATTTACGATTATTATTATTATGATCCTTCATCTGACAGACAAAGATCACAGCTGATTACGTTGGAAAGGATTTATTGCGCCCATTGTACGCACATTGTACAAATCATTACCCATATTAATATTGTTCATCTAGTCGTCTCTTCTCTTTGATAGCTGTGTTTAACGCTCGACGCTGTGTAACTAAAATCATTAGTTTCCTAAAGACGGGAGATAATCCAGTTGTAGTTGGCTTTAAGCGTCGCGACAGGGCCGATTCATCTATAGATGTATCTCAGTCTTAAATCAGTTTAAGCTCGTGCTTAGTTGCCGAGATATTGGGATACGTTCTTTATATAAAGTGTTGGAAGATGTGATATCGCAATAATAGCAACCGGCTGGTTGATTTTTGATTTGATTGTCAAGTAGATAGTCTTGTTTAAAATGAGTTCTTTCATATCAAAATTAATTGCAGTGGTTAATGTTGTTAAACTACAAAACCGGTTGAATCGACTGACAGACATGTTTCTCAATTTAAAAATTTTTGATTTACTGATGCTAAAAAATCACCACAGTATTTCCCAATCAATCAAATTAGCTCTAACTGTGGAAATACGACTTAGATACTGTAAAATAATAATTTATAAATTATTTATTTATATTTAAACTAATTCATTCTAGTTACAGGATACACATGTTAGTTACTTGAATCAAATGCCGGTGAAATAAAATCTTTAAATAACAAATTCTTTTAATAGAAAATGGCACTAATTTCTGATTCTCGTCTTTTAATTAAAGTTTCTTAATGTGGAAAAGAGAATTGGCAACACGAAGAATCATTTCGCTAACAATTACGTGAGACGGCCGTGGAAAATCACCCATCTTCATTTAAACTGAACGTGGAAGGACGGCTATCAATCCTGAAATTACTTCTCGGATGTTTTATAACAATTATAAAAAGCTTCTAAGATGCTGGCAACGTTGAAGACTGAATGAGAAATTCTCTTTAGTGTTTAAATATGTCAGATGAATATATTTTACAGTATAAGTAGTTAAATAAACAAAGCAAATTAGTTTAACATCTAGATTGTAGCTATGCTAATTCCTTACTTGCTTTAAACTGTCATGTTGTTAGTGTTTTACAACTTTAGTTGTAGTAGAGCCATCTTTACTCTCATGATGGTGTGTAGATTCGGATGAATTCCACAGTTCGAAGTCGGACAATAAAATATTGAGTTTTTCTTTGTCATTCAAATATAATAATATTATGACCGGTTTTCCTTTACTTTGGAAGCTGGAAGTGTTTTTTCGCTTTAAAGCAATTATAAGCAAACAGATAATACCTACCACTAAATGAGTGAAAGACACCAATATTTTCATACCTTTTAATCGTTATGTACCACAATGAACAAGTAACCAGCTCGCCGCACCTGTTCCACTGTTTAGAAAAATAAAATAACGCGAATAGAACAAAGTCGAAAGAAACTTCAGTATCTGGGACACATCATGCGTCACGATAAGTATATCTAGGATCTTGCAGCGTATTATTCAAGACAAGATCCAAGGGAGCCAAAGACCTGGCAGACGACTAGGGATTGCAATCCGGAAAAACGGAGCACCTCCAGCGTTGGCTATATTTCAAGAATCTTTGAAACTAGTAATATTGGATTGATTTTCTTTTAATACTACATATAAGTGCAGTGACACTTGATTAACTTACTTATTTTGCACAAGATCGTTGTTCCGAGCTGCCACCTCGAAAGTAAAGATAGCCGTAATGATTGCCAATCTCTGTAGATGGCACTTGAAGAAGTAGCATAAAGTCGTTTAACAAATTCTGTAATAGAAGAATAATGAGGATGAGAGTTGCTATACTGATCAAGAGTTGTTGGTCGTGGCTTTGTATTATTTGCTCTTTCTGAAAATATGAAAAATCAGATCTGCAAAAACAAAAGTTGATAGATATTCCGAATAGAGTACAAAATGTTGTAACAATGTTTTTATAGAGGTTTCAAAACCAAGAATTCTTTTCATTATATATGTACCAGGTACCTACATAATTATTATATAAATTAGTACATAGAAATATTTTAATAGCATTTAAGTTTATCCTTTCAAAATATGAAATCATATAAACATTCGTTTCAACATATTACTCTGTTGAAAACTCAAAGTTTCGCCACGCCGAGAGCAGTTTTCGAATGATACAGCGTGTTTCAGTTAGTTATAGTTTATAATGCGTTGTTGCCTTGTTAGTATTGTAACTTTGCTCGCTTTGTGAATAATTTACAAACGAGTATACTTAAATTATACACAGGATGTGAATATTTCGTACGCTCAGATGTTATTAATTAAACGTTTACATTCATGGCCGCTTAAAATGTTATAATTTAATATAAGGTAATAGATTTTTGTACAATACCTGTCCATTTGTCACAATCTAATCTTACATTCACACGAGTACATACATAAACATCAAGCCTCATTCCCATAGGGGTAGTTAGAGACAACATTCATCCAATTGCCACGGTCCTTGCATACTTCCTTAGCTTCTTCCACTCTGCTTAATCCTTTCATTTCTCATTAATCTAATCTTATCCAATCTAATCCCAATTTTAAATGTCATTGGTTTAGTTGCTAACTATAAGAAGAAGATAGAGTAAGTTAAACAAGTTGTACGTAATGGTATCTGTTTTAAAGAACTCTAGTACAGTAGGTAACATTTATTCAATATCAGAAGAGAATATCCGCAAAGTTAAGCTGAAATCTCTGCAAAAAATCCATGTAAATCCAGCGGTGAACGAACCTTGATTGATCTTTGTTTATGTTGGACATACCTATCTATCCTAACGCCAAGCAGAACACTGAAAAATATACCTTCTATATATAAATATATTTTGACGACCTCCGTGGCGCAGTGGTATGCGCGGTGAATTTATAAGGCGGAGGTCCTGGGTTTGATTCCCGGCAGGGCAGATTGAGATTTTTCTTAATTTGTCTTGGTCTGGCTGGTGGGAGGCTTTCGCCGTGGCTAGTTACCACCCTACCGACAAAGACGTATCGCCAAGCAATTTAGCGTTCCGGTACGATGTCGTGTAGAAACCGAAAGGGGTGTGGATTTTCGTCCCACTCCTAACAAGTTAGCCCGCTTCCATCAGATGTGATAGCAGTCAAAGGCCAACTTGTAGTTGATAAAAAAAAATATAGCTATTTTTTCTCTCGTGATGTTATTTTATATAGTTTACACGTATAGTCGAGAATATATTGATGGATTAAGCAAATATTATATTTTCCATGGCACTCTTGCCGCCTGTAGTGGCTAAGTAACTGATCCCATGCCATAAATCACTTGCCGAAACAAATTGTAATCGAATAACAGCACTTTAGGCAAGTTAGAGTCTTTTGGGGATGTTACATGGTGGCTTTTTGAGTGAATGCCATTTAGAACGAACCGAGATGTAATAGCCAATATCGGGAGATTTGCAACGACTTTGATCCAATATTTTAACGATAACCTATATAATATTAAGAAAAAAAATCGAGACGTACGTACATTTCTTTTTTTTTGGCGACAAGAAATTCAGAAATTTACAAAGAGTGACAACCCGTTTAGCAAAAATCCGTTGCTAAACTACCAATCACATCATAATTTATAAAAATGTTTGTTTTATAATACCTACTTATTACCTACGTATTATAAAACAAACATCTTTATTACAAAGTAAAGCTAATTACTAAATTAAATCTAAAATGTCCTCGACTCCACTGCAATGAGCCTAAGATAATGACTGCATTTCCTAACTAAGTCGTTGGCCTAGGTACCTGCCAGCTGTAGACTCGATAACTTTTTTTAAAATATCTTTAATGCACGCATCTAGTCAGGCAAGCACGAGACTTTGGTTCTCATGGCCCCAAAGGCATAAAAAAATAAATTACTATTTATATATTTTTATAGTTTCGTCTCTTGGCCTGTTCAGCCTCTTCCCCACACCAAACTCCATAGAAGACGTAAGCCTCGATGTCTCATACAGTTAGAGTATCAACGCAAATCGCATATCGCATGCCACTCTTAGTTACTTCCCCAACTTCCATGGAACGAAGGTCACAAGGTCAGATTTTTACACAAAAAATCAAATCCAACCCGTCTTCTGAGTCTATCAGGATCAGAATGGATAAACATCTTTCACGAGTATTTTAAATATACATAGTTTCAAAAATTCAGCCTTGAAGTTTAAATAGATACATCCTGTACATACAAATAATGGTGTCGTCCAAATTGTTATAAGAATGGAACATCTTTTTAAAAATCCCGCACGTAGACTCTTTCAATCCTTTGTGTTGGGGATTAAAATGGTCCTATAACCTTTAGCAGCTGCTTTGTCGTTCACAATATGTGTTGCCACGTTTGCCAAAAATAATACTTTGATATTTTGCACGATCCATTTTGTTATTTGTTCAGAATATTTTGAAGATTGTTCCGATCTAGTAAGTGTTTCAGCGAGTCATTTAAATGTTATTATGTGAATAATAAATACTACGTAGTATTCAATTTCAATATTAATTTACACATATACTCGTAGTTTTCATTGCCGAAAAGTTGCATTGAATTTAAAGACAATTTCACCAGATTAGGTCAATAACCTATTTGGGTAAGATACGAACTGTTGATTTGATAGAGCGATTTTACCAATTGAGGTCACTCTTTTTGAAGAGTTCAAGTAAATTATATTGGATTAAGAGGCTATATTTGTATTCTGTGGTGAATACAAATATAGCCAGACCTTTGCCATTGTAATAAAGCTGAAAAATTTTCAGCCGGCTATTTGGAACTCGCGAAGAAGGGTGACATGATTGAACAGCCAAACTCTATAGTCGCCCTACCAAATTGATACACTTATAAGAATGAGATGACAAACGTTAATTTGTTTTTGAAATGACATCGTACCGGAGCGCTCCGGTACGATGTCAAACCGAAAGAGGTGTGGATTTCGTCCTACTTCTAACAATTTAGCCCGCTTCCATCTTACATTGCATCATCACTTAACATCAGGTGTGAGAGCAGTCAAGGGTCAACTTGTAGTCGATAAAAAAAGGTGGTAACTACTCACGACCAAAGTCAGGCGTAAATCAATCTACGTCTAATATATCCATCAAGCATACCACTGCGCTGCGAAGACCGACAAAAAGCTATTATAAAACCATGAAGATCTAATAATTTCAGTGTCTACATAATATGTATATCCATATTTAGTTTAAGTTCTCCAACCTGCATTCGGCTAATCTGTGGCCGGACGAAAATTGTTTGAAACAATCTACTGCATACCGGTGCTCAACTCCTACAGCCATCTACAGCGCATTCTGCATAATGATGAAGATTTATGGACGGATAATGAACTAAATCCGTGCGGTGGGTCTTAAACTCGAGTTTATAATCAGTCATCCTTACTGAACGGATTACTTAATGCCAGGTATTATAATTGAATTGCTTTGAGAACTTTCTTGACTTTAGTTAGAAGTTTAAAAAGTTACTCTGCTTCGTTGGTCTCGTATTTAACTTTCTTTTGTTAATTTAAAAAGATCATTAGTCATATTGTTTGAAATAAATCCAATCTTCCCTTCTTCTGACAATTATTATTATTAGTATAGACTGTGTTAGACGTAGTACGTCCTAATTGTCCAGCTAACGAAGTTGAGCCTACAACCGCCCAGCTATGAGTCCGGGCCATGGAACTATAGACTAGTGATTGAATAAAGGGCCTACGTGGCAATAGAAATTTGGGTTTTAGTCCTAGGCTATGAAATATTAGATTTTTCTTAATTCAGACAAATCCTCAATATTCGTATTATACCTAATATCGCATACATTACCAGTAACAAATAGCAATAACAAATTACTTAGTTTGCGAAAGTTTCACTTTAGTTAACATATTATTGAACTTTGCAATAAAAGTTTTGAGCCTTTGTGTGAAATGTTATTTAGCGTTTTGTGGCTGGAATGTTCCAGAACGAGGGCATTGACTATTCAGCGCGGCGTTATTCCCTTTGTACCTGCTCACAAAGTACTGGCTTTGCTTTTGCTTACGTGGATATGTTTAATATGTTGTTTTGTTTCACAATATACTCCTTACGTGACTGGCTTATATAGTCTACGATATTGAAGCATACTTACAGCATTTATCAAATCTAAAACGTTTTTACAGAAATTATAAATAAATATTATAGAGCAGTACACACATCGCTATGTAGGTAGCTTGTGCCATGGATACTATGATAATTGATGAATATTTTTATATGTATTATACATAAATGTTCATAATGTATATAGATAAATACCTAGAAACTGGAAAACATACATGCTCATATCATAAACATTTTTCCAGATGTGGGAATCGAACCCACAGCCTAAGGTAGCACTCCTTCTACTACTCTAGGCCACTACCCACTGCACCATTCGGGCGTCGAATACATTTTTAAGAAAGTGTATAATTAAGCAAAGACAAAAAATGAGGAGACTTATCAAAGTAGTTTTATTTCGAGGATCAAGTTTTACTGCTTTAACTGTTTTAAATCCAAATTAAATTCGCAATTTCCCATTCAATGCAATGGAGGCACAGTACAAAACATTCTTTGGATATTGTAACGGTTTGACCGTTACAGAATGGTGAGTTTTTTGATGATGTTAAGCTATTTTCTTTCTATCATTATTAAACTGCCATACTATTACCCATCCAGTGCAATGCAGGCACAGTACAAAACATTCTTTGGATATTGTAACGGTTTGACCGTTACAGAATGGTCAGGTTTTTGATGATGTTAAGCTATTTTCTTTCTAGCATTATTAAACTGCCATACTATTACCTATTCAGTGCAATGCAGGCACAGTACAAAACATTCTTTGGATGTTGCAATGGTTTGTCCGTTACAGAATGGTCAGGTTTTTGATGATGTTTAGCTATTTTCTTACTATCATTATTAAACTGTTACCCATTCCGTGCAATGCAGGAACGGTATAAAATTACTTCAGTAATGTGAACGTTTTGCCGTTACGTTTGCACCCGTTTTTCCACATTTTCCACTGATTCTTCACTACTGTTGGTTGCAGCGTAAAGTTATATAGCCTAAAGCCTTCCTCGATAAATAGACTATCCAACACAAAAAGAATTTTTCAAATAAACAAACAACTTCAGCTTTATAAAATTAGTAGGTATCATACAAAAGTCGAAGTGTAATTAATTTCCTTACAAGTTCTTTGGTTTTATCTGAAAAATATATCTATATATAAGAGAAGTAAGCAATCTCGCAGATTGCCGTCACATGACATCGGTGATGTGTTAATTCTATAGCGTTAATTCCAAGAGAACTATAAATAACGAATGAAGTCCGAGGTTCATTGTGATGACCCACTGTCCAATGAGACGGAAGATTAGGAGGGTCACTATCTCGCCATCTCCTGTGCATTTCGTTAATAGCTCCCATTCTGTTGGGGTACAAAGGAAATGAAAACGTCGGCGTGTGTTGTGTAGATTTATGCGTGGATCAATGGAACATTTATGACTCAATACTTTTTTTATTTCCTGAAAGATGGGATCACACTTTTCAGAACGCCCTTAGTTGTGTGTATTTCTTTTTAATCTATTATTTAACGGATTGACCTTGACACGGCTTGCTGTGATTAGCAAAAAATGTTTGAGCTACATCTAGACTGACTAGAGCCTAGTCTTTTTATTCATTACAAGGTTACCTGTGATCGCAATCACACCTGATGATGAATAATGATGCAATCTATGATGCTTCCACCATAGATTGCATCTATGATGCATTTGCATCGGGATAATATGTTAAGAGGATGAAATCCCTTTCTGTTTCTACACGCACCGAAAGCAAAATCGCTTGGAGGCCTCTGTCGGAAGCCATCAGTTAAACCTAGAATCTCACTCAATCAATCAAGAATCAATTTAGAAATTCTAGTGATGAATATATCCACTGCATATACCACAGCGCCACGGAAGCCGTAATTGTTCCTCTAAATTATCTGCAACTTTTATTTTTTCTCAATCATTCTAGTGATAAATGATGTGAAAAGTTTAAAATGGTGTCAGATTTGAATAAAATCTCTACAATACTATATTATTTTGAATAATATTGAATCTTAATAAGTGTCTTTACACAAATTTTGATTTAATATTAGTAAAAAAATTACGACACAAACCTTTTCTTAAATTAGTCAACTTAGTTGTAAAAGTAAAGAGGTGAGTGATTAGTTTTAAAGAAACTCATCGTAAGTTACTTAATTTCTTTAGATTTTTGTAAAAAGAGAAAGAGAAGTTACTTTCGAATAGTTTACAAAGAAGGGGAGATATGATAAAATCTTGAGATTGATTTCAGTATTATAGGGATCGACGATGAAATGTTTTCGGAGCTTAAAGGTCACTATATCACTATTACTGTTGTGTTGGTATGTGTGTTAATAACTCACAATCTACTGGGGTTCGAGTAAGAGCGCTTAAAGCGATTATGTTTCATATTGTTTATTACCTGTTGAAATGTAGACAATGTGTAACTGACTACTGTGTCGTTTGAAACTAGCCTTTAGCGCTACCCTTTAATGATGTTTTTGTAATCCGACAGTGTGAGTTCGTGCTCATCTCTACATCTCTCTATCGCGTTGGATAGAGAGTGTTACAGAAACATCTTTACACACTGTGAGCGCGTTTCGAAAAGTTTAGAAAGAGAGGGAAATATGATAAAATCTTATCAATAATGCTTGAGATGCTTGAGCTTCGGGGCTTAAAGGTCAGTATATCACTATTACCGTTGTTCTGGTACGTGTGTTAATAACACACAATCTACTGGGGTTCGAGTAAAAGCGCTTTAAGCGATTATGTTCCATATTGTTTATGACCTGTTGAAATGTAGACAATGAAACCCTTTTCGAGGGTCCTCTATCGAGGGTTAATGTATGATGTAGTTGACATTTTTATTAAATCTTAAAACAGGTTTTTAACTATTTCACAGCATGGTGCTCTGTTTTTTGTGGGTATTGCTTGGTTCTTCTGTATGAAATATGGGATAAAGAACAAGTAGACCTATGCATACTTACATTAAATAAATAATAATTATAAATAAATATAATACGACAATTACACACATCGCTATATAACCCCAAAGTAAGCTTAGGTAGCTTGTGTTATGGGTACTATGATAACTGATAAATATTTTTATATATATTTCACACAAACATTTTTCCAGATGTGGGAATCGAACCCACGGCCTAGGACGCAGAAGCAGGATCACTACCCACTGCGCCACTAGGCCGTCACATTATAAAGGTGAAAGTATGTGTGTATGTTTTATAAACATGGACAACTAGGAGACAGATTTTATTTATTAAGAATGAAATAGATAACCTTAAGAGTATCATGGAATTTTTTGGAGATTTGGCGGATTTACTAAAAATTCTAAGTTTACGCAAATAAGGTGGTAATTGTAAGCAAATAAATAGTGTACTAAGTACCTACTAGAAGCTTGTATACAGAAAGTTTGCATTTGTTTTTAATTTATTATTTTTATTATATTATTTTATAAAGCTGCTTATATCGTACATTCATCTCAAAAATTTTCAAAATAATACGTAATAATATAACAGAGAAATTAAATATTGTCATATTTTTCTGTGTGATGGATTTAGTTAGCTTAAGTTTTAATATAAAAGTAAATCTTTCGCTTAATACCAAATCTGCCATATAATATAAAATAATTTCGCTATAAATTAAAAAAATAAAAGTCCCTATACTTTATAGTCTTTTTTTAATTGATTGTAATAAATCATTCTAGAGAGAATTTAGAGTTACAACTCCTGCGATTTTGTTATTTATTTTTGTACGTTCATTCGTAACTTATGCCATAATACCGTGTTCCCTTGCAGGGCAGTGTTGGGGTGACGACAACCCCAAATATAAGGGATCCCAGGGAAAACTTTGCACAGGCAGACCTTTGTTACCAATCCCTTACAACTTATTTTGGTTCCAATACGAGTGTATAGTATCCCATATGAGTTGTATGAAATTATTTCTTCGTACACATCTCCAGTGCCATCTTGCTGTGGTACGTGATCTTAAGACGTACGCATTTATTTCCAATTTCTTTTTCTTGTTATTTATTGTATGGTTTATATAGTTGGCTCAAAGAATAATATGCATGCTGATCGATGATAGATAATGGCGAAAAAATAGTGTGTAGGATTCGTTTTGCCAAGTCAAATATCTCTCCTAGAAATAACTAAAATGCGGCCCAGGTATCAAAAGAACAAAGGATCAAGAACAAGAATCGATATGTGAATGCAGACGAATATTATCTCTGTCCTTATTTGTTCTAAGCAAAACTTTTGTCAGTTTTTCGAAAATGATTCATTTGTTTTCTTACGATCGCTCAACTGTAGTATTTACACTAGTTTAGGTATCTTTCAATATTATGTAGCTTTTGATTGAGCTTTTTTAACACACATGCGTCATTTTCTGTCTATTTTACTCATTTTAATTTACTATAGGTACAGATAGAGAGACCACTAGTTTAAACAGTTTAAACTCACACTGACGAGTTATAAAAACATCGCATATACAGGATAGCGCTATTGTATTAAAACGAACAATAGCAAACAGAACGTGCTTATTTTATTAAAATGGAAACGGCTGGAGCTCACGTCACTGTTATCAGAGTGTGCCCGATAAGGCTTGCTTCACACCGCGTTGCATGCAACAAGCGAGCTCATGACTAAGAGCCCGGTATGGGTTCGAAACTAGTTGGGTATACAACAACAGTGACGTATATGTGGAAAATGCTCACGATGGCTTAAATTCTAACATAACGTTCTTATAATTGTAATAATATATAAAAACTTTCTTACATTCATTATTAGATTTACTCTTTGTGCAAAGACTGCTGAATAATAGAGACGAATATCTTTGCATTCCATGGATTCACCGTGCGGGTGCCGGGTCCATCGCGTGGCTGAGAGAAAAACTCCGAACAGAGCCCGAGACTTGTGACTCGGATGTAGGTTTAAGGGTACCCTTAGTGACGGCTGTCAACACTCACCTCCTCTGTTCAAGTTCTTCTCCCTGCCCAGCCAAATTCGGTAGGACCCTACTAAAGCAGCTTTGGATACTCGTTCTAGTAAGGCCAAGGTCTTTTAGCAGGTTATAAAGACCAATATGCAGCTTACTGCACCTCTAGTAAGGCCAAGGTCTTGTAGCAGGTGTTAATAAATTGAGGAATGATACGCACAACAATGTAGACGAGTACTGTGCTCGAGTGCAGTAAAGGCACCGGCGAGTTCAATGAGATCCCGGTGTCTTTCTATTTGTACCCCCCCCATACCAAAAAAAGTATAGAGAGACTTCGCTGGTATACCTCTCGCACCCACTTCTACCGCGTATAAACTAACCACATAGCCATTTTTAATTAGTTCATTAGTAAGGTCATAATATTTATTCACATACTATACTATGATAGAATTTGTGTATATTTTTATAATGATATCTCAGTTCTAACATTATAAAAACACAATGTTGAATAACCCCGGTGTTAAGAGAGCTGTTACTACTTCAGGGAATTAAGTCGTCAGATGATGGCAAGACATTTTTAGCACGACATTATAAAGAGACTTTTTAGTACGGTCAAATTAGGCGTAAAAAAGGCTGAAATTCGGTATGAAAAATTGTCTTGCGCCCTTAGGAAGTTGTGTAATACGCTACTTTATATTATCATTTTGTTTTTATAAATTGTACTAGATAACGCCCGCGGTTTCATCCGCGTAGTTCCATTCCCGTGGGATTTCGGGATAAAATGTGACCTATGTGTTAATCCAGGGTGCCAGCTAACTTCATAACAAATTTTATTAAACTCACTCCAACCTTTAGTCGTGAAGAAGTAACAGACATACACTCTCATAAACTTTGGCCTTTACAGTGGTTATAGTAGTATGATATAATTCAGTGGCCGGAAATTTAGGAAGTTTAATCTCACGATATTTTGGAAAATATTTTTTTTGAGGTTTGTGTATTTATGCACGCTAAATAAAATAATTTTTGACGACCTCCGTGGCGCAGTGGTATGAGCGGTGGATTTATAAGACGGAGGTCCTGGGTTCGATTCCCGGCGGGGCACATTGAGATTTTTCTTAATTTGTCTTGGTCTGGCTGGTGGGAGGCTTTCGCCGCGGCTAGTTACCACCCTACCGACAAAGACGTATAGCCCAGCGATTTAGCGCTCCGGTACGATGTCGTGTAGAAACCAAAAGGGATGTGGATTTTCGTACCACTCCTAACAAGTTAGCCCGCTTCCATCTTAGACTGCATCATCACTTAACATCAGGTGTGATAGCAGTCAAGGGCTAACTTGTAGTCGATAAAAAAAAAACTACAAAATTATTTAACATATATTAGCAATTTTCATTTTTTTCTCTCAATTTGTTTATTTTAGTAAATCTGCGAAACTGCTAAAATGATTTTCATGCGGTTATGACAGGTAGGTACTCGTATGTCAAAATTGAGTCAACACGAATTGTAGGGAATGTTTTTTGTATACTGAAAATTAAAACAAAAAGAGTTTTTTTCTATATCGTTAAATAAATACTTATTTACTTAAATCCAGGAAGTTCTAGCTACAAAACAAAGCCTACAAAAAGACAAAATGAAGCTCTACAAGTCGAAAATCTGCGTCAAAAAATATGTTTTAAAAGTATTAGGTCCTTTTTCAAGATGATTGCATCACATTTTTATAGCGCAAGATTACTTATTATAAAAAGCCTTTCGTATTTTCTGGGGGAACTCCGTCCGTTTTTACGTTGCTAATGAAAGATTACCCGCTTAGTTATTTACAGGTTAGCAGCTTGTAACTGTTTCGAAGTCCCATACAAAAGTAAACATTCGTCACATAAAAATACAAACACAATTTACATCATGTTTTAGATCTTTCTAAAGGTTATTATACTTTTAATTTAAAAGTATTAGATTGGCACGTGATTGTCTTTCGATTAGGACCCTATTATCAATGTTATGTCCATAAATAACTCAAGTACTTTTAGAGTTTCGGAAGATAAAATTCATGCAACCATAAACAAATCTTGACTATCCCTAAACTCACATTTTCTCACTGTATTTATTACATGAACTGATTCTCATATATGTGGCCCCTTTCATGTTTTATAAATTAATTGCTTTATATTTTTCAATACACGAAGTGTTTCCCATTTATGGGACCTCTTCGTGTATTATATAGTTCCAAAAATGTGATTAGAATCAAATTCTCTTAAGAACTTAAAATTCCAATCAATATCAGAGTGGTATCACTGATACCCACACAGAGCGATCCGAGTAAGTCCTCAGACAAACCTTTGATCGATGGCATCTTTCTATTGAAAGATGGACAGACTATTGCTCCACATTGTGGTGACACAGATACGCACGCGGAGCGATCCGAGTAAGTCCTCAGACAAACTTTAGATCGATGGCATCTTTCTATTGAAAGATGGTCATATGCTCCATCCCGCAATATGACGGTGCCCCGCTACCGGAAATGCTAGTTCTATGATGCCCGGGCTGATTGAGGGCTACCGCAAAACGTCTAACTTAATAATTATAATATGATAGCCACACTTCGTGAATGCAGCCTCCGTTAATGTCTCTATAAACTTCGCTAGTTGCTAGAACATTCTGCGCCGACCGCGTCGCACAGCTCAACGAACCGTTCAAAGAACCGGCACGATTCTGTGGAAAGAATCTAATAATCGAATCTCTTATTAGAGAAACCGGAGCCCCCCCCATATCATTTCTTTGTGAGAGAAATGTATACGGCACAAGTTATAGAGGTGTGTTCCTCTTTAATTTCATACCTCGATACCGAGGTGTAAGGCGTTCGAAAACAGCACATTTTATAGAGGTGTGTTCCTCTTTATATTGGATTCTAATTGTGAGGAGTTAGAAGAGAATAAGGCACTCAGTAAGTCAACATAGAGCTCAGGCATCCGTTTCAAACATCTCGTCAGATGCAGATTCAGAGCTGAACCAAATGTAAGTGGCTAGTATCTCACTCCTCAACCAATCAGATGAGTATACCTCGTTACGAGGTGTTATGCGTTCAAAAAGCTTTAACATAGATATAAATACAACAGTCGTATTTTATTGTGTAAATGCCCAAGCTGTCAAGGCATATTTATATGAAGATGTTAATATATTTATATTATTATGTGTCTCGCTATCACATAATTCAATAATTTATTTTATTAAATTCAATATTTCTTAGTAAGGGTGCATAACCTTACTTGATGGATTATTGCTTATAAATCTCTTTCCATATATGCCTTCTCACACTATTTATAACCGACCTCTATGTATTATATTCATCGCTTGATGAAAACACAGAGTTACAATGAAACCGCGTCACTGTCGGTACACCGCATTCTCATAGAAACTGACACAGACGCGGAGCACTGAAACAGACGGAGCGGCGCACCGCGCTCTCACACATCATCCCACATAAGTGGCGGCGCCGAGCAGATCCTTCGATCTAGCATTCGTTCGAAAGTCACTTCACTATTCGTCTCCGGCAGCCCTCGGGGCGTATTTGACATACAATATGGACGCTTCACGATTTTGCGTTCAATTAGAAAATACTTCTAATTACTCGTTTAATATAAACCACTGTTGTTTATCGTTTTACTATTCTTTAATAAAACACATTTATATATTTTACATGTATATATATATTTTAATTATTTTTACTGTTATTATATATGTTAGTATGTACGATTATGATCGTCACAAGCTGGCTTGTAAGTATTATGTAATGTTTTTCTTCTTAAAAACAATTCTCTACAACAAGGTTTTGCTTTAAGAAATATGAAGACTTATAAATATAAAATTATTATTATAAAAATTCTAAATACTTTATGGTGCTGCAGGTGTGGACAAAATAGTTTACTACCTGGGAAAGAAAGATCTACCAAAACTACGTTTGTCCTCGCCTGCAGCACCATAAAGTATTTAGAATTTTATATAGATATAGTGATCCTTGTTTTTCTCTTTTCAGTTCATTACTTCTAAGCAGTTGGGTTTTTTGTTTTTATAATAATAATTTTATTTGAGATTTTTTAGTTTTAATTTATGGTATAGAAATGAGACGGTACACTTGGTACACTTTTTGACATTGCTTGTTAAAACAGTAATATAAACATGATATGATATTTATATTTTTGAAATGGTCTTTTTACGAGCTTTCATTTGTTACCCATATTGCTAGGATAAAAGAAAAAAATGCACACGTCCCCCCTTTTTTCCCCCATTTACAGCCGCCATTTTGAAAATTCATATAGCCTATGTCACTTCCGCAATTTTGCCAAATTCAAACGACACCTCACATGTCAAAATCCGTTCAACCGAAGAAATGGACATACATACATACATACATACATACATAATAAAAAGAGTATCTGCTGTAAGCATACTAAACGTAAAAAAGACGATAGTTTATTGTTAAGGTATTTAAAGTAATATTATATTTATAGATAATGATAGAATCATCACGTCTTTACGTTCGGACGAATTTGGATGAAAATTAAGATATAGATAGATTACAGTCTGATATACCGTTTATTTTCAAAGTCAAAATATCTTTATTCAATGAAATCTTTATGATTATTTTGAATCGTCTATATGTAATTTTTAGATTATGAAAAGTAATGGTGATAATTAAGGTTGGAAACTTGAAATTAAAGCTACGAGGGTTCAAAACGTGCCCTGGTCCGAGAAGAGCCCATAGCAAACTCAGCCAGGTTATTAATATTGTACTTATTTTTTGTTATTACCATTTTACATTATTATTAACAAATTATAGAACTAAGCATCCGGCTATTAACAGCAATTCACTCAAACGCCTTTTTATCGTTTATCAATTCTTTTACATTATAATATGCTTTGTGGAGAAGCTTGCGTTTGAGAAAAGCCTTGAACTTATTGTGAGAAATTGCGATTTCATAATTTGATCTGTATCCGCAGAGCATATAAACAATAGTGCAAGGAACTCGACACCACACGGTTCTGGATCCGACTTGTTAACCATATAGTTATTGAGACTGTTACTAAAATAAACATAATGACTATGTTCTAATGATTTAAAAAAAGTCGACGCTAAAAGTTAATGTTAAGTTTGATTAATTTATTATTCGATTTGTATTAAGAACGGTTTTCGGTTCAAAGAGCTATCCGAATTGTTGAACGTAGTACGTAGTAATTAAATGCTTCATTTTGAAGCTAATAGCTGTGAGTTGATGTGAATAGTTTTATGTAAGTTATTTCATTTTGTTTTATTAATGGCGTGATCGGCGGGAGCGAGCGTGGAGCGTGCCCGGTCTTTGTGAGCGACGCGCTGACGTCACGCCGCGCATGCGCGCACCAGACTCCTTTTTGCGTAGACCAAGCATGAACCGCAGATAAAACTGTTTTTAATTATTAAAAGATGTGTTTTTTTAATGAATGCAAACTATGTAGTATTCGTAATTATATAAACATATACAAATTATTTTAAGCTGAATTAATTTTTAATATGATTATTTTTAAGTAAATGAAAAAATTTTGTAACTATTTTCTTTTAATAAAGAAAAGATCATGTTGGTACCGGTCGCAATATTGGATGTAAAAAGAGTATACGTGTTAATGGTTGCATTCAATTTTTACAGCGATTTTATAAGTATCTTGATAAGATATACGCAAAATTGCTTGTTATGATATCCTTGAAATATAAATTAAAATAAAAGAATTAATTGCAATAATCATTTTTATAATACTAATAAGTTATCTTTATTATAATACGAATAACTCTATAATATATATAAATATTTGTTTCTAGTAGTATTAGTTATCGAAGTACGAAAAAATAGACGGTCCACTTGATTTTACATGCAAAACTTACTGTCTAACAGATACTTACTTCCCCTCTGAAGAACTACCATATAAAAGCACTAATATAACTGTGCTATGGTTTAGTATATTAAATGTATTCTGAAATTCGTGTTATTATTTATTCTTATGTACGCTTTAAAGTTCCAGTAACAAAATTCAATTAAAATGAGCGCTTAATCTGAAAAGTGCACATAGACTGCGGATCGCAATCCGTGTCGGCGTCGGCAGCGGGGCCGGCGGAGTCACTCGCGAGAGCTACGCGCGCGCGCTACGAGCTCCCGTAGCCGTAGCCTCTTGTGCCCGAGCACACTACGAGTACCTGTGAGTGAACGTTAATGAACCTGCCTACGAGCTAGTAGAGCGGTGTTTGTGCCACTTTTGGAACGAAAAAGTGCTAACGGTGTGCCGACGTTCAAGGTGGGTGAATATTAAACGAGATAAGAATAGGCCACTCGGCGCTCGGATGCGAGACAATTTCGAATGTCAAGGACACTAATATTGATCAAACATTATATTTTACACTGTGCTTTATTATTGTGTTTATTTTCTCATTCGTCGTTGAGTTTATGACCTTGGCATTATTTTGAACTTCCGTCCGTGAAACTGCGATGTTAAAATTTGACAATGGATACTTACTCGTACGTAGAAAGTGATGTCGGAATAATTTATAACCAAAGGTTGAATAAGCTACAGGTATACATCAAATGTAAATTTAATGAAAATTCGTAACACCTCAATAGGTCCATTACATTAATTTGACTCATTTCATATGCTGAAAATTTTATGTTGCCATAAACAAGGATTACTTTTTGTGTTGTGCAAAATAAAAATTCCGCTGAGAAGAGAGGCTTAGGTGGATAATAAAAAACCATTTTTTAATTTATTTGCGACACGCTGCCGACTGTAATTATTATAATGGGCTTTTGGTGAAGTTACTTTAGCATTCATGGTAATGGCGTTAACGTGGAGTGTCTGTTTGTTGAGTATTTTATAATTGATTGCTTCGTCGCACGATAGACTATATCCGATTAACTATATTTCATTGTTAAAGTATGTTGTTTAAGTGTGAGCTACATAAGTATCCAATTAATTTAATTACACCAATTAGTGGGCTTTGTTCTAAGTCATTTATCACTAAAATTTAAATTATCAACATTTATTTTGGCATCTGGGCACCTTTTTTTAAGTTTCAGGAAAATGATTTTCTATACGAAAAGGTTTTGTATTCAATATAACCATGGAACCACCTGTATTGGTCTTTTCATAACTCATTATCGTCTAGTACTATTAAGTATCCGGTTCTCATGTTTTAAGTTTTATTAATTTTGTTAAGATACTCGGATATAAATAATTAATAAAAAACACATAAATCAAATTGAGCATCTCCGCTCCTTACCGACTGCCGTCTTCTTTCTATTCAGTATGTTTTAAGCATGCTCCATATACTTGTGTCTATAATCTGAATTTTGCCCGATTTCAACATATGTATTACATTGTTTTATTCGATTATGAGTTGTTTCAATTATTGATTCCCGAATTTCCGATTACCTTTATCTCCTACTAGTACTATTATGTATTCAGTACTATTGTGTATTCTGTGCTATATTAGAATTTAAACTATCGTGAGTATTTTCCATGTTATTAAAATATAAACGGCTGAGACTCACGGCACTTTTGTCGGAGTATGCCCGACTAGTTTTTAAACCATAGTTTGTTTCACACCACGCTGCATGAACAAGTAAACTGATTACTGTCTACCCCGAATGGGTTAGAAGCTAGTCGGCCTTACTTCGACAACAGTAACGTGAGTTTCAGCTGTTTGTATTTTAATAGTTTTCTGTGCTTTTATGATTATAATTTTTTGAGAATTCACTTTTAACATGGTGTGCTTTGATTATTCTATTGGGCTTTTGGGTTTTAATTAATTTATTGAAACTCAAAGTAATACCTGAACCAGCAAAGGTATCTATTTTATTTAACGGTGTTTTAATTAAGCAAGATGCGTTTATCCCAGAGAGGTTTGCATACTAAGAGCGTTATTATATAGAGCTCGAGGCGGGGCTAAAGAAATATTTGCATCC
Organism: Mycalesis mineus; assembly: GCA_034621355.1. Lineage (NCBI taxonomy): Eukaryota > Metazoa > Arthropoda > Insecta > Lepidoptera > Nymphalidae > Mycalesis > Mycalesis mineus. The sequence goes on along the minus strand of CM067894.1, from coordinate 8,882,294 downwards.
CTTCCCATTAAAATGGTGTGCTCTTTTTATAAGCTTTGTAGGTTAGGGGATGTGTTATTAAGTAATTTAAATATTGCGAGTAGGTTAGCGGATACTGGAGACTTTACCTATCCTATTACACACCTCAACATATTGAACTTGTATTTTGTGAGATCGGCTAAGACTCGCGCAGGAAGGGTTCCGTACGAATGGGCAAAAAAATTCATTTGCTTTGGAAAGCCCTACTTAAATATTTAGTTTATTTTTAACATTTGTTGCTATACCTTCAAGAGAAGCACATTATCTGTGAAAATTTCATCTATCTAGCTATCGTGGTTCTAGATATACAGTCTGAAGACAGACATAATTATAGACATACAGACTAACCGTAGAGTTCTAGTAATAGGGTTTTGTTTTTATGATTTGGATACGGAATCCAGTTGTTAGCGAATGCGCCTTCAGTTTACTTTATTACTATACTATTAAAGTTCTCAGCTTTTAGCTGGTAAGTTGGTGGTGTTACACCCCCGTGCCTCGAGGAGCAAGCTCTTCATCACTAGATCGTTACTAGAGTAAGAGATTATTACCCTAAGCAAATAAAGTATGTGCTAATTTATTGTGAAAAACAGTCTACACTAAAGCGAAACTCGGAATGGAATCGGTCCGCAAACAAATTATAAATGAAGGTAGCAATCAATGGTAATTTAATAATTTTAATAAACTTTATCCTCGTTTTTTGCGCAAAAGATTAGCCTGGCTATCCAACTCGGAAATGCAACCCGTATTTTAGCCACCATTCCACGTGGACATGTTTAGCATGTATAGTTATTAGAATAAGTTAGTTTAAGTTTGTCATTGTATTCTTTTCAGTAAAAAAAATGCTTATCTATACTAAAATAGAATATTTAATTTCAAGTTATTTACAGTTAAATATGTAAATTTTAAACTAGTTTGTTTTGCATTCCACATCGATTTTGACTTTAGTGTTGTGCTAGATCATTGATGTAGAGCTTGCTTTAAAAACGTTTTTTAATTATTTGATTTCTTTTTATAGAATCATTCATCAAAATTAATTCCCCAAAAATGGTTTTCGTTTCTGGAGTAAAGAAAGAGGAACATTTTCTTTTTCGACTCTCCCTGTAATATAAAGCCAGGTTTAAAAATACATTAATTAGAAAGAGAAGAAGCATTAAAGTGAAAAAAAGGTAAAAAATAACACGACCGCGTGAATTCCGTCGGAAACGAATAGGTCAAGTATCACTTGAGACGAGAACGAATTTCGGAATTGTGGATTGATTCGAATTTGCGGTCACGCCCTGGAGTTATTACAAACGCTTTGTTAGATTTCCGTATAATACAGCGCACAGGTTAAGTTAAGTCATTACTTAACCAATTACTAATTGGTTTAGGGATATTAAATATAGATTTTTCTATTAAATTTTAAACTTAATTTGTACATGTTTGGAGGTAATTGGACTAGCTTTTATCTTCACATATAAAAGTAAATAATTTTTTAAATACGTACATTAAAATAAGCGAATTTGAATTTGAGTTATATAAGATAAGATTAATTGGACAGTATATTGAAGTGTTAATTTTGAGTAAGATTTTGACGCTAGAGCTTACCTCATGATCTTCTTGTTTTTATGGAAATTATATATTTTTAAACATGAAACATAACTGAACTAAGAAAATTTATATTAGTTTAGGCCATCCAGTAAAAAGTATTCTTTACACCAGTTTGTTTATTTATTCCAGTAAAAACTATAGCAAACTAAAATATACTTTACTTTTAGTTAACATACAGTAGGTTTTTCAAAGATATTCCATTCACCTAGTTTTGGTAATGTTAGGTCCATATACAGTGACAACTAATTCAATATCCATATTTCTATGTGAATTTACGTCTGGTTCCGTTAGGTACCTAACCCTAAATTTTACGCAGACGGAGTGTCAGGCATATGCTGGCATTAGTATTGATATTATAGTGTTGGCAGCATTGCGAACCATAGACGATAGAAGTGCCGATTTTCTGTGTTGTTGTGACAGACTGAAAGGACTTTTGACCCCTTCTGATGATTTTCATTCTCATTGTAAAATTTTATGCTAATATTTGTTATTTTATATTTCAGGTTGGAATTTAAAACTTCACTCAGCGTGGCAGCATAATTAGTAAGTCCGATGATATTATTTCATACGCATTATACTGTTCCATCATCGAAGATTTACGTTATTATACGGGAAATATAATATTTAACGTGATAATATTATCCATAGGGACTTTGTTGTGTAACTAGTTGACCTAAATACATTGTTATATTTGCCTACTTTAATATTATTGTAGGTATTTTATACGATATTGTCCCGCAAAATTGTGGTAATATTAATTTTGCATTGTATATAATTTGGGATTATTTTTAGCGCTATTGTTATACATTCAGTGCTTTTTATAGAGAGCTTTTATGTTATATAGCTTGTTAGGGAAATTTTCGTGTTTTTGCATGACATCGTACCGAATCGCTTAATCGCTTGGCGGTACGTTTTGCCGGCAGGGTGGTAACTAGCCACGATCGAGGCCTCATTAGTTATACATTTCACTCATGCTTGCTGCTTGAGGGATTAATGGGGGTAGGTCGATATAATTTGGGATGTATACTTGTATTCTTGCTGAGTGAATAGTTGCTGCAATTTTAGGCACATTTATTAAAGCTTGATGTTAGTCAACCTTCTCACAAGGTAGATAGAAAACATCGAACTTACCGAACTTCGAAAACTTTCAAGTGATGCCTGTCTGTACAGCAACTTATTTATTTTATGATATTACTAATAATACAATTCCGAGATGAGTGCAAAAGTTCCACTCTTTATTATATACCTACGTATCACATAAAAAAGTTCATTTAGATATTCTTCGTTCTACGTTACGTGTCTACGCTGCAATGTGATAAATAATTTATTAAGCTACTCCACTATCGCACCGTGTAATTTCTCAGTGGGGTACACCTGCTATTTGAAAGCGAAATGTCCATTAAAAGAGACAGTTCTTTTAATGTAAAGCATTACATCCAAATGAATATTGCACTCATATGGTTTTATGGCACCCGTACAGTAGTCAAACATTATTTGTGACTGACATACATACACGTACATAACATCACGCCTTTTTCCCGTAGGGGTAGGCAGAGACCACATACCTCCACTTGCCACGGTCCTTGCATACTTCCTTAGCTTCTTCCACTCTCATTAATCCTTTCTTACAAGTTCGTCGGTTTAGGGTAGTCTTGACCTGGTCATTAATTAAAATGTCCTGAATTTTATATCCGCCTAGGCCTTGTGACTGACACTTAAATATTTTAATTTAAATATAATTATTCAATGTATTTTTAACTATAACAAAATGAATAACAAATCTTGTATTGTACTTTTTCGTATTTTACTGGTATAATTAGAAACTAGACATGGCCGAAACCACCACCATTTTTTAGTAAATAAAGAATAGGGGTCTGTCTGACAAGTGCGTCCCTTCTTAGGCCACATCTATACTTACCCTCTTATAGTAGTATGTATTATGGGCCCTCAGATGTGAACGTGACCCTTATATAAATATTCTTTATCTAATCGTAATTTATAGGTTAATTTATTAAACGTTAATAGTTGTGTGTGCTACATAAACTTTATGTAGCAAACACAACTAGGCTACATTACAAAGCTCGTTACTTACAATTTCTAATAAAGATTTCTTTTATTTCGAACAGCACAGTGTACAAGGTCGTTTGTATCATCGAGTTTTAGTTTATAACAACGTACCGTAAAATTGATCTGTAACAAAAGACGACTAAGCTCATTATTTAGGTCCCGTCCAATAAGCGTGGCGGTATTAAAGCTGATTTTACTACTACGGCGCTGCCCTATTAATGTCTTAATAAATGGTTAAGAGAGACTGTTCCTGTAGTTATAAATGTCCGTTTGGATGTCTTCCTTTCCTTTCTTCGTGGCGTTTTCGTTCGAGGAGTGATAAATTATTTATTAAGCACTTCACTGTGCTATCGCAGGCCCGTGTAATTCCTCGGTTCATTTATACACCTGGAATTGAATGTGTCCATTAAATGTGACGACCCACTATTTATCTAAGAGTTTAAGCACTTGGACAGGTTTTGATACGTTTTTGTTTGTATAAAAAGCTGTCGTTTTTATTCGCGTATTCACGGAAGATGGAATACTTAGAAGAATGCGTTTTCTATAAGCATTCCATGTCTTTTTTTAAAGCATAGAAAAACAATAAATTATATTATAATTGTTATTGCATTGTATTTATAGTGATTTGTGGCGGCAGCCAGAAATGTTAATTCCAAAAAAACTGCATTCCATTTTGACGAAGTTGCGTGTATCCGTCATTAAAATTATTTGATGAACGCTAAATGGTTTGACTTGAAATATTATTCGGATAGCATTTCTCTACTATTCAAAAAACAATGTTATTAATATCTCGTTTCACTATGTAATAGTGATTACTTATCCACAGATTAACTTCATCACTATTCTGTCATGAAATGAAATAGGTTATACATAAATTCAATCCATATCGATTCAATTTCCATTCAATTCACCGTCTTAATTAATAGTTGCGATCGTTCGCCTTTTGTTGTTGCATATTGTTTTCAATATCGGCATTTCTATTCACCACGAATGCATTATCGATATCAAAACATTGGGGCTTCTCTAAAGCATGTTTTGTTTTAAACTTCCCAAAGTACTTGAACATGAAACTGCACCCGAGAGAAATCGCTGCATTGTGAAACCGAGCACGTATATCTAAATACAGTGAGTTTTACTTAGTTTAATATATATTCAGCCATTTAGTGCTGTGTGCTAGGATATTATATTGGACAACATAAAGCACTGCTAAAAAAGGTCGACTGCCTCGTTGGTCTAGTGGTTAGCCTATGTGGCTTCGATCACGAGGTCCTGGGTTCGATTCCTGGGTCGGGTCACGGAATAATTCTGAGCTTTTTCATTCTTCTATGAAATTTTCAGTACATTCCAAGCCCGGAGTCTGGAAGTTGGTGGTGTTACACCCCCGTGCCTCGGAGAGCACGTTAAGCCGTCGGTCCCGGTCACTATTATCAACATCTGATAGTGATCGTTAATAAATGAAACATTATCACCCTAAGCCCGCCAACCCGCATTGGAGCAGCGTGGTGATTGTATGCTCCATATCCCCTCTCCTATAAGAAGGGAGGCCTGGCCCTGTAGTGGGCCGTTAATAGGCTGATAATGATGATGATGATGAAATAAGGTCTTTATTATTTGACTAGCCATGATTTTTAAAGCTTAGATCCATTTTCTTAAGAATTTCGAGATAAAATCCTGTGCAATTTTCTAAACTATAAGTTATCTTGGTGCTACGAGTATAATTAATAACTAATCTAATAGTTGAAATATTAAATATATGCTTACGCAGATGCTAGGTTAGTTACTGAATGTTAATTATGTTTTTTATTTAACTTGCCCCTTTCACTTAATTTTGTCAGCCTTGCACAAATTCCTCACATTTGTTTATTGAATTTTAATGTATACTTGCGTATCATCAGTTATAATGTAATAATAGCGTTATAATGTAATATATACATGCAGTTGGTCTGCTTATAGCGTCAAAAGCAATACTCGTATACTAAATATAACCTCATGGAGTGAAAAGCACTCTTTTGTTAGCCTTAATATAAAAACCTTTATTAATATATTTAAAAAAATCGGTGTATTGATATCAATGTTACAATTTATTTTAAAAATACTTTATAATTCCCTGCTCAATCAAAAAGCATCAGAGGAACCATTAAAATCTAATTTATAGAATGCTTTTTATATAAAAATATGATTCTATTTTAGGATCGCCAATGAAATTTCCAATTCCAGCAATGTGATTCCTATTGTCAGTCGGCCATTGTTTTCAATATTGATGAATGCAGGTCGTTAGAGCTTAGAGCTCGAGCTCTCTACTGCCCTCGAGAGAAATTGGTACTTCACTGATACTATGCATAATGTTATTTTCTTGTTGCTTTATAAATATTTTAGTATATATAATAATAGCTTACATTTTCAATGTAAATTTGGAATAAAATCCAAATTTACATTGAAAATGTAAGCTATTAGATTTTATACCATATTTTGTGTTATGCGCAGTTTGCAATGCACTATTAATTGACCTTTTATCAAATTATTATTATATTTATTTTGTAATGGACATGTATTTGTTAAAGAGTTAATTATGCCGCTAGTTAATAAACTTTTATTACAGTATTTTCTATTTGACTTGTTTGTTGTATTGTAGTTAACCAAGACAACTACAAATATTTGATCGATCTGAATACCAATCTATAAAATGCAGATGCATTTTGTAGAGTTTCTAATTCTAGGTGATTTTCCTCGAATATTATACATGAAAATCGATAAAAAAATCTACACAAGATCTAGTCTTTTATAAAAAGTACTTAAACCCGACTACTGAAAAAACTGAAGAAGCATTAACAAGATATATCCGGTATTAATATTTCGTTATGTTCGTTAGAGTACAAAGCTCTATATTATATAAGTTATTTATGATCACTTGCATAAGTTATCAAGGAGCCAATCTTTACATAATAGTTTTAATTAAACTCGAAGCCACTGCATTCAATATTGTCTCCGAAGGCTGTTACACTGGATTTCCATTTCCAATATTGGAGCTGCCATTAGCTTTGCATTCGTTGCCTATATACAAATAGCGCTTGTCTTTGCACTTCGGCGCCGATGAATGCAAGTCGTTAGAGCATTTGCATCCTACTGCTCCCAAGAGCGCTGGAGCTATGCCTGTGACGTCACTGATACTTGTACAAACATAAAGATGAAGGAAGAGTAACAATGTGAAACGCTTTTAGAGGTGTAAGTCTGTAAGTACGCAGTGCTGCTATTGTACAGTTTTCGTAGTGAAATAGAAATATTTTTTATAGTGGAGAGGTATGTTATAAATGTTAACTAATAGGTACTGATTTTATTGTTAGGTTTACATTTTTATAGATATACATTTTTTACACCCTTTCATTCTGTTTTTATACAATGAACATTTATTATACGAATTGCAATGGTATGGAATGCCCTTCCGAGATGCATACAACTTGGTTATCTTCAAAACAAGAGTGAATAGGCATTTTCTAAGCAAGCGCGCCCTACCCTAGACCGCATCTACACTTACCATCAGGTGAGATCGTGGTCAAGCGCGAGCTTATTGCACATAAAAAAAAGAACAAAATCTTTTTCACTTTATCGTGTCTTTGGTTCATTTATTTATTTGGATAGAGTGGGAAGATTACTATTTGAAAAAGGCGACTGTTGAGTTTCTTGGTATATTATATTCTGAACAACGTCTGCCTTCCGATAGTCTGACACGATGGTCGATTTACAAAAAAAATAATTAAGAGATCACTATGTTATGTTATATTTTTGTCATATGCTTCGCTGGAGAGTACAAAAATAGATATAATAATAAAAATTATTATTTCTAATGTAAGATAACTGTGTTATAACGTAATAATTTTAAGTACAGAGGGAAACATAATAAAATATTCAATGAGATGTGAAAGCGATTCTAGATCCAATTGATGTTTTTATGTCGAACACAAAAACCGCACCAAACGCGCCACGTAGCTTTTGTCACATTCCGTATAAAGGTAAATAATGCTATTATATCGGGAGATAATACCCATATCGTTTTGTTGAATTGCTTCTTTGAAGTATGAGTTACCTATTCGTGCAAAAGGCTTTTTTGTATCACCATCTTTAAATAAAAACATCTTAGGGGCCGTCTTAAGGTACTCACTCAACGAAATGTAGCGAGACAAATCAAAGATAAAAATAAAACAATTTTTCCAGTACAAAACTAAGTGGGATATAATAAATACTGTGAGAAAGAGGAATATTGGCAAAAATAAGAGCCTTATTTGTATGAAAATATTTATCAGACGATTGAATTCCCTATTTTATTCTTTAGTATGAGAGACAGTGATGGCCAGACTTTCGTCATTTTATAAAAGCTATAAGTTTGTCAGTCGATGCGCCTACCATAGATAAGTACGTACGATTTGATTATTAAATTATTAAAAATCCATTTTTATTTAATGTAATTTGGTATTTGTTTATAATTAAAGCTTCCTGTCCTCCTTAGAACAAACAAAACACCATTAAAATTGAGAGTGAGCTTTTTTAAATGTCTCAATTTTTCTTATATTCTAAACTAGGATGATCTTTAGAAAATAACTATTGTAAAATATTTAGTTTATTTTACGAAACTGTAAATATCTAATATGCGAATGTTATTGTAAAGTAGAAACTTATCTATTCTACCAATTACAATATTGCGTGGTACACTTTTCTAATTTGACCTAATTCTGTCACTGTCATAATAACCTGTTACCTGTATACCTTATTTCTAGGCAACTCTCTGAAATAGACTGCAATAAGGAGTACTTGTTAACTCGATTGTAAAATAAGTCACTAATCTATCCTGCTAAATTACAATTTCGCGTGGGAGGCTATTCTAATCCTTTATCTAATTCTGTCACTGTCATAATAACCTGTTACGGGTACACGGAAGGTAAGGATCATTCCGGCAAATTGTAAAGCGATACTGTGCGACAAAACGGTAACGTTCGGATGTCAGCTCAATTTATCTTCCTTTACGTTCACCGGGGTCGACGCAAGGTGGGGCCGTCCTATCTCCAGATTTAAACTGACATGGAGCATTGAAACGGCGAGGTTTACTGAGAGATTTAGATTATGAACTTGCTTTACACTTTTAGTGCTGTGTTAATTT